>JAVTVJ010000009.1:6325162-6945324 GCA_034509425.1 Eopsaltria australis
ATAACCCAGAGCAGAGGTTTTGTATGCTTCTGCAATTACTGATTGTGCAACTTATGTAACATACTGTGGAGTAACAACAAATGCCCAATCAGAAATATAAGCAGAGGTTTACATCATATGAAAATTCAGTTCCTTTGTCAATAACAGATCTGCTCATTTGCAGGGCATTAAGTATGTTTGAAAGTATGTGCAGGGTCTCAGGATCCTTTCACATAAATTCAGAGTATTCACTACAAAAAAAATTCAAGGAAAGGTATTTTTAATAATTTCAAGAAAATTGGCAGTATGGAATTAAGTGCTTGTTTCACTCTTTCAAACATAAAAATTAATTCAGTACCTAATGCAAAATGTTTCTGGAATTGATTTACAGGCACAGAAAGAGGATTAATAGCCTTTTTTTGCTCTTTTTAATTATTAAGGTTGAGAATAACTGTACAGATCTGCTTGTTGCCTCTGGTCACATGCAATGTGAAAAAATTATTACTGAGGAACTTACTGCAACATTCCTACCAAGACCTTTAAAAATACCTTTTGTGAATTTAAGGATTCTCAGTTTCAATGAAAGTCACTGTAATATTAATTTTTAAAGACAACTCTCTTTCATTTTCAGATTCACGGCCTCTACCAGATGTAGCCCTAACAGGGAAGTGCACCCGAGAATGTGATGAATATGGCCACTCAGACTCCTGCTGGATGCCAGTCCGCACTTCTCCGGAGAGAAAGCAGAAGAGCCAGCCAAAACTCTCCACTTTCATGCCTGTCGATGAACGGGGCAGTCAGGAAAAGCTGGCCAATGGAGAAGCCTCCCTCATGGGTGATCGCAACAGAAACCTCCTTAACAAAAAGTTGACCTCATCCTATGAGACCTTCAGCGCAGCTAGTTTCAGCAAAAATGAAGAAGGCAATCCAGAGGATATCCCCCTTACACAGACAGGGGAATACAAGCCATCTCCTGTCAATACTCTACTAGAAGAGAAGTTTACCTGTAGGCTAAAAAGCAGCAACAAAGTTCTTTCATAATATAAGAAAGAAATGGGGCAAAAGTCTTAAAATCACAACAGTTTTAAGAAAAAGTGTGAAAGAAAAAAGAGGGGGCCACCAAAGAGACAAAAGATCTGCCTGCCACTTCTGCCTCCATAGCAGGCATGTAATTATACTGTCTGCCTGACTACACTGTACAATGTAGAAAACGTTGTTACTTGCATGTCTAATTCCCCCTCGCTGGTTTTTATTTTCCTAGATCTATGGTTGCAAATTCCTCCCATAGTAGCAAGCTTGATTAAAAAGAACACAACACACTGTTGTTTCCCCTCTGCAGAAGCATGAATTAAGCCACTCATTTTGTTTGTTTGTCATCTGGCTTGTTGAGGATAACAGGTCAGGGAAAAAGTATTCAAAACATACCATCTGAATATTGCTGATCCCCATCAGGGACAATCCTTCAGAAACCATAAAGATATAGGATAAATATAAAGGAATAATCATTAATAGGCACTTTGTGAAGACCACAGCTTTAATATTCTCACCTCTCATCTGAGGCTGGAAGCAACAGAAATACGTTCAGCCTGAGACTGCAGTCAAAAATATGGCATCCTTTCCTGTGATTCATGAACTCTGGTTCTGTTTTATCCATTGAACAAACGTGTCTTGCTGTGTCTCTTTCTCTCTCGTTCTCTGTAATGATTATTTCAACGTAGACACAATTACTAACACTTACACCATAGGATAGCAATGATAAACTGTTGAAATAATTATTTTGGGCAAGACTAGCATTTAGCTGGGAAGATTGTAATAACAAAAAGGCCAAAGATCACACAATGGATCAGGGGAACTTCTATGTATTGGGGCTTGACTTAGAAAATTAATGTATTCACAAAAAGTTACATGTACTCATAACACACCTTCAGTTATATTCTGTGCAGCAGTGCAGTTCACAAGCCCAGATGACAATTTTTTTTCCAATGTGGTTCAGTTGAATGCCCAAAGGAACTGATGCTTTTTTTGTAATGACATGACATATTGCAGCACATGCTGCATACGATATGCTGCATATGCCAGTTCCAGGGAAATTTTAAGATCAAAATTAAAAAATAATAGTAGAAGAGAAGGCTGTGTTAATGGGAATGCTTGATGGGAGGGAAAAAGGTGGACAATGGGATAATGCAGTAATAAGAGAACATTACAACTTGGACACAAAAGCTTCTTTTCAGATTGCAAGGCATGGTTGCAAAGTCTGGTCATCAGTGTTGCAGCTTATCAACTCTTTCAATTATGTCTAAGATGATGATAATGAAAGCTTTCTTGAAACCAAGTGCATTAAAATCAAGAGAAGTGCAATACGAAATGATATCAAGACTCAGAATATTCAGCATAAGTAAAAAAAGGTCTGATAAAAAGTGGTATGATACCTAGGAGGTCAAGATGAGTCAAAAGGAGTCTAAGCTGCTGTATGCAAGAGCTGTAACAATTATCATGGTGAGTACTTCTTGAAAGGAAGAGGAAATGAAACAGGGTTTTGTGCAATAAAAGCAACAAAACATGCAGAACATCAACCAATTGCTTTGTAGTTGATGCTGTAGTAATAATCACAGAGCAAGCTCAGACATTCAGACAAAAGTGACAATCAAACAACACAGCAAGGACAGCTCAAAGAGGGGGAAAGCATTCAGATCCCTGGCTGTTGAACCTGGTGTGAAGGCATGGCTAGATGGCTCTCTAGTAACTGTAGTCATAATGTAGTTTTGGGTAGTTTCTTGCTTGGAAGATTGCATAGAAATAACCTTAAACAGCCTAAGGTAGAGGTTGGTAAATCAAAACAACTCATCACATTTATCTTTTGAATTCACTTCTCCATGTAGTGGGTTTTTGCCATTACTGGCCTTTTCATTCTTCTCTCTCAAGTTTACTTTCTTCAAGTAACATTAGTTTGTGTATAGCAGTCATGATGAATGGGCACATTTTAGAAAGAAAATATTAAAATCAAAGATTAATAATGATTGAACATTTTTATGTTTACTTATTTAAGTAATATGGAGAGATGCAAGCTAGTACTTTGTTATGAGACTGCGTATAGCAGTTACTGCTTTGTATAATCTGTAAGTACCTGTTTAAAAATGCTTCTAAAAATGCTTATGTAATGTAAACACATTTTTCTTGCACGTTTCAACAGAATACACAGTTACATAACACAAATGTTCAATAGAACTTCCTTTAATAAGATTTTATTTAATATTACACACAAGAAAATAAATTAGGTAGCTGGGTTCCTTATATTCTTAGAAACTTTTTCTACAAGGCTAATAATACAGGTCATAGTAGACCTTCAGATTAAATGGATCAGCAGTCACTCACCAACTTTTGCACCACATAAGACAGTCATGGAATAATTTTCTTGTGTGCATCTCCTTAGGTCAAAAATGCGTGTGAAATAATTTTTTAAAAATTCTATCTACTGTAAGTATTCACAGTAATTCTAGTGGAACTAGCCACTATTAATATGCTGATTACTCTTCTGACCTGGCATGACATACAAATATATTTTGTGTTTGTATTTTTCCTCTTTATTTGAAATAGGTTAAATCTGGTGCCACTCCATAGAGTGCTTTTGTATAAAAAATAAACAAATAAAGCTATAAAAAATAATTAGGGTGAATGCAAAATATGCAACTGTGCCTTTTATACCTATTATTATGGTAAAGTGGTAGTTGGGTTTGGACACTGAGGGGTAAGGGGCTATTCCCAACTTTTTTGAACCTGTATATTTACCTGTGTTTATTTTCTGAGAAATTATAAATAATATATTTAAAAACAAGCCTTTTGCCAAACTCAGTTAATGGACCAGTCTTAAGCATTATTAACACAAGGCTGTGGTTTAAGTAGGTCTTGAGGATTTTTTTATTACTATTTGTGTGGGAT
Source organism: Eopsaltria australis (assembly GCA_034509425.1). Lineage (NCBI taxonomy): Eukaryota > Metazoa > Chordata > Aves > Passeriformes > Petroicidae > Eopsaltria > Eopsaltria australis. Next base: position 6,329,078 of record JAVTVJ010000009.1, read on the forward strand.
TTGGGGTTGTTTTAATTTGTTTTTAATTCTGCTGCCTGGAAAAGTATGATCAGTCTATATGATAGTTATTTAGCAAGGTGTCACCAGTTCATGTTGCCAGGAAAACTGACAATTAATTTTTTTTAATTGCTTTTAGCCTTCATCACATTTTAGTTGTACAGTATAGAAATCATCTTTTTTCTTTCCTTCCATGGGAAACTCAAATGAGCTTTGCATGAATTTTACATTAGGGCACCTTTATAGATTGATGCGTTAATATATAACTTTATATGTAATAGAAAGTTCAATAGCTTTGGTCTAAAATCTAAGGCTAATTCCAGATCTCAGACCCACTATGTTTATTGAATATGGTTTCTGACTGGCCTGCTGCCTGAGTTTCAGGAAAAAAGTTAAATATTATTTTTATGTGGGAGAAGAACTTTAATGGGATTGAAATGATTGGCTGAAAGGCTACCCTAGAAGTTGTCAAGCAGAAAAATCCTGAATATGGTTAAAGATCTTGCCATAAATCCAGTCATCACGAAACACTTGGAAGAAAGTTGAAAAATGAGATATTTTTCCTTCTGTGTCATTGGTGATAAATATACAGTGTTTCCTTCAGAAAAGAAACAGATGCAAAAGCAATAGAAATGAAAGTCCATCAGTTAAGTTGTATTACTGACTGAAAGAGCATAAACACTTGGAAGAAAACAACATTCACCAGCTACCTGGGGTATGCTTTCAGACAACTTTTCCTAAATTTTAAAGCACTTGCATTCAGTGTGGTACGATCTGTTTGTAATATTAATCATTGATTATTGTTCTGCAACTTGGATGTTGATAGTGAAGCAGAGAACAATTTATCATTGTTTATTATGAGTCACTATGCACGCAACTATGCTAAACATGGCAAAATGTATTAAACGCTAGTCCACCTCTATTTATGAAATATTTACATAATTTAATTTGCTTTTGTACAGTTTTATGTAAATAAATTGCTTGTCATTTTTGTCTCTGCAAATTAAAATATAACATGTTCAACTGGTTTCCCATTTGCCAGTTTACTTTCTTGGACAGTCTATTCCAATTTTACTAGATTAAATCACATGGTAGTTTCAATATTTAATGCTATTTGGAATGGCAAAGATGACACTGCCTTAGTAACTGGCCACAGATTCAGCTGCAGAGGTAGTTGAGGTTTTACCTGTCTTCGGAGTGAAATTCAGTAGAGGCGAGGCTATTGTCACTCAGGACAGCACACAGCTATTTTCATAGCAGAAACAGAGTACTTGTAACCTGAACAGATGCTTCTGATTACTGTTCAAAAGGGCTTATTTTTAAGATGTGTTCAAAACCTTCCTAGTAATCGGAATAACAAGTCTTTGGCAAAAGTCCGTGTATTTCCATTATGGAATGGCAATTTTCTTATTATCAGCAAGGTTGCTATTTTTTCAATAAATTTAAAACTATTAACAAATCCTTAAATGTCAGTGGAGAGTCTATACTGAGAAAAACAACACAATTAATGCAGAATTTCAGAAAAAAAAGTTAAATAAAAGCCTCCAGATCTCTGGCTGTGAATCAAATTATCCATCTCAGCATAACTACAGATCAAGAACAAACCCTCCTCAAGAAAGAGCATCTAAGAAGAAAGAGTTTATTCCTTAGCTGTCTGGATCACACATAGCTTTTTTGGTTTTTTTTTTTTGTTTGCTTGCTTGTTTGTTTTAAAAGAGCAGGTTCCAAAACAGCCATTAAGTTGGGATTTGCATCAGTTGTAAAATGTGAAAAATGTTTTTGTGGGGAGAGGGATCGAAGGTCAAAACTCCTCTCACCCCTGCCTCTGTGTTATGCAAAATACAGAATTACTACAGAGACATTTCAAACCATTGAGTACAATTTCCTGGTGAACACCACAGAAAGTGCTGTTTGTATCCTTTTACCTTAGTTAAAGATTAGGCTTTGATTTTTGTGAGTACAAACTGGCCAGAACGTTTTTTAAAATAAACCTTACATTGTAAATTTCTTTCTCTGAATGTGCTTTTAGCTAACATTTCCTAGTCGTCTCTAATGAGTGTCAAAGAAGATCCTTCCTTCCGTAAGCAGAGGTCTGAATTCCATGCCTATGGAGAGAGTTCATTTTGCCGCCTGACCCTGGATATCCCACATTGCACTTGAATGAGCTACCCCTCCACCTCTTTCAGCAGTAGCAGTATTTTAATGAGTCACTTCAATCAAGCTTTCAAGTTTATTTTACACTAGTTGTAGTATGCAAGGCATGACCTTATGTTTGTTTATTTTGTCTTTTATCTGCATTTTCTTGTTTACCCACTGCATCCAGGATGGTGATTACAGGAAGATAAAATAAATTTCGTGAATCACTAAGAGTGGTCAGAGAGGATGATATAAACTAGCAAAAGCTAACAATTTATGCTCCCCTTTAACCCTGGCTTCATTTCTCCCTCCCGCGTTGCAGTAAATTGTAAATCTTATGCAGAGACTGAAATTAATAAATGTGACCTCGGCAGAAATAATTTCATGTCTTTATTGAGCCTCCTGAGGGGAGTATATAGAAGATGCTTAATAGTTCATAAATATGCAAATCATCTAGCCTTTGCTGAAAAAGAAAGCAACGCTAGCATTAGATGAGTGTTTTCCTTAGTAAAACGGTAGGATTCTAGTCAGGCAATTCATACAGCACTTTCTTCTCAAGCAAGTACATCTGGTTTAAAGATTGAGATACACTTACCAAGAAACTGGGTTGGAAAAATGCAAAATACCTATTCTGCACTTGTATGAAATAGCCTCTGGGAAAAAAAGGGAACAAAGAATAGCAAATATGTAAAATATAATTGGTACAGAATTGATAGTAATATATCCCTTTAGGACTTTCAAACCGATTTAAGGATTCGAAAATAGGGAGATATTAATGCATAATTTGTAGCTATCTAAGGTATAGTACTGTAATTTATAAGAAAGGATTCTTTCTAATTATAGGGCATGTGATTCTATTTAAGGTGGTGTTTCTAAAGATTTAGGTAATGGTTAAAAAATGTTTATATCTTAGTATTCCTTCTTTGTAAGTTCACTACAACAAATTTCAGCAGGCTTCTACAGCATTCACTGTAGGAGAAGACAGTTTCGGAAAGACCAAATAGGTAAGATACAGTTTTCATATTTCTATTCTGTTTTCAGGAGAACAATCAACTTTTTCATGTTCATGTTATAATAATGAATAAAAAAACCCAATGCTTTTCAGCTGTGCTTTCAAGGGCAATACACACAGAACAAAGTAGCCAAAGTAATATAAAAGCACATTTATACCATGTTTACTACTCCTTTGGTAAATTTACACTCACCAAACTGTGGTGTCAAGAAGAGAGCAACTTAAAAACAATGAATCATTTTTTCCCAGTCCTGTGGGGAACCAGAGAAGGAAGGAAAGACTAGAACAAAAGGAATAAAAAGAATCAGTGTCTTTTTGTTACCTACCTTTCAGGGATTTCCAGCATCTACAGGATTGTCCAAATAGGAATACGGGATTCTATCTTTTCCCCACAAAAGTGTACACTTTTACTTTTTCCAAAGGTATTGCAGGAATTATAACTTGTCGTAGTAAGTCTACTTGGGGTAAATAATCTTCCTGACTCTTTTTCTTCTCACATAGTAACTGTGTTACATGATTCCAGAAAATTAAGCTGATTCTAACTGTGCAAGGTTATGATGTTAGTAGTCTGTTCGAAGTTAGTTGAATATATATTTGATAAGACAAGTAGAAGTGAAGAAATCAGAATAAGATATTAATCTGAAAAGTTCCACAGACTGCTGCTCATGCTGTAATGGTTCATTATTTACGCCTGATCAAAAGAGAAGAGGTGGAAAAATTCACAAGCAAAAGTGGAAGAAGGATAAAATATTATGGATGGACAACTTGGATAAGTGTGTGTTTGTATGTATATGTATGTACACCTCTTGCTGTTGAAGTAGATTTTATGATTCCAGAAAATTCTTTGTCATTATCCAATGTCAGAGAGACAGATCATTAGACAATAAAGACCTTCAGTAGGAGGTCCTGTATTTATTCTAAGGTTTAATAAGACAGAAGAAAATACATAAATTAGCATCTACTACTTGGTGTGACAGTGTATGGTGATCACAGAATCAGACAACTGGATAATTAATTGAACCTGCTTCAGCTTCTCTCTAGGTTCCTATCTCACATAAGCTGCTAGGACAAAAGTCAGAGCATATTTTTTGATCTTCATCTCCTCTTGCTGACAGTACCTGGAATCAGCTTGGCACCTACTTAGCTTTTCTCCACCTTGCACTGAACTAGAAGAGAGCCCTGGAACAAGAGGTGATTTCATATTCTTTTTCAGTCTGACCTCTGAGCATCTGGCAGGCATCATGTTGCCACCCTTATCTTTAGGAGCATGAAATTATGGTAGACTCACTCACACATAACTTCATGTTTGAATATTAAAAGGTGGTAGAACAAGAAGTATGCCTTGAATTTAGAATATTCTGGTGCTATGCTGATAAAAAAGTATCCTGAATTTCAGAAAGCATTGAAAAGCTGCTCTGTGTGATAAAGAAGCAACCACATGGTAGGTACAACCCTACAATAGCAAGTGTACATTTCTACTTACTCTAATTTGTGCCTTATGTAGAGATGCAAGGAAAATACACAAATGCCCCAGGTCCCTCTGAAGTACAGTACTTTATATATGCAAGAAAGAAGGAATCATTTTTTGCCCAACCCTAGTAAGTTAAGCCTGTTTCCAATCAGTTTGGATCCCCTGATGAATATTCTGATTAGGTTTATGCATTATCAGTGAAAAGATGATGGCTAATTAATGGTACATCTAGTGTGACATGCTCATTTAGGACAGCATAAAATTAATAGAGGGGATATGATGCAAAAATGTTGGCTGGAGAACAAGGTTTTTGTACTATAACTTCTATGAGGTGCTATAATGTATTGGCTACAAATATTATTAAATATTAATATAAAAGTTAAATATCACTTTTCCATTCCAAAGAAAATTCAGCTAATCAAAATGAACATTCAGAAAGAATTAAGGGTGAGAGTTTGGCTTGTCATGGATTGAGGTCACATCTGAGAGTTATTGAATATTTTTTTTCTGTACTGAGTGACTGCAGATAAAATAAATTTAGTAACACTTAGAAAAAATACATTTTGTCTTTCCTTACACAGTGATGGAATTATAGAAGTTTTCTGTTCAGTGTCACTCAAAAGGAAAATAACAAAACAAAACATAATGAAAGCTTAGAATTAAGGGAGGGTTGTCAAAAGAATAAATTTTTCTTCTTAAATAAAGATGCAGGGGCTTCATTAATATTTTTCACAATTCTGATCTTTCCCCTCTATATAGATAAGAATTCTGTATAGATAAGAATAGAAGATATACTGATTAAGTGATCAAAATTATGCAATAAATAAGGTAGGATTCTTCAGCCTAGGGAAGAGAACTGAGAGGTTTGACAGTGATATGTATGAAGTCATGAATGGCATGAAGAGAAGTGGTGAAAACTATTAGTTTTGCTTAATAAAAGGAAATTATCAAGCACTGAATTCAAGATGTATGGAAGTGTGCTTTCTCACACTGAATCAAACATAACTTTTTGTCAGAGATCAAGTTTTGGAATGCATCCATGAATTTGGTTCACAAAAATAATAAAATAAAACCCCTAATACTTCTAGTTTCATTCTTTTTATGAAGGATGTAAGTAAAAATAACGTAATAATGGCATATCTCTGTTTCTCCCGCTCTATTACCTAAAGAGATATATTAACTACTACTGGAAATAGAATTTTGTGTTGAAAGTCTCTTGTCTCTTTAAAAAGCTCCAAACCAAGCACACACCGAAACAAAATTAACAAAACCCTCGGCCCTCAACACCACTATTTTGTTAGCTAAGGAAGTAAAAAGCTTTGCTTCAGGGAGTGTTTTCTGATAATCAACACTTTTGATGCTGTTTTTCCAAGAGAGTGATGAAAAATAATTTATGCCTAACCACAGTTACTCCTTGGAAATCTGTTTCAAATCTTCTGCTGAGAAAACTTTCTGTGGGAAAAAATTAGAAAATGGGGGGCAAAAAGTTAGATTTTTTTAAAATCCAGATTGCAATAAACTTGCCAATTAAAGTGCAAAACTCTGTGCCTCAGGAAACACATGGCTGAACTTGCAGAATTATGTGGGTTACAAGCACTAGAACAGACTATTGTGGGACTTATTTGGACATGTGAACAGCTATAGGTTTTAGAGGGAGTAATTTATTTAACTCAGTGACAGGTGTTTACTTTGTGCACTCCTGATTGTGGAGATACATATAGACAAAAATGGATGACAAAGCAAACCAAAAGCATTTGCAAAAAATTTTCCAAGAGTTTCTTTTATTTCAAATTTCATACTTCTGAGCACAAGTACAAACAGAAGATCGTTGAAAATAGTTGAAGTATACAGTAATATGTGAAGTCTCACCAGATGATGTCTGTGATGTTTGGAGAGTATAGATATGTCTGTTTTATGAAATATGACACCTAAAATATTTGGCCTCAGTGATGTAATAAGAACTTCTACTGTATCTTCTGATATTAATGAAAAAACACAACACTTTTTCCCCCCAAAAGCATTAAAAAAGGTGTTTCTTCATCTTTATATTCAATTAGAGAAAGCAAATGCGTCTTCATAGGACTTCATTTTGGAGTCATTAGGATCTGTGCAGGTCTATCTGCAATGATTTGAGATTAACTAAACTTTTTCTGATTTTTAAAATTTTATTTAAAACCTGGATTGATGCTAATGAAGTTAACATGCATAACAAATATTTCACTGAATGCAAGTTAGTATTATTTTAGCTAAAAAACTTAGAATCATGCAGCAGCTTTTCAAAAATTCTCATATAACAAGGCAGGAAATAATAAGATTATTATGTGAAGGTACATTATTTTCATTTGCAATAATATTCTTTTAAGAATTATTTAGAATACCAGTGGTGTTCATCATCTATATAAAAATCATTGTTTGATAGCAATGGTACCGCAACTTCTTCAAACTCTTGAACTCCTGAAACTCTGACTTACAGAACAAAACACTCCTTATACCCCATGCAGTAGCACAAATTAAAGACCTGGGAGTATATACTGTTTAACTTTTAAAAAGGTAAATAAATAAAAGATAGCATTTACACAGAATTACATTAGCCTTAAGAAAAGTGCATTCTAGATACTGAAATTTGAGAAACTGGGCATTTTGATTAGACTTAATTAACTGCATAGTTGAAAGGATATAAAGACAGAAATGCAGTTATTTAAGTGGTCAAAGTGAATTAATACTTAGCTCTCAAAAGGAGACAAATATAACCTTATTCTTTTTCTTCTTTGCTTTTCCTAAACGTGGTTGCAACTAGTGCTAAAACTACTACAGAAGTTTACCTAAGTATGAAAATACAAAGGGTTGGTTTTTTTCCCCAACCAGGTCCCTCAAACCTCACTGTGTTTGAAGTTTCTTGTACTATCATCAGTAATGTCATTAAGTGACAAATCTGCCATAGCTGTTGAGAGAGAAATTCTGGTATTTTTCTCCACATGGAGACTAGAAGACTGCCATCTATCTCAAAGGATATTACTACTGTAAAAAAAAACCAGCACCGTGCAGAGATTATAAATTATCCTACATGTGACTGCTATGTTGCTCAAATAATTCAGAACTAGTTCCTTTATTTTCATATAGCTTGATAAAAGGTTTGTTTGCAATTCATGAAGCAGGGCTCTGGACTGTGGTACGTTCTACACAAGATTAGACAGGAGAATGTAACTCTTAACTCTCTCAACCTGAGGAACTTACAGTGTACTGTCTGACATGGAGGAGACATACTCCAACTCCAAAGATGTATTACCTACCTTTGTGGGAGTATTGATTTTCCGTAGAAAAAGCTAGGAGCAGATATCATGCCTCAATGAGAGATCTCTGCCTCTGAGCATCAGAGAGCAGTTTTTACAGGTGCTTACAGCTTCTATCCTTTGTTTTCACACTAGAACCGTGGAACTGAAAGGAATCAGATAAGGCTAAAAATGTTTATTTGTAATCCTTGAATCTGACTGCTACTCATTTTTTAATAGATCAAATTCTTACTGAAGTTTTTTCAGCAAGGGAAAGTCTGTTAATATAAGATGTGACAAGTTATACAATTTTTCATGCCCTATTCCTGAGAAAATCCCATTATCTTTTAGTCATAGAAAAAAAAATCTTGCCTCTGCATCACTGCAGCAGAATATACATACAGAAAAATTACTGAAGTTCTCTTTCAGTTTACCCATGCAACTGGAATTAACCTGCATAGGGACAAATCTGAATAGAGTTTGTCCCACTATACTCAAATTACAAGCCGGAAAACCAAGGCAGCCTTCTTAATATTTTTAAATTTTTTGCTATAAATTCCATTCCCTACTAGATATACCAGATTCTAGTGCACTTTAATATAGACTTGGTTGGAATGCCAAAAATTCAAAAAGTCTCAAATCTCTTTTCTTGAAAAAGAAATGTCTTGAGACTGAATTGCACTGATTTCAGAGTTTCAAAGGATCTGCCCAAATTGCACTATTTTATTGTAATTGTGACATATAGGTGTGTATTGTTTCACTGTTTATTGATATACAACACTGTTACCCCAATTACACTAAATATCTCCCAGAATACCTTTGCCCAAGAGGCAAAGGAAAGAAATCTTACTTTGACAGTTTTTTGTTCATTTTTTCCTCTTCAAACTTTCCCAGAAACTTCTATTTTTTCTTGTTGACCTAAAAGTCGTTACAGAACATTTACCCTCTTGCTCTCAATAGCGCTTAAAGACTTAAAAAAGTTCTTCCTGGGGAGAAAAAGGAGCAGTCAGTGTTGGATTAACACAGTAAAGGTTGAACATACATGACAGCAGTATCTCAAGTCTCCCTTTGCTCCGCCTTCCCAATCCACAAGAAAGAAATATAGTGACCCAAGATCAGCAGCAATTTAGTTCAAAGAGAATGTAAAGTGAGATTTAAAACCTGTCCTGAGAAATTATACCTTCCAGTGCCTATTGCAACCAAGAATGCTTATAGAGATGCTATTTGAAGATTATAAAAACATATATTTTTAATCTAACAGGAGTGACATGGAGGTTTGTTGACCAAATCATCAGCTACAATAACTCAGCACATAATCTATAGGGGAGAAATCTGTTCTCCTAAGTGTTCATGTTGGTTTAGATGATGATATTGCCTCCGCTTGTACTCAATAGCTTCATCACAAAAGTTTACAAACTATTGTGTATGGCCCTAGTTATTTTAGGAAATTAATTAGAGGCTTATGTAGTTGAAGTTTTCAACAGCAATTTTGGATTCAGACCACGGGGCCCTCCTTTGGAGAGCTGAAGACAAAGCTGTTGAGAGCAGGTCCTCCAGCAAACTGGTCAGCCTCGTGAGTAGAGCTCCAATCTAGGAACTGATGTAGAAGGAAATTACAACCCACGGTCAAGCAAAGAAGCAGTGGGCAGGCGGCAGGTACAGGAGAGAATTCCAGGGTAATAAAACAGGGTGAAAGGAGATCCATCTCAAGTATGTTACTTGCACAGAAATGCACACAGACAGGGAAACAAAGCAAGGACTGCATCTGTGCATGTGTTGACACATCTACAACATCACTCCAATTACTCAGCTGTGGTGGGACAACTCATACAAATAGGTTATTGAAAGAATGTGTGGGTACACATTCTTCAGGGAAGACATATGAAGAGGGCAAAGGGAGTAAGGGAGAGGTGAAGAAGTAGCTCAGAAGTATGCAAGCCCTTCCACGAGACAGACAGCAATTTGTCTGAGAGTTCAGAACTCAGGATAAAAGGAGAAGCCAGTAAGGGAGACCCAGTGGTAGGAGTTTGTTACAGTTCACCTGATCAGGGTGAGGATATGAATGAAGCTATTTTGATAAGGAATTCTGGATCACAGACCCCAGTTCTCATGGAGGAATACTTCGGTATTTTCAGGTAGCTCACTATGACAGGATTTGTGTCAGGGGTAACTTCTTGATGCAAATACTGATATCAACCAGGGGTTAAGCACAGCTGGACCAGCTGCTCAGAAACAAGGAAGAACCAGTTGAGGACATGATAGTCAATGGTAACTTTGACTGGAATAATGAATTAGTGAAGTTCAAGATCCTGAGGAGAATGAAGGCGATAAGCAGAGTCTATAGTCTATACTTAAGGGGAACAGCTTTCAGCTTACTCAGGGAACAGGTATATGGGGTCACGTGGGAGGAGGCATCTTTGAAAGGCAAAGATGCTTAAGAAGGTTGTGAAAGACACCAGCCAAACACAATTATAGTTCATGCTGACTCCCAGGAAAACAAGAAGGTGTCTCAGGTGCCTAGTCTTACTAAACAGAGAGCTCATGGTGGAAATCAAATCAAAAAAAGAAAGGGAAGTATACAAGAAGGTTTATCAGGGAGAGGCTGCTAAAGAGAAATTTAGAAGTACTGTTCAGCCATGCAGGGATGTTGTTAAGAGAGCTGCAGCTCTTTTGGAAACCCGTTAGGGGTGACAAGGGCAACAAGAATTGCTTCTAGCACTGCAGTAGTATGCAAGTACAGTGTTGGAAGGGATCAGTGATTCAGTGAAAGCAGATGTGTAAGGATGGGGTGCTCAATGTCACCTTTGTCTCAGTCTTTGCTGAGAATGTCTCCCAGGCATCTGTGTTCATTGAAAGGATTCAGAAAGAAGAACAGACAATACTGGATGAGGATAAAGACAGTGTTTACTTCAGATAACTCAACCCGTGAAAATCCAAGTGACCAGATGAGCTGCATCCAAGGGTACGAAATGAGATGGCTGATGTCTTTGGATGGCTGATGTCAATCATCTTTGACAGGTCAAAGAAATCTGAGAACTGGAGAAAGGAAAACATTGCAGTCATATTCAAAAAGACCACTGTGTCAGCTTCAGAAAACTACAGATCAATGAGATTAATCTTTTTGCCTGGGAAAAATCAAAGAGGAAGACCTCCTGAAACAATTCTGGGCAGATGAAGGAAAAAGTGCTTGGGAAGAGATGATACTTACCAAGTGTAAACAATTCTTGAGAAACTTCTTTGCCTGCTTTGACAAAACAAATGATTTTATTTATGAGGCTAAACTAGTGGAAGTAATTTACTTTGATTTTAATCAAGGCTTTCAACACTGTCTCCTGCCTTATTCTTATATCTGAGTTACAATATTATAGTCTGGATGGATGAATAAAAATAAAAATAAAAAAAAATCTAACTGGGTAAAAAACACCCCAAATCTGATAGAAAAGAGAATGTGATATTTAAAGTGTCCCCTACATAGAGGCCAGTGACAAGTGCAGGAGTTTATCCTACAACCTGCCCATTTAAAAAATTTTACCATATTTTTGCCTTTTTCAGCAATCTCTCTCTTTTTCAGCCTCTCTCTCTACTTCCTGTTTTGTTTCTTGTAAACTTGAAATAAGATCATACCATTTGGTCCTCTTGCATCCAAACTATACAAAGTTTTTCTGAGTTGGGAAACAAGTAAGGAAAGTAGTGCAGCTGTGCAGAGGGGGCTAAAGGCTATTGCTACAATGTTGTCAAGACTCACAAGTACCTCTGTGCATCACAGCCCTGCCTTTTGTAAGAAATCCACTCTTCTCATGGTCAAGGTTTTAGTATCAATACTGTTTGAGGAAAAAACCACGGTTTCCCATCAAACATTGTGCTAGCCTAACACAATAAAATATTAAACTAAAGATACAATAAAGTGTTTGGGGGCAAGCTTAAGTTTAGTTGAAAAAAGTGATACCAAACAGCATGGTATAACTACTGCCTGATGGCTGATCTACAGCTTGGCTCTTATTCTCTCAAGTTAGACTCTTAAATCCATATTACATACATAGCATTACTCTGGCATCCACAGATGCTGAGTTACAGTGTATCAGTAGCTTTGAAAAAAGCTGAATTTGCATTCATTAATCAACCTTGTAATAGGTAGTTTGCATGCATGCAGACATAGATAATGCATGTAAATATCTCTATACACCATCAAAGGTACAGTAAAGAGGTATATATACAAATATATAGCCAAGGAATGATAGATCAAAATCAGGTTCTGAAGAGCTGTAAGGGAGAACTACTCTAGGAGTGTCAACTTTCAGTACTAATTATGTTGCACAGCCCTTGAAGTATTGCAGCTACATACTCTTAATCATATTTTTTGCTTATACACTGTATTCAAGTCTTAAAATCCTCTTGTGTTTGTTTTTAAAATAGTCTCACTGTTTGATGGGATTTTATTTTGGTCATAATTACTGATTTTTATTTGCTCATTATCAGCACATAATGTAGGGTATTTTGGATTTTTCAGTTGGTCATGTGTTAGAATCTTTCTCCGTCAGACCACTAATGATGCATTTATGGATATTCCAGGTCGTGCATAAAACAAACACAATCACAAATTCAACCCTACACTATTGCAAGATAAAATTGCATTCAAGAAACTTATTCTCTAACCTACTCTAGATTTATTTTTCAAGGTCATATTTACATTTCTCAAGAGTTACCAGTTTTTATACACCCTTTCGCTACCATTTTTCCAGTCAACTATTTTTAGTTTACAAATTTAAATTGAGTGAGATTGTCTTACTCTGTGACATATCAAAATATAATTACACATTCTGGTAGTCAGCTGAACCTTGTCCCTAATTTGCATCCTATCTTGAGCAATTTATTTTCCCACTTGTCATGAAACTTATGACTTGAGCTGATCTTTTATAGATCACTTGGCAAAAGTGAATAATTAGAAATATAGTTCCATCTGCATTACAATATTTTTTGTTCAAATTTTGGATTCAAGCATGCTATATGCCTCCCTAAAACTCCCCAAAAGAGGTGCAAGAGATAAAATATTAGGGTGAATACAATGAACTACTATCTTGGAAATTAGTGAACCTTATACCTCTAATGTATCATTAAATTATTTTTTTCTCATTTAAGACTGATTTTACTGATTACTCTCACATGAACTATATGAACTTTTTCTAGTTCTTAGGAAATTTCATTTATTCTTATCATGATGCATAAAACATTATATTCTTTGAGGAGAGGGTCTAGGATATTGATTTTATGTTAAACTGTGTTTACTGAAAAAGGTTTGAGAAAATAAATCACTTACTTGTCAAGCATAGCAAACCTGCTGTTTTGAAGTAACATTAACAAGCCACTTACTGATTCAGAAAAGCAGATATTAGAACTCTGTACACACAGCTATGCTTGTCCTAAATTCCAGGAGCACAGCAGTGTTCAGGATATTCTAAGAGTTTCAGAAATGTGGCCAATTATGTAACAAGATATGCCAAGAAACTTCATAACTAAAAATCAGGGCATATGAAGCATAATTAAAATGCAGATCTTCAACAACATATTTTTAAAAATTCTCAGTAAACTGTACAAAAAATGAAATACCATAAGGTTGCCAGAGACTTGAATTTCTTGTGTGTATAATGAGAAGGGAATGTACTCTTGCTCAGATCAGTCTATGCAACAATGACAATTGACCACCTTTCTTAAAACAAGTATACCTTCCTACAATTTCTCCAGGTCAGAACAGGGCAGGATCAACACTGCAGGGTGGCCCAGGGAAAGGTTGCAAAGTGAGAAATTCACAAAATTAAAGCTAGCCTAAGAATATTCAGTGTCACTCACTCCACATCCTCTGAATTTTTTTATGGAGTTAGAACAATTCAGAGCATCCTTAGAGCTGAACTAGAAGAGTTTGTTTCCCTGCTCATAAAAGATTACATAGGTGATGTTGTCTGCCCTAATACAGTTCTGTTTGGTAGAAAGGACTAGGAATAACATCTCTGTTATAAACCTACCAGTGCTACCTTAATATGCCTCAAATCTACACTTCCTCACAGCTTTTGTATTTTGATGTTCCTACTAGACTACAGAACATTTCTTATTTGGAAAGACAAGGACAGAGTTGCCTAATTACAAATTGAGTTTGATTAATGAATACAGAAGACGCTCTGAATTCTCTTGTTATTCAGTAGTTTATGTCTCTCCTCCCATTCCCATAGAATCTATAGTTTTATATATACAAGAATTTGATGAGAACAAAAAGATATTATCATAATTACACCTCAAGAATCAAGAGGGAAATTGTTTTCTCCTAAATATAATTCTGGATTAGAAATGGTGGTACCAAGTGGGAGAGAACACAAGATTGGAACAGGTCTGAGGTTGCGGCCACAAGGAGTGTTTGAACTACAGGGGATCTTGGTGGCAGATAGCTGTCATTACCACCAGCAATGGTAAAGGGCCTCCCTTTTATTTCTGATGATCACCACTTACAGTGATCATTTTTTGTATTTTGCCTTTGTATTGCTGCTTACAGCCCTCTGAGCTCAATGATCCAGCCTTGCACCTTATTATCCATTTACTAAGTGCACAACTATATCCAACTTGGATTTCAAAATACTGTAAGTAACTAGATAGAAAGCTTTACTAAAAATAAGTATACAGCATCTCCTGTGATCTCCTTTTCCATTTAGCCAGTCATTTCTTCACAGAACATTTTCCCTATCTTCCTCCACAATACAGAAATAGCTTCTGATCATCAGCTATAAGTGAAAGGGGCCCAAAAGACCTGGGGTCATGCCCCACTAAACAGCTGCACCTCGTTTTCCCTACACCTCCTTTTGCTGTTGAGCTAGCTACAGAAACTCTTAATATTTTTCACTTGCTCCTTAGTTTCAGGTTCAGCTAAGTTTTGACCTCCTAGACCTATTCCTGCATGCTCAGGCAAAATTTACATTCTTTGTAGGCAGCCCTCTACCACTTTCACTTTCTATGTGCTTCCCTTTCATAACTAAACTCAGTGATCATGACTGATCGCATCACTTTTGATCCCTCAGTGAGTGCATAACAACATTAGAATATCAATGTTTCTTAAACTTTTACATACATAACAATAAACTGAGTAATAAATTAAGATCACACCAAAAGAAAGAATTAAACACACTCTTTTGCAGCTTAATTATTGATTAAATATCTTTCCTTGAAATGTCACATTCTTACATACATAAAAATTATTCTGGCTCTTTGTTCACTAAAATCAATTTACAAGATACAGAAAGTATTTGAACATGAATTTGAAATAGGAAAGTATGAGGATAGAGTAAAAGTAGGCAAAAGATTTTCAAGTGATATATAACAAAGAAAATTGCCTGAAAGGCAGATTCCTTTCTAAAGTAAAAAAAATGAAAGCTGCTGTTTCTCGTTTCTGTTATTATGGTTGCAATTATTTATAACGATAAAGCCCAGAGGCACGGTATAGCAACTATTGTGCAAAAGCACAGTTCTGTAAGATGAATACAAGAGCCTGAAAGTACATTAGTGCAAAGGGATGTTGAGGGCCACACTCTATGATGGGTTATTAGTCCTTTATTTATATCCTTGTTTCCTAGTGGTTCAGAAACTGTTGTTCTACATCAGAAGATGGACAGTTAAGGACTGAGACTTTATTGCTGAGGGTTCTATGTGGACTATCAAATCTGGATTTTTCTCAGAGAACACAACATAAAGTTGATACCTCTTACAACTTTAAATCTATTTTCCAGAAGTTCAGCCCCATGATCTCTCCTCCCCTTTCCACTGACCTTTGTTTGGCCCTTTCAAATGTACTAGATAGGTCAAGCACACGGATCCAAAAGACACATAACCAACAACAAAAGCCCAAGAACTGAAACAAAAACCCCCAAAATATTCCACTCCAAACAAGTAAACAAAGAACCTTGCAGAAACCCACAACACATCACACTAGAAAATTAAAAAATGTGATTACAAGACAAACAAACAAATGAAAAAATGGAAATCAAAGCTACTCAAAAAACCCCGCCTAAAAACAAGAAAACCCCCCAAAAAAACAACAAAAATCCCCCCCCGCCAAAAAACGCAAAACAAAACAAACCCCAAAACCAAAACACCAAAACCCAGAGAGTCAACAACAGATTGGCAAAATTGTCTTGACTTACTGCAAAGAAAGACAGAGCCAGTAGAATAAAATCTTTCTTCTTTCAACATACTTGGGACATGAGTTCAACTCAAATCATGTCATATAATACCAGTCTGGCTAAGTTTTAGAAAGTCTATAGACAACTGAAATAAGATATATCCTTCAAAACCTTAGGACTATCTTAGAATTTAGTGTGCATGACACTTATTGTTCTGCTAGCCAGAAAAATTAGAACTCAGAAAGTAACCATTGTACACTCTCATCAGACATCTTACATGCATGTAACGCTTGCATTATGTACTGGCCACAGTACAGAAAATTATAGTCTCAAGACAAAAAAGACTCATAGACCTTGAAGTATACTGCTGGTTTATTTTCCACATAGTGTCTGTCAAAAAGCTGTATAAGCAGGGCAAGAGATATGCTACACTCGCAAATTTTCCACAGACCATTCTCTGGGTATAACCGAAGCCTCTTCATTATGTTTACTTCATATTACTCTGGTAAAATTAATTTGGATATTTTGAATAGAATGAACCATGATGAAATTGAGGCTACATAGGTTCATAATCATAGGTGCCATAAAACACAGGGAAGAAATCAAATATGTGTACCTCTGGTACTCAGAAAAAAAAATATTAGAACACTCCACATGCATGAACTTAACTGCAGAAAGCAAATCCCCAAGCATCTAACCTTTCAATATCTGAAGACATGGTTGCTTCTATGTGTTTTTTTCCCTGCTTCTAACACATCTGGAAGATGACCTTAAAAATTAGTTGTGCATATTTGATATCAACCTGTGGAAAAAACTGTGTATTAAAGCACATCTCATGCTGTGTTGATGCAAGGCACAGGCAATTGTTGTTATTTAGAGGGCCTGGAAGAATGAAATTTCGAAGTGGTTAACTACAGAAAATATGCATACATGTACAGCTTGAATATAGGATATATGGTGTCATTCTGTCATTTAAGCTGTCTGCAGAGATCTGAAGGGTCCTTTGTCACTAAACTTCAATATTTCACTAAGACAGATGAGATCTCTGTGCAGCCTGAGTTCAAGCTCCTCTTGTAACAACATGCTGGCATATAAACTAGAAGTACTATATCTTTGTGGAGAAACACTAATGGTTTTCCCTTGGTAAAACAGCCTGGGTAACAATAAATTATAAGATAGGAATGTGTGTGTAAACAGTGTATATGAGTGGAATATTTAAAAATCTTTGAGAGGATACTTCCAAAAAGAGCCTAACCAACCAACCAAAAAAACCCAAAACACTACAAAAAAACAACTAACCAACAAAAGACCCCAAACCACCCAACAAACTAAAAGCAACACTGATGGCACCAAAGATAATTAATATCTGTTAGCGTAAACAATCATTTGTGAATGACCATGAAAATTTTGGGTAAGAAAACCAAAACAAAAGATGAGTCATCCTTAAGTGAGGTATGAAAGAATCATTAAAATTTGAAAAAGTGAGAAGAGAGAAATGCACCTAAAATGGTATGATGCTGCCAAAGACTCACTGGGGTAGAATGGCCTTTGCTAGACTGGACAGAGCAGCTCCTAGTTGCACAGTATGAGGCACAGTAGACACGGATCCACACTTTTGGGGCTTTGCAGGCGTCTTCATCACCTGTATGTACATGAGTAAGTTGAAAGAAGAGAGCTGCATGGTACAATAAAGCTGGAGCACCCACAAATCCAACACAGGTGTGTGCAAGTAGGGCATCCTATAGTGCCCTATGAGAGATGAGTTCTGGTCTAAGTTGTAACTCTTTGAATGTGTTTATATCACTAAGAATTTTGGGGATGTATCAAGAAAAATAATTCACAAATTTTTGGCAATTTTTTAACATTTTGAAAGTGTTCAGCTATTGCTGTGTCTGCTGTATTGCTGACATTGATCCTCAATGTACAGCTCCCCAATCACTCATCAACCATTCATTGTTAAAAAACAAAACAAACCCAATAAAGTGCTCATATCTTTATTTCGTCTCATGTGTTATTATTTCTTGTAGTTAAATAAATTCTCTGAGCAAGCTTGCTTTGAAGAAGTAGTGAAACATATATATAGTTGTAGTTTATTTTTTAAGCTTTTTAAAGTTACTAGGATCATGACCTTGCCATTAAATAAGACATTGACAAATGAGTATTGCACCTGCTTGCATCTTGGACTAATATCACTAAGGTTATATCACTGAGCAGAAGGAAAAACAAAAACACAACTGACCCTTTATTATTCAGACTACAGATTTAATGCAATTTGACTGAGTAATAAAGCAAAGCTATCTAATGTAACAAGTTGGGAGCATATTTACTGCCAGCAAGCTAGATGCAATTTCTGCAATGATCTCAAAGCTAATTAATCTCAAGTATTAATTACAAAGAATAAGAAACAAATGGCTAATCTAGACTTCAGTGAATTGAGACATTTGTGTAAAGCTATAAAACACCATTGCTAAGTCATCCCTAGAGGTACCTAACTGCCTACACTTCAACAGCATCTTCCTAGTTGCAATGAGAGGTGATTATCTTCCAGGAGATTAATCATCATGTATTAGCTGAGTAATTCTCAGTTAAGTCCTCCTGTCATATCTGTGCTGTTGAAAAATAGTCATGCTTTTGTTGTTTTCACTCATACCTTTAACAAATCTGTTTTGCAAACCTGTCAGACTTCAATGTCATGCACTTTACTCACAACATAATTGGCTAACTTTATAACGTGATTTTTGTCATCTGGGTTCACTAAACTAAAAGCTTACACAATAAAGTCAAGGTCTCATGTTGCTTACTTTTAGGGAATTTACATGCAGCCACATATACACACTTATATACATTTATACATACATATGTATGTATAGATACGTACATGAATATGTACCTTCAAGCAAGAAGGGGGAAATCAATCAATCAATCTGTCAAGCACTGTGAAGCAAACCTACAGTCTCGTATATAGATCTCTCATTGTTACTGAGAGATCCTTCATTGTGGGAATAAGTTTTTGTCAGAAGCCTATAATAAGTATATACTTCTACTATTAATACCACTTCAGGAAACTTCAGCAATTTGAGGTGAGGGTTTCTTAATCATATATTAAATGTTTAATACCTCAGTTAATTTTAGAAACTATTCTGGTTAGAAACATTTTTATACTAAAAACAAACCAGCAGCACAAATAAAAATCAAAGTGAAAAAGGAGAGAGAATTTGTTTGACAACTTTTAGCTTTAGAGCAACAGTTATGAACATGCTCCCACAAATTCATGTAAAATATTTAAGGAGAATGCTGACGCAGCTGAAAAAAAAATTACAGTAAAAATCAGTTTTCCGTTATGCAGTTTAAATATGACAGACTGAGTCAATAGAAGCATTTAGCTCACCAGACACAAGCTGAATTTTAATAGGGAAATAAAAATTCTTTGGAACAGATTTTCCATATATCATCTAGGATCATTACAGTAGCTTTCATTTCCTTCAAGGCAAGTGCTAAGGCACACTCCCATCTATTAGAGCAGACATCCAATAAGCAGCACCTGTTCTGCATCTTAAATACTATTTTTCTTCACACCTATCCGGTCACAAACTGTTCTGCAGTGAAGTACTGACTCTGACTTACTCCACTGAAACTTGAAAAATTGAATATTCATCATGAGAGATAACAGAGAGTCTTTCTTTCTTTACTTAACTGTCCTACCCAATGGAATAGTATTAACCTCCTGTCTTTTACATAAAGAACAGAAGAAAAAATTAATTTCTTTTGAGAAAAAAAAATGAAGGAAAATACTTTCCATGGTCTCTTATAGTTTGATGAGTGTACTCTGTTACAAACTAACAAATGGCTATTAAAATGCTGTCACTAAGGATCAAGTAGAATTACAGTCACTACTTCCTGTGGATGTGCTCAGCTGAGTGATTCTTTGAATATTTTGCTCTGGTTCTGGATTCCCAGGATCCTGAAATTGGGTGGAACAGAATCAATCTACTCAAATCAGAACACAACAGAGGACAGAGGAAAACAGAAGATTACTCAAAATCTCTCAGGTTAGCCCAGAAAATTGGATTTTTTTTTTTTGGAGGGGGGGGGAGGGTGTGGGGGGGTGTGGTGGGGGGCAAAGAGTAGGGAAAAGAAAAATCAGTTGTAAGCAGCTAGATGCCAACTTTCTGCTTTCTTGACAAAACAGGAAGAATGTAATAGTGAAAACAGACTATCAAAACCACCACATAATTACTTTTTGGGCTGCTATGCCAATGCAATAAGCACGAGAATGCAGAAGGAGTCCTTTGTAGGTAAATAACAATAACAGTAAAATTCAGTTTCTTTACCAGACTTTGTTTCATGTGCACTGTATGTCACCTTTGCCTCCTTCCTTTGTGCTAAATACACCTACTGGCGGGTAGCCCAGCTGCTTTACCATCAAAAAATTTAATGAACTTGAGCAGATTTGCCTGCTATATAAAGACTAAAACACATCAGTTATCTCATCTTTCTGTCTGCTAAAGGAAACTAGCCTTTAATTCATAGAACACATGGTTCCTTAGGAAACAACTAACTTAGGAACCACCATCTTGTTGAAAACACCTCTTGCAGTCTATGAAGCCTTCCAGGTGGTAGAGAGACACAGAAATGAGTGCCCCTCGCTTTTTTTTACTTCAGAATGGAATCAGCAGCTCTTCTAGGGCTTAAAGAGTCCCTATGCATCTTATATATATTCTGAATATCAGTTTTAAAGTCTTAAAGTAAAATTTGATTTAGCAATCATTTAGGGCAGAGGTTAACAAAAAAGAAAAAAAAACAAGATCACTTAGGGAAAAAAATTGAGAAAAATCTCACATTTTCTCTAAAATTAAAGCAAAACTTTTAGTCTATTTTCAATGACAGATTCTTAAGCTACTTAGGAATTTTATTTAGGAAACCCTGTACAGGTGGCCAAAATGGAATACTTGAATATATTTGAAAATATGACACCAAATCATTTATGTATCCAGAGGATCATGACTTCACATTTCTCTCTTTTGGCTCCACAATTAAAATGTGTGTTGATGTATAATAACGAATATTCCTCTTAACAGAAATAACAGAGGATACTTGCCTAATTTAATATAACCATAGAGAGTAGAGGGAAAATTAAAACTGAAAAATGATTTCATTATAAAGACCTTTCAGATTGAAATGGTTTGTTTTCTGACTAGCAGCTAAAGAAAAAAAACATAGGCACAGATAATTACTGGAATAAATAATCTGTCATCAAAACTACCTATCTGAAGTCAGTGAGGATGAGAGTAGGGCTGGATTTTAGTTCCCATTTCCTGAAAGAATGCTTTATTCTCCTGCTGTGTGTTAACTCTGATAGGCAGCCAAACACCACAAAGCTGCTTGCTCACTTCTCCCACTCTGCCAGGAGAATGAAGGAGGAGAAAAGGATAAAAAAAGAGAAAATTTATGTATCAAAACAAAAAGTAAGGTAATATTAATGATTTCTTAATAAGTGAAGGGTAAGTGGAAGAGGCAAGAAAACAAAACTAAACAAGTGATGCAAAGGCAATCAGTCCCCACCTTCCATGGGTAGACTATTGCCCAGATTGTTTCAGATCTAAAGATGGCTGAATCACCTAAATGCCCGTCTTTTCCCTTTTATTTGCAAGTGTGGTGTTATATGGAATGGAATACCTCTTTGGTTGGGTCAGGTCACCTCCCTGGCTGTGTGTCTTCCCAACTTATTATGCACCACTCCTTACCTGCTATTTCCATTTATTTTGGGGACAGAGTGAGAAACAGAGAAGTCTTTTATGATGTGTAAACACTTCTCACCAAAAGCTAAAACGTCAATGTGTTACCAGTATTGTTTTGGTCAAAAATCTAAAGCATGACACCATATGATCTTCTATAAAGAATATGAACTCTATCCAAGCCCAGACTGGTGCACCTTCAAAATGTTTCATAAAAAGTAGATAGCAGAAAGCTTGTTTTTCTCCTCAATCAAGTTTAAAAGTAAGGTCACTGTTAAATAGTTTGAGTAACTGGATGTAAACAACAAACATCTATAATCTTGATGAAATCTTATTTGCAAAATTAGGTGTAAAAAAGGCTGTAGCATTCCTTTTTCCTGATTCAGTTGCATGAGTATTCCTAATCCATGTTTTTAATTACCTCTCCTTGATAACAATCTGAGTTACGGTACATTGAATTAAAAATAAAATTTTAATTCTTCGCTAAGGAACGTTTGCCTGCACTAAGCCTATTTCTGGTGTACGAGTTGGCAGTAGCAATCCAAAATGTAGTGAGAAAGGAGTAGTTTCTTTGACAGTCTCTACCTGAGAGTGTTGTGCTTCTATTCCCTTTCTGGGCAAAATCGAATGGATTAGTCTACAATGTCTTAGGTGATTTCAATTAATATGGTAGAGTTTGCACTTAAATAGAACAGAAACTCATCCACAGCCCAATCTCACATGAGATCTGGGACTGGAGCTGATGGGGGTAAGAACATGTTTTCTATGCTGCCTCTGCTCTGTCAGCAGCAGGAATGGATTCTTTTCCTGCTTTATTTTCATCCATATGGCAAATGTTTGCTCACATTCCCAGGAAATCTTAACTGTGGCAGCCCTTTGAGCTGTCTTAAATTAGTGCATTTATTGCGTAGCTAGTCAGCTTGTAACACAGTTGTCATTGCACTGAATGACTAAAACAGGTCATGAGAGCTTAAGAGAGGTGGGATTTCAGTGTTCTGTAGTATGAGCCCCTTCTGAGTAAACTTCTGGGCAAGCAAATTATTATTATTTGGGTAGTTATTATCAGTTATATTGTTAGGGATATTTTGAAGGTAGTAATTTTAAGGTACCTTGCTTTCATCTCATAGAGGAACCTAAGAACCCAACACAAGGTTTTTGGCAAGGCAATGCCTGAAGGTAAATAATATGAAATCTGACCTGTAAATGCCTATATACCCTACTTTTCCATTGTTTTTATTGCAGTGATAAGAAGGTTTTGACATTTGAAAGCAAACAAAAACAAAAAAAGATGATGTATTGCTGTTAAATCATAACCAAATTTCCTTGTCATGGTCTCCATGACTATCATGCTTGCAATGACCTAAGCATGAAAAGGAAAAGATTCTGTTTCTTTAGCATGCTTGAATAAATACTCTAACATTGTTTGTCTTCCCTTTTCATTTACAAAATCTTAATTGCTGAATTCAGGGTGTAAAGGCTGTAATCTTTTTCAGTGTAGAAGGAACAATTTCATTGTATTCTTTTTAATTATATAGTAATCATTAATGTTTTACTTAAAGCTTTCATAACTGAGATTAATGCGAAAAGGAGCACATTATTACTAAGACTTCATACTCGGTGACTGTTTGAAGAAAGTTTATGTAGCATCAAGGGCTTTTAACTTCAGTGCTTTTAATACAGTTCATATGCACATTCATGTATGTGCTTCCTTTTCAAATTAAATAATTTCTTTACTAAAATAATCTTCTTTTCAATACATGTCATAAATTATATTGGGGATTGTGGGGGTTTTATTTGTTATATTTTTAAGTGTTTTTTTGGAAGGTGAAGTCTTTATATAAAGTACACAGAAGTGCCTACATTATTTAGAAGTCAAGCTTGCAGCAGCTGTACTTTGTTATATTTGTCATCTATAAAATTAGTGAGAGGAATAAGTTGAGAGGACAAGAAGGAAAGTAGAAATTGTAAAGCACTGCCTAGTCTGATAGCCCAAAAGAGCTGAGGTTGCTGAAGCTCTGTGTTCCCAGGTCCAGCCAGCGAGTTTGAGTGCCAGCAGGCAGACACTTACATGTACACACAGTACATACACGCACATGTACACAACAGGTCACAGACAGAAATTAATTTTACATTTCTAAACACTCACATGTGTATCAGAAAAATATCTGTGTTTATGTAAGATAATTCTAGTGATTTTAGCATGTGAAAAACCTGTATTCTAGGAATAAATTTGTGTTATATACTCTTCATATTCTTGAAAGACTTGATACCTATATACCTACATACTTGATGCCTAAACATGGGGATATAGTCCTCCAGAAAGTTCACAACTGAAGTTAACATTGCAATTATAATATAAAATAGGAGTTAAAGAAACATCTCTGCTTGCTAGAAGATGTGTGTGGGAAATAAACTATTAGAAAGACTATCAATGGCAAGTGATGTTTCCATATGTAAGGATTTTAAATACATATATTGATGCTAGAATCATTGGCAGGGCATTAACAATTCTGTAAAAATACCTTTGGGTTTAATTATCCTTGAAATTATTACACCAAAACATCAGCATCTCAACTTCTACCTCTTAAACCAGATAAAGAAGTACTGATTCCTTGTGTTCAAAGACACTTCTAGATAGGCAAAGGTTGCAATTCCCAGTATGGCTTGTTTCTGTCATTTACAAATGAAAAGCCTTTTCAAACCTTCCTTGCCTCTGTCATGCTGAATAGTCTGGCTGTCACTCTTGGACTGGATTACATTGTTGAAAGCAAATCTATGTCACTGACCTTACCAGTGAGGCTGAGGATGCCATGGAATGTCATCCCAGGGGACAACATTTAGAAGTTCTCCATGAGACTTGTTGTCACTGACACACCAACTATGAGCTAGCGAGAATAAATTGTCAAAATTAATGAATGTTGAAATACATTTCAAGAGAAATTTTGTACTGAGGGCTACAAACAGAGTTAACAGATAAGTAGCCCAATTGATGCTATTGAATGTATATTATATACATGAAATATATATGGAATATAGTTTAGAAAGGAGATGAAATGTTTCTGGCTTTTCATTTGGAAAGTTCATTTCCAGCATCTAGCAACTTCAGTGAAGACTATTCAGCGAATGCCCAGTACTTATGAAAAGTAGGCCATTAATGTAGATAGCTAAAAAAGATTCTAAGATTCTCCCCTGTTCTCTTATTGTCATAATTATTAACTTCACAGAAGAATTTAATATTTTTTAAAGTTTTGAATCAGAAAAATTTGGAACAGGGTGTATACTGCATGCAACTGAATCAGCATTAAAATCTGAAGAAGAATTTCTAGAGAGAACAGAACATTAAGACTTTTATCTGTGGTGTTGCAGAAATAAAGAGGTATCATAAAATTGGGTCTAAATTGGGTCTTGAAGAAGATGAAGATTTTATATCTAATGCACTATGGAAGAGGGTATCAGTGCCTGGACTCTTCATTGAGGTGTTGCAGAAGAAATGAGAGAGGAGGAAGATAATTATAGTAGCTGTGATTTTAATAGAATAAAGAGCTAAGATTAACATCAGACTAGAAATAATATATGGGACTAAATAATTTGGTAAATTTTTCAGCACTTAGATTTTCAATATGAAGCTTTTACTGTAGCTTATCTTTAAGGACATTTATTCACTGCCATTACTTCAATTATGTTTCTTGGGGTTATTGGAGAAATGCATTTAAGGACATCAACATATAATTGATTTCATTTGTGGTTATATTGTAATGGGAACATAAGTATTGGTAAAACCAGAATTTGCCAGATGATGACACAGCAGGCCAAACTTAAAAAATGAGTGTTTCCACATAACAAAATGACTGTGTGATTACTGTGCACTTTAATCTACAAGGATCACCTTGATTTCATTCATGTAAACATCATAACTATCAATGAAGAAGTCAGCTTAAATTCCTGCTAACAACCCTAGCAGAAAGTTGCCTGACCATTACTAAGACCTCCCTACTGTATTAATATTGTCTCTTTATTTATCCTCTTAAGCTCGTGTAACTTAGTTACAGGTTTTTTTAAATCATGCTAAAGAAATGCTCAGTACATTTAACTGAATATTCCTTTCAGTCAAAGAATCACTGACTGCAGTCACAGCCTCTTTGTATCAGTGGCAAATGCAGAAAGTGCACTGCGATACAACACTGACCTAAGGTGCTGAAAGACCCTGGCTGAAGGGATGGCCCTTCTTGCATGTCTGCACTGCAGCTGAACTCTGTGCTCTGTCCAGCCCCTCCTTTTTCTGTGGCTGGAAGAGGCTTGGGTAGAAGGTCTGGTTTGTTAAATCCTTTCAGACCAAGATAATGCTGCTGCCTAACAGTAGTTTAACACAGTTACAAAATGAACATATTTATAGCTAATGTATTTATAATATACTCAGTTCTAACAAAACCTACCTTTTTGTTCAGTGTGTCACAAATACTTGGGATTTCACAACATATATCTCAAGTACAGTTTTCTCTTTCTAAGTTGTTTTCTTAATAAAACAGAGGTTAGGTTAATCCCTAAAAACATTTTCCTCTGTTTAAAAGCACATCGAGCTGAACGCTTGTTACATTCTGGAAGGTCTGGACTTTATTAGAAGGCAGGTTCAGCAATACTTGCAGTTCGCTTCCTAACATCCTCACATTTAAAAGCTAGCTCTAGTAGCTAATAGAATGTAAATGAAAATGTCTTCTCATATAATGCTTTCACTACAGTTTTCTTTTAGTTAGACCATTTGTTTAGGTAGTACATTTAGAACCTGAGATCTGATGTGATATCAAATGTTTTACTGGCAGTATGATACTAACATGGATGAAAAAGCACACTTTGTACAATTCTAGAAAGTCTTTTTATCATTCAGCTCAAACAGAACTAAAGAAGCTTTATAATGGTGTCTGTAAAGCCTCTTCACTTGTGAACAAAACTATGACAATTAGGAATTACATATCTTGCCCCTCTTAACTGCCTAAAGCTATAAACAGACACCTCTGCAGGTGTTGATATAGCAACATCAATCTGCCCTTTTTTCACTGGCTGGAGCTTACCCCTTTTCACAGCTCAGCTGGTAAAGTGTTTCTGGCAAATTCTGTCTAATCCACATTCAGAGCAAAGCCAGTGAAGTTTCCAAATGATACAGAAGACACACCAGGCTGTTTATAATAGAGATTAACACAGGATCTGCTACCAACAGGTTAACAAGTGGGCTTAAACTGTGTGTACATAGATCTCAGCTTGCCTGTCTTAGAAGTAGTCCTGAGATGTCTACTGCTTGGTTGTACATTCTGAGTGGCATAGACTCCAGCACAGAGAGGACTAGGAACAAAAGCTATCAGCACAGCTAGATGTGAAAGAGGATATCTGTCTTGAGCCTCAAGCCAACCATTTAAATTGCTTGTGTTTACCTGGCTGCTTTTGCCTGAAGAGGAAGAGGGATCAATCACAGGAGCCACTCTGCTGGAGGTTACTGCCCTCCCGGTTCTGCTGGCAAAAGGGTAATAATGAGCAGCTGGAGGGCATAACTGTAACAAGGGTCTTCCACCTCCATGCCAGCTAGAGAGATTGCTGTCTACAATCTGTTTGACTGATCTAACTCTGCTAGTTTTAGTGTGTAATAGAAACCTAGGTTAATTAAAGTTGCTTTCCAAATTGCTCTGCATATAAATCTCTGTATAAATTTCTGTGATTTAATCTCCATTTGTATTTGACCATATTTTCTGGGTGAATGTTCCTTTGTATTAGTTTACATTATTAATAAATAATATAGTATATTTTTCTCTTTTTGCAACACAAAACCTTTAGATAAAAGCACAGTATTGTGACTTTTTTCCTAAGGTTAGTGCGTCTCCATTATTTCTGGTTCACCTTTTTGACTAAAGAGGGGGCTGATGCTTACAGGGGTGTGGGACTTGTCATTGGATACAGGAGAAGGACTTTTGGGAATTACAGAAGACAATGAGATGTTCAGAGAAGGATGAAAGAAGAGGAAAGGGTGCCTGAAGTGCTTTGGGGAGTAGCTCAGGAAATCATTTAGGCTGGAATAACCTAACACTTCCAAGTCCATCACTATGCCATGTCCCTAATCATAATACCTACATGTCTTTTAAAACACCTTCAGGATGTCAACTCAGCCACTTCCCTAGGAAGTTTGTTCCAATGTTGGATAACCCTTCCAGTGAAGGAATTTTTCCTTATGTCCAAACTAAAGCTTTCTTGGAACAACTTTAGGCTGTTTCCTCTCGTCCTATCATTTTTTACTTGGGAGAAGAGGCTGATCCCCACCTTACTACAATCTTCTTTCAGGTAGTTATAGAGAGTGTTCAGATGCTCCCTAAGGCTCAACAACCCCAGCTCCCTCAGCTGCTCCTCATAAAGCTTGTTCTCTAGAGGTGTAGGAAATAAGAGAGGATGGATGTATGTGTTGATCAGTGTGGCTGGCTCTCTATACAAAGTTGCATGTACTGTATGGTATGTTTATGTGTGTGCCTGCTGACAATATATGCTACTGGTTGTACCCAGTGACAGCCTTGATCTCTTGATGTTAGATTTGGCAACTCTCTATCAATACATGTACAAAATGGCATATAAAATCCTTGAACTTTAGATATGCTAAAAACAGTTGTTCATCTACAAAAGTTGTATGCATGTTATAGTGAATGTCTGTATCAATTTTTGAAAATAGTATATAAATACTTTTTTATATAAAATAATTTTATTCTGTATTTGTTATAAAATAGTTCTTGCACAGAATGCTCTTAAGTACATGGTTAAG
This sequence comes from Eopsaltria australis, assembly GCA_034509425.1. Lineage (NCBI taxonomy): Eukaryota > Metazoa > Chordata > Aves > Passeriformes > Petroicidae > Eopsaltria > Eopsaltria australis. The sequence continues at coordinate 6,357,644 of JAVTVJ010000009.1, forward strand.
CTACAAAAGTTCTTAAAGTGAAATGTACCACTATTCCAAAGATATAGGCCTAGATATGAGACATTTTACTGGTAGTAGTAAGGCGCTCTCAGCAAACATCATGGAGAAAGGACTGACAGCCAAGATGGGGATTGTATCACCTGAAGTACCACCTGTCTTACTACTACTAGGAGATTTTCTAGATATTAAGTAGCAACAGTCCCTGGAAGAATGCCTGTCTTCAGAATTATCATCACTACAAATGACAATGCCACAGGAAATTAAGGTACACTGGAAATCATGTAAGGAATTGAAGTAGCTTTCCTGGATTCTAGATCCAAGTCCCTTTGGCCTGTAACCAATCAAGATGAAATCTAATTAGGTGTTCTGCATACATGTGAGAGAGCGTAGTAATATTTCTGTGAACATGAAATATTAAATTATAAATATTAATTGATTTAAGGTTGTAATTTCCCCTTGAATAGGTGGAAAATATATTTAATTCAATGAGCATTGCAATTTGTCTATCACAAAGTAATCAAGCAGCTGGCTGAGTTTTCTTAATTGTGAGCAATAATTATATTATTATAATATGATATATTATGTTATTAATTATATTATTAATTATATTATTTTAAGGTTGATTTTAATGTTAAAATATTTTAATTTTGCTTAGAAATAAGTATGTAGCTATGAGTTTGTTAAGTTTTGAGTTTTTTATGTTGCTTGTTTAGGAACCAGCTTTTTACGGAAGACCAAACCTTGAAATATTTAAATGTGATTAAATTGATTTAATATATGACAGTCCCACCTGTATGTACTTTCTGATGTGCAGCTGCCACACACAAAATTTAAAGATAAGTAACATGATTACAATTAGATTAGTGAGTTTACACAAGTAAATGAGATTTCAAATCCATATGACTGAAACCTGCACTTTCCAGCGAGACCAATTTGCATATCATTTGCTTAAAATGAATTTTCAACACTCATATAAAATACTGACTGGCAAATCCAACCTTTTTTACTAACACTTTATGAGTCCAGAAAACCTTCTATCTTCTGGGACACAGACTACTAAGTATTTCCTGCTGAAACATTTCATGTGAAATTTAGTTTAAAAAGGAATCATACATGTAGATTGATCTCTGATTAAACTGGAAGAAGCAGGGGTTTAGGGCACAGAGAATTTATGTTTTCATTGTGTCCGGGCACCAGGAATAAACAGAAGTATCATCATTATGCTGAAGAAGTACCACATGTATAGTCAAATAAAACGACACATGTTCAAAACAGTATACAGCTGCATGGGGGTGCAGTAAAATAAGGAAAGTAAAGTGTGTATGTATATATATATGTAGATATAAAATTATGCTTCTCCATTAAAAAACTCCATAAGTCAAAGGAGTGCATTAAATTTGCAGTCCTAGAGATGAGACTGCTTTAAACCTCAGAGAACTTGCTTTTCAAGTTTGGGCTTTTGATTGGCTGCAGTATTAATTCCAGAACTTTCATGAATCTGTACATGTAACAATTTTAGACATCACAGGTTTAGTATATATGCTGCACAAAATGAGTCTGGTCATGCTCCAGTGTCACAGAACTTTGACTCTAGCAAAAAAAAATACATAACTAGTCAGAGCCTGAAAGACTGACAAAACTCTGATGAAAAAATTCCTGGGGATTTCAAACTGGAGTTAAGCTGAATTGTAAGTTCTGGTAAAGAGCAGCAAAAAGGGAATCATAATTAAGTTTGGTATTTAGCATCCACTCTTTCCATCTCAATGACATCTCCTGAAATTTGTCAGCTGAAATCTCCTGAAATAAGTCAGCTTATTGCAGACTAAGTTGCTTTCAACAGGCTTTATCATTATTACAATTAAAATGTGTTAAAAATTATGTCATTTAAACAATGGATTGTTCATCACACAAAATCTTTATTTCAATATTCAGTTTTTTGGAATGATATGCTGTAGGTCATCAAATATTGCAGGTTTGAGAGTGAAATCATAATGGAAGGAATTTCTCCTGAACATCTTCATTAAATCATCCTAGTTTAAGGTGTGAATTCTAGAAAATGTATTCAATTTATTTGAGGTGATCAAATTATCAAATCTCCAGAATGTTTTGGTCTACCTAATATAACTATACCGTATTTATTTTTTTTTTTAAGTACTTATCTGATGAGGACAGCATATATTCATTACATTTTATGATAGTCTTACAAATTCCACATAGCATGAGCATTTAAAAGCCATTAAACCCACAAGTGGACCAGAAGTGATGGATTAATGTATGATGGTTTTTGTCTTTCTTAATGCAAAAGAATAATTATTTTCAGGCTTGAAGAAGTATCACATTATTAGCAAGCATTTTAATATTATTCATATTATATTATTTTCTTTCAAAACATTCAAATTTATTAAAAAATGGGGACAAGCAATAACATAAAGCTGTTTCAAAAGCAAATTCTTCACACAAAATAGATTTTTTAAATTTATTAATATGTAGGGAAAGCATAGACATAGCTTTGCCTTTTATGTATTCCCATACATCTAGACAATCAGGAGAAATACAAATCAAAATATGTTTTGATACTTTTAGAAATCACATTGTAAGGATCCCTGTGTCATTACGGTTACTGATCAGAGCAGTTTGAATATTTTATGGGAGACATCAATTTATGAAAGTGGCATAAAAGAGAAGCCCAACAAAGAACATAGTCCATTCCGAAATCAAGAAAGACTGAATGCAAAATCTCATAGCTATTAAACTTAAAGGTAGGCTATATAACTTCAAAGATTTTTTTGTAAATATTATAAAGCTAGAGCAGTTTAGATGGGCATATACCTATATTTATTTAGATTTTTATAAGTAAAATCTGTAGCTACTCAAGTATTACATTAGCTTTTTGGCAGAGAACATAAAGAAACATATCTATGTCTCTAAAATCAATAACATCCCAAAATATCTTAGGAATGAGGCTTTCTAAAAGATTCTTCAAACTGGGTAAAAAAGTTTACATGTCGTATTTAATTCAGCAACAATGTCTCTCAAATGCTTTACCAGCAGGTTTTCACTCGAGGAAATGTACATCAGGATATTCAGAGTAATTTATTTTACTATGTTCCAAGGTCAGAATCTTCATACCATTTTATTCCATTCCACAAAGACAAGACACTAACAATTTGAATAAATATATTAAATACAATGTAAAACCATCCTACTTCTATATTAGCAGAAAGTTCTGGATATTACTATTGCTTCAGGGTCATGTAATCATTGTTTGTTTCCATCTAATATTTTATATGTAAGGTTTATAATTAGTAGAGTCACAAAAGTCAGTCAAACTAGGTTAAGAATCACTTAAGTTTTGCTTCTGATATATGAAGACTGACAAGGTTTTGCTTTTCACCAACAGAGGAATATAATTCAAAGAATCATTTTTGTGACTCAATGGCACTTTTTAATAAGAGATCAGGAAATGTTTAAAATAAAATCAGAAGATGGGATTAGAGTGAAAAAAGTCTGATACAACTTTTCAGATGAAAGATCTTCACCTTCAGATGTGAAAATAATATAAAAAAAGCTAAAAAATATTACAAGTCTGTCTGATAAAGGAAAAACAAAGGGAGGAATGATAGGCATACTGAGAAAAGCTACTATAATTTCAAAAGCTTAAGTGCATTATTTTCTTAAAGGAGATCTCTACTACTGTCCTATAATGTGTATGTCAATGACAAACTCCTCTTTTTATTTTCAGTCTCATAGCATTTTTTTCAGAATTTCTTAGCTGCTAGGGCATAGGAATTAAGGGCAAGTCTTTTAGATGTCTTGTCACATCCAATAATTCTGCATCATAACTTACAGAGTTTAAAGATTTATAAGTAATTCCAGACCATATTATTAGAAAATTAATGAGGATATTGTAAAAATCACTCACTTAAATTATATTCACTGGGATATGGGTCAAGGTTAAATAAGAAAATGTCACTTGTACAGGTGTGACAGCTTATAGAAGTTCCAACAGGGAAAACCCTTAGGCGAGAAGAATTTAAATTGGACACAGAGAGCTACCTGAAAAAAAACCCATTGAATTTACTGGGCTACAACATGGTGTACAAATACTGGAATACAGGGTCTCAAGCAGAGCTCATAGCTTGATGATAAATTGCCTGGAGCATCTCAGAAAGAAAGGAAAGGAAGTAAAGTTTAAATGAAGTTTTCCAGAGTTTGTAGGAAAGAGAAGTAGGATATTGTAAAGTGTTAAGATTTGGTGGCATTAAAGGAAATAAGGCACTAAGTGTAACATGACTTTCAGAAGTTGCAGAAAACATTGGAAGATAGCAGTACTGTGGAAATAGAAGCAAGAAAGGATAGCTTCAGAGACTTGGCGAAGTTCTTCAGTTTAGCAGCAAACATCTTAGTTCTTTCCCTATCCATGCTGTTTCACATGCTCAGACCTGAGTTTCAATTGACAGCTATCTCTACATGTGGAATCACATTAGGCCATTTTGGTTTAAGAAATTTATTCTAGATAGTTTCCTTCTAAGTATAAGAGCTTGGGTCTATTCAAAACCAGAATTAGCATGAAAATATATCTATCTTTTCTGTGACCCACTAAATAAATAGCAGAGTGATGGATGAGAGAAGTGTGAGTCATTAAAAAAGAAGTCCTCTCACATCTGAAAAGTAAAACACAGATCACAAAAAATAATTTTGACATGAATATTAATGAAGGGCTAGACTTAAATCTCTGTGACTAATAGATGGTAAAATTCCTGGCCCCTCTGAAAGTAAGCCTCTGCTACTGGTGGGGTGGCCATGGTTCAACACAGTATGATTCCCATTAGGTCTCACCATCATGAAGGAGGCATTTCCCATGTCTGTACCCACCCATCATCACATGTTTTTTAGCTATAACAACCTTATTCAGAGAGTTTATATGGAAAATATAAACCATAGGGTATCCTGGGCTACTTAACCCAGTTCTGTAATAATAATAATTGTACTATACTTGATGCTTTTCTTATTTCTTATTTTTTCCTTTCTTCTTTTTTTTAAATCTGATGAAGATCTGTCTTAAAACTCTCTGGGGCTTCTTTCGATCCCTGTATAAGACTTATGTAGGGCCAGGAGATTTCATGTTTTATTTGGTTTTATTTCCAGCCTATTCCTTTTATTTCTAGAGAACACTGTCTTCACAGACCCTGGTGATTCTGTAGTTTGCCTCTTAAAAGCCCAGCTGCAGTACACACTCTGGTTTTGGTAAAGCTTCTTAAAAAGTTTTGTCTGCTTACAGATCACTTCCCCTCTTGTTCTGTCTGTAGTATGATTCATCAGAAAAAAAAGATTTAAAGAATACATTACTTGTGTGAATGGTATTCTTGATCTGTTTATGAAAGTAATTTTTAACTCCTCTTTTATTCTATCTTGGCCTTGTACTTTTGTTCTCTCAATATCTTCATTGTTTGTGTGCTTAAATAATTAAATCTTGTATTATACTGTTTTGCAGAAGTTAGATTTCTGTTTCTAAGGAAAAATAATGTGTCCATTGTTAATTGAACTATTCAGTTCAATTAATTCAGTTGATTTGATAATTAAGACAATAAAATTGGTTATGCAGCTAGCACTTAAAATGAGTCAGTTTTTAACTCCATTTTGGGTTGCAGTTCAGTGGGCCCCTATATCTGTGCAACCAGCAATAACAAAGTTCTTACAGCCACTCAGAACTCACACATTTCTCCTTGTGACTTCTTTGTGGGTCTCACTCTTTACCTCATGCAATTTCTTGCACCATGCTTACTTAGCATGCTTGAGAAATGCCTGAGAAATGCAGGTATAGCGACTGTTTTATCCATGTACTTTTATATCTACTATGCTTTTCTCACCAAAGAAAACAGAGTCAGAACCAATTTCTTCACCAACCATGTTAAAATATGTTACTCTTGGAAGATAATTTTTAAAACTTTGTGTTAGACAAGGAACCAGTGGTCCCGTAGCACTTGAGAACAAATTCAACTTTTTGGCTTGATGTAAGTATATAAATTCTATATTGCCCAAATAAGAATATCATCTCCTTTTATTAAGCTATTAATTATAATAGGAAAGATCAGAACCAAAACTAATCATGTAGCCTGACTCTGACAGTAGCCTGGAGTTTGCTAGTTGATACTTTAAGAAGTGTATAAAACAAAGGAAATCTTATATGATGCTTCCTAGACAGCCTCCTAGCCTCTAGGAACTGAAGCCCATAGATTTAGTACTTGAGACAAAAACATAGTAGTAGTTTATGTAAGATTTGACACCACTTGTATTCTGAGAATTGCTATGAATTGTAATAGGAAAGATCTTGGTGATTGTTATTTCTCTACAATGTCTCTTGTAAAAAAACTCATAGATGATGTAAAATTAGATTAAATGAACTCACCTTGGGAATGCAAGATCTAAGTGTCTTGTTACTTAGTGAGTTAATTTTGGATCCAGGTCTAAGGCTCCTAACCTATATATTAGTCAGAGTGTTGATTTCCGTTTTGCAGAAAAAACTCCTAGAAGGTGGGATTTGAGGACATAGAGCCCTTATGACTTTTGCTTTAGGATACAGTTACAGTCTCTGTTATGGGCCAATAAGTGTTCCTAACTTCAAATGCCAGCTATTGCAAATCTATTCACAGTCAACATTAAACTTACCTTCATTCAAAAGGTGTCCTTGTACTTCTCTTCTTTCTCTTCTGTACTTCTCATTTTGAAGGATGTCTTTGAGCAGTGACTTTACTGGTTTAGTTTTGAATGGTTTTATTTTTTAGTAAATTTTCCCGTTACGTCAATGTATTTTAAGACAATTTTGGCCTTCTACAATATTTAATCTTACTTACTGTATGACCTGGAATGAGCTAATTGTTTATAGTTTTTACTCATATCTTTTGGTTGAACCGAAACACACTTTCAGGTTTGTTTTTTTTCCCCAATGATTTTACCAAAATTATAGATATAATAGAAACTAAAGGTTTTGTGTGAACATTAACTTCTGATTGTTGCCTTTCAGGCTTAGTATACAAAGTATTTTTGATTGTCTCTAAGGAGATATATCTGATATTTCAGAAAATTAAAAATTCAGTATATACCCTACACCTGCATTATTTCTAATTTCAAATAGTTTAAGTTTAAAGGATTTGTTCTACTTGTACTCCCAGATCTATATTCAGTTCTTTCTCAGGGTACATTGTATAAATTAAGATAGAGCATGGATTATTTTTGGTGCATTCTTACATAGAAAAGAATGGAGGAGATGGACTTTCTATTCCTTAGATATAATTTGTTTCTCAATTTAGTATTACTTTGGGTGTCCTTGCTTGCAAAGAAACAATAATTGTAGATGTATCACCTCTAAATTACTCCTCTGAAGTCAGGGATTAGACACTGGGTTATTCTGACTACATGAAACCATCAATTTAGGCTCTCGGATTCTTACTGTGATATTAGTTTTACTAGAAAAGGTTGTTTTCAATCAAATCAAGCCTTTAAAACGTAACAAGTGGCATTGGACAGAACATGACCTCTTAGCCTAGCTTGTCTTTTTCTTACCCAGATGTTACATAAGAAAAGAAATAAACCTCATTGAGTCTGCATTACGTGTACAATTTTCTTCCTTACTGTCAGGAAGAGTGGTAGCATTAAGAGCAGAGTTCTCCAACCAGAATTGTGACTTAAGAATCCCTTTTCAACTGTAACGAGCTAAAAGGACATTATGAATTCCAGAATTCATACTTGATTTGTTTTTCTTTACGTTCATGAATTAGGAAATGAACATAGTCTAGTAAAGAGTAAAGTAGTAGCTGTGAGCAAAACAAATTTTCTTATCAAAGTCCTCTTTGTCCTTGTTGTGATCCAGTTGGTAAAATGTTAGGATATGGTTATTAAGGTTCTTAGAAATACCCCTGCTCGAACTAAAGTGTAAACAAGACCATATGCCAGTGACAATAGCAAAGGTTTTATTTGACAGCAAACATGAAAGATAGAGAGAGAAAGAAAGAAATAGGAAATAGATGGGGGGGACAGAAAGAGAGTAACAGGGACAGAATAAGGAAAATATCCACTCTGTGGATCCCAATGACAGTCCATTGATCCTCTCCAGCTGGTCTTCTTGGTGGTGAAAGTCCCCCTGAAAAGCCTGGAATCAGATGGGTTTATATACCCTCGAGCCAGGTAGCAATGCCCAGGCATGCTCCCCTGGAGGAGGGGGGTCAGTCTCTTACAACAGACTCTGGATCTGTTGCATCACATGCATTCCTATACAGCAAGGTCTAGCACTTTGGGGGGGTCTTTGATTGATTGTGATTCCCCCTCAGCTGCCTCTCATATGAAAGTCCCGTGGATGTGGCCTGTGGGGTTGGGGGGTGCTACAGCTGGGCCAGAGGATGGGTGTTCGTTGCCTTTGACCAGAGGTTACACCACACCCGAAGCCTACTCTCCCCTGCTCAGCTGTGGGGGGTTCCCATGTAAACCTGGCTTCTGTGAGCTGTGCTCTAACCCCACCCCAAACTTGGCCGCAGCTGGTGGCTTTGCCCTGTTGTGGATGCAAACCTTCTCCTCAGCCTGAGATGATTGAACAATGGGCTTCCCTTTATCTGATCAGCAGTTTGGTTTCAGTCCAAAGTCCCAGTCTTTGGGGAAGCTTCTCTGGTTGTAGGTTCTTTATACAGTTTTGGTTATGATGAGCAAAACTTTATATCAGTGTTTGAGGCATGAACTATTTCTGTCTCTGACAGTCCTAGAGCTAACAAGAAAGACAAAATACAAGATCTGCTACATACAAGAAATTATGTGGCTGCCACAAATCCTCAGACCACAACTGTTCTACATTTCTCTATGAACCCTGATGTCAACAAACTATTTTTGCCTTGGGTCTCAGCTACCACAGCCCAAATAATTTCAGAGAAGGCTATGTATGTGTGCATGTGAATAAAACTTGTGTCTTAGAGCTTCAGCTGCCAAGGCATCATCTTCTTGCGCATTTTTATTTTATATTTTGTTGAGTGTACATTTATGAAGAAGGACAGAACCCCTTTGTGCATGCACAATTTATATATAGCTTTGTTCTTTCAGCTAGGCTGGTCAAAACTTGTCAGTGAACATTCAAAGGAAGCATTGTAATATATAAAATAACCCCAAAGGGAGGGAATAAATGCTGTTTAAGATATTGAACTGTTGGAACAGAGCCAATAATGCAATTCTTATTCGTCTACATTTTCAGATGACTCATCAGATCTTCTACTAATCCATGCTTTGAGTCTTGAAGAGTATTAAAATCTCCTGAACATAACAAAAGATATAATTTTTAAAGACACAATAATATTGAGGAATCCACCATTTAGATCTGTTTCTAATGGGATGCAGTAGCGTGTACCAATGATAAATCTGGAAAGATGAGTAAACACTATAATCTGATTTCATACTTTACTATGAAAAATGAAATAGAAACAGAAAAACTTGTGCTGTTCTGTAACAGTGATAAAGAAAATGGCTCTTGAAACTAATTTAAATAAATTATGTTTGAGAAATGAAAGCTTAGCTATAAAAAGAATTTACTGAAAAAAAATAAAAGGCACTATATACCTTAATTTTTTGCAAAGCTTGTACTTTTACTTCTGTTTTTTTTTTTCCTTCCAACTGTTGTTCCATGGTAATGATTTCTACTTTTTTTTGGGTGCTCCTCTATTGTCTTTAAACTCAGAGCTGAAAATCAAATATCATCCTATCAAACACTAAGCTAAAGAGACCAGTCTTAGCCAAAGTCATTGTCAGCAACATTGTTGCTTCTGTGCCAACAAATTTACCCATTAATGACATGTGATAAAATTGGTCTTTTCTTATCACTTTTTTCTTTCATCTTTTATGTATTCTTTTATTTATTTATGTATTTTAAGGCAGCCAACAGTATAAACAGACTGTTACATAGCAATAGACTTGACACAGGAAGAAATCAGTCTAATCCATTAGTGTTATACATATTACATTAAAATGAAAAAAAAAGGAAATGCGCATCATTAGTATAAAAAGAAACAAACCCACAAAAACCACAATAGTGAAGAACGCTAATGGCCTCTATGGAAACACTGTGAATATTATCTTTTTAATTGCTTATGTTTCCACCTTAACAGCAACAATGTACAATGTGAAAAGTAATGTGAGCCTGGGAATGCATGATGGCAAAGGCCAACATGGAAAATATCCCTAGGGAAATTTTCCATTATTTTTGACATATTAAATGGGTTCTGCTTTTATTCATGAGTAGTGGAGTAAAAGGAAAGGCTTGCATAGAGAATTTTACTGCTGACTCTTCTCTGCAGAATGAAAATTTTTGTTTCTATTTTAAGCTGCTGGGTTGGGGGGGTGGGAAGGAAACCTTAGCTCAACAGTGCAGATGTTACAGTAAGCTTCCTTTTAGTACTACACAGATTTTGATTTGTAAACTGAGTTTAATTCACCTGCTCAGTTAAGAATTAGTTGGAACAGTAGTTAAAGGAGTAATAGAAGTAATAGGAAGTAGTTAGGACACTGGCTTTTTGGTTTTTAACATATACCTCCACAGACTTCCTTTATAAAGCTAGAACTTCAACCATAATACTGATGAATTCATAAAATGATTTAGGTTGGAAGGGACCTATATAGATCATTTAGTTTCAATGTCCTTGTCATTGACAGGGATACCTTCCATGACACAATTTACTCGAAGCCTCATCCAATCCGAATATCAACACTTCCAGGGATGGGACATCTACAGTTCCTCTGGCCAACAAATTCCAGTGCCTCCCCATATTCTAAGTAAAGAATTACTCCTTGCATTTAGCCTATCGTCTTTCAGTTTAAATGCTTTCCTTCTTCTCCTATCAGATTTCTTGTAGGCTGTCTTAAGGTACTGGAAGGCTGGTATAAGATCTCTCTGGAGACTTCTCCAGGCTGAACAACCCCAGCTCTTTCAGACTGTCTTCATGGGAGAGATTCTTCCATCCCTTGATCTCTTTGTGGCCCTCATTTGGACTCCCTCCAGTAGCTCCATGTCCTTGTTGTGCTGGGGGCTCCAGAAAATGATGCAGTACTCCAGGGTTCGATCTCAGGATGGCAGAGAAGAGGGGAAGAATCAGTTCCCATGACCTGCTTGTCACACTTCTTTAGACGCAGCACAGGATATATTTGGCTTTCTGGGCTGAATGTTCACATTACTGGCTCATGTCTAATTTTTCACCTGCCAATAACCCCATGGTCCTTCTCTGTAGGGCTTTTCTCAGTTTGTTCGTCCCTCACTCTATGCTGATGCCGGGAATTGCCATGACCCATATTGGAAGACCTTGCACTTAGCTTTGTTTTACTTCATGAGGTTCACAGTGTTCTACTCGGGTCTGTCAGGATCCCTCTGGATGACATACATTCCCTCTAGCATATCAACTGCATCACTCAGCTTGGTGTCATCCAAAAATTTGCTGAAGCTGCACTCAATCTCACCATGCCATCAATAAATATATTGACCAGCACCAGACCCAATACAGACCCCAAAGGAACACCATTTGTTACTGGTCTCCATTTGTGCATTGAGATCTTAACTGAAACTCTGGATGCAGCCACTGAGCCAACTTCTTACCCATCAAAAATCCACCCATCAAACCCACATCTCTACCTTAAAGACAGGGCTGCTGTACCAATCCTCACAGAAGGCAAGGTAGATGATAACAGTTGCTATTCACTTATCCACCAAAGGAGTCAGTCCATGTAGAAGGCCACTAGATGGGCCCAAGCATGATTTGCCCTTTTTGAAACTGTTAGCTGTCTGTAATCACCCCCTTGTCATCCATGCCTTAAAACAGCTCCCAGTGTTAATTAACTGCTAATTCAGATTAATTCTTCTTTTTCTATTCTCTGCCACAATTCACAGTAGAAGTGTATTACAACAAAATAAAAATTCTACAACATCAATTAAAATATATATTGATACAATTTTTCTCAGAATCATATCTTTACAAATGCATTATTCACCCGTACTTGAAAAAGGTGGGTATCTGCATTTACTCCAGTTTTTAAGTTAAGAAGTCATAGCTTACTGTAGACTCTATCAAAGATTACTTCATCTTTCCAGTGCTGTCATTTGTTTCTTATACAGATCAATGTCAGTCAGCACATAAAAAATAAAGAACCCCATAAATATCACATTGGATTGAGAATTCACAATTTACTGATCTGCTCTTAGTGTCGGTCATGAATCATATGGTCACAAAAGAATGACGATTTAAGTATATGGACAAAATTAAACCAACGCAGTAATGATATTTTTCTCCTAACACACAGTGATTCTAAAAGAATTGTTTATAAAAAAAAAAGTATTTCTACACAGATTTTGGCAAAAATATCTAGATCAAACCCAGGACTACAGCAGGCTATAATTCAGAACTGACTGCCTTCCTATCACAGTGTAAACATGGAAAACAGAATATGTACTATTTCTATTCAGAGAATTACAAAAGTCTTTAGAGAAATTACTGGAAGTTGATTGAAGAGAATAATTGATGATGCCAAGTATTTCTAGAAAAAGAAAGATATTGCCTGTGTTTGACACCACTAGTTTACATTGACAATTAGTATTGTTTTCAGCACTCATTATTGAAAAATAGGAGTGGAACTGATATTAAGTGAACTTTTAGTTAGTAGTCTATTATCTATTTCTCTTCATTTCTCTGTTATAGCTCTATTGGATGAACTATAGCATGCTTTAACTAAGTTTTTCACACTGTAAAAGATTTACTCTTATTCCTTTCTTGTAGAAGCTGATTGTTAATATTAAAATTGCACCATAATTGATTTAGTTTTTAATATGAATTAAGGCCTATTTTTCCCAAGTTTAACTGAGGTAAGTTACTATATCTATATAAGCATCTTGCACTGGGATAGTTAAGAAAGACTGCTAGATTTAGTTGAAGAACTGTGGCTTGTAATTTTGGCCCTGCTCTACAACTTTAAAGTTTTATGTTTATTTCCTGGCTTTCTCACAGTTTTGCAAAGCTTTGGACAAGTCCTTAATAGTGCTGTCATTTAGTTTATTCTCTATAAAAGCTTCCTATTTGGGGGGAAAAAATCTAGTAGAAACAATTTAACAAATATTTATGCTTGAAAGTACTATGATGAAAGTCCGTACATACCATACCTACAGACACTTTTTTGAAATGCCTTCTGAAAAGCGAAATGCATAGTATAGATGAAAATAATAAAATCTGCCTTTACAGGTATTACAGATGATTAAAAACATATTTAAATATCCACCAGGTGTAGGATTGATGTGCGAGTTAGGACACTTTACAGAGTAAATGAAGGCTGTTAACATTTCTTAGCTAACCAGTAACATTTGGAAGTTGGACAACTTTCAAGCACTTTTGACTAGCAAAGCAGGTGGATTTTATATGTATTGAAAAAGCATAAACAAAGCATTTTCAGAAAGGCAGTATGAAAAACATCCTACATAGAATGAATACTTTCTATGAGTTAATAATTGACAATAGAAAATAATATTTCAGTTATAAACATATATACAAAGCCCTAAAATTATATAGACCTTGTTACAAGCTTCAATGCTTATATTCTTTGTTTCTCACGCCTTCAAAATATGCTAAATCACTTCTATTCCCATAAAACCTACACATTCTGTTTATGTGCATATACGTATGCTTCCACTAGAATACTTCATAAAGTATGAGGCAAGCTGAAATTCTTTCTTGAAGAGATTATCTTAATTCTCATTTCACTAGTTTAATTGTCACTGTGGACATCTGTTGTTTATAATTTACCCTGTGGTGCAGAAAGCACTACTGGCCATAGTCCCTGAAGAGATATTTTAAAAATTTATAAAAAATTATAAACAAGCCATGAACACCTGCTGAAGTTATTATTGTTCAAATTTAAGATATACTTTTATATAAGGCTAGAAAAAATAGTCAGTTATAAACATACAGTCCTTTTAGAACATGGGTGTGTTGGAAATGGTATAACTATGCTTAGAAGCAGGGCAGAAAAGGGCAGAATTTGGTGCTCATAATGACCTGCTTTAACTGAAGAAAAAAAAAAGAGAAAAGCAACAAACCATGTTTTCTTGTGTGTGGTGTTTCCTCAAAAATTCCTTACACTAAAGTATGTGTTCAATGCTATCAGTGCTTATGCCAGCTACCAGCTTTGGGTTACAACAAAATTTGTTTTTTCAAAAAAAATGAAATTAAAATAAACCACATACAAAGCTTCTCAAGCTATTTTAAATGATTGTGAGGCTGATTTTGACAGTACATTTGTCTAAGTTAATGGGATTGAATTTAGTTTGTTATATAACAGTCCATATTTAAAGAATTTTATTATATTTTTCAGTATGAATGATTCTGTATCTTTTCTTTGTTTTGGATCCTTCTGTAATGACAAAGATATTTCCCTCTTTATTCCTCTGGCACATTTTCACCAAAGAGCTAGCCCTGGCATTTAACACCAATAACATTCCTCTACTTCACACACAGAGCTCTTAGATCTAATTTGAGTAATAGTTTGCCACTTAGAAAGCTGCAATAGAGTTAGTCTTGTCCAGCAGCCAGTTGTCCACTCAGCAATTTTCCCATTCACTCTCCTCTTCAAGATGGAGGGTAAAAATAGGATGAGAAAGCTCATGGGTTTAGATAAAGTGAGATTAATTACCTATTACTGTCATGGGCAAAACAGACTTGAGAAGGGAAAACATAGTTGTACTTACTGTCAAAGCATTTTCAGGTACTGAGGAGCAAAACATAAAAAAAAAAGAAAAGCAGAAAAAAAAACCTAACCAGCAAAATTTTACCTCTCTCACACATCTGTCTGTCCTGGTCTCAGCTGGTTTCCTTCTCAACATGATACTTCTGACTACTCCCTGCCTTCAGCAGCATGGGGGAATGGAGCACTGAAGGCAGTAACTGTTCCTCTCTGTTGTTCCTTTCTAATACTTTTCCCTTGGTTCAGCATGCAGTCCTTCCCACGGGATACAATATTTCAGAATAAGACTGCTTCTGTGCGGACTTTCCACGGGCTGCAGATCCTTTAGGAAATGTCTGCCTGCTCCACTGTGGTGTCCGTCATGGCCTGCAGCATGGATATCTGCTCCTCTCTGTGGACTACAGGGAAGCACTTTGGCATCTGCAGTAACCTCTCCACCTCCTTCCCTGGTCTTTGTGTTCATCATTCCTCACTGAATTATTTTCCCTCTTACTCTACCTGGGTGGGGCTTTTTCTCTTTCTTAAATACATTCACAGAAGTGCCATGAGGTTGACATATCTGCTGTGGAGGGTCTGTTATAGAACTCACAGGAAGTGGCTGGAATTTTCTGTGTCTGGCAGGGAGCAGACCCAACCTATTCTCTCAACGGCCATCTCTGTGGCCTAGCACCACCAGTACCTTGGCCGCCTGGTATAAAAGCTTCTCTTTCAGTTTGGTTGACTGCAGGTTTCTTTTCCTCTTTAACCATGAACAAAATATAAGTGATGTTTTTATTGCAGTACAACACGTTTGGTTTTGACACTCAGGTTTTATTATTTTAATCTCAAGGGACTTGAACTGTGATGGTCCAGCATTTTGCCATGTGCCTAGAAGAGAATGTTTCTCCAGCAAGTTTCTGAGGAAGTAATTCTGGATTACTAATTTCATAGAATTACAGAATAAACTGAGCTGGAAGGGACCCATCATGATCATCGGGTTCAACTCCTTGCCCCGTTCAGGATGCCTCAAGAATCATACCACGTTCCTGAAAACACTGTCCAAACATTTCTTGAACTCCGGCATGGTGGTGTGACCTCTTCTCTGGGGAAACTGTTCCAGTGCTCCTTGGCTCCTGCCACTGATCACCACAGAGAAGAGATCAGTGTCTGCCCCTCCTCTTGCCCCATGAAAAGGTTGTAGACTGCAACGAGGTCTCCCATCAGTCTTCTCCAGATTGAACAATCCAAATGATTTCATCTGCCCCTCATAAGGCTTTGATTTGATATCAAATATCTGGGACTGGGTCAAAATTTCAAGCTAGTCATGTTCCTTCTTCTTGCTGTGTGCATTAATGCGGAAACATTTCAGGAGTGCTACTTTGTAGCCAACTCCTCATCATGCAGATTGAGGGATCCCATTAGTGCTCATTTCCTCAAATTGTGACACACCATCCCATTGTTCATCACTTGCAAGCCTGGTATTTTCTTTTTCCCTCTTCCAAGTTAGTTTAAAGATCTATCAAAAATCACCCTGTGCTGGAAATCTTCTTCCCCTCTAGAGAAAGGCTCTTCTTCCCCTCTAGATCTGATCAAGTGTCAGTAGGCATTGAATAGATTATCCCATGGTCAAAAAAACCAAACTTTTTCAGCTTACACCAGTCTCAGAGCCACATACCTACCTGACAGATGTACCCATTCCTATCAATATCATTTCTTGTTACTGGAAGGATCAAGAAAATCACTAGCTGTCTCCTGATCCTTCAACCAAATGTCCCCAGGCCCTGAAGTTCTTTTGATTGCCCTTGGAATTCTCTTTGTTATTTGGTCACTGCCAGCTTGAACAACCAGTTACAGCTAGTAACCATGGGACCTAATAAGACTGTAGAGTTTTCCAGTAATGGCCCTTACCCAAGCCCCTGGAGAGAGCAGGATTTCCTGTGAGCTGAGTCCAGTCTGCATATTGGGCCCTCTGTTCCCCTTAGAAGGAAGTCTCCTATTACCATTACCCTTCTTTTGATCTTAACAGAGGTAGTTGTGATGCAGGATACAGATGGTGCTGCTTTTGAACACCCCTCTCTCCCAGAAGGACATTTGTGTTATTTCTATCGGACAAAACACTGTCATGAGGCACCAGTGCATACCAGGCACTCATGAGCATTTCAGATTTACAAGGAGGCTTAATTTGAAGGTCAATTTAACTGTTCAATGGAAATGTAGGTTATGAGGGGTTATAAGCTTCTTCCAGCTCCATAAGCAAAAATTAATTTAAATCTAAATAATTGCATTGAGTCAAATAGACTTTATCAAGGTGAATTGTGGCATCCAATTTTCATGTGCTCAAATTTAAAAAGGAAAAACAGTGATGTTCTTTACTCTCTTTGGTAAAACTTACAACATAAAATGGTTGTCTACTGATACAGAATCAGATGTTTCTGCAGCCTGGAGTTTAGCCTGTGTAGTTGAGAAAGGCAAGTCCTGGATTCACACACTAGAAATTGTAAAGTTGTTCAGAGCAGCTATATAGGCTAAAACTCTACACATGAGTTAGAAAAATGTTCAGGCTTTTTCTGTGAATGGTACTGTTGTATAGGTTTGTTGGCACTGATCCCCTTTGCATTTTTGATACTTGAGAAATTCTATATGCTCCCAATTGTTGTAATGTCAGTGTTCATGGTAGAATTTTTAGATTCCTTGGGAATTTAGGCTTCTCTATAGACCTTTTATTTGTTTGTAGGTCTAATTTTGACTTTAGATCTTAGTGTCTTATTTCTCAGTTGAATACTACGTGTTTATTTTCCATATCAATAACCTTGTCATATAGTCATTCAAAATAAAAGATTGACAATTTCATAGTAATTCCTGCAAACATGTAATAGCCAGACTTTATAATAAAACTCTTGCACAGTGTATCATCTTAATATCTTCTCTCATAATAAGTGCTATTTATTCATGCAGAAGTAAGTTTTATTTGTTTTTTTAGTAAGTCAGTACTGCAGGACTGACCCTACTGTTGATATTTATACTTTCCTGCAGGCAAATCAAGACCTAGCAAAATCTGTTGCATGTCTTCATTATGTGTGAGTACTATTACTGAGATTAATAAGAACTCTGAGAAAAAAAATAACAACCTCTGAATACTCAGTATAGGTTTTCAAATTTAATGTAAAATTTGGGGCAATAGGAGATTCAAATTACCTCCTTGGTCTGCCTTTTGTAAGTGGAGTTTATGTCAACACAAGATTAAGAAATGTGCCTGAGGGCATGCCTGGGTGTTTGATATAGCTTTTGTATCCATATTCCTTGTTCACTTATAACATTGTGATTTTAAATATTTTGTTGCAGAAAAAGCAGCATATGAAAATTTTGAAAAAGTTTCCCCTGGCTTTTTATCTGTGTTGACAGCCATGTTATCTGTTATAGGATAAAAACTGATCCTTCAGTCAAGCATGAACACATATAGATACATAAAATCTTACTCTTTGTAAGGATATATGGAGAAGATTATTTAAAAAATTTCCCCACATCCTTGTAACTAGACTGTTAAGACTAGTAAAATAAAATGTGGGAATACCTGGTGAAGAAAACATAAATGCTCTGGATTTAAAATTAATTTCCTCAAGATAAAAACATCTTTATTTTTAAGTGGCATTTTCTTTGCAGGTACTTATGTACACATGCCTGTATTGGTTCCTGGCATTCATAAAAAATGACCTTTAATGTACAGATCTGGCTACTGAAGAGTCTGAATCCAGGGAGGAACAAGTGCTGAAAGAATATCTCAGTAGGAGACTATTGTATAACTGCCACAAAAAAAACCCTTAGTGACAGCAAATATAGTAAAAGTCTTATGAAAACACTAGCTCAGTGACAGCTCCCAAGGTAAGGTGCTACATTAATTTTATTACTTTAACTACCCATATGTTAAAAAACATTACCAAATTACAATAAATAAAACATTAACTTGTACATTCAATGTAATGACATTTAAATGGGTGGTAAAAATTAAGCAATTACCAAAGAAGTAATCAAATAATAAGACAACTAAAGGGAAGGTATTCTTTGACTACCTAGAAACTGCAAATCCTATAACCAATAGAAAATATAAATCACCAACTGTACAATGTTCAACTGCAACAGTGTCTCCAGGGTAGTAGTCACATCACCCAGCCTGGCAGAGTTCAAGAAATGTTCAGATAATGCTCTCAGGCACATGATACGACTCTTGGGGATGATCCTGTGCAGGGCCAAGTTTTGGACACAATGATCCCTTTGGGTCCTTTCCCACTTGGCATATTCTGTGATTCTTTGGAAGAAAAAACCTGCAAACACTCCAACCAAAAAAAAAAAAGCTCTTGATCTGAAAGACACAGAGTAAACCTTTATGCTAAAGAATTACATAAAATATCACTGGTGTTACTTCTTTTATGAATTCATTATATATCTAAATAATTTTATATCTAGTGAAAAATTTAAGAGAGAAAAAAATATTCTGGCTGTCAGTTGTTCCTTGATCTCTTGCAGGTCTCAGTAATATTACTAGAAACTAGTGAAAATGAGCATATGCTGAGAGTATATAGTTACCAAATCCACCATAAAATAAAGAAGAAAAATATGTTTATGTCATAAAAACAAAACAATAATACTCATATTGATTTCAAAATTTACCTAGTAGATACAGTAGTAAAGCTATTTTATGTCTATGAGAAATCTCTCTGTCTGTTTGAGATTCTTCCATAAGAACTTACCAGGTTTAGGAGAGCTTGTCACTGATTTATTCCAGTGAAATTTTCTGCTCACCCATGCTGCTGTCAGTCTACTGTTGATATTGATAAACATACTGTTTTCCAAGTGCTGAATCATTCATTGATATCAACTTCTTTTCCAGAAGAAACCATTTTACAAGTTTCAATATTTTTATTGTTATTATTGCTGCCAGATACAATGCAATATATCAGCAATATAATTAAAAAGAAATATAAATCCTTCACACAAGGCAGCTTAAATCAAGTGTTAGAAATAGTGAAATGCTTATTTCCACACTGCCTGATGTTAAACTTTCAATGTTCACTTCTAAAACTATTCCCTTAGGATGTATTGAATTGCAAAATCCATGAACTTGTAAGTTGTTTGCAGTTTATTTCAGTAGCTTTCTTGGTAGCATTATCATTTGTAACTTCATTGCTATCCTTACATCCACTGTTTCCAAATCCCAGGTGCATAGTTAATGCACTGACTTTTGCAAGGTTCTTATGATCCCATGGCAGAGTATTTTTTCCTCTTCTTACCTTTTCATGTTTATTTAATTATTTATTGATTTTTACCGAAACCTTAAGCTTTAGGTTGGTTAGATATTCAACCTCAAAAGTAAAACTTCCTTCTCAAAAGCTAGAGGATATATTTGCCATTTGACAACTGTGCAAATCTGAAGAAAATTTACTGAAGTCAATAATATATCATTACTACAGTGATCAGAATCACTTTCACAATTTGAGGCATGATGTTGCACAATCATTTAAATTTACAATGTAAGCCACACAGTTTTATTCCTGAGTATCCTGTCATATATCATTTCTGTTTCACTGATGGACTTATGTATTTTGAATTTGTCCTACTGTAATTTTAATTTGGTTGTTTATAATTTTAACAGATGTGAGTCTTCAAATGGATCAATACATCATTCTGTTCCTGATAAAGAAATTTAATGTTTTAGCAGTAATTCCTCCCTATATATTTGTAGTCCTACCTATGAAGCCACATGTGACATTTTCCAAACTAACCAACAGTGTGCCATTCCTTCTCTTCTCCCAGCATACACACACTTTTTGACTCAACTACTTTTGTACTCCCTATAACCATCTTTCAATATCAAATGAGACAGGAGCTAACCTTTTAAAATAACTGTTTTAATGGATTATATTTTTCCTTTTAGTCTTAACATTCATGACTTCTTTTGATATTTTCTTTGACTCCAAAAAGAATCATATTCATGGTTTGAGAAACCAAGCCATAAAATCTTGGGAAGTGGACAGGAAAGTGGATAAGAAATGCTTTTTCAGTTTTGTTATGGAATTACATAATTTTTTATATTTTGACAACATATTTTGGAAGCCAGACTGTGGCCAGACATATAAGAACTGAGAAGTTCAAGAGTTCTGTCTCCATATCTCCTTCCTCTTTGTTCCCATCCCCTTTGAACTAACCATGCAAGTGCACATACTCTTGTTCTAATAGAATCCCAGTAATGCCATAACAAAAAAGGAGAAAAGGCCAGAAATCTTTCCCATGCCATACCATTTTAGTTGATTCAGGAGGACATAGAAACATTTTTTCCTAAAGGGAACTTTCCCTTTTCCTGGCACTCCATGCAAATCTCGTGGAAAAGTAGAATCTGTGCCTTTACCATTACTGAATCTGGCTCACCTCCACAACTGTATTCTATATATACCACCCAGATGGCAAGAGGATGCAGGTGGAAATCAAAACAGCCTAATAAGCCAGCAAAGTAATGTTTGCTGTCAAAACTAGCATTTCAGAAATAATCTATTATACCAACTCAACATCACTTTTACCAGAATTATGTTTCTAAAGATTTAACTTTCAGTTAAATTTTGGTTTTATATCATTTGAAATATGGCCTTTCCCCCCCCTTTTTTAAAGCTAACAAAGAAAAGTAACAACATACCTGAAGTGATTGATCTTGCAAGACTTTCTCACATTAATCATCCCCACTATGTGCATAGTTTCAATAGTTTCTGTGGGACTAGTTAAATGAATGAAATTTGCAGGATCTATTCCCCTATGACAATATCCATATTATTTTTTATTGGGGAATAATTGACATTGTCTTGAGATGGTTTGATTTCATGAATTTTCGAACATTAAAAAATAATTTTAAATGGGATCATTTTCTAAATTAACCTTTTAAAATTTTATCTAGTATTAATTGTTTACCTGAAAAAGTAGAATAGGGCATATAGTTTTCCTACATTTCAGTAAATGAACATTTGTCACCATTTCTGTTTTACAGAATTTTATGTAGTTTGATATACATATTGAGGGCTGGTGGACAAAAATTGCCTAAACCAGAAACCAAAACAAATAAAATAGTTTCTGTGGAAAACTGCAGTCTTCTCATGTATTTAAACTCACAATATAACCCTTGCGACATAAGAACTACACTGGCATTCCTGTACGGGCTATGCACTCAAGAGTTGGACTCAATGATCCTTTGGGTCCCTTTCAATTCAGAATATTTTGTGATTCTGTGATTCTGTGATGGAGGCTGCTACTTCATTTGTTTAAGAATGGCTTTGGTGACACTTTACCACATGCTCAATTGCATTGTGATTCACTTATTCATGCTACTGGAGAACACTTTCACTATAACCAAAGCAGAATGTAAAAACACACATTAAAAGACCCAAAGTATTTCTTCAGTCTCTTCACTCTTACTCCCTGCTTTAATGTAACTGCAATTATGCAGAAAAGTAGTAAATTGGATTACAAAATATTCCAGAACATTTTTATTTTTCCTAAAATAATGTCAAACTGTGATGTTACAGGGCATTTTCTATTGATGCGTTAGTGAAATTCAAAAAGCTATTGTTGTTTAAAATGTCAGGTTCTGAGAAGCCAACTGCCACTAAAACTTCTGAGTTTTGGAGAGACTCCTCTTAGTTACAGATTTCCGTATTTGGCCTGAGCACGGCACGATTTTCCACCATTCTAATTACTTAGAATAGCATAGCACAGAATAGACTAGAATAGAGTAGACTAGACTAGACTAGAATAGAACAGAAATTTCAGGTGGAAAGAACCTACAATGGTCATCTACTCCAGCTATCTGACCACTTAGTGTTACTGTCCTCCAATCCAGTGCTGTAGTCCACTCTGAGATACACACACCAAACACTTCCTTAGTATTAGTCCGGAATCTTTCCTTTCTGTTCATGTGTAGGAGGTATGTCATTAAGCCACTTAGGAACTCTAGACAAACCTGGATGTAAGACCAGAAAAAAACCCTCTGTGTGTAGTGCTGCATAACATAAGAATGTCCTTCTGTAAAGGAACTGTCACCTTTCTGCACAAAAATATCCTAGTAAGTTATTATAGAGGCTTAGTACAAATATCTATAATAACAGCAAATAATATCCTTGACTGTGCAACTGATGAGAATAAATACGGCAAATGGCATAGTGGAGTAAGCAGAGATATAAAATACGTGAAAAATATTTCAGGTAGTATAAAATGGTTGGATTACTGAGAAGTGAAAATAGGCTCTACTATCACAACTGAGGTGGGTCTTTTTGGGTGGGTTTTGGGAGTTTACTTTAAATTCAGCTGGAAGCCTGTTTTCTAGCATATTACTTTATATTTACATCAATCTTGTTAGTTTAAATGAAAACATAAACCTGAGTTGACAAAGTAGAATAACTAAGTAACTTTCAGAAAGAGTGCAAGACTAGTTTGTGATAATATTTCTAGCTCATTTTAATTTTCCTCGTGTTTCTCACATCCTCCCTAGCCATAATAAAATTTTATTATTAAAAGAGGCATTAAAACATTTAGTCACAGTCCCCACTTCTTCCGAAAACTGACATGAGTCATTCACATAAGTTCTCTCATACAGAGTCAGTATGTCTGCTGCTGCTGAGCAATTAGGTTGTTCTCTCTGATCCATGCTCACTCACAACTAGGGAATCCCACTAGAATTCAGTGAACATGCCCATTTAAGCACAAGGCCTCTGGTGTCAGCTGGTGAGCTGCTATCACATTAATGAGTTAAAACTCAGCAACATTCTCAGTAATAGCCAAAGGGCATGCGGTGCCAGCTGAAAGGTGCAGAAGTAAGTGACTGCACACAAAAGACATAAGGCTCAACTTTGTCATTGCCTAATTCTAGGACACTGGGATATCTTCCAAGGGCTAAAATGACTTTTTGAATTAATCCACATAATAGCCTCTTAGTTGTCTGCCTCTCCTTGGGCTGTACCTACTAAGCTGTCCATTTCATGAAAATGTTAGAGAAGTATTTAACCTGCTCTCATGGACCTAGAAAACAGGTGAAATAGCTGTATACTTTTGTAAAGAATAGGAATCTTTTGTGGATTTTTTCAGAAAAGCATGTGTATTTGAATAAACCACGTGACTTTGAAAACATTACTGGGTTAGCATTTTGACCCCTGCTGCATTTTTTTTTAACTAGAAACTTTATCAGAATGATTAAGGGATATATGTCTTAAATTTGAATTGTGTTTTATACACAATTCCACACATAAGAAACTCACAAAAATACTTTTTTCTCTTAGGTAACTAAGATATCAATTTTTTTTTCACTGAGAAAATTACTCAGGACAGCTCCTGTTAAAAGCTTGACTTAAATGCAGAAAAGAAATAGAAGGAATTGTAGACTTCCTTACATGCATGAAATTCAACATGCCTTGAAATCAAGGTACACAAAGATGACATTATAAGTAAAACACAAACATCAGGAATAAATGTATTTTTAAAAAAATTTAGTAAGTGAAAACATTGTTTCTCTGAAGAATAGTTGTGATGTGAAAATGGAGAACTTGATGTTACAGTGTGTTGTAATGAAGACATAAAATAGAAAAGAAAATACAAGAAAAGCTACATCTTGCTATGGTCATTAGGTATGACAAAACAAAGTATGTATCAAAATACGATCCTTAAAACATAAGCAGGAATCTTTCTATAAGAAAAAACATACTTTGTATTAACATTTTAATAGCATTTTTTTCCCTCCTTTATGTAGTTGCAGTATGTTGAATGACATCATAAGAGGGAGGAAGAGATACATATCTACATAGAAACGTTTAGTCAAAATGCCTTGAAGAAAAAAAACCACAATGAAAATTATCAAATTCTGCCTATATTGAGGTGATGAAAAAAGAAAATAGGCAGGTAAATAAGTGTATTTTCAGAAGGTAAATTTCTTAAATACAATAATTCTGAAAAGAAAGTAGTATTGTATAGTAGATGGTCTAGAACTACTCATCTGTGCAGCATGTACTGCTGAAACAATACCATATTTCACCAGAGGGATGATGGCTAAATAGATACACTGGTTACATCCACTATCCATCTGAATGCTTCAGTTTTGTGTTTGAGAAAATGTGTCTGTGTGTCAACTTATTTCTCCTTCACTCCTCCAACTGCTTTTGAGATCAGTGCACTTTTTTGAAGTTAATGATTAGGATCCACAGTTAAACAAGCTATTGGAAGGTGGAGCATGTCAGAATTGCACAGTATAAAAAGGAAGAATTATTAAATTTTCTGTCAAATACTAAAGACTAAAAGCAAACGTATTTAATGATTCAATACATAACAGATAGAAAAAAGCTAGAAAATATGTTTATTGTATTTGACAGATATATTAATTGTTGCAGTTTTGCTTGCCTATCGTTATTATCATAATTATTCCTTCTGGGATTGATATGGGGGAAAAAAAGGGGGTTGCAAAAGCAAACGCCTTCAGTATGAACTTGGGATGGAATGTTTTGCATGTATGGAATGTGAAAGTTGCATAACTTCAGAAAATCCCCAGCCACACACAGAGCATTGTGCAATACCATTATACTTACCCAGGCAAGTAGAGGGAGAGGAGTTTGGAGCATCTGAATGAATAAAGATATTACTGTTAGTTTTTAATGACAGCAGGAACTAATTGCTCTATATGATTTCACACTTACAGACTTCATCATATGAACTATGTGCATAGAAGTAGGGTACTGCTTAACATAACTTACCACAAACTGTGTATAACAAATGAATGTTTCTCAACTGAAAACTAATAAATATCTCCAGTCAAATGCACTGTTCATATAGCAGCAATTAAGCTCACCATAGGAATAATAACCAAGTAGAAAAAAAGCAGGAATTTTAATTAAGCAGTTGAATAAAGATGAGCATAAAGGTGGAGTTCTCAAAACACTAGCCAAATTCTCTTCCTATTACATGCAATGAAAATTTACCACTGTCTTCAGTGAAGGTAGAATTAGAGCATTATTACTTTTGGGAGATTCACCTCTAAATTACTACTGTTTCCTCTACTAATAGTTTAAATATCATGGCAGTTCAAAGAAGAAAAATATTTGATATGTGATTGGAATTCTGTTTACATTAAATTATAACATTCTGCATTGCATAACTCCCAGTATAGATTAAGTATTTTTATGTGAAATCTTCAGTGTTTACAGTATATTAATTTGTGACTGATCAATCCAAATACCAAGGTATCTGAAGGATAAAACTGTCCAGAGGATAGAGATATTAAATATAGAGCTGTAAAATATGTGATGTTTAACTCAGGATCTGCTGCCAGAATTTCTGTCTTATGATCAGTCTAGAAATGAAGGTCTGTGTTACTGTTGTAGTTGCTGTTTGCTGATGCTGTCATTGTCATCTAAGGAGCAGGTTATTTATAATGCATTATTTAAATACCGGGTTGTAAAAATACTGATGGGGGTTCTTGGGAAAACTAGTATATCTGTGTAATTCTACTCATTCTCTTGTCAGTGGGCAAATAATACTACCATGAAGACTTTCCCATTTCTTCACATTATTCACCAATATAAGAAATAACATAATAAAGATACAATAATTATTTATTTAGTAACAGTCTCTGATAAAAATTTATATAAAAGCTATGCAAAGGAAAATTAAAAGAACACTTTTCAAAGAACAATTTGTGTGTTTGCTGCTGCTATACACTCCGAATGTTTCTCCCAGCAGAGCTGCCACTCTGACATGTAAAAAGCAACAAGAATTTTCTAGAAATGGTTCTGTTATAATCACCTGTCTGCTGAAATTTTTTACGAAAGACCTCTCTTAGAAAGATCATTAATATTTTCTCTTAGTCTGGAACTGGATGCCTGTCTACTTGCCTACTTTCACAGCAAAATAGCAATTAGCACCAAGAAAAGGTACACTTGAGGGATGGATTCTGCTTGAAGTATCACAAAATTAGGCATTACTGAGATACTGGATACAGAATCAAGATGAAAGATGTTATAAAAATGTAGGTTGTTATCATCATTTATTTGAATTATTTTGTCCAATGATTTGTGTATCATAACCCTCTAGTAGAAATTATCTGAAAAATTAGAAGCTATGAGCTGAGAACTTCAGGAAATTCATCAAGAGAATAAAATCTGACACAATATTAAAACATAATGTTTGCATAGCTATAGTATAATTTAATAGATTCATAATTGATAAACATCTATCCTATCCATGACTATTTTCCAAAACCAAGGCAAACCTATTTGATTGTAGAGAGATAATAATGACAGATTAACAAGTCAAGGTAATCTCCATTAATAACTTCTCAGGCTCCAGTAAAACCTTTATATTCTCCAAACAGCCACCATTAGTAATTATGAATTCCATTCATTGTACTGAACTAGGGAAATTTTAATCCCTAAACTGAAAAAAGTGACATATTAATAAAAACTTAAAAGGATTTTGCCCCTCTAAATCCTACCAATACACATATAAAGACTGAAAACCATTAATATTTCCATGACATTTTCAAAGCTAACTGTTATGTTTCTAACTTGCAAAATGAATAGAAATATCTGAGAAATCAGAATTTTCTTAGACTTCCTAAGCTCTCAAGCACTGTGATGCTTTTAGATTCCTGTGAAGGATTGTGCATACAAAGAATTCAGGTTTTATGAGGTTGCTCATTCTGGACAAGAGAAGGCTCCAAGGTGACCTTACCGTAGCCTTCTATTAACTCAAGGTGGCTGACAAGAAAGTGGTGAAGGGACTTTTTACAAGGCCATAAGTGATAGGACACGGGGGAATGAATTCAAACTGAAAGAAGGAGTTTAGATGATTTATTAGGAAGGAATTCTTTATGGTAATGATGGTGAGACACTGGAACAGGTTCCTCAGAGAAGCTGTGGATGTTCCACCCCTGGACTGCTCAAGGCCAGGTTGGATGGGGCTTTGACAAACCCGGTCTAGGGGAAGGTGTCCCTGCCCATGGCAGGGTAGTAGGAGCTAGACAATTGCTAAGGTCCCTTTCAACCCTTTTAACCCGTTCTATTATTCTGTGATAACAAAGGACAAAGGAATTTAGATATCTTCCCTTACCAGTTTTGTTATGCTGTTTGCTGACTTTTCTGTTGTTCAAAGACTCTATCCTTGGTAAAAATGTACTACTATGAATCACATAGAATCATGGCTCTTTGGAAACAGACATCTAGGTGGCTTTTTAGTTCTGTTTCATGTTTTGTCTTTATGTAACTGGGAATTGAGTCTTATTGTTTTTATTAGAGGGAGAAAAGAATTGATGCCTAGAAGAGACATCAATGTGCATCTGCAATGAGGTACACAAAGTACTTCTGCAATCATTAGGAAGGTGATTTACAGTTAACTTCCTAGATTCAATTGTAATGTGTGAAAATTAATGTCTATTCTCATCATAATTATAACTGATTGTGAATCATAGAGAACTTTTGGGTTTTGTTTTGGTTTTTTTAAATTATTGAATTTTAGATTATTTTTTAAACTATTAACTTCTTTAAAATTATAAACTTTTAAAATTATTAGCCTTTTGAGACAATTATTAGAGCAAAATTAATAGCCTTTACAATCAGAGTGTAAACTACCTGAATAAAGGTGTAAAAAAGCTCTATATTTAACAAAAAAAAAAGACCTTTCTTATATCTGCCTCTAAAAAAGGTTCCCAAATAGTAAAAGACATTTCTTTGCTACCACAGTAAAAAGAAAACCAAACAAAAAAATTCCAGCTACTCCCCTTACTTACTCATATACTACAAATTAGGCTTTGTCTTCCCAAATATTTCATATTGATTATCTCATTTTTTCCTTTGAACCTGCTATTATTGGGCCAGATATGGATAATTTTACTAGGTTTGGATGGCAGGGTTTATGATAGACATGGGGGCAAGGGAATGTTTTCTGTGAGAAGCTGCCAGAAGCTTCCCCTACATCTGTCAAAGCCAGTGTCATCCAGCTCCAAGGTGGACCCAACAGTGGCCAAGGCTGAGCCCATCAGCGATGGTGGTATACCCTCTGGGCTAATGGATTCAAGAAGAGAGAGAGAAACCCCTGTGCAGTTGCAGCTGAAGTGAGCACATGCAAGAAACAACCCTGGAGACACCAAGATTGGTGAATAAGGAGGAGGAGGAGGTGCTCCAGGTCTATGGGGAAGCAGGCATCTACCTGCAGTCTGTGGAAGACCCAACAGCAGAGCAGGTAGATGCCCAAAGGAGTTTGTGACCCTGTGGGAAGCTCCTGCTGGAGCATGCTCCTGGCAGGACCTGCAGCCCTGTAGAGACAGGATCCCACAGTGGATTTGGGTTTTATTTTGCATTATCCCACTCTGACGTGATTGGTTAAAAATTATATTAATTTCCCCAACCTGAGTCTGTTTTGCTCATGACAATAACCATTGAGTGATATTGAGTGATCTCTCCTTGTCCATTTCTTGACCCATGAGCCTTTTGTTATAATTCCTCTCCCCTGCCCAGCTGAGTAGGGCAGGGATTGTGCAGACCTCAGGCCTTGGAAGAACCCCTACCCCTGGGCCTGGATCATCAGTTCATGCCTGAGATGTTTTGCCATGTACCTGGTTCTAGCTCTGTCCTATCTCTGCATGTGGCTGCCTAGGGACCATTTTGGTCTGAGCCTTGAGCTGTGGACTGATGTTTTGGCATGGCCTTAGTCTTTCTCCATCACTATACACATGCTTGGCAATCATTGTGGTATTTCTGATACCAGTTACCACTGCTGGACATAACCCTGAAATGTGGCTTGACTTCACGGCTTGACCCAGACCTGCATCATCACCACAAATATGTATGGCGATCTCAACTCTAACCGGACTCCATCTGCCACTCCTCGATCTGCCCAGTTTGTCTCACCCAGGTACAGTGGTATAATATTATCAGTGGTTTGGGTCCTGACTCCTCTGGCCTTTTGCCTGTGCTCAGCTCCCAGTCTGTTTCCAAGCACAGGAGCATTGTCGGTAGCTAGAGAGAAGGGATTATTCCTTTCAACTCACTCTTTAGATCATACTTAGAGCACAGGAACTGGATCACCAAGGAAACTGTAGTAAAAGACAGAGCAGACAAAGGTGTTTCTTTGCTTCCACATCCCTAAATTTTTATTCTGTACTCTGACACATTTTAGGAGTTTCAGCTTGTAACAAACACCCCTTATGGAAACATAAACTTTCCAGATAAATAATGAAACTACTCTCTTGTTTTTCATAGCATGACACCCACAGTGTGGGCTGTATGCATCTCAACCATTGCTTGTGGAGGCATACTGTGATATATGATATACGCCAGAGTAATGTTGAAGGATTGTTGTGAGAACAAAACTTAACCATCCTTAAGATGTGGCAGATTTACAGGGAGAAAATTTTGAAGCCAACTATCCTTTCAGTTCATTTCCTTGAGAGAAGTAATTTCGTTTGATTCAGGTTGGGCCTTGGGATACGAGGAGATTAGAGACAGTGTGGATACACCTGGAGAAAAACAGGGAATGAGCCAAACTATTAGTGTGGGAAACGTAGTGAAACAGTGTTTCAAATTGTAACATTTATGCAGAAACAAAAGACATTATAAACTGGAAAACTAAGGGCAAAGGACCACTAGACATTAATTTCTTGAGCCAGGTGGCAGATGCATGAAATGACAAGTCTACATTTTTGATATATTGTGATGACTCAAGTGGATACATTACAATGATACATGATAACACATGATAAAATTTCACATTTAAAATACTGCGGTGTATGCAATGGGACTTTCTTCTTTTAAAGAAGAAAGGGAAAAGATTCTGTGACTTGCTGGCCTCACTTTCTCTGCATCTGTTTCTTATCCTCTGTGTTAGCTACTAGAGGAGGGATTTTTTTTCCATTTTACCTCAATATGTTTGCCTGCTTCCTATCCTCACACCGCATGTCCAAATTATCCCAAATTTATCTAGCAATATAACAATTTTTGTTATAGAACTATGCCTGTCAAAGTTAACAGGGATGGTCTTTTCAGTTACACATGACTAAAAGAAAAGATTCAAGAGCTGACATATGACAAGGTTTGTTGCAAGCATTAAGCAGCATCCTGACAATAACTATAATTAAAGTTGCCACAGCTTTGACCTGATTAAACACTGAACAATACAGCTGCCACTCTTTGACTACCTTAGGCCGGTAGAGCATCTGATGATAAATAATATCTTTTGGCAGCCAAGTTAATTGTAACATAGTTGACTGCATTTCTTTGGAGAGAAAATATTTAAAGAAATTAATAGGAGAGTAACTATAATGAAAGCTGTCAGAGTAGTTCTAAATACTCCTAACAAGTATACCTGGTATCTCTGTAGTATCAACTTTTTTGCATATTATTATGTGTTTTTAACCTTTTTATAAGATTATGTAAGAACTTTACTTCCCATGTATGAACATTTAAGCATAATGAAGTTTGGAGTGTCAAAGCTTATACTGTTTCCCAGAAGATTCATGGGAAATGAAAGCTGGGAAGTCAGGCATTCAGGGGACTTAGATGTTAATTAATGGGAACTGAACACTCAAATATCCTAGATAGCACAGGGAATCATAACAAATGTGTTTGTTTCAGCCCTCCATATCAAGATGCTGACATTGGTGTTCCAAACCCATTTCTAACATTGATATATGAATAGCTGCACGGATGAGGTGTGTACAAAGCAATTATATGCAAGTAGCACTAATGACCATCATTGTAATGTGTGTGACACTTTTGCTGAAACACTGAAAACTTAGGAAACATACATCATACCTAAGTATGGCCAGCAAAGGTTTTTAATACATGCTGATGAGCAGCAGATTAAGAAGGATCTCCTCCTTGTCACTGCACCTATAAGAGATAAATAGATGCAGACTTTGTGAAATATAAAATATCTTCCATACAGCTTTCATAAACAAGAGCTTAACCTACAGCTTCAAATGTACTTAATGGAAATTGCCCTGTAACATGGTCTCAATCACTTTGTCTCTTAAATTATTGTTACAAGGAACTTTAGTGAGGTATGTGCAATTTTTATTAACATTATTTCATTTGTATTTCTGTGCCTGATTAAATATTCAGAATATTTCAGATTGGGAATGAAAATCTTTGCAACAAATATTTCTACCATATTTCTTGAAAACCAAGAAAACCTTTTAGAACTGATTTATAAGTTTTCTCAAAATTCTCACACAGCTAATTCAAGTCTTTTCTGAAATCACATTTTTGTGCATAATAAGACCAAAAAGTGCTACTTTGTACTTGAAACAGGTGAGCCTTTTGGTATGACTACACTCTACACTTTCTATGTACAGGTATAAATGATAGCCCAAAGAGGCAGGCAATGGAGGCTCAAGATTTTTATAGAAAATAGAAAATGCTCCTTTACTTTGTAGATGCACATTTTTTATAATGTTTGCACTTGGTAACTCTCAGCTTGTTAAGCTGAGGTGAAACTGATAAAAGTAGTTATTTTTGTCTTTTCCTTCTTGGACATGTGAATTTTAGGAAAACAAATAATATTTTTATTTATGAAAAAATTATATGCAATGAAAGGACTTTAAGGAATGTGTAAAAAACTGTGCACTTTTGGACTATAGGACAGTATGACGTTACCCACAATATTTCACAGAGTTCTTTTGCTTTTACAGCAACTTTAATTCAAAGAGGATACAAATTCTGTAGTTATTTGCTACTTCTCCATCATGACACACCACTTTATTCAACTGCTCATTTTTATATTTGTTTAAATTAAATGTAAAACAAATATTTGCTGCTTTCCTCCTGAAGCCCTGATTAAGAGCAAACATATAATGATCACAGTCCTATGATTTTATTATTATTATATGTTACACAGAAAATGTACTCTATACCAATATCTTAAAACTACATATCAGTTTTGAGATCTGTATATCTTCCCCAACTGATTTCATTTCAGTGCCATTATGATACTAAAGCACACGTGTTCTTCCATTTCCTCTTACCTCACACCCCTCTTTTCATAGAAACTGAAAACAGGATTGATGGGACAGAGTCTTCCCCCAGACTTATGTGTTTCATAACATTATATATCTATGTTTGGAGTATAACATTGGGAAAAAGTATTTCAATATCCAAATTGTTACTTGTGATTCCTCCCTTTTGTAATTAATGCCATCTAGATAGCTTAAGTTCAAATTCGTCAGAAATGTGGAAACATGTAAGTCCTCCAAGATATTCAATATAATGCAAGTGACGTAGCCTCAGTGATGTGGGGAATTGAGCATGGAAAGACACACAGATGAAACCAACAGGTACAGCATTATGCATAATATAGGAAACTCAATATCCACAAGGCTTTAGTCTATTTGACATGGGGTCAATATCCTTCCTAACTCATCTTAACATTCTTTGGTAGAGCAAGTCAAACAATGCGCTCAGATATAGACAATAAACAATGAATAAATTTTATTTGTATCTCTCCCAGGTTCTAGTCATGAGACCTGTTTGATTCTCCATTTTATAAAGGTCTTGCATATCCTATTAGTACAAGAGACTGAAGGATTAGTGCACTGTCACTGTCATAAGCAGCTATGGCTTGCACAGAGTGTCTGTGCCACACCTTGCTGGCTAGCAGAACTAGAGCAGATCACCAGTTTTCTACCCAGCATATCTAAATAAAAATTAATAAATTTATATAAAATTAATTATCCAGAGGATTTTATTAACAGTTAACTAAGGAATTTGGTTTTGTCCAAGACTAAAAATTGATTGCAAAATCGTAAGAAGTGGCCATTTTTAAGAAAGGTGCCTCAGCTAAGGTCACCTGAGGCTGCAGTGATGAAAGCAAGAAGAGATGCCAGTAAAGTGAACTTTACTGCATTTTCTTATTGTGTATCTGCCTCTAATGAAGATGACATTCTGAAACCTCATTAGAAAATATAACAATACATATTGGGATCCAATATAAGAAATATGCAGCAGCTGGCAATAGTAAGATATTTACTTCTGATATCTAATGGAGCCACAACGACAGAATAATTAACAATCTGAATGTAATATCTAGGATCACTTTTGGAGTGAACCCTGAAGTTTTTTATTGATATTGTTGTGATTCCATTGGATTTTAGTTCCTTCTAGCAAGAGGGAACTATCCAGTAGTATCATCTAGAAGAAAATAAGGAACACCATAATACCATTTTTACTGGTTTATTTTCAAATATATTGATGGTGATTTTTATGGTATTGCCTGCAAAACATTTCACAGTGTATTTCTTCCAAATTTAAAAAAAAATTAATGTCCCCACTTTGATAAACTGATAAATGCTATTTATCAAAAGCATAGAATTTGTCTACTGCTAAGTTTTAAGAAATTGAAATATTCTTCTGCTACAACAAATAAATTACTTATACAGCTTTTACAATTTAATTTAAAATATAAAGAAACATTATGTGAAAAAGAAGTACAAGATAGGAATAGGAGTTTTCTGGTTTGCCTTTTATTTCTTCCAGATTTTGTGGAAGAAAAAGTTTCCTTCTTTCTTAGAAATTACCTGACTTTCTTAGGAATTATTTGCTTTTGTTTGAACAGAAAAGCTGCGAAGTTCCTCTAAAACCTATGTTTCTATAATGAGCTTCCAAAACTACTTCCTCAGGCCATGAAGCAAGACTGTGAGTTACATTGTAGTCTGCAACAAGGTCAACTATTAAAGTTGCTTTGTTTTCACAGAGGAAATGGGTATTACAAGATATTCAGATTCAGTGTCATGTGAGTTTGCGCGGGTTTATCTTCTAAAACCATTAACTTTTGTAAGCTGTTCTAGGTAGCATTTCTTGATATGGTTTTGCACATGTATCTTGTTTACTGTATAGCAAAGTATGACATTGAAAAGAGGACTAATCATAAAAATAATCTACAGCTAGAAAGTGAGAGGGATTTTGTCTTTAACAGTTGCAGAAAGAGGATCAGAATTGCTGGCTGTCTACAGCACTTTTCTAGATTAAATTTTTGCCTGCAATAGCTTTTATAACATAAGATTGACCATTGCAGTTGCTATTTACTTCATTATTAGTCTAATGGTGGTGTTATCAAGTTTTTTCTCCTTTTTTGAAATTACAATGGAAATCAAAATAAGTAAGTCTAATGCAGATAACAAAATACTCTTTCTTTCAATTTTATTTTATACAGAAACATTAGGAACCCTGTACATTTATTTGCTGTTAAAAATATACTGGTCACAGTTTTAGAGATATCTGTACTCAAATATCTCTCTTTTCAGGCTCAAAAGACCCATGTTCAATAAAATTATATCTCAAATAAGCAGGAAAAGAATTGCATTTTATGTGTCATTGAAACATATATTCAGAAATATTTTTTTGTGAATAAGACTAATTCCGTCTTTTTTATGCTAAATTCTCAAAAATTGAATAATTCTAGAAAAAATATTCTTTAAATATGAATTTAATGAAAATAATCAGTCTAACAGTAGTCTATACCAGTTTTCTATACTTGTTGAGAAAGGAAATAATAGACAATAAGAAAGCTACTTAAATGGAACAAGCCCAGAATTATATCTGTAGATTTAAAACAACAAACAAAATCGCAAACCACCAAAAGTTTCACATATGGGACATTTTACAATATTATATCAGTCTGAGTAACTTGTCTCATAACTGCTACTTATGTGTATTTATATGTAGGCTTTTGTCTTTACTAAATTCAAACTGATTATGAAATTAGTTTCAACTATTCATCATATTCATCAGAATCTTAAGATTCCTGGAGTTTGGTAGAACTTGATAATTTCATACAAATCACACTTCCGTAGAGGAAAAAGATAAAATACGGTACATTTATGGATGCATTCTCATGCTTATTTTGTAGCATTCAATCGTACCTGGAAGAATGAAAAAAACCAACATTTACATTGCTGTTGCTCTCACGCATGATGTTGGGATGAGGACAATCCCTGATAATAATTAAGTGTCAGAGTAGACCAAGAAAGATATTTAAGGGAGGAGAAGATGGTTAAGAAAGAAACTGAGGAGGGCTTTATTCACTTGAAGAAGTTACAATTATTGCTGATACTCAGAGAATAGTAACTGCCTTTGCCACTCCGATATCATCTTGTGACTCTGCTCCTTGAACCATATGAGATGATCCTTCATCAAAACAACCTATCAGGTAAATGAAAGTGGAAGAAATTAGTGTGCTGTATGTGGGAGCAATCCATCACATTGGTGTGTCATCATATGTTTGCCCTACAACAATTCCCTTTTGTAAGATTTGCAGTCTCCTTTACTCACAGATACTGCATTTGATTCAGTATTACGCAATAATGCAATTTTTTATTATATTTTGTAGTTGCTCTATTTCAATGAAAATTAAGTCTTGAGTGATTATGGGATATTTGAATTTCTTTACTGTCTTGGCTAGCAATAACACCAGAAGAGGTCAGTTTCATTAGCAAGAGAGTAATTCAGCTTATCATGACATTAATGCATTCAACAAAACATTGCTCCTGTGCAGCCACATTGCCATGGGCTCTGATTGTCAGGTCCTATAAATTAAGATTGGGTTGCCAGTAGCTGGATTCATGAATTCATAGGAAATTTAAAAGAAAAAAAAGGAAGTGACAGAACATGAATATTTTGTTTTGTTTTGGATTTTATATTCTTAAAATTTTAATTTTTAAGGCTTTTTAAACTGTTTATTGCCTTCTACTGGCTTTCTGATTAAAAACCCCTATGTTAATTCTTTTTATTTCATAAAAATAATGAAAATGGTATTAATACTTATTCTACTAATTTCTTTTGATGGAAGAAAGAATGTTTGAAAATAATGTTTGAATAATTAAAATCTTCCTGTGGGTTAGAAGAAGAAAAAGGTACCATTTTGAAGTAAAATGATGACTAAAATGAGAATTCAGGACTACAGCTAGATTAAATACATGTGGAAAAGAGGTTAAATTAGATTCTGTCTTGAACATTGTTTGTCTATACTTTATATTTTCAACAAATAAAAACAGATAGCTATAAAGAAGCTAACTATATACAAAGGATATGGCTCCTAATAAAGACCATTTCCTTAATTTT
Source organism: Eopsaltria australis (assembly GCA_034509425.1). Lineage (NCBI taxonomy): Eukaryota > Metazoa > Chordata > Aves > Passeriformes > Petroicidae > Eopsaltria > Eopsaltria australis. The sequence goes on from JAVTVJ010000009.1 coordinate 6,394,489, forward strand.
GAAGTAAAATTAACATTTCTTCTAGTCAGCAGCTGAAAAGCACGCATCTTGTACTGGTGGAATAGACAGGTGGCCAGTATGTGCCAGGTGGGTTGAAGGAGCTGAAGAAATGAGTTCATAAACCCATTCATGCCTTTCACTACCCTATCTGGGCTTATTAAATCTTATTTTGAGAAACTTATCAGATGTACAAAATAAACACAAGACATGGAAACATAAATTTTCTCATTGTGGCAGCTTTTCCTGATGGTTAGAATAGTGGTAGGTAAAATTTCACTTGCATCTTCAAATTAATAGAAGAAGCATGTTTGCTTGTAAAAAACTCAGCATCTGACCTTTTGTTTTCTTCACATAATGAATGCTCCCAGCATGGTGCATACACAATAATAATCTTCCAAAAGTTTTAGCTATATCTCCAGGGAATTAGGATAGTTATTTGTTTATTTATTTAAATAAACAATTTAGCATGAGGTATTTGCACTAGGTTCTTATACTATGATGTTGCTTGACTTATAAAATATTATTTGTTGCTCATGATTTGCATGGAGAAAATAGATTTTTTTTCCATTTTCATTGTGTATTTGCTAATCCATTTCAAAAAGTATTATGCTAATTATAAGAGTGTGCTTCACATTTAGCATCTGAATTGCTCATTTTCAAGTTTTTTTTTTAAATTGTAATCTGTTAATTACTTGTTTAATGGAGTGTGTAATTACCTACTTTAAGTTGGAAAACTGCTTCCATTTCAAAGCAAGAAGTTCTTTCTAGAAATGAAAGTATGTAAATGCATTCCTTGCAGATATAGTATATAACTCTTTTGCTTCAATAATTGTTTCATTTGTGTTTGAAAATAAATTGTTTCCTACCCTCTGTCTGTAGTAATTATTGACAGTGTGTTCTAGGAGATTGAGACCTAACGTAAGAAAGAAGCATTTGTAATTAGGTGGAGGATTAACATTGAAGAATGTATTTTTTAACTAAAAATAAGCAATAAATAATTTTCTAATCCTAAGAGATTAACTGTCATGAAAAGAGAGAAAAAGGCCAGTTTGTCATTATTTGAACATAAACCCAAACTGAGATTGAATCTTAGTTTCTAAACTAATAGTTAAATATCTGAACAAAAAGTATTTAAAAAGTTAAAAGTTATTTTGAAATAAAAATTAGAATGGTAGTGTAACCATTCCACTACACTTGATAGCTGCTTAACTGTCACCTGGCTTTACATAAACCAATCATCTTCCAAAGCCACATCTAATTTTTCTTTAATAATTTTTTTTTCAAATTCTTAAAAATTCTGAATTCTTTCACTGCTGAGAAGGAAGTTATTCAATCGAAGGGCCAAAATTTGTGATTTCTTTCATTCACTTCACGTCCAGAGCTGTGCACCTACTGCCAGTGAGAATATCCCATGAATTATGGTTAGCAGTCGTTCATCACCTCAGCGTTCACTAGTTTGGTAACTTGAAGTACTCATCAGAGAATTGACAGATCCAGTATGAAGACATTGAAATTTAAATTTTTCTGGAAGCTACTGAAAAAACTTCCACTACATGGGAAAATCTATGGTGATTTTTTTTATCAGTCTTTCCCAGTTAAATGATTTTTTTTTCCATTCTATAGTAAAGAATTATTTGAAGTAAAGCAATACTGGAAGCAAAATCTTACAGACTCGCTAGATAAAAATTCAAAAAGCAGATTAAATTTCTTCTTATATAACTGAATCTAACATAAATTTTAAAGGACTAATGGGTCATGGTCTCCCTTCTTCAATGAAATAACATGATGACTATTTCATGAAGTCTTTCTCCCCCTTATTGTATGTTCTATTCAAAATAAAATAGTCCAGTGTGATAGAGCAATTCTCTTCAATTAATTTGAAGCCTTCACTGTAAATTAGGAGATATTTAACCAGTCTTTCAAAATTTCTTATTTTTTCTTTGCTTCATGAAATAGGTATCTATATACGGAATTACTTATTAAATCCTTATGAATTTTTACTGCTGGTGGAAGAAAAATTCTGCAGTGGAAAATGGTGTAGGATGCATTCCTTTTCAATATGTCTTCATTAATTTAGGTAACTCCCTGGTGAAGATTCAAATTTTTTGTTTTTGGATCTCATACCTATGTTCTTAACTTTCACATATATGGAGATAATTTTAATCTATGAATCGTCCTAGCCCTCTGAGAAACAGCTAAATTTTCCTTAAAGAATGAATGCACTCCAGACACAAATACAATTTTGCACACAGGTTAACATTCATGTACAAGTCTAAAAGAGCCAAGAAATATTCCCAGAAGAAAAATATCTTCCCTGGATCTGTAAGTCTGACTTCAGTGTTATGCGTAAAACCATCTATTGTTCACCATTTCTGGACATAAGTTCCTCGCTGGATTTTGCCTAATCTTTGTTTCAGAAAATGGAACAGGTAAGTTACTTGTTCTTCAAACTATTAGGTAAAATAAATAATTAATATCAATACCTGAAAAGCTGCATTTATTTTTCCTGTGTTACATGTTGCAAACCTTCTCATAAAAGCCAAAACACCTCATCAATAAGGGTAATTGGCAAAGCTTTGGGGGGAAAACAGCTTAGTTCAGAATGTCTTCTCAAACATATTATACTCACAATGGAAGAAAATATGTTATTACATGTGTCAGAACTAAGCTTCACCAAAAAAAGTTTTAAAGGTGCAGTGATTTTATATTTCGTCTTTATTATATGTATCCTTGCTACTATTTGGTTCAATTTTGTGTCTGTGGTCTTACCACAGGCACAGATAAACATGTTTTATTACTTTTTGGTTTTCTGAAGTTATTAAGACCATTTGGATATTTCTTATTTAAGCCAAACTCATACCTATATAAATATTTATGATCTTTTGTCTCTCTGTATTTTTGGGGTTTATTTGTAGGCTGTTAAGTTTTTGTGTTACTGTGGTTCAGGTTTTGCTTTAAAGCATTTAATTTTTCTGTGTTTTCTTCCTGTTAAAATTATTATATTTAAGCCTCAATGTCTACTGTTTCTCAGTGAAAGAAGATTTGAGAAATAAAGTTCAGAGCTTAGTGTGAAAAGCTATTTTCTGAATTTGCACAAAATCGTGAAGAATGCTGAGTTTGAAAGCTTGAATGGGGCCAGGTGTATTCCCTCTGGTTTGGTGATAACAATATAAAAGGATTGAGATTTCTTGTTTGCAAAAGTATCTTCTAAAAATGCAGTTGAAAGAAACTACCAGAATAATGAACTAGATTTTCACATTGAAGCCCTATATTCCAATCCTGTTAAATTTATAAATGACTGAGTTTGTTGGTCTCTGTCTCATTCTCTGTGAACATCTGTCTGTGTCACTAAGCTGTTCACATGGTTTAGCATGATTGGCAGCTCTGTCCAGAAGGGATTCAGAGTATGACAGCTTGAACACTGCAGATCAGGCTCAAGGTGCATTGAAGGTGTATGGAACTCACATGTGATTTATCATTACTTTGATATGCTGCATTAAATCAAAAACATGGAAACCTCCAGGAAGATACCTTATGCTATAGGTGACCATACACTTTTTCTTTTCTTTTTTTTTTTTTTTTGCAAGGACAAACTTTTTAGAAAGAATATCTGAGGGAAGGTTGATGTTAGAATGTTAAAGCAATTTGTCTGTGTGGATATTTTTGTTGTCAACCCTACAACTCAGTCTCCTGTTCCGAATCCTCTGATGCAGCAGCAATAATTCTATTTCAATTCTTAAAAATTTTAACACGTTCCAAATTTAAAAGAACTGCAAAGGAGGAAAAAGCAAGTAAATGCAAACTTCAGTTTAAAAGTTATTATCAAGATATTTAATAGCTGTGAAAAGTAAATGAACATGCACAGAATTACGAAGTCAGGACCCTGTATTTTCTTTTCTTCATGCTCTTTTCCAGGGAAAGAAAGTAAAGGGATCTTTGGGGATTTCACTCTTTTTTTTTTGGCCTTCACGAAGATGGATGTTACCCTATATAACTAACCAAGTAACTTGGCAAAAACAATGTAGCAATAAGGCTATATTTAAACAACTCTATTTTCAAGTACAGAGACCATAACTACTTTTCTCTTCATACTTCATCCTCCCTGCAAGAGACAGCTTTTTGACCTAAATGCTACATTTTAAAGTAACTTTTAATTCATAACAACAGGAATTCTGCTGCTTGTTTATGCTCTGCCATCTTCATAAGAATTTGTTCCCCAGTGGTGATAAAGCTTGAGTGATCTATATTACAGACCTCTTCATAAATCTGTCATTCTTAATTGTGCAAACAAACTCATTTTGTTATTTTAAATATTTGCAAGCCATTTGTTTTGTCAGCTAAATGGCAGAATATAAAAGACTATTTTTTTAACATCCTCATGGACCTTGGGAGCATATAGTCACTGGTTTTACAAAAGCACTTAACTGAATTAAGAGTTTAACTCCTGCTGACCTTCAAAATACCACACATATTTATGATGCATTACATTGTCATATGTTTTAGCACATATATCTCACATGTTTATTTTTAAATAAAGAACATTCTTCATGACTGCTTTTCTGAACTAGGATTATACATTAATTTATTCCTGCAGCTACTTATGGAAAGAGAGAACAACAAATGTTTAACAATTTTATCTTAAAAAAATATTTAAATTATTTAAAAGCTTCTTATTTATAGAAAACTTTAAAATCCACAAAATGAAGAATACTTCAAAATCAAAATAAAATCTTTAATTTTACTAAAAGTTTCCACTTCATCAATTTTTATTCCATTTGCTTTCTCCTTAAAAGAAATGTGGTTTTCACTTACATTTACTCAATTTTCTGTATTTTTCTTAAACAGCTGCTAGTTACCATAAATTTGGCTGTTCCCACTTTCCAGCAAACTAGATTTAGCTTTCTTTATATTCAAAATGTAAATGCAATCATTTGATCCTCACCAAGAAAATATAATCTTATATATTTAATACTATTTGTCCTGTTGTTCTCTTTAAGGACTCCTAAGGCAGTTTTAATTCAGGCAGATTTGTCACTTTATTTTAAATATTCCGAAGTAAAATCAGTTGCTACAGTGAGATTTTAAAAGGCCAGGACGCTTGGTATTTTTTACCTATTTATAAATTTTTGAGTTTTCTGGGTCCTGACATAAAATTTGAGAAATTCCTTGTTATTTTGCTCCACTGATAAATAATTTTATAAAGCATTCCTATTACAAAATTCCTTAAAACTCTGTAAAATATGTCTTCTGACATTTGCTTGGTAATGGTAAGCCATCTCCAGTCTCTTGCGTTCTCTGATTTGTGACTGAACTACTGAATAGCACTATAAAAATATTAAATTGAAGTAGGGTGATCTTTGCCAAACTCTTTTCATTGTTTGCCTCTTAAAAGAGCAAATTAAAACTGAAGACCATACTTTCTTATTTTCCTTTATGGTAGAAGAATTGAACACAACAAGTGAAATGATTCATACCACCATTATGGAAGAAAAAAAGAAACACTTTTTTCTACTTTTGCAAGCCTTCCAGAAGCAGAGCTACCTGAAGGACAAAGATTATAGCTTTTATAAAACAGCTGCTAAAAAAAAAGAGGAATTATTTCTATTATGCACTTGGTTGCAAAATTTAATTCTTGAATATGTGTCATTAATAAATGAGGCTGGGTTTGGGTTTTTTTTTTTTTCTTTCTCTTGCATTGGAAGAGAGTAGTCTTATTAGAGAAGAAGCTTCTAAAACTTCCATTATAGAACAATCTAAACTGACAGGCAAAGGTAAATAGCTCTGAAAAAGGTCATAAAAGAGTGTCAGGACAAAAATAAGAGGAGTAGACAGTAGAGTGTTGAATAACATGATGAAGCTAAAGGCAAGGGAAGCACCTTTGGTAAGATGCTAAGGCTGACATTCTTGAAGAGTATGGTAAAGCTTGAAAATTGTTATGCAGGTCTACAAGTACCAACTGTACAGTCTTTGTACATATTCCTTTGACATATTCCAAGTAAATTTTTGGCCAATGACTAAAACAGAGCTATCTGGCTGTTTTGGGCTAATGAGGATAGGGAGAAGTTATGTCTTTATTTTCTTTAAATTTTGTATATGTCCCTATGTATTGATCTTTTTACTTCACATAAATTAAAGTAACAAAACTCATAAGTCAGATATGCACAAGAAAAATGTTTAAAGAAACTACAGAAAACTCAAATCAAATTATTACCACAATAATGAGAGCTTTGGTACTGTCAAAAATAAGGTACAGAGGCCGCCTTTTTGAGAGTTGTGAAAAAGAATTGGAAAGAAACTAATTTAAAACATTTATTTTTAATGTGAATAAAACTCTATAAAGTCGAGTTCTCAGTGACTAGATTATCTCTCGCTTTTTATTCATTTTAATAACTAATTTTCAATTAATTCATTGCTATTGTTTTTTAATCTCCCTTTGTGTTTTAAATATTTTTTGCATATTTTTATGCAACTGGATGTATTCCATTATTCTAATCTTTTTAAAACTCATTTTATGTTGCAACAGGTATTTTCTTTTCTTCTTTTTGTCATCTGTGTAATTATTAATGCTTTTCTCATTATTTTACTCCAGTATGCTTTTGTAATTTACACAAAACATATCATTGAGATTTAGTGAGGGAGAATGCAAAATTAGTTATTTATGAACTAAGCTGCCCTTCATTATATCTTCGGATACGAAAAAAAAGGAGCATCAATGTAGCACAACAAAAGAAAGAATTTACAGTTTCTTAAATCTCAGCTCTGTAAGGCAGAGCTGTAGATGTAACAGAGGAAATTTTCCAAAACAATTAGAAATTCTATTTCTTTTAAGACCATGAACCTAAAAAGACATTGATGTTTTCACATAATTTCAAGTTACTTTTCAGTATTCTTTTTAGAGTTTAATTTGAATGTTATTGCAGTTCTTTAAAAGACCTACCCTGCTTTATTTCCTGAAGAATCAGATCCTTATCTCTACTTCTTTTTACATAGCTAGGAAATGGATGGTACACATAACATTTGCATATATACTACAGAGCTGGTGTCTTCTCACGCAAAAGAATTTACATCTTCACCAAGGTATCTATTTAACAATAACATTTTTCAAAACTTCTTTGAAAATATATCCCTGAAAATAAAGTTATTTTGCCATAAGAGCTAAAAAATATTGTGTTTTAATGAGACTCAGACTGCAATAGATTTCTGATTCCTACAGAACCTTCCTGCTATTATACTGCACGCAGGCAAATTAACTGAAAGCAAATAATTTAAATTCGGACTTTATATTGTACCAACTGAACATAGATAAGATCCTGTAATAAGTTTAGTTGATTTCTTAGATTACTGAAGCATAACCAGAAGCTTTAAACACAAGTTCTGCATAACTGTTTACCTGGTTTAAGCATTCCCAGAAGCTTTTGAAGTTAGGAGACAGAAATAATGCTGAGTAATCAGAGAAGGTCAAGATCTTCTTAAATACATGCCATTAAGAATATATTCTATGGTACCATATTTTACATACAGGTATGTTTAATATTACAGATCATAAGGGCATTAGATATGTAGCCATGGTAGATACCGTAAACTTTCCAGGGCATTGAAATGACACTGTCAGTTTTACTTATTTTCACAAGTAGAAACATATCTGTGTGATCTCTTTATCTGTGCTTCATCCCTGATTATGCCATGCTTGTACTCCTCCATGCCACATCCTTTGTCTCCACTTCTCAGGGCCTCTATTACTGTACCAGGTCTGCATTTCTCTACTGCATTGTGTTAGAGTAGAAATATTTCATTCTGTGCAGAATAACTGCTTGTTAGCCTCCATAAAACCATGCTTGCACCACATAAAAATAAGTAAAATTATTTAGCAATAAATATCTGGCCAAATAAAGAAATTGTTTTCAGAGCGAATTAAATCTGTAAGGTCATTCAAGTAAAGCTCAGACAGACCAAGTCTGCTAAACATTTGCTGATGTTTAGCAAATTCTGTACAAAGCTTATGGCCTGTTAATAGCCATGGCAATACTTGTTATTGGACTACATGGCCACAGCCTGTTGTGCTTGCAAACAACTAGTCAAATACTGCTCATCCTCATTGTTATTCAAACCATCCTCATTGTTATTGTTATACTCTAGCAAAAGCTGGTATGCTAGTTTTACTTGGAAGCATTGCATTTTTATTCAGGTCTGTTACTTTGACAAATTGTTGCATAAGCCAAATCTTCTTCATCTATAAAGGTGTATTATTTATTTTATAAATATATTTTATATATTTTATTATCATCACTAATATTATAATAACTATATAGTCTCTACAAAGACTTCTAATGGGGTGTGATCTGTGACATTTAAGTAAAGATAGCAAAACCTTTAGAAAAGGGTGCTATATTTCTTCCACCACAGAAATCCAGATATGAGATACTAAATTTTATCTTGTTTTGCAACAATAAAGAAGTAATTCAGGCCTAAACCTCACCTTCAGTTCTTCACTAAACTTTTAAGATAAAAAAAGCCAATAGAAATAAAATGCTTTGAAAAATCCTTACCGAGCTCTGCAGCAGAGGGATACTGCAGAAGAGATTCATTTGCTGAGTATCTGGTGCTCACAGGTAAAAAAAAAATGGACATTTTTAGCCAGTGTAAAAGGATTTGCTTCCTAGAATTCCCATCTCTTGAGAGCAACTCAAAGCAGCTCAATATTCTTTGGCTGCCAGTTGTTGCTGATGGCTATTTTCTCTGTCACAGTGAATGTCAGAAGGTGCCTTTAAGAAAGATTTATTTGGTAAAGAGGGCAGGGGTTTTTTCAATACGCAGGAATTTGGGATCAGCTTTCTATTTCTCTCTTTCTTAGCTGAGATTTTTCTCTCTGAATGCAGTTTGAACTAATACAACTGATAGATACATCTTATGAAGCTGTACTTTTAACTCATTTAATGTTAAACTCATTTAAAGAAATGCACTATATAGGAGTGCTCATTGCACATTTGACACCAGAGTTTATATTTTATTTGATTTCTATTTATTTTAATACCACTTAAATATGCAATTCTTCTCTTTTTTGGGTTTAATAATGTAATTTTAGTATATGAATACCTATCCCCTCTTCCACAAAGATCCCTATTTCAGACTACATCTATGAAACCACGCAGTGAAAATAGCATCTTACATGAGACATAGCAAATACATCATTTTCTGAGGTCATTCAAGCCTTCAGATCACTACATTCTTTCAAAGAAGGATGTTTGCTCAAGGTCTGCCGCTTTGTGCAAAGATGTACTCACTATCAAGCTCCTGAGTGATGTTGCAAGTCTCTCCTACTCATTCTTGGTCAAGCTTCACAAGTTATTTAGGGGCGAAGTAGTCAGAAAACCAGAAACTGATTATGACACTGTAACCTCATTAAATACTTGGCAGTATGAATCAAAAGTGTCTGTTTCAAGAAATCTTTTTTATTATCAACAAATTCATAGTAAAAAAAAAGAATAAAATAAATAAAAATCTGAGTATTCTACAGCTGAAAAGTCTGTAGAAGATAAGAAGATATCCACTTTAGGGTGCTGTTATGGAAGCCTGTGGAACAGTGTCATGGAAGACAGTGCTTGGGGCAGGCACCTTACAGTCCACTTGAGCTACAGATTGCTCTCCCAGATATTGTAGGAGCCAGATAGAGGCCCGTGTCCCTGCTCCTCCTCTCCAGAGTGCCCTGCTGCCTGCTGTTAACACTTTTGTTTGCCATTTAACTGGGATTTAGAGCACACCTCTAAGACTAAGCACAACAAAGCAACAACTGTTCTATGGGGCTGTGTAAGATGGTAAAATATACAGGGCACATTCAATACCCCTGTGGTAGAAGGAGATATTTGAAGATCTCAGTGTTAAATTGTTAGATGCCGAGACCTAAAATGGTACCTCAGGGCTGTATTTTCTTTGATAAAATAAAAAGCACCACACTTTCCATTCTAGGGAGAGTAGCATCTAAATCCTTTCAGGACCTGGATTTCTATGTACGTGAATAATTGCACAAAAATGTTCAGCACCATTGCTATCCATTGTTTTACATTTAATTTAACTTAGAAAAGACAAAGAAACCCCAATAGAATTACTTGAAATCAGAAGCTGGAGTTTCTCACATAAGTAGTCTCCAGAAATCCCTTATTCTGTGTAAGTTAGTTGCCAGAATCCTGAAAATTAATTTCACTGATGTAGAAAAGCTACTTATCAGAATACATATAAACAGGGTTGCTTTTGTGAAATTGTATGTGTGAACCAATTTTCCATCTTTCTGTGATTATGGGCACAAATCCAGATATTTTTTAGTAGTTAAGTGTTCATACGCCTTTACCTGTGCATTTTATTTGTTCATCTTGTGACATCTTTAGTCCACATGATTTTTCTTTCCTCCACTTCTTTCAAAATAAATCCTTCCCCTTATACTCCTCCAATTTCTACAGAATTTTACATCTTTAAATTCAGATCCAGATGGCAAGCAGAGTATTAAGAAAAATATGTACAAAACCAAATAATGTATTTTCATGAAGTCAATGGCTTATAATTGTTGGCAGATTTTTTCCAGATGATCAGATGGGAATTTATGATTAATGAAAGTATGAAAACACATTGTGAATTATTATTTTTTAATAATCTAAGATGTAGAATAGTTTATTTCTCCCTGTTGTATCAAGAAAAACACAATATAAGAAAAAATAGAGAAAGTCACCAGAAAAGGGTGGTGCTGTTGCTAGTATGCTGCATCTAATCACAAACTGGTGAGTGATTCTGTAATTAGGAATTTTTTATGTAATAGCAGCATGAAAAATAAAGAAAGTATCAGCCTACAGTAGTTAGAGTTCTAAAGATGTCTCAGTATCTATTCCTCAGTATTTTTTCTTTAGAAGTGCATGTTTGTGTGGCCAAAATAATGGTTACCAATTTTATTCATAGTAATATAGTATTAGTATTATTAGAATTATTATATTAAAGTGTGAGACAAAACAACAATCTCAATAATATGAGGAAGTGTTTCAAAAAATAAATGTGTCATTTTGATTTGAAAATTGGTATCGTTCTGCTCCACTTTTTCTACTTGAAAAGAGATCAGTTAACCTAGTTTAGTTCCATCTATGTTCACCCTCAAATACTTGAATTGAAACTGTATCATACAAAATGACCAGCAGATATTTTGTAATTTGTTCTTGCTATTTTTCTTAGTCTTTTGCTTTGATACCAATCTAACTAGAATTGCAAGTCCATGAGAGTTTTACCATTTATTTCACCTAGTGTCTCATAATAAACTTCAGTCATTTACAGTGAGTCTCCAAGTCATTAATGTGAATTAGTGAGGCTCTTTTACATTGCAACAGAAGTAATGAGCTTATGCCTCAGAGTATTTACGGTTTACTAAACAACTCTTCCTTTTTGTACCTTGCATATTAAACAATATTTCCCTCTTGGAATGGTCTTTATTTTATCCATTTAACATAACAATGAAAAACATATAATTACATCTAGCCATCTAAATTATTGGATAAGAGTTGAATCTTAATTAATTAGAACATGACTGGTCAATTCACTTTCCTCAGGATCCTGGGAAAAAGAATTATTCTAAAACTAAGAAGGTTCCATGACTACATTCTAGCATAACCTCATTGTCTTAAAAAAAATTCCATTTTAATGTCACTAAATACTCCTTTTTCTTTTCATAGAACCATAGAATGGCTAGCCTTTGAAGAATTTCTTCACATAAAGAGTTATTAAGCATTGGAATGGTGGAGTCACCATCCCTGGAGATGTTCAAGAAAAGAATGGCCATGGCATTTAGTGTTACGGTCTAGTTGACAAGGCAGGGATTGATTACACATTGGATGTGATGATTTTAGAGGTTTTTTCTAACTGAAATGATTCTGTGATTCTGTGACCTTAAACATCATCTAGTTCCAAAGCCCCTGTCATGGGCAGGGACAGATTTCACTAGACCAGTTTCCCCAAAGCTTTGTCTAACCTCGTCCTGAATACTTCCAGGGAGGGGCATCCACAACCCTGGGCAACCTGTTCCAGTGTCTCACCATGCTCATAGTAAAGAATTTCTTCCTAATATTTAATCTAAACTTAGTCTCTTCAGTTTAAAGCCATTTCTCCTTGTTCCATCACTACATGTCCATGTAAAATTCTCTATAGCTTTCTCCGCTTTAGTTACCGGAAGGTTGCTATAAGGTTTCTCCTGGAACTTTCTCTTCTCCAGGCTGAACAATCCCAATTCTGTCAGCCTTTCTTCATAAGGAGGGGTGCTTCATCTCTTTGGTTATGGGGGCTTCATTCTACTCCCCAGTTCTGTCTTTCAGCTTGTGGGCTGGATACCCTTAGGATGACTGACCTTACTATTAAAGACAGTAGCAGAGAAGGAATCAAGTATCTCATCCTTTTCTGCATCCTCTCTCATTATATTATTTCCCCTTGTATGCAATAAAGGATGGACGGAAATTTTCCTTAGCCCTCCTTTAGTTGATGATGCATTTGTAAGAACATTTTTGCTGTCTTTTACAAAAGCAGCCATTTTTGTATGAGATTACTAGATCAACATCACTAGTAATCTTAAAATTATTTTTCATGCTATAATAAATCACAGGGTTTTTTGTTTATGAAGCAGCTCAAGAATAGCAGCACAGAAAACAACATGTAGGGGTTAGAAAAGCCTTCTAAACTGCTGCAAATCATAGGGAGTTGCTATTTCAAATACAGTAGTGGGCTAGATTTCCTTCCAGAAAAGGAGTGCAGAGTTATTCCCAGAACTTATAGATTCCTTCATTTCCATGTACTCCCTAGCTGTCTAGTAAAACTCCTACTCTTGGCATAACTAGCACAATGCAAAATAAAGAATAAAATAAAAGCCAGTGCTAAAACAAAAGCAAATTCAAGGTCAGTTTATTGCACTTGAATTATTCATCATTCAATGATGCAGGAATTAATTTTAGTATAACTATTCTTTTTTTTGTCTAATTTTAGTATGATTGTTTAATAAATGTGCTTAATAGGGGCCTAAAATACTTGTTCACAGATAAATCCTTAACCACTTGCATCAATCCAGTTGATATCAGTGGTAGGTGGAAGCCAGAAGGAAAAATATGTCCTCTTCTCGGCTCTGTTCAGCTCTGATGTTTCTATTTCTGTCTCTGCAATGTTATCATGACCTTTAATAAGTGCAGTTCTGCTCAATCATATCACCTCTTTGACATCTGGTGTTGCAGGAGTGTGGTTCAATGAGGTGGCCAGCAATTGAGTCCAGAGCACAGAAAGAATCTCTCAACAAATACGCTAATTTCTTTCCTTTTGCATATCTCTTGATCACATTATGCCGTTCACCTTACCAAGTTCTCCTCTCTTAAGAGCATCTCTTTATTTATTTATCTTATTCATATTTGAACACCAATGAGCTTTCCAATATCATCCATACAGTATTTTTAAAATGTCAGAATTTTCTGAAAGCAAAAAACTAAATACCGCAGTGACTTATGACATAGAAAATTCAATAATTTAATCAGGCTAGCAGCTTTTTCCTGCCAGGTTTTTGAGTGTAAACAGGCATCTAAACATGAAATTATTTTTAGCAATTTCTATTTTTACATGCACACACAGACAAAACAAAGCAGAAAAACCCCACCCAGCCTAAACTCAAGCAAATCTGCCTTCTGTAGATTCGGAAAACACAAATTCACCATCTGAAAAACCTGGAGACAAAAGACTTCCAACCCTAGGTATAGACATTCTCAAAAATACCTTGTTTTTATAAGACATTACTTTAATATAATTTAATTGAACAAACATTTAATTTATAGAAAACATGTTAAAATTAAAATTAAGTATTTCTAAATGGTTCTGTCTTGTCCCTCAGCTTGTCATAAAATTTGGCTGTTATACATGAATTTTCCAGACACATTCTCAAACAGAACTGTACTTTTAGTAACAAATAATACTACACAAACTGCCACAGTTACATTAAAGGAAGCACATAAGTGGAACATTCATAAGGGCATAAAGAATCATTGAGGAACTATATCTTACAAAAATGGTCTAGAGAGCTCATGAATTGACTTACTTTTGTTCAGGGACTCACTTTTGTTCAACAAAATGGATCGCCAAGAAGTTTGACATTCCTAAAAAAGGGATATGCTAGTATTAAAGTCATCCATAAACACCATAATGGCTCTTTCTTGGAGCTGAAAGTCGGCAAACTTTCCAGCTGAATGTAATGACGAGCCCATTGACAAGATGACATTCATTTGAGCAGCAGGCAGTAATAGATGGATAGATAAGTCAGATACTTTCAGCTGACACAGGCTAAATATGCAGTCATAATCAGTGTTTCAGAACAGTATCTCTAATTTGACACTGATGCAGAGAGGTTTCTATGCAGCTTTCTAAAAATGGACTTTGTTGTCACATTGGCATGCGTGTGTGTAAAACATGCTGTCACTCTCACAACCTCTAGTCCTGACTCTTGATGGAGCTCCACTTATTTTCGAGGCATTTATGAATAGAAGAGAGAATGCAAAAACCACACTTGCAGATTTGTCCTGAAGTGAAATGTCAAATTCAATGTGTGTTGGACTGTCTTTTTCAGGAGCACAAACAAGACAAAGCAACCAGCAGAAGAAACTCCAGCCTTTCTGATACTGGTTATGAAAAGAAAGAATCTTTTGTTGCAGGGGTTTTGTTACCTCATTCTCTGAATTCAGAGGAAGGTTTAGGGGTTAAGGGGGGAAAGTAATTTTACTCTTGTCACTCTGAAGAACCTACAAGTATTTATAATGGCAATATATTCCATGTTTTTCTTTATGGAAGAACAGTTAAAGTAGTTAATTTTTTTTGCCTCAGTAGGTAATATTTTGATGAGTTCTAGTACCAGATAATTAGAAGGAGAACAATTGTTTAAATGTGGAACATAAATATTTCTTAAAAAAAACCAGGAGTAGTAAAATTAGTCATTACTATATTAGAAATTAAAAGAATCAGATAGACTTATTTTTGCAATATTTGTTTTTATGGTATTTTCAATTATTTAGTTCCTATTAATGTACTAACAAGTAGGTTAAATCTCCAGCATTCAGTTTAGCAAAGAATTGGATGCAAGTGTTGCTAGATAGTCATAGAAAAATTGTGGCATCTATGACCTCAACAGTCACATCAAAAACTGATAGTAGCAGTGATACCTAATAAAAATGTATCCTATTATTCATCTGTTCAATTAAAAATCATTAATTTAGAAAATTAAATTCTTAGAACTTTTCACAAATAATGCTAGTTTCAGTCCCAGAATTACATATTTCAAATACTGAATGTCATAGGAGAAAATATAATTTTTCATACACAGGAGTTCCTCAACCTCTACTCATCTGAAAGCTTGGGATTCAAGGAAGAATTGTAGTTAAATGGGAGACCACTTAAAATTTCAGATATAACAGTAGTTTTCTTGTGATCATCCAGTGATAAATAATGACAACATAAGACAGTAAGAAAAAAATAAGAATTTTTGGAGAGAGAAACGGTTGAAACAAATTCTGCTTTCAAATGTGATTGATTTAATGAAAACTTTTTTATTTTCAAAATAAAAATAAATAAAAACTCTGTGAAATCATTTTTATTTCTAAAGTCATGACAAAGAACAAACATAAAACAGCAAGCTACCTTCTGTGACTGTAGATTTTCAGCAAATGTGAAAGTACCATTAATGAAAGGCTAGACGTGACACTTTTAAATGAGTCATTTTTATTGGAGGCAAAATTCAGTGGACAAGCTGTTTCTACAATAATAACATATAGCCTCTTCCTGTCCTCTCATTGCTAGAGAACAAAGCAGACAAATCATTGTTACATCTATATTACATACTACAATTAATAGATTTTCATGTGCATTCTTAATAGGTTAACACTAAGCAGTAGTCTGTCATATATAGTTTGATATTATAATGTTGAACAGTTTTGTGTACAAAGGTGTTAGGACTTTCTAAAGGCTAAATACATTGGCAGATGCAGTGAAACTGTCATTAAAATAAATACAAGACTTTCTGTCCAACCAGAGTTTTGAGATTGTTTGGCTGACAAGTTTTTCTTAAAGTTAGGACACCAGAACCAGTCAAATTATTTCAAGCTGCAAACAATTAAGCAAGAACTGGAATGAAAAGGTTTTAAACTGAGAAACATAGAATGCTGGGGAACTTTGGGGAAATAGGGAAACTAATTTTAAAGAAATTTGTGCAAAGATCTGAACTCGGGACACTGAATCTATTCACTGAGTCCTATTCACTGGTGCTGTCCTCAGCTCAACAATGTTTTGTCTCCTTTGGGCTGTAATAAACTTCATCCAGCTTCTTGTCATTCCTGGAAAAATTGGCTTCTCTTACTCTGAGACTATGTGCACTATTATGCCTTCTTGCTATATTTGTCTCCTTTCTACCTGCCTGAACACTACACCCCTAAAGATACCCTCACTCTTAAGCATTCTAATTTGATTTTTCTAAGAAATTATAGTATATAATTATATGTTTTTCTAAGAAAATATATAAGAATTATATTCTTATATTCTGCATTCTTAAGTGTCCAAGAAAAACAGGTAATTTTTAATATATATATATATATGAAACCATTTTAAAAGGATAAAATAGGAAATATGTTAATCTGATTGGTAATAAATGGGATAGAAACCCCTTAGAAAAGATGATTTCTACATTCTGGGAAGCAAAGGCACAAATACGGGTGCTCTAAGTCACTGTATTTGAGAATGTGTTATATTCCCTTTGTTTCAGGATCATGAACTGAAAATGGAAGTATTCATTTACAGTGAAGCTTACAAGTACATCAAAAATATTCATGAAGCCTTAAATACCAATAAATATTTAAATATTTTTAAATAGATTTGGTATTTGATCTTGTTAATCAAAATATGAAATTCATTAACAAGCTCGACTGCTTTGAATTTTGTTTTTTTGCAAAGAGTCCGTAGTTTGTCAATGACTCAGAATCATATCAGAGTTTCTTCTCCTACGATTCTTGACACAGAATTACTGCCTCTTCAGTTTTCATTATGTGTACTAAATTTTATAGAGCAAAACCTTTCAACCCAGTTTTGGAGTCTGAATTCAATACAATTTGTGTTCCCAAGGCAGAATCTCAGGTGAAACAACAGAATCCCACTTCATCCACCCCCACAGTGGTTCCGACTAGCAGCTGAGAATCTGAAGTTGCAGCTGAAAGAAGCTCAGAAGTATTTATAAAAATAGCCTCAGTGTTAACAGTGATAAATTGCTGTAGCAATTATAGCATGCTTGCTGATAACAATGCAGTTGCTTTAGCAGTTTTTAAGGTACTACAAACTTTATCAACTCTGTACTTTTGGAATTTGTTTGTAAGAAATATTAAAGGGTTTAGAAAAAAAAGAAGTGGCAATCTTCTTCATGGAGTTTGCAACCTAAATGTGCCTTTGGTACTTATCTGAGGATTTCAACAGTAAGAAGAAAAAATGTATGTTGTGCAACAGTGTTAGTGTGCAAAGACAGGAGAACATTAGAAGAAACCTTTATTTTGATACTATCTTTAGCTGAAGAAATCCTTGTTCCTTTATTATGGAATGACAAATACTTGAAGCAGAAATTAAAAGGTTAATATTCTTAAATTGGGGTGTAATTCTCATCATCTGAGTGAAAACCTCTGTATCTTCTCTGATAACTAGGTGTAGTTAAATAAAATTGGTCAAACAGAATACAATTGGCCAGACCATAAAACGTTCCTATCTGCTACTGATTGGTACCAAAGCAATTTGTATTTCTGAATAGCTCCCTTAGTGTCTTAAAAAGCCAGGAAAAAAATTAAGACAAAATTAACTTATCTTTCTCAAATTTAGGGAAGCCTTCTAGGTCTGACCTGATAGATGCAATCAGATTCTCTCTGGCAAATTCAGTGGCAAAATTTTAAGCAGCACCTCTCAAAATCCTGTATGAACAATGATTAATAACTGACCAATTTAGTTGATGTCTGAACTGCTCGTTTTTATATAGTGGATTTTTTTCCGTAATGTCTTAAAAAAACATATATTTTTTACAGAGAAACTGCAGATTTTCAAATGCAGTTAACCTTTTTCATATAACAGGTAGGAAAAGAAATCCTTGCTTTCATTGCTTCTGAGGACCACAATTTTAAGTGACATGTAATACCTCCTTTAAAACTAAATTGATTGTCATTAATGATATGTTTAGTATCTAGTCCTTTATTAATGGAATTCTGAATTTGGATTCTATTACTATTTTTCAAGAATTAATATTTAGTCTGCCATTTCTGGATCACCCTTCTAAAGTACCAGAATTTAGAAAATGCTATTCTGTGCTCTGAAAAAACAAATAAAAAGATTTAAATTAAAAACAAAATTAGCTTCTCAGCTGTTCCTTCCTATTCTCAGTGCACCTGAGTATACATACCTAGTAACCTAGAGCACTTTCATTCAGAAGAGACTTATTATGCAACCCTTTATATTCATAGCCAGCATTTTAAATTCTTAGTGTATCCTCTTCATTAGTCCAATCTCAGATAAAGGGCATTTATTGCCTATTAAATATCAGTACTCAGTTCTTGTTCCTCTGTTCCAAAATTCTTTCTGTTTTAGTTCATTTTACCTTCTTAACTTTTTGATTGATCAGACTCTTTTTCAGTCTTATTTGCCAGCCATGTACCTTTTTTTAAAATTCTGACCTTTTTGGACTTTCATTTTTGCATCTCTAAGAGTTAACAACTTTTTGTCTGTATAATTAGAATAGTTCTGTTTATCCTATCTTCTGAAGTGCTATAAAACAACTGTACCTATGCTGAAACTTTATGAAGTTGTTTTTCTTCACCACTAGCACGGAAAATGTGCACAAGGATTTCAAAATAAAAACTGGTTCATCAACAGATCTCAAAACACTGATGCTAATTAACCTTATTTATTAGAGACCTAGTACTCAAGATATTCCAAAAATTAATTTTTTAAACTGGTTTATTATTTAAAATATCAAAATCCAAGGCTGATTTAAAGTCTAATAAGGTTTAGTGGGATTCTATATAATGAGTAGGGCAGGTTTTTGTTACAAAGCACCTTAATTGGCTAGTAAGGTTGCTAGCAATCCAATAAAGTATAGCACTGTTAAACTAAATCAAAATCACAGTTTATGTCTGCATTTCACAGACTCATTTGACAGACCATTTCAGAAAAGAATAAAGACTTAGGAATTGCAATAAAATCTCTTCAATGGGTAATGTCAGTATTATAACTAATGAAAAGGATAGATGAAGATGTTGAGGAAGGAGAAAGCTGTATATGTACTAGTTTCAGGTGATCCCAGACTTCCAACAACCTTATTCACATTTGGAAAAGATGAAAGCATATAACTTCTGGAAATAACAGTACTTCATCAGTTTAAATATTTTAGCCTTAGCTGGGGCTTGAGGAGATCAAATAAACCATCTATCCTATTGAAGAGAAAGTTGGGAAACAATTTGGTCCATGTGTATAGCAACAAACACCTAGAAAATTGTAATGGGAAGCTTTTCAGCCCTTTAAACTGAGGTCTGAGAAGATGCAAGGATCAAAAGTCTGTTCCTGGCATTGAGGGCTGTCTGCCCCTACAACATGGCAGGTGATAAGATTGCCAGTGTTGTAAGTATTTTAAAAAGAATTAGTTAACCTTTCAAAAGATGTTCTCTAACACAATTGTGTGAAAAGTTCAGCAGCAATTTTGCATAATAGTAATTTCTGGCATTGGAGGTTGGGAGCTCTGGAATCAGCATCAATTCTTTTTTTTGCACACCTCAATGAACAGAACTGAACGTGTGTGCTACATGCTTATGGCAATTGCAGCTCATTGCAATTGCAGTTGAAACAAAAATTCATACTTCAGCAGATCAGCTACTATCCTCTGAGTTATATATCATTTGTGTGTATGATACACAATCAGCTTGTTGTCATCTATTCTTCCATTGGATACTGGCCATGATAAAGTCAAGAAAAGAGATCAGTAACCACAGACTGTTCAAAGAATGCTTTTCATGTTGATGACTGATGTTTCTTGCTCACCTCCTCAGGGATGTACTGACAGCAAAATTTCAATCTGAGCAGTTTCTTCCCACCACTCCTATAAAATTTTGAATAAATTTGTTTTCTCTGTATTCTCCGTTCCTTTTTTCCTCTTCACAGTGCAGACACTATTCAGTGCCTAGAATTACCTGGGTCTGTTCTATCCAAATGATACCCTGCTATTACAAAAGCTTTAGACCTTTCGTCCTTACCTATTTTTGGAATGTTGTACAGGGATAAGTTTTCTAAGAATGGATATACTTTGCTTTTCAGGTTTTACACCTGGTAGAAAACAATCTAATTCTCAAAAGAAAGACAGGTTTTAAAATTACATCATTTATTGGATCAGCAGTACATTCTGATAACATATATTCTACCTCATGATTTGGAGGTCAAAAAGAAGGAAACAAGCTATGATGCCGCATAGAAACATATAGTGGCATATATATTCGTAAGAATGAGCTTGTACAGAGAAAATATAATTTATTTCCAATATACTGGTATATTTTTTACACAGAAATAACCTACTTCCTATTGGCTTAATTCTTATGAAGCAAAATGATAGCCAGGCAGACCTGCTGGACTTCCAGGCAAAGCAAAACTCACACTGTCCATTGTGAAGGAGGAATTTTCTTCAAATCTGTTTTGAGCCTTCAAGAAAGTGAGTCTTGAAACAAAGACATCAAACCAAAACAATGAGGATAAATAAGAAAAATATACATCACGAGATATCCTGTATAATAATGTTAAACTGTCAGCTTTGTGTTGTACTAAGTCTGCAGAACTACTCAATTGCATTTGCAGTGAAATTCTTCTCTACAGATATGGTATGATTCAGATAAGCAGAGGAATATTATATTGCCTTTTCCTCTGTGTATGTAGAATATTAGAAGAAAATGAATGAAAGTTTCAGTAAACATATAAGACATTTAAATCATTCTACAGCTGCAGGAAGAGAATAGCAAAAGAAGGGGAATCATTTATTTACAAAAAGTGGAATAATGATTTTTTTTCTATGATTTCTAAGGACAGGTTTTTATTATTAAAGTTTATTGAATTAAAAGTTCATTTAATTAAAAACCTAGATGTCAAATTGAAGATGAGAGCTGGCTGATAGAATCTCCTCAAAGTAGTCTTTCCAAAGAAATCAGTTGTATGTGTACTAGAAATGGAGCTGCTCTATGTAGCAACTCAAAATTGGCAGGTCAGAAAAGAAGCTGAGCTATTGCAGAGAAAAACACTGACTTTTGGAAAGTTGGTAATGCTCTATGACTGATCCATAAAAGACAATTTTTAGTTTGTTGACTACAAGATACAATTAGGAAAATGTTACAGAAGTGATAAAGCAAAACAACGAGATAAAGTTGCAGTTGCCATTGAGACTAGCTGATATGCTGTGCATCCTAGAAAAGAAAATGCTACATTCTCAACTTGAAAAAAAAATTCTGACTCAGAAGTAAACAACAGATATAACTAATACTGGAAATTTCTTTTTTTTCATGTTGACTGGTGTTCCTTTTCCTGTGACATTCTCATGTCAAATATTTAAAATCTAATGTTATTAGATACTTCAGTCTTTCTGACTTGTTCATTTGCTTGTATAGGGAGATGAGAAAATGTGCTTCTCTAAGCAAAATGCCACCCCACAAATTTTTTTTTCAAATGTTCTAAAATCTAGTAATATGTTTTGAGTTTTATTGGTTTTTTTCCCCAATCTATTCACAACTTCCAGAAAAGTCTTTTAATCTATGATATTAGGTATTACCTCAAAAGAACAAATACAGGGTGTGTATATTTATCAAGAACAAGTATAATGCCAGTAAAAAAAGCTTTCCTATATTTCTGAAAGTCGAAAAAAATCCATACTGTCTCACACATAGTCAAATTCATGCAACATATTAATAGACAAACATTGACAGAAAATTCTATAAGGAATGTATAGACTACAACTGTTCCGTGTTGCAATTTGAATCCAGCAACACAAAACCAGTTAAAAACAGAGCTTCAAAAACACTATAAGCTACCTCTTCAAATAACTTAAAAATCTGTACTATCCCATTATTTTTTCTCTTTGACTAAGTATTCTAAGAGTTTGATTTTGAAGAATGTAATGAGAATACTGTAAAAAGACAGATGAGAATACCGTAAAAAGACAGAATGTGCTAGAGTCTATGCTAAATAACAATGACAAGAGGGCTTTTTCTTACTAAACAAACCTAATCAGTGTAATTTATGAACACAATTAGATGAAGTACATTTTCCAATTTCAGCTATCAATTTGCTTTTAGGTATTTTTTGCTTCACCTAATCAAATTAGGAGATTTTTCAAGCTATATAATCAATATGTAAATTAAATTGTAAAGAAACATAAAAAGAAAAATTATTTTATCAATTTTTTCTATATTATCTATCTACAACAGTCTTTATTCAAAAAGGGAAGAGGAAAAACACACTGGATAATATATATTTTAATTGTATTTTTTCTTTCCAGAGTATTGATATCATTAACATTATAATGGCAAGCCAGTAAATTGCTATTTTCATTTTGAGACAGAGGCTAACACTTATTACAGGATACCAGCATTTTAATGGGAAAAGATGATTTGATGTGAATGATAAACAGATCATTTAGTACTGCTAATGCTTCACATTATGTGCTTCATTAATTGAATGTCCTATGTAGCTTACATTTAAATATACACAATTGCGTCAAGCTAATTTATTTAGCTATATATGCTGGCCCAGTATATGGCTAATATTTTTCTAATCTAAAACCTGAATACCATTTACCATACTCTTCACCTTTCAATTTATACTGAATTAGAATAGTAACTGCATATGGTATTAATGTGAAAAAATGAGCACTTATATGTCATTTTATCAAGGAAGTTCAAGAACAGTTCACTTAGACTTTATTTCAAGAACTATTGAAAGGCAGTGATGAACACAATATATGAACCATTGATCTAACACACACACAATCTCTACAGGATGATTATGGGAAACTCATTTACTAACTAGTTTGCAGTCCTTTGACTATGCAGTACAGTTTCCTAAATACTGATATTCTTTTTAAGAAAACTATTGTAGCTTCATTTCAAAGCAGTAATTTAACATGCTATTAATCAATTACTCAGAATTTAAGGTAGGTTTCCTCCGTGGACCATTTTGCAGAGTTGACCTTGATACATTACATATCTCTGATATTAAAATTTTTACTTATTTTGCAGCTGTGAAACCTGGTATAGGGACAAAGTTGAGTATTTAAGAAACCTGCAGCTGACACTTAATTCCGTACTTAGAGGTAGTGGGCATTGCAAATATTATGATTTTATGCACAGAATTCTATATCTAAGATTCACCATAATTCAGAAATACTGCCTCTTAAAAGTACTCAAAGTATGGGAAAATATTTTACCCTGTGCAAGTGATTATGATGGAAAGCTAACAAGAACTTCTGATCTTTCTATTTTTAGGGAAGAGCTCAGAGGACAAATTTCTCTTTACATTATCTTTAGGAAGTTTGGAGGCCCAATGACTTCACCTAGTGTTTTTACAGACAGAGCTATCAGCATTATGATGCTCATAGAAATCAGAAAGGCATTTTAAATTCTGACAAGGATCTGGTGAATCATGAAGGTTTTTTACTATCAGTTGAGGAGACTGAATATAACTAGCTAATGCTCCTTTTTAATTTCTTTAAAATATTAAAATAGAAACTATCTGGTTGTCAAAAATCTGATAGAGCTTATGAATATGGAGAACAGACAAATGTGAAAAAAATGGACCCATTTCTTACCCTGTGTTTGTGAGCAGGAAGTAGGAAGAGGGAATAAGAAGGAACCAAATATTTCCATTCTGAACACACTATTTTGAAAGCAGTCACAGATGGCTTGTCTAAAGAACCCAAGCCTATATAACAGACTTGGGAACAGAACTATGTCTTGTCTAACAGTTCACTTCTTATCAAGCCAATTTCTTCTATTTCTAGGGTATCACTTTGAGAATTAGAGTGTCTCAGAATTTTAGGGAGGGTTTTTTTCCTCTTTACATGCAAGTGCAGAATTTCTACATGGTTTCTGCTCTATTGAGTATTCAAAACCAATGAAAGAAAATATTGGCGGCATAAAACAATTTTTTAGAAGCCTAAAATCATGCTAAAGTTGCCTTCACCTAAACTATAGCAATTTTCTCTTTGGTCTCAAACTCAAATTCAAATAATACATTCAAGTGGTCAAACAGGGTCACTATTTCTTAAACATTTACTCAGAATCTAAAAGGGTATTTTCTCTATGATCTTTTAAAATATATGACACAGTGTATTTTCTTATTGACATTGTGAAGACTCTGTATTCATTCAAGCAAGAGCTATAATTTTACTTCTGATTTTGCTCACTCCATATTTGTTTTTCCCTATTATCTTTTCACTGTTTGATTTCTTCTTTTTTTTTACATCATTTTAGTAAAAAACCTTATCTTATAACATTCAGACAAGTTTGAAATTAAGCCAGAGACGCATACTCATCCAAAGACACTGTGTGTTAAATTTCTGTGAATTAATGTTGCAGTTAATTAACTGAGACAGATATCAAACCAGGAATACTGCAGGTAATTCACTGACCGTGCCAGAGGAGTAAGGCATTTCCCTGACTGAAAATGGGCTTTCTTATGGCATATTAGTCTTCTCTGCCATGAGTTGTTTTCCCCAGGAATATCGTACTTTTTTTCATCCTCCATCTGTTTCTGCCTCATAATATTAAAGACAGTTACCAAGATTATACAAATTTAAGCAGCTTTTATTACATAATCTAGAATTGCTTCTTTCTTCTAAAGATGTCATCAAATATTTCAAGTTCTTGGTATCTAATTCTGAGTTAAACAATTTCCTGAATATGAAAAAGTATCAACATTTTCTGAAAGCACACTGCATGCTTTTCTAGTAACCTGAGAGTTTACAGATTTGAGGTAAATCTCAAGTAAATTGTCTCAAACTAACTATGTAAAACAGTTGATCAAAAATAAATGTTATAGAAATGATATGCTTTTTTGGTATGCTTTAAAATGTCTTTAAAATTAATGAATGTAATTCAGCATCCAAGAAAAAAACAAAACACAAACCCATTTTGACATTTTATATCATTAGGAAAGACAAATTCCTTCCAATTTGTTTATCGTTTGTCTTTATTAATATTCATTGCTTTTGAAATGTCTGGAAAACACTGGAAAATATCTTTATTCAAAATCATTTTTAATTGAGTAAATCTGTGAGTGGTTTGGTAGATGGAAAGAGCATGTATTAATGTAGCATTTGCACAGCATAGCCCTATGGATCTTTCAGGTTTTTCCGTTAGCTGTTATGCTATCAGTAAAAGTAATTTCCTTTCAAAGAAATTATTCTGCAACATGGAAATTCAAAGATGAATCCTAAGCTGAAATGTGTAAGAAAAACAATAAAAATTTATAGATTATGTAAGTAAAGAAAGTTTATCTAACAAAATTATCTATTTTTGAAATTAAAATGATAAGTTCAAACAGCATGAGTTATTAATGAAATCTAGTTTCACACTATTACTTCCAATATTTACTTATTTTTGAATGTATTTTTACCACACAGGTGAAATTCTGAATGCTGATTTTTGTATTAAAAAGTCAAAGTGCAGGTAAGTGAATAAAGACCAATTTTCTTTTCCTTCTTGTCTGAATGTGTATTTGTGTGGTGGATTCATTGAAATATTTTTACAGCTGACATACCTTACCTTTCTCCTTTTTTCTTTCAGCTCTTTTCAACTGCTTGGCTGGCACAGAACTTCTCTACATTATGTTCTAAGAATGGATCATATAATTGTTTTCTTGATACATTTTCTTTCACCATTGCTTGTCTGCAGAACTAGTAATTGTATTAATTTTCTTTTTTCTTATACTGACCAGGATTTCCTGACAGGCAAGCTCTTATTCATTTAGTACTTTGTCTGTTCTTTTGAACTAGTCTGTCTTGGTGACTTGCAAGAGTATCACAGAGAAGCAATTTCATCAACATCCTTTAAACTTTTTGTTTAAACTCAGATTTTCAGTTTTGGATAGTAATGACCTCTGCTTCTCTTCCCAGAAGGATACACCTTGCAAACATGTCCTTACCTGTAAAGATTTCAAAATCAAAGCTGAGAAAAAAGGAGACACAGTAACTGCTTTCAGAACACCTGTTTTTATGTCCCATGCATCTTCAATCCCTTCTGCAACTGATTATACCACCTCACCCCACTCTTTTATTAGATTAGTAATACCCAAAAAATACCAGTTAATAACTTAAAATAAATAAGCTAAATATTCCTAAAATCCAGATAAGTTTGTTCCTTATCAGAACATAAAGTTATTTTATGAAGTCTTCTATTGAGGGCTTGATATATGTTGACGGCAGTTTAACCATAAAGAGATAAAGGAAGTACAATAGTGAAACATTATTTGCTTGCTATTTGTTTGCTTTTAAAGACTAAGCCCCAAAGTCCAATCATGGGATCTGTTCAGAATCAATTATTCAAATTACTGTCCTTGAGGTGATATGTCATTTTGTGGTAAGGGAGGGCAAAATATCGTCAAAGTTAGGTTTTGCTCTATTTTAAATGCAACTCGAGTAATAGTTTTGCACTAAACAGCTCAAACCCCTGAAACGGGACAGGTGGTAGAATGTCTTTTTCCTTTCCCAAGAGCATTTGCATGGTGAATTACTGATTGCTTTTCAAATTGAAGCAGAAAATTAGCAAATGTAGGTCCCTGTGAAACTTAATGACCTCTGGTGTTTAGTGCTTGCTGAATAGGAGTTTTAAAGGTTTACATTTTGAATATTTTGCTTAAATAGAACTGTCTTCCTAAACACCTCTTTGTGTACAGCTCCATTGCTTTCTGGAAATGAATGCAATTCCCAGAGCTGGAGAAAATATATTAGCAATTATTAGACTCTCATGTACTGCAGAGATGGAGCCTAATATAGATAATTACAGTTTATGTGAAGATTGCACCATTAATCAGCCCCTGTCCTTTTCCTCTTCCATTGATAAGACATTTTATTTCTAGGGAAAATAGAAATAGAGTTTATTGGCTGTAGACAGTAACAACAACAGCTTTTGTTGGTTTGGTTTGGTTTGGTTTGGTTTGGTTTGGTTTGGTTGGTCGGGTGATGTTTTTTTTTAATGCAGTAAGTTTCTTGAACTACCACAAATTCCACAAACCACCACAAATTTAGGCTTTCTTGTATGTCACCTTCTTTTCATCTCAGAAAGTTAGGTCAAATAAATATTTGATATTATACAATATCAAATTATATATACATATACATACACCTATAAATACACCCAGGTAACCTGGCCTGAGTACAAGCTATTTGGAACAACCTGAAAGAGGAGCAAATTCCCAATACTGCTGTCCATGTGCTCTTTGTGTCAAAGCATTGGATATACATCTGAATCTTTCAGGAAACATTGAGGAGAAGTTTCACCAGGAAAAAAAAAGCAAACAAAAAAACCCCACCCAAAACACAACAACAAAACCAAACAAAACAAAAAAAAACCCAAAAAACAAAACCAAAACAACAACAACAACAACAACAACAAAACCCAACCACAAAACCCCACCTATAACATTTGGAAATTGTTAGGTATTAATGTCACCTTTTTCACAGCAAAGTTTTTTAAAATATAGAAAAACGTGCATAAAAAATGAATATATTTGCTTAATTTTATCATCAGACATAATATAGATAATATTCATATTATTTTTATAGGTTAGTTCTTTATTGCTGTTAGTATAAAATAAACTGCTTTTTATAATTGCTGCATATACTTTTCATTCTATTTTCTTTTCTATTTTATCTCAACTTTTCAGAATAAGCTAGTGTATACATTTTTCTCCTCTGTTGTTTTGTATAGTGACTTACCTTTAATATTCTTTGCAAGTTCCATGAATAGAAATGCGACAAAGAGTTTTATGGAAATTTGGTTTAGTATTTTGAAAATGATGAGGCTTTATTCAAGGCACACAACTTCTTTGGAAGTACAAGAAATGGGATCTAAATAGGATTTGTTTCTCTCTGTGTAACAAAAACTACAAGACAAACAAGGATATTTCAAAGGTGAAAAATCTATCCAGAACTTTCAAAAGTTAAATAAAAGGAGGAAAGCTTTAATGTTTCAATATGATTGAATTACTACATAGATATTTTAGAGGCACTTCCTTTTTGAGTGTACCTTAATTGTTAAAAAATAGACATGTTTGGATTTTAATTACATAAGATTACAAAGAAAATTCAGTCTGGGAAACACAAGTTTTGCAAACCAGAGAAAATGAACTAATGAAAAAATAAATGCCTAAAACTCTCAATGCCACTGTATCAATTTATATACTGCTTTACTGACTGCAGATCAATAAAAATCAAAACAACAGAGAATACCAACGGCTTTTACTTTTTTTCTTTCTTTTCTTTTTGTAGACACTTTTCAGCATAAGCAGTATTGTCATCCATATATGTAATTATCAATGTATGCGAAATTATTTCTAATTAGGTCATTTAATTTCCCCTCTAAATGAGACATCAGCAATTCTTTTTATAGTTTTTTGCCAGTTGTGGAAATGATAATACGTACACCAATTTTAATCTAGAATTAAAATAAATGTTCTAGAAATTCCTTGGACAAAATGTAGGAATAACCCGTCTGCAGAATGAGGAAGACAAACAAAAGTTTTAAAGTTTCAGATCAGAATTTTTCCAGATTCAACTGATATTACTGCATATATGCCCACATCAGCTGAAAAGATATATTTACACTCATGTATAAATATCGTATATATCCTTCTGTACATTTATCACACAGATCCAGATACAGACCTACATGACCATGTATATCTGCAACAGTTTATTTCTTTTAACTCATTTTAGTTATAGCATGATATAAAGAGAAATGGTTCACTTAACAAGATTTTTTCCCAGATCTTGCATTTGATTCCTCAATACTGCATTAAAAATGGGTAGGCTTTCTCAGTGCCCTTTTTACAAACCTTTTCAGGTAGCCAAAATTAATTTTAAATAATTTGCTCTGTCATCCTCAGTCAAGTGTGTGGATCCGATTACTTCTAACTGTGAAGTTTCTCTTGTTACTGTTGTTTGTTGGTTTTTTGTAGGTTTTTTTATTCCTTTGGGTTGCTTTTTTTGTCACTCAGCTGTAAAATACAGGACACACTGGCTATTTATCTAAACAGAGTTCCAGAAATTTATTTAACAAGTTTTTACATGCTTAACTTTAGATACAAGAGAGAGGAAATAAATCAATTTTTAATAAAATAATTAGGCCGTTATTCAACACCCCCAACTTAGTGAAATGCCTCAATTAGAGGCATGGCTAGATTAATTATGGTCAAGGACTTGCTACTGTTCATCTCCAATGCCTCCATTTTTATGACCTTTGATATCGAATGTTTGGAGTCTTTGTCAAGAGATGCTGGAAGAAATCCTACTGTACATGCTCTTCCAAGATGTGAAAGTTGAGCACCACAGTTGTTCTTCCTAGCAAAGAGAGCTCTCTGTACAGTAAGTCTGGGAGGTGTCATCAGGTCCAACAACACCCCACTTGTGTGCTGTTTGCAAACAGAAAAATGACTTCTTAAGGATTATAACACTTTAAGAAAAGTCAAGTCAGAGATATTCCTGTGCTTAGGGCACTACTTTGTAAGACATCCCTGGTAAAACTGAGCTTGATCTGTCGGTGTTCTAAGCAGAAAGGATACAAGTTTCTTCCTAGACAAATACAGCAATATAATAACAGTGCTATGTCAAACAAAGACTATGATCCTCTGAAATATCACTGAGGGAATGATTCTGGTTTGCATCAGACTTAAATGTCCTAACGGCTTTGGTTGTCTCAGAGCACAGGCTGAGAAATCCTGTATCTCATAGCAATGTAAAATGTCAGCTAAAAATGGTCACATTCTAAAATGCTTTGACAGTGAGGCCATAGTACATGATAAGTGGAATGAGATGATGAGGTTCTTCATCAGAGGTCACTGTGGAAGTATTAAGTAACATTGCTTTTCTGTTAAGATTAAATTTAAAATAGATGTGTTGCGAAAATACCCTACTGTTCTTTTACTGCTGATGAGATTTTTGTCTCAATGTACACTGAACATGCCAAATAATCATTAGTTGTATTATTTTATACATTTATTTCTAACTAGTAAGCCTATAGTTAGGATTAATAGAACTTCTTTCATGAAGTTCAGAGCTTAGTACACACACATTAGGGTGCCTAGGCACTTATGGAACAGCAATCGCATTCCACAAGTAATGAGAACACCTCTTAATTCAGCTGCAGTCAAAGCCACAAGTGAGTAATAAATGTATTTGTTCTCCAGTTAAATCGATTCCATGCAGTGCTGCAAGTGCTTATTATGCATTCTGTTTATTCCACAAGGAGGAAAATAATAGTTCTTTTCCTATTCTGCTAAAATACCACAGTACAAGGCATCTTATTTGGTTTCATTTTAACTATACCAATTTCACTTCTAATCAGCTTCTGTGTAAAGCTTACAGTGATCCCAAAGCTGCTACTGGATTATTGATTTCTATTAAGAAAAACGAAACAACATTAGTTTGCATGTCATGAACACCATTTTGCTACGTAGAACAGCTGTTTTGGGGTTCTTTTGTTTTGGGATATTTTTTTCCAAAAGAGATCAGATTATGCATTTCTTACTTTGTGATATGTATCACTGAGACAAGATTCAGGATCTTACATAAAATTACTTTTTTTTTGTCCGTGCAGTTCTCAGCTGGTAATGTCCAAAGATAGCATATGCTTCTACCAGAAAGTTTATTAATAGCCTTGGAGAGTCTATATTGCAGTTCCCTTAGATACGAGAATAATTTATCCAAGAACCCCCACATTTGTATGCTCTTTCCTCAGAAGCAGAAGAGAGAAGGAGAACTGATGATACATTTACTGTGTGGTGCTGCAAAATCCTGGTTCACAGAAACATGGGGATATTTTACAAATGGACCATGGGTTGTAAAGATGAATACGCTGGTTATAATACAAAATGCAACAAAAGTAAGAAATGTAGTAGTACTTATTCCTCCTTTCCTTCACATTCTACAAATCCTTATCAACTAATGAATGACTTGAATAAATGTTGTGAAAGGCAAGAAAAGAAAAAGAAAGAATCTATACATTTTAATTTTAAAATAAAGAACCTCAAGTGGATCTGAAAAGGCTTGGGGTCATCAAAAATCTTTGACAGAAACACAGCAAATATTGGAACACAAAATTAAGAATTGAGTTATGGATACTAAAACAAACTATATTTTAAAAATCTAGTGGAGACCCCTCTACCTAGACATCCTTCTCATCACTATTTCCTATCTAAAACACTTACCTTGAAAAATTATAAACAAGTTTCTAATGTTGCAAAATATTTTTGAAATTCAAGTAATCAATCACTTTCAACATTTTCATCCTGATTTCTGCCAAAGGATTCTTTTATCACCTACTGTGTCTGTTGTACCAGATGCTTGGCTGGAGCAGTATTTGACCACCAATAAAAAAAGATAGTTCTGGATAAAATCATCAAGCTTATAAGGAAGACTGAATTCCCCCTATAACAAATTGTTGTCCAGACACACTGA
This sequence comes from Eopsaltria australis, assembly GCA_034509425.1. Lineage (NCBI taxonomy): Eukaryota > Metazoa > Chordata > Aves > Passeriformes > Petroicidae > Eopsaltria > Eopsaltria australis. The sequence goes on from JAVTVJ010000009.1 coordinate 6,426,245, forward strand.
GATTTTCTTTGCCAGAATTTTATTTTAATTCACTCTCTGACAGGGAAGTTGTTCCTTTTCAACTTAGAGTACAGATGTTATGTAATACTCAATATCATTCTCCTGTTAGTTAAATTCTTTCAGAAACTGCACATGCCATTTTACATGGCACAATTAAATGACTGACTCTTTATGCCCCCATATATAATAAGAAAAAGTTGTCTGAGTATCTTTAGTGACAGAAAAATAAAACAAACTGGCATAGTCAGGCAAAGTAAGGGGAAGAGTTAGTACCTTTGAGAGGATAAATATGACATCTTACATAGAGATTAATAGATTAAGTAGACTTACATACAATTTCTGAAAGAAAGGTCTAGAATATGAAGTTAGGTTTTACTGTGAATGCGAATATTCCTACAGAACACCGCAGTGCAGAGAAGGAAAAAAAGAGAGAAATTAGTTCTTTGTTCTGCTTTACAGAAAAGAAAAGAAATTATGCATCCAGGTTTACAAAAGGATGTGACTTCCAACACTGCTTGAATGAATCCTATTAACATAGTTATGATAACATGTAGAGTTTTATATAACTTTTTCCACTAGGATTTATGTACAGCAATATCCTCAACATAGCTATGCTTTGCTGCTTGTCAGTTTACGTGAATCCAGATCATTCTTGGGAAATTCTTCATTCACTAAACATACTTTTCATTGAAGTTCTGTGTAAAAAATACTAATTAAAGGTAAGCTACTCAAATACCTCTGAGTTTGTCAACCCTTTTGTATGTATTAGCGTGGGGATCTTCACATGGTCATATTCTCAGCTGCTATAAAGCTGTGTGACTTAATGGAATCTATTTAAAATCAGGCTAATTTGCAATGGAGAAAGATTTGGTCCAGGAGAGGTAACAAAACAAAAGTAATATACAATTCTCATTGGTGGCTACTGGACGGCAATAAGCATTCCTGAGCACCTACTCTCATTTTAACCTCACTCTTTGCCAGAATGTTATGTATTGCTGTAATTGAACTATTTAATGTGGTTTATTATGATGAAAAAAAGAAGCCCCAAAACAATTTTGGCAATTCAATTAGATTAGTTTAAGTTCTAGATAAACCGAGGAAGAAAGAAGAAATAAAGATGAAGAGCAAAGGAGAAAAATTTAAAAGTTCTCCTTGTTAAAAAGGAGAAAAAAATAATCCATACAGAAATAAAAAGAGGTTTCATAAAAGCTCGATATGGATATCAAAATTTCTATTCATTTTCTGCTTATTTTACCAGCAGATATTCTCAGTGTCTTTCTGTTTACAATATGTAAGGTAGGAAATTGCCTCAGTCTATTTTTGTTGCTTCTCTTCTTGCCCTTCAAGATTGTTTTTCTTCCTTTCTTTAGAAATTTTCATGTCTTTCTTTACTTTTTAGTTTAATATATTTCAATAACAAGACCATTCAGGATTTCATTTGTATAGATCACTATTTTGTGTATGAAACAAAAAGAAAACAAACTCAAAGATTCACTGGGAGGTACAAATAAAGATAGGGAGGAACAGGAAGCAAGTGATGGAGAAAAAGGGAGGTGAAGTGAGAGATTTCATCTGTGAATGTGCCTGTAATTTAATGTCTAAAACATTCACTTGGATAACATGAGGAAATTTGTTTTACAGATCCTGCTCATGTTAGTACAAATTAGTTAGGTATTGATTGGAATTATAACAGTATTTCCCTGCTGCAAGTTGTCTTGCCATACTTGCATTTTCCTCATCCAGGAGGGAGCATAAATACAGAGAAAAATCAACAAAGCACTATTATTATTATTATTATTATTATTATTATTATTATTATTACTCTGACTTGTACCTACTGAACTCAGTACTGCCCTTCAGCATCTCTATCACTTCATACGTACGTGTGAAGTAGTTTCTGTCATCTTTCTCCCTGGGGAGTAAGACACCATTTCTTGTTCCTATTGGTTAAATAAAACAAGTTGATTAACATGAAGCATATCATGAGAAAAACTTATTCTCAACTTTATGCTTATATATTCATAAATCTTGTTTCTTTGTTTAGGTGTCCTTACTGAGCAAAAGAAACAATAATATGTCTCTTTGGGAGGTTTTAAGAGCATTTCTCCACTAGACGACCTAATTTAAAGGGACTTTATGTTAAGAGCAATGTGTAAGAAAATCTCTTCTGTTAAACTATGCACTATAAACTGTTGTACATGATCAAAACAGTAAAATAATCAGGTCACCATTTGAAGAGTCAGCAGTCACTGCAGTGTCTGAAAGACTTCTGTTTCATTCTAAACAAGAAATAACCCTGTCAGCTATGCAGCAGCCATTGATATTTTAATGATGACAACTAAAACTAAACCACTGACCACTAAAATACTTTAAACAAAACCTTCAAAAAAGACTACTGACTACAGAGTTCATTTTAATGAATGAAATAATCATCCTGTTAAGTTGCAACTCTTTTTAAGAAGTATTTTTTGATGTCATATTAATGAAATAGAAATTCAGTGGTGCCATGAAATGCAAACATTTCTCTGACTCATGATACACACATTCATTAAACATTCGCCTTACTCCAGACAACTGATATGAGATATTAGGAGTCAAGATAACTTACAAGACAGATGGAGTCAGTGGCTCTCTATACATTAGCAAGTAGTGTACATGACTGGAAATAAGCTAAAGGCCTGAAATACACAATGTATATATTGCAGGAGCTTCTGACTTTGAATTATCCATAGGTGGGTCCCATAGACACAATCTATGTTTAAACTGAGAACGCGTTAGTTTTGCTCTTTTATTTTGATCTGAAAGGGATCCAGCTCATTCACACTGAAACTGCACCACAGTACTAAAGTAAGTATTGAGGGATTCTGGAAGATTTACTTTAAAAGTGTGTGGCTGGGTTTTATTGGATTATCTGTGTAGAAGCATGCAGGATGGCCACTTTCATGCTTCTGAGCTATATTTATATACTTATAAGTATTACTTGATGTAAAGATCTATTTGCACCTCTCAACCATTTGACCATTGTAACAACAGCTTTGTTCCTTTATTTTTTGTCTCTCATGATATCTTTACATCTGAACAGACTCAATCTAAACAAAAAATTATAAATGCTGAAATACTGTGTGGTCACAATGAAGACAATTTTTTTTTTTTTTTTTTTTTTTTTTTTGCTGTTTTGCCTTAGTTTTGTAACTCCTAAAAGCATTGGTAGTGGAAACTCCAGCTACTGGTCTGTTTGTATGGACTTTTTTCCTTCATAATTGAGAGCCCTAGCAAAAAACTGCCCTTAGCAGGGCAGTCCCCTTAAGAGAATAAAAGAATATGTCGAAGTTGCAAGACTGAATTTTTCATCATAAGTATGTGTCAGTTTTGTTGACTGTTCAAAGTACATTCACCAAATCTTCAAAAGTTAGTCTTCAAATGCATTTAATAGTCTATGAGGATAGGGTGACTCATACATTGCAAAAACTGTCTCATAATAACTTCTTTTCTTTTTCTTAAGCAGATGTGATGTTACATAAAGGGTGACAAGTTCATTTGATCCCATGAGAGTATAAAAAAACCCCAAAGCTCACAAAAATTGTCTCTAAGTATTTAATTCCTACTTCCCAGAATCTGTCAGTTACAGTTCAAGTTTCTCTTTTCCTTTTCCAGTAATTTTCAATATAGAATACACTTTTATATGTTGTTGAGAATTTGATTTAAACCTTATAATTTACAGGAAAGACACCAACAGGAAAGACACCAACACAACTTTGGACCTGTATGTTTCAATTGAAGCATTATATAGTGTATGTTTTACTGATGATTGAGTGTAAAAGTTAAGAATAGTCAAAAGTGTGATACATAAGGTACAAATGAACAGATGCATAACAGAAAGCTGATTTTTACCTCAAAGCCTATGTACAAAACACAAAAACTAGAACAGACTGATATAACCTAAAATATAAAATATCTAACAACAAACAGCAAATATCTAAAATTATGTGAAATGCTAGAGCTCATTAGGGATAAAAAAACAAAATAAAGTAAATGACAGGTCTGATAATTCTTAATACAAAAGGATTTTTTTTCTTTATGATTTCTGTAGCCATCCACATGTTTAAGGGAAAAGTACATAACAAAACATTTTTACTGCTTAGAGAGAAAAAAACAGAAGACTTGAACTCAGCACCAAATTACCTTAGACTTGATATCTTGCTTGGAAGAATTTGAAGGGATTTGCAGTCATTCTGCAGAAGGTAATTAATCTCTCTTTACATGCTGATTATATTTGAGAGGATGACAATGTATAAGAAATACAGTGGTGAGAAAAATACTTTTAGAGGGGTATTTTGAGAGCATCACCATGTTTTAAAAAGATCACGTGACATCACTATGACATTACAACATATGGTCAAATTTCGTATAGGACAAATATGCATATTCATGGAAAATGTATGGATATGCATAGGTTTGTCCTGCACCACCATTATTCTTTATTAAAACCACCACAATGAACAAAATTCAAAGTTACTTTTGTTTCTATAGTATAGCCAAATGTATGAAAATTATTAATTATTAGTGGGATAATCTGGCTATAGTTCGTATCAGCTTGTCTCCAACCCAAATACGTGTACAAAAATACTGTAATCAAGAACAGTCTTACCTGTATTTTCTAATAATGTATTTACTTAGCCAAGAAGTTTGCATGGGACTGTGAGCAATATGGTCAAGAGAGGCAAAGGTGTGTTTAGTTGTGTGTAGAAATCATATGACTACCATAACTTGAAAGAATATATACATACATACATATATACATCTGTGTGCATGACACACATGTTCAGTCACAATGCTGAACATGTTAACCATGACAACATTTGCAACTGCTATTTAATATCAATGACTTCTGCTCCTCTTTTGGAGTCCTTAATAGTTAGAATGCTAGAGGAATGTTGTGGTGTCCAAAGTCTACCTGAGCTTGCTAACTCCTTGTCCCTGGCATATTCATGCCGTGTTGTATATTTCAGAGGTATGAGGCATCCAGTCTAAACTCCATCTGTGAAACAGAAACTTGTCATGTCTTTGACAGGAGAAGTCTCCTCTGCTCATATCATCACAATTATGGTCCTCCTTCTATGTGTGGTAAATTGAGTGGAATCATGCAGCTTGGGAGTCTGATTATGCATTACCAGATGAAGGAGTAGAAACAACAAATTAAAAATATAGATAGTATCATGTTGTCATCCTCATACTTTTTGTGTTTTCTGCTATGCCCTTAACTCTTAGTGAATAATGTTAAAACAAAAGCATAGCTACTGCAAGAGATGCAATAAACACATTCATACAAGTCTTAATTCAATATTCCTAAAAAAAATCAGAAAACAAATCTACAAAGAAAATGCAGAAATTTAAATTCAAATCTGATGCAGAATAAGCAAAGTAAAAATTTTCCCCCCAAATAATTATTAGCTTACTAATCCTTAGAATTTTTGTTCTTAAAACATCTTCAGTGGGGTTTTAATTTGCATAAAAGCAGTGTCTCAGCCAAATCTGAATCAGGATTTTGCTTTTCAAGCATCGTACATAATAATAATAAGCAACTTTTGTACTGAATATCTGAGACTCTAAAAAGACAAACTCATAGGAGGAATAAAATTACTTCCATTTGTCTGATGGGGGCTTTGGCCACCAAGATATCAAGTAGTTTCATCAAAATCTCATGTGTAAGTTGGAAAAGTATCAGAAGCTGAAGTCTGACTCACACCTTTGTCCATGAAAAACATTATTTTTTTCTCCAAATATCCATTATTTAATATTTTGTATTATGCAGTTGTGGTGGTTGAAGCCACCCCAAGGGCGGCTGAAGATGAGACAAACAAGCCTGACGAGTGCTGGGAAGGCACCATTGTTTGACATCTCCCCCCTGAGTTTATAATGGTTCGTTCCTGTTATGTTAATTCAGTTCCAATGGTTGGTCAATTATCCCCCTGCCTCTCTTTAAATATTCATATTACTCGAGAATGTTCCCCCAACCTCGACATCCCATTAGCTTGGGTCCCTTCCTCCCCTCCCCTACTCTTTCCTGGTTGCACTCCCTTGCATTGTCCCTCCCCCGCTCTGCCCCTGAACCCTGTCCCTATTGGTTGATCCTCTCATATAAAAGTTGATGTTCTACCCTGTCTATCAGGCTTTGGTCCCTGGACCTTTCTGAGCTTAATAAATTCGGGAATCCATACAAAAGACCCCTCTCACCTCTTAGTCCGGTGTCAGTTCTTCTTCAAGGAGTGTCTGTGGCTGCAATCTCGCCGGCAGGGCTGTAGCCTGCAGCTGGGATCAGCAGGATCCTGCCAGGGGATCGCCGGGTGCTGACGAGAGCCCTGGGCTGGGAGCCCTTTGGAACACGTGGGGCTGCGGGGCTGTCCCAGACCCCGAGGAGAAGTGTTACGTTTTGTAGCATTTTATTTCCATTATGCCTTAAATGTTTCAGTTCCGGCTTCATGTGTTAGTGAGTCTCTTTGATATTACTGTTGTAAGTCATTTTTTGTGGAGGATAACTGCTATGGATGCCTTTCATAAATACTTAAAACTTACACTTCAGAGATAGAGAATGCAAAGATGCAAAGAGAAAAGAAAACTATTGAATCATTTTTTCTGTAACTTCTGAGAGATTTTGGAATAAATTATAATACAATTTATTACCTGTGGAAAAGATTTTAGTACAGGCAAACGCAAAATTGACTGTAATTTCTAAGCATGGATATATTTCTCATAGAAAAACCCTACTATTGAGGTGATACAAAAACAAAGGAAATTGATCTGTCCACCTGGAGAGTGGTGATTTTCAGGATAATTCTTTAAGATCCAGAACTTTTAGTATTTCTTACATTTTAAAATATAGTGTGCTCAGCCAGCCAGAGCTGATACAACAGGTCATAGATTTTATATTAATCAGTAGGTATGCTATAAGTATTACTGATTATTTTTGAAAGTTATATATAACTATATTTAAAAGTCTTAACTGATAATAAATCAATTAGGTTATGTGCAGCAGAAATTTCCCACATGATTATAAACTAATACTCTGATTTAACATAAACCAAGAGATACTCTGGATCCTGGATTCCTTGAAAAGGTACACCTGATGTGAACAGGTTTTAGTCAAATGGTACCATCAAGTAAGTGTACAATGGCATGTACAACAAATTAATGAAGTGCAGTTTGGTGTGAATTTGTCCTGAGAAAATGCCGTGAGCAGAATAAAAAAAAAAATCGTAAATTCAATTGTAAATTCACTGTTGTGAAACAGAAACGTTCTCTGTCAGTCAGCTGTTACTAAATAAGCATCTAGAAGCTGGCATCTATCTATTTACTTGAAAAAAATTGGAAGCAAAGCAGGAAGAGCTGAATGAAACTACTGTCAGCCTTCAGGCCCTCATCTGACAAAGTTTCTGACCTCATGTCTGTTTATTCTGACTGAATTCTAGTGTGACCTTAAAATTAAACTCCAAATCCCAGTGACTTCATTTTTAAATGGTAGTTTGCTGCAATGAGACCCAAGTGCACAGAAGGAATCCTTAACGAGTGAGCAGTGAAATAGAGGCATATACTTGGAAACGAAATGCTAAGAGGGAAAAAATGGGAATAAGGAGCTGAATTTGTGGTATGAAGAACAGTGTGTACAGAAAGGGGATGGTTAATTTCATTAAATATGATATAATTTCTTATATTTGATGATTAATACATTATGTGATTCTCACATGCCAAACGTGTTTAAGTTATGTTACTGTAAGCCAAAGATAAAATATAAAGAACCTATGGGACAGCATAAAGTATCTCTGACTGTTGCACATTTCAGGAGTCATCACCCACAAACCATGGTAACACATAAACATTGCCATCCCTAGCCGTTTGTTTTTTTTGTTTTTTTCCCCACTAGTAGTTCAGGATTTCATTGTTCTTCAGGAATGACTTTGATCTTTTCAAAAATCTTGTCTGTGTTCCTGGCCTAAAGGATATATGTGCAACATATTTCACAAAATATAATTAGACAGTAAACGTGATCACTTCCACAGTGTGATTCAGAATGCTTTGGTTTTTCTGAAAAATGACATGCTTCTTAACAAATGTTAATCGTATTTTCTCACGTGAGGGACCACTTAGAAATACAGTTGCCCTTTGCCTGTATAGAATTTCACTTACATTTATATCCTGAAGAGCTACTTATACAGCTTAACATATAATTGTGAACATCTGTTGCTCACTGGTGGCGACTGTTTGAAACAGAATAATTGCATATTGTGAGTTTTTCCCAAATTAAATTATGAATGCAATAAAGTTCATGTAGCATATATTTACTAAGTGAAAACAATTGCAATTCCCTCTTAATGTATTCGCCCTGTGTTTTGTGAAAAGCTCTGGTCCTTTGATTCTGCAGTCTGTGAGTCTATAAATGTATGATTCCTTTAGAACAGAATATGTCTTCTTGCTTTTCTTTAAATGTATTTTATGACTGTCATCTTTTTACTTAATCTGTGGTAAACTAACAGATTTACTTAGCTTAACATTTAACAAAAAACTCACTTGACTTGTCATCTATAAATAAATTTAAGGTTTAAAAAATTATTTCTTGCCTTTCACATAACAGTAGGCCCCAGCTAAGCATATTTTAAGATAAATTAATTACCATTATGATGTGAAAAATTAGTAATTCTGTCATGGCACATCTACTTCCTTTTTGCCTTCACTTGTCTTTTTCTCTATAAGATTCAGTTCAACGAAGATTTATTAGCTCTTCTACTTTAATTTTATTTAAAATACACATAATGAAATTATAACAGAGCAATAATCATTGGAACCTTACTGGAAATCATACAAGTATTTAATTTCTGTAATCTCATGTCCTCTTTTTATTCTGTTTTCCGAAAAATAGAACAACAGCTATATACTGGAATTTTAATTTGCTTCTCCATTTTAAATATTAGCAAAAGATCCTTCTTGGCTCCTTCATTTCTGTAATGGACCCATACTTTCTTAAATGTATTTAATTCTTATTTTGATCATTGAAGCTAATGTATGCACAAGCTCCCAAACTGGGAGGCTTAGAGGGACTGAACTCTTTGTCCTCAATACAGACAAAAAGCCATGTCTGGGTAGTCTCATTTACATTCATTATTATGTTGTTCCACAATAGTTTCAATTACTGTTTTTTATTGTTTCAGGTGGTTTTAGTGGATTGCTTATGCCCTTACTAGTTTTGTTATTGGTCAAGGACATATGGGATAGAAATTCTGCCTGAATTCACCCTCTTCAGCTAGCTAAGAATGTCATTGGAATCCTGTCACTCACAAAACACAAAGCAGCTGTGCCACTACCACCAGCAAATCGAAGTTATCACCTAACAGTCTTCCCCATACCTCCTATAGATTCCAACAACACAATGTAGAATGGGACAGATAACTTCTTCATCAGAGCGGGACTCTCAGAAAAATCTTATTCGTCTCTGTCCCAGATGAGCAAAATTTTACCTAAGTGGGTGTTTTCATATAAAAAAGCATTATCAACTCCACAAGACAGATGATTAGGAGCTCACTTGTCAGTTAGTTATATTCCTAACATGAAATTAATGGATTTTGTTTGCCTAATTGTACGTTAAAATTATTACACTATCTTTTTAATTTTTTGGGTTTTTTCTCCTCGAGAAGTTATATTTGATTTTGTATTTTGGAAGACACCATAATTTTTTATTTTATTAATGGGAACGAGTAAAAACCTGATTAATGGAAATATGTGATTTTTATTTATAATGCTAAATCGATAATCAAGATTTAATAATAATAATAATAATAATAATAATAATAATAATAATAATAGAAGATTACTATGATTGTTTATTGATATTGTTAATGTTGTTATTAATTATTAAAATGTGGAATTTCATTGCCCAGACCACTTTCTTCACCTTCTGTTGAACAATTTTGATAGACAGGGTTTACATCGCCAAGGTTTGGTAATGGGGAGAAAACTTTCTCTATGTCTGGCAGAGCAAATCACTGGTAGGTCCAAAGATGTGTGGTGGTCAATGACTGGCCAATCAGAAACAGCCCCTGTGAAAACATGCTTAAGAAGAAGAAAAAAGAAAAAATATTATTGTGTAGTTATAACTATAGCTAGAGAATATGTGAGAGGAACTACTGCAGACTCCCAGGTCAGTGCAGAAGGAGAGGCAGGAGGTGCTCCAGGCACTGGAGCTGAGATTCCCCTGCAGGTTGTGGTGAAGTCCATGGTGAAGCGGCTGTGCCTCTGCTACCCATGAAGGGACATGGGGTTGCAGAGAGCCACCTGCAGCCCACACAGGAGACCCAGGCTGGAGCAGGTGGACGCTTGAGAGGAGGCTGTGAACCCGTGAGAAGCTTGTGCCTGGAGCAGACTACTGGCAGGGACCTGCAGACCTGTGGAGAAGAGGAGCCCACACTGGATCAGGTTTCCTGGTAGGACTTGTGACCCTGTGGGGGACACATACTGGAGCAGGCTGTGCCTGAAGAACTGCACCCTGTGGAAGAGTGACCAATGGTGCAGCAGTTTGTTGCCCGTGGGATGGACTCGCATTGGAGAAGCTGTTGGAGAGCTGTCTCCTGTGAGAGGGCCCCCATGCTGGAGCAGGGGAAGGACTCCTGTCCCTGAGCAGCATCCAGTAAAACGTGTGATGTGCTGACCATAACCTGCAATCCCTGTCTCCCTACACTGCCGGAAGAGGAAGTAGAGCTGGGAAGAAGGGAGGGGTGAGCCTTTTTAAGTTTTGGAATTGGTTTGTTTTCCTCATTTTCCCACCCTGATTTTGTTTGCAATAAATTCAGTTAATAACTCTAATTCTAGCTTTTTTTTTTCCCATCATGGTATTCAGTGAATAATCTCTGTCCTTAACTCATGAACCCTTGCTTGTATTTTCTCTTGCCTCTCCAGCTGCAGAGGGGAGTAAAAGAGAGGCTTTGGTGGGCCTGGAATCAAGCCAGGGTCAATCCACTACAACAGTAAACAGCTTATTTCATCCAAGACAAAGACAAAAGCAATGTTGAAGAATAAGGATTTTGCCAAGATATTATTTTGGCATAGTAGGATGCAAGAAGAATGTAGAAGACCAGATGGCTTTTCTCTTTAAGGAACCCAAGTGCAGAGGCTGGCAGTCAGTTCAGGGATCTGATTCCTAGCTGGCATAACCAAAAAAGCTTCAAGACATGAAAAAAGAAAAATGGATAGATGTTTTGAGGGCAATGCTTCAAAAGAAATAGACTATCTTTTGCCCTAAGATGGACAAAAGAACATAGGAGGTCTCTTCCTGAATCTTTTTTTGGCATTAAATGCAAAGGATATGCGTTTTTGTTTGTTGAACTGAAAGTAAAACTCTGCTTAAAAAATTTACATGAGGATTTTTGGTACATTTGCTGTATCTTGTGCTGTCAGCCACAGCAGCATGCAAATTTGGGCAATGAAGGAGAAAGAATGGAGACTCATGTAAACAAGTATATTTCTGAGCTAAAGAGTTTAAATTATCACTGCTTAGTAAGCTGCATATTAGGTATGATTTTTTTCCCAGTAACCTGATACTGAAAAGTGGGAAATGAGTGATATTCCAGTGTGTACAGGCACTTTAGGAAAATTATTTACTTTACTATCATCTTTCAGAATTGTATTTTTAAATGTCTGTGTTTTACATTTGGAAGTCTTGAAATTATTAAGACCACTAAAACATTGAAAGGGTAGTAAATGTAGGTAAGTCAGCACAAAATCTTATTCACAAGGACATATGGAATAACTTCTTAACTGCCCTGGGCAAACTCTTGACTCAAGAAAGAACACTTCTAATGCTTGTGTAATTAGTGTCAGACATGCTAAATTATGTAAGATTAAGCATCTTGTATGAAATTAAGTATAAGTTTAAGTTCTTATCTCATTCAAGTGCAAAAAGAGCAGGCGTTCTTGCCTGTTTGTGTTGATCGAGATTTCATGCTGCTCGCTTTAGAATGGCTGTTGATTTTGTCATATTTACATTGTAATGTCTTCTGCAATTTCTGCATAGTCATCAAAGCTTTATCTATTCCCTGGACAAATGTATAATCTAGGAGAATGGCATTTCTGTATTTTATTAAATACTTTCACACTTATCCTTAAAAAGACAGATTAAATAATATTTGTCATTTTATTTTCCACACTACTTACATGATAAAAGCTATTTAATAGATTTTATGAGGACAGAGAACAGTGTGACAACCATTTAGTTTGATCCTGAATAAGAAAGACTACAAGATTTAGTGAGGTTACACACTTAAGTAAGTAATCTTGTGCTACCACATTTTTTCACAAGACTTTCAGAAATTTAAGTGATAAAGGACAATAATTTTGTATGTGATTCCAATGACTAGTTCAATAACAAAAATAACAAAAAAATTGGAATTTAAAAAATATACAGTATGTAATCTGACCTTATATAGAATTTTACGCTTTAGTCAACATATGTGATAGAACGACGAATGTCTCTCCATTTAGATAATGGTCAAGTTCCTTCTAGTTCGATAAACAAATACTGTCTTTCTTTATCTCAAATAATGAGACTGTCAGGAAGCAGCAGTAGCTGGGCTGGTCCTGAGGGATGGCAGGGCGGCCCAGGGCAGGCAGTGCAGAGCCACCCTGAGAGAGAAGCAGAGCGGAGCAGGATGGCCACAGCAGAGCATCCTGGGCAAATGGGAGGTGATGAGTGAGGTCCAGGATCAGTCTGGGGAGCACAGTCAGCACATCAGGATGGGCAGGAGCAGGGCTGGGCTCAGGGACACCCACAGCAGGGCTCAGGCAGGGATGTGCCGTTCAGATCCAAGCTTAACTCCGGCCCCTGAACACGGGGACAGGGATATGTGTAAGGATGTGCATGAGTGCATTTAGGGCAGTGTTCAGGGGAGGCTAGCTAGGGCTAAAAGCCTCCCCTGAATATTAAGGTTTTTATGTGCACTCAGGGCCCTGATTTCTCAGAATATTTTTGTAGGTTTCTTCTAAACTCAGATGTTGGGTTATTGTATTAGATGTTATTAAGTGTGGACATTAGAACTGGGTCCTGTATTCCAATGTTATCCCATTAATTCTGTATTAGCTTAAGTTATCCCTCTGTCAATACAGAAAAATAAAATATTCAGCCTCAAAACTATTATGAAAGGTGTTTCATAGTGTTCAGTACCTATGTATGAATTTCTAATATTTTTATGATGCATAGATTTAAGGTTACAGGACTCATCCTCTAGGTGTGAAATTTGTGTTCCTGATTATATCATTCTTTAATAACTTTGCCAAAATACATATGACCCTTTTATTTATTTAAACCCCTTTCATCTAACATCATGTTTCTTATTTACAAATATAATATATGACCTGTGGTTCATTTATCGGAGAATTTTAATATGCTTTGAGTTTTTGCAGGGATTCATACTTAGCATTGTATTTATTTGATACAAGAAATAAGACAAGTTATGCTAGTTTTATGACTTGCTGGTACCCTAAGATAAGGACAGGTTTTAGTACTTATCTGGTCTGAAAACAGTTCTTTTTCTACTGGCAAAGGCAGTCTACCTGCTGGAAGATAAAGCTGATGGAGTTTGTGTCCTCAATTCAGCTCTAAGACTTAAAATCAATTCAGTTAGGGAAGAGTGATAAAGTCATTCTAGTAAAGGTAAGATACCATGGATTTCCATGTACACTTGATCAAGCCCCTAGCTGCTACTGCCTTACAGGGATCTACAACATGCATATCATGTGCAGATATTGTTGGCTGTTAGTTACCTCTTCTGTAAGAAAAGCGTGTTTACAACCTGGAGATTTTCACTTTCCAAATAAAATATCACTACAGAAGATGCACTGGTTATCTATAACCATGAAAAACTGTATGAAAATAACAACAAAAACATTTAACGAATATTTTGCAAAAGCAAAGTTCATACTAACCTCATAAGAGTCTTTTAAGTGCATCTCTGTATAGGTGTCATGAGCATCAGTTCTTCTTTCTTCATAGCTATGCACAACACAATAATACTTTTTGCCTTTCCCCTTACATGAATTGAAATGGATTCTTTGAAGCTAACATAAGCAAAAAATAAATAATATACTATGTGTAATATGTCATATACTTTGCAATTTAAGACATATGTATCACATACATTGTGTATAATATATGATTTATTAAACTCAATAAACAGGTTGCCAGTTTGTGATTTCTGATTTTTCCACAAATCTTAGTTGGAATCATAGAATGGTTTAGTAGAAAGGAATATTTGAAGTTCAATCCCCCTGCAATGTGCAGGGACATCAACTAGATCAGATTGCTTGCAGCCCTGTCGAACATGGCCTTGGACTCTTTCACAGATGGGGCATGTACCATCTCTCTGGGCAATCTCTTCCAGTGTTTCACTGGAAAAAATTCTTCCTTATAAGCTCGTCTGAACCTCTCCTCTTTTGAGGTATGACTAAAGCGATTCACTGCTGGTAGAAACAATGTTGATCATAAATGTGCGTGTGTGGTGTGAATGGAGAGAATAAGGAAGAAGAAGAATGGGACCAACTAAAATAAAATTGGAAAGTAAAAGCAGTCAGAGAAATAACAGAGAAATAACATAGGAGAAAAGAGATGATGCAAGCTGGAAAACAGGAGAGAAAAGTCTAGAAGTGATCGTTGCAAGAAGGAATGTCTCGTTATTTGCTGCTTAGTAACTTTTTTTCTGCTATGTTAACGAAGGAAGATATAGAAGTGAAAGCAAGGGAAAAAGACATTTTCATGACTTTACTTGATCTTAGTAAAGTTAGAGTTAGGAAGTGTTACATCAACTGTTCTGCTTCTGTTTAGACCCAGTATTTCCCTCAGCTTTGTCCCATGCTACAGTGCTTAGTTTTACCAGTTCTGCAAGACATCCTTTTAACTAAAGCCTAATTGGAATCAACTTACCAAAAAATAAGGTGAATTTAGAATCAGTACCTCTAACACTTTCAGAAAAAATAAATAATTATATGTTTCCAGACCAATTATTCCAAGTGAGTACAACATTACCTAATTATCAGACATCAAACATATATGCTGGCTACTTGATTTTTTTCGAGGGCACTCTAGCATGACAACAGCAACACACATAGACAAGTTCAGTAGACTAATTAGCAATTGGTAATGAAAAGAAGATATTGTCAAGGACTCTTTTGTACAAAAGCTCATTTGTTGGTAAGTGGAAGGACACTCTATTACAATATTAGTTTATCTTCAAGAAAGTATAATAATGTAATAGCAGATAATTAAGAACGAAGTTTAGAATGTCAACAAACCCCTTGCTAGATTTGCCAAATTTTTTAATGCAATGAATATCCACTGCTTCTGAATTGTATAACTTTTTCTAGATTGAAAACAAAAAGAATAAGAAAGAATAAGAATCATACTGTAGTAATATCATAACTAGGGCTGGTGAAATATGTAAACAATGTTATGTTTAGTGAAAAATGTGCTTTATTTTTAAAAGAAAGATTACGAACTAATTTTATACTTCTCTTCCATAGTAATAGGAAGCCTTGCACATAACATGAAGTGAAGGTTGAGCTGTAATTTATTTTTATAAAATTTGATTTGTTGGTAGTATCTTATTGCTATATAATTTCTCACACAATACCGATTCCCTAACAAATCTAAAACTCTGAAAATTCTTAGTAAGGTCTTGTGTAAATGTCTCTGCTGAAAAGCCTTTCTTTTATTTCTTGTCTCCTATAGTGGTGATTTGTTAGCAAGAGCCAAGTTCACAAGTCAATAATTTTGGCTTTTGCTTTTAGCAAAACAGATTCTATTTGAAAATATTATCTCACTATCTCAATATTCTGTACATTTGCAAACTCATATCTAGTCAAGTTGCATTAATAATATTGATACAAATTATGTAGCTGCTTCATAATAATTTTCTGGACAAACTGAAATTCTACTGTTCATAAACTCGTAAGTATAGAAAAAATATTTTCATTTTTATGTTGGTACATACTTTATCTCCATGTACATCTTAGAGATGTTTAGTTTTTATAAATCTATTTGTTACTAAACAAAAGAAAATACAAAAATACTGCTGACAACTACACAGAATTGTAAAAGGAACCTGAAGGGACATTGTACCTTTCCAACAAGACAAACTGTAGTTAATGTTTGTGAAGAACAAACCTTCGACAGACAATAGTTTGTGTGTTAAACTGTATGTATGAGGAATGTATAGCCACAGGCAAGTCAGTGTCAGCAATGGCACCTGGGGACAACAATGTATCACAAAGAAAGGAATCTGAAAGAGGCTAAGGCCAAAATTGTGTACTTGTGGCTTAGAGGCAGCAGTCAGCCAACAGGAGTGTATAATTCCTTTTCACATGGGGCAGAAAACGATGAAAGACTCCACAACCACTTTCTCTTTCTGAAAGAATCCCTGATAGCAGAAAGAACAAGCAAGACGAAAGAAAACCAATGTCTTTCTACCATGCTCAATAAATTTGTGTTGTGCAGAGTCACCAGGATACTGGTAGTCAGGATTTTAGAATGTAAATCTTGCAAATAAAATGTAAGCAAGTAGTCTCCCGTAAAAATAAATATCAAATAAAGCACAATAGATGTGTTCTAAATTTCAGTAGTTGCCAGCGTGTTGCCAGTCATTTTTCACATGCTCCTTTTCTAGTGGCCATCATAACATTATCCGAAAAGAATACAATAAAATCAAAAATTATCTGAGGCCATCCTTCATATAATGATGTATACATACTTGTATTTCTCTTCTCATAATAGCCAAAGACATTTGGAGAACCCCCAGGTCTGTATGTTCTGAATCATAGGAAAACTATTTCTTCAGTCGTTGTTTTAGTAGGTTTGGCTCACTGTTGATGAGAGCAGCTGTAGAGGTGGCCTGGTTAGAAGGTGAAACTTACTGAGCAAAAGAACATGACTGATGAGAAAGGACTGACAGAGAAAGGACTCCTAGGCTGAAACTGCCACCCTGGGAACTAGGCCTAGGAATGATAAATGTCCTTGAAGTACAGCTTGGTACACAGAAACTTGACACTTCCTGAGATACCACTGACAAGCACAAAAACAAAGCACTGTAACAGCAACTTATTGTCTGAAAAGGTGAAAAACTGTCTGGAAAAATAAAATGGCTCTGAAAGAACAGAAAATGCCATCATCTACCGGCTGTTAAGGTTAAAAAAAACCAAATTAAGTGCATCTATTGTCTGCTCTAAGTAGTATGTCCTATGCCCTCTTATATCTCTATAATAGGGCATTTATTTTCATCTAAAATGGAGCCTGTCTCTCTGAGAACTCCCCCCCTACACCTACATTTCCTTTCTTAAACAGATTGAATTCTCCACATTAAATTTTTATGAAATCTTGGACTTCCAAGTCCTGCCTGACCTTCAGACTGAGACGCAGATCACCCCTGAAGTGAGATTCTGTCTGTTATCCTGTTGCACCCCATTTTTGGGGTTCATTTGGTTTGCCCTCCTACTTCTTGGATGGTTGGATCCCCATCTGGAATCAGTTTGTCCTTCCCTTTGGGATTGTTTTTCCTCTTCTGGAATCTGTCTAATTTACTAGATAGTGATATTTATCTCCCAATTAGTACTCTTCTGTACCTGTTGTTAAACTGTTGATAAACTGCTTCAGTAATGGTATGTTTATGTAAGAATATATGTCTGCTTGGCTGTTGCTGTTATTGCTTGTTGCTCCATGATTGATTACTGTTATCATTGATCGTTAACATACCTTTGATTGATCCTATATAAATGAATGCTGATAATGATTTGTAATAGTTTGATATATATATACTGAGTTTGTTAATCATTGGTATATTTGTTAGTGGTAAGCTTTGTAGAGTTTTATATTTCGGTGTTTTACCTACTCGTCCTCCGATCCCAGGCACGGTGCCTCTGCTCGGTGGTTGCCTTCCTCACCACTGTGCTACCTAAACCCCCTGTCCATTAGGATGAGAGCCGAGGGAACCCCGAGGATTCCACACAGGGAGGAAGACCTGGAGAGTCGTCTTGGGTTTGGTTCAGGAGGAATCACAAAGGCAGGAGCGACTCTAAGCTTCAGGCAACAGAGAAGCTTATTCCCTGGGACCCCAAAGGCAAAGGAACCCCGACTAGCTCTCAACAGCAACTTATATAGTACAATAAACAACCAATCAGGGTAAAGGCTCGGGGTGGGATTAAGGCGGGAGCTTTCAACAGCAGCAAATAATATAGAAACAGGGGAGTGGTTTGGGGATAACAACAAATCATAAACAGGGGTACAGAGAACTTTCCAGAACAACCTGTCAATCACCTTGTGATAGACAAATAACAAATTCAATAGGAACAAGGGGTGTCAACTTTGGGTGTTAACTGGGGTGTGACTACAACCAGGCTAAACCATGGATGTTTTTATAGCAGGGGGGCGACTCCCTGATGGACCGATCCACCAGGAAGTCTTCAGGCCTCTAGGTCTCGTTTCTTTATTGACAACTGCCACAAAGCTTTGCGATAGTTTACGTGGTAATGGTGATTCATGTGGTATTTGTGGTAACCTATAATATGGTAGAGAAAGTTAAAGGATAAAGTCTCTGTGTCCTTATGTATTACAGAATCCTTCTAAGCGTTTGTTGTTATCTTAATACATCTGAAGAGCAGTAAGACTTTAGATTTTGACAATCATTAAACTCAATGGATACAAGCTTCTTTGTCAAAAGTACAGACTAAAGTGAAATGAGTTATTGTTTAGACAGCATCACTTCAAACATTCACAAGTAACTATTGAAACAGATGTGTTTTCTTTTTCCTGGAGTTGTCAGAAGTTTGAGAGTGTATCAACATTTTTGTAATATCAATAAATATAAGTAATTTGAATGCAATGTTTGGGTTTTCAAAGACAGAAGGAAGGAGGGAGGGTATTAATCAAATAAGTACTGGAAAGGATTAATTATGGATAGGATGGAGAGAGGATTAGCTATTATCATAAATAGACATCTACATCTAATGTAGTAAAATAAGGCAGGATACACCAAGTCACCATGGAAAAAGGACGTTTTTCCTCAGTCCTAAATTGAAATGTAAGTCACTTTATTACAACCTGTAGCTAAGTAAATCACATATTACATAAGCTCTCAAATGAGAAGTCTAAAAATATTTCTTACAATATAAGATTTCAGAAAACAAGGTGCATATAATTTTTAAAATACATTTAAAACATGTTCTTGAGGTCAATTTTTATGGGTTATCTAGACTGTGATACTTATGTCTGAAAAGAGCAAGTTTCAAAAAGTCTTAATGATTGACAAGAAGTAAAAGTGACAGAATCAGTTGAATTGTGCAGCAAGGAAGATATCGCAGACTACTACCAGCTCTGAGACAACGTCTCTTTCAGAACATTAATCTAACCAAAAATTATCTACATCATGAATTCAAAGGCAGGACAAAAATTTCCGACAGATATTTAGAGCAAACTTTAAGTTATACACTTACATATATGTGCTGGATTATATTTCTAGTTAAACCTGTGGATTTTATGGTTTTGCTCTTGTTACAGTTTTCTTAGAGTACCCACTTACATGTGGCTTGACAATGCAGTACTCTCTAAAAGACCTCTGTCATTTTTTCATGTTTAGAAAAGGGTTCTGTAGGACTTTTTGCATTTCTCTTCATATAAAATTATGGTATTCTACGGATCATACACTGTTTATCTGACACTACCTCCATTTAAATAAAACCAAATAGATAAGAAAAAAAATCAAAAGAATCTATGATAAGGTTAACCACAAGTGGGTGAAAGGAAGGTGGTGGTTGCAGTCTTTCTGGATTTTAGTAAACCTCTGTACAGGTTTGGACTGGGATAGAATTTTTTTTTTTTTCACAACAGCTACTATGGGGATTGTTTTGTATTTGTGCAGAAACGTTGATAACACAGGGATGTTACAGCAATTGCTGAACAATGCTTTCACTGAGTCAACAACTTTTCTGTGTCTCACCCCATCCCACCAGAAGTAGGCTACATGTGCACAAGGGGTTAGGAGGGGGCACAGCTTACCCCAGCTGACCCGAGGGGTATTCCATATCATCTGACACTATGCTGAGCAATAAGTCTAGTCGAGAGGCTGGCAGGTGGACATTCTTCAGGGACTGGCTGTGCATTGGTCAGTTGGTGGTGAGCAATTGTTTGGAGGATGCATCTGTTAAAATGGAACCATACTAAGGCCATGAAAATAACGAAAAAGGATGGAATATCTCTCCTGTGATAAAAGGCTGAGAGGTTTGCAATTGTTTTGCATGGAGCAGAGAAGGTGGAGGGAAGACCTTATTTTGGCCTTTCAATATTGCAGTTGAGGGTGCAGTGGTGTTTGGCCAGTGCTCAAACCACTACAGATATTTAAAGGTGAATACTAAAAAGATTATTTGTTTTTCTTTTAATGATGGCCATGTGTGAAAGGATGAAAGCTAACATTAAATCTAAAAGGGTTATAAGGCACTAGAACAGGTTGCCCAGAGAAGCTGTGAATTCCCCACTTTCTCTGTGTAAAATGCAGTAAAAAAATACAAGTCAGAGTTACAGATTTCACTGGGCAGACATTCTAAAACGATGTTCTGTGAATTTACTCTTGGTGTCAATGGTTCATGTTAGCAATTTAACTATATGCAGTGTCTCTGGTATCACTTCATGTGATGTTTCAAGTATAGTTGAAAAGATTACACGAGAATATCCAGAACTGCCACTTTGACTGGTACTTAGAGCACTACTGTACTGCAGTTTTCACAAATACTATTATTTACATTGATACATTGGTACCTAAAATACCCATTCTTCTCATATGTTGTAAGAGTGTAAAACAAAGCTTTGCTTGTACCTAAGAAGAAATTTCAGTGTGAGATACTAGCTGAAAGCCACTGTATCAATCAAACCCTGAGAGGGAAAAAAATAAAAAAAACAAGCCAAGATAATATGTATAATCTCTTATTTAACTCTATTGTATGCTACAATAAATTTCTAAACCTCAGTTGCATTAGTTGAACTATCCATGATCATTAATTTACAGTTAAAAAAATTACTTCAAAGATATACATACAGAAATATTCAAAATAATTCAAGTTTAATATGTAGTTTAACTTTTCTGAACCGTGTTTACTGCAGAAATACAATCCAGCTTCCCAGTCTGCTATGAAGATCATACAGTTATTTTTCTTGAAGACATCACAAGTCCTTAAAAGGAATTTCAACAACTTTATGCAATTAATTTTTACATGATTTTTCAAGAACACATCTAGTATTATTTTATAATCTATGTTAATGAATTATTTCACATGTTGTAGTATCAGAAATTAGTATGTAGTAACTACAGAAGATTAATAATTCATTTTACCAGCTTGGGCTGGAGTACAGCGAATTTTATTTATCGTAGATTGTATGGTGCTATGTTTTTGATTTGTGACTGAATGTTGATAACACACTGGTGTTTTAGTTGTTGTTGAACAGTACTTACTTTATGTCAAGGACTTTTCATCCTCTCATTCTGCCCCGCCAGTGAGTAGTCTGGGGATGCATGAGAAGCTGAGAGGAGACATAGCTGGAACAGCTGACCTAGATTGACCTAAGGTACACCCCATACCATATTATGTCATTCTCTGCAATAAAAGATGGGGAGAAAAAGAGGAAGGAGATGATGTTCTGAATTACAACATCTGATTGCCCCAATCTGTTTGTCTCTGTTACACGTGGTAAGCTCTGCTTTCCTTGAAATGGCTGATTGTCTGCCTGGTGATGGTAAGCGGTGAATGAATTCCTTTCTTTGGTTTGCTTTCATGCACAGTTTTCACTTAATCCTTTAAACTGTCCTTATCTCAGCCTTCACCGTTCAGATTCTTTTCCCCATTGCATTTCGAGAGAAGTGAGCAAGTGTCTGTGTGGAGCTGAGCTACCTACTGGGGTTAAGCTACAGCAGTCCTTTATGGAACCCAGTGTGAATCTTGAAGGGTTTGTGATAAGGACAGATTTCAGTGTGATAGACTGAATTTATAGCTGCTGTAACTGTTCAGCTATTAACTGCCAGTCTCCTGTGCTTGCCATGGGGCTTGCTTGCCTTATTGTATATAAAAGTCCAGCGCTTGTTAGTGGCTGCTGTTCCGTGCATGCTTATCATCTTACTGTGCTATGCCTGGGAACATTTTGATAACAGCAACAACAATCTACCTTGGTTAGCAGATGGATGGAGCATTTTTCCTCTCCTATTCTGCTGTACTGGACAGGCTGGAACTTGAATGAGAACTCCAGTCAAAGGGACTATGACCTGTGGATAAGTCTGCATGGGAACAGGAATAACTTACAGGCATTTGTGTCCATCGATAAGGCCATTTCAGAGCATTCCAATATCCAGAGTTACAGTGTTTGTCTTCCCAAGTAACTACTAGGCATGAGGAAACCCTGTTCTTCCTTTAAAAAAAATATGCCTGCAATGGGAAGTAGTGAATGAATTCCTTACATTGCTTTTCTTGAGCATGCAGCTTTGACTTTAATGCGCTTAAGCAATCAGGGAGTGTTCAGTCAGCTCTGTGGTGCTTAGCTGCCTATTGGGGTTAACTTACAACAATTAACAAAGAGACTTTTAACTTAGAATACTTCTTTTCTTTTTTCCTATTATTGTTCAGATTTGTTGCTTTGTTGATAAAAATGAGCTTTCACTCTCTTCATGTCCAACTTTTGATAAAATTGCAATGAAACAGTGACCCTGTGTTAAAGAGATGAATTTGTTACTATGGTAATGGTTGAATAATTACAAACTAAGAGTCTGACTTTATTGCTAAACTGAAATTATAGATGCTTTATAAGGCATTCCACCTGCATTTAGATACCTCAAATAAACTTTCAGTCTTCTATGAAAAACTAACTGATTTGAAATATTGACCATATATTTCTTTAATCTGAACTTAATTAAGAGATGAGTAATGATGGGAGAAAAGAAAGATGCTAGCAATGGCATTTCAAAAAGCCTGCCTACGATGTTTGTAGTAGAGCAGACATCTGAATTCTAAGACTTGTAATTTAGGGCCAGCTCTACTATTGTGGAATGGTTTAGGATCCTAAATAAATTAATAAAGGACAAATATCTGAGTTTGCGATCTTGTCACCACTTTCCCTGAGGTATTTTTAAGGATTCTGAGGGGAAAAAATGGATATAGAGTTCCATTGTTACTGATTAAACAAATGTGTAATTCTTTATAAGTTCTGGTGTCCACGTCTTTTGTTTCATTTTTGTTTTGTTAATATATACATTTTAAAACAACAAACAAAGGTTGTCTGCAATTATTAAAAATGCTCTGTGTACTCAATGTAAGTATTTTTAAATTATTTCAGATCATGTGAATACAGAAAGAAGGCTAAAAAATTTTGGGGAAGCTGTGTCTATCAAGTGCCAAAAAAGTGAATAGATGAACATTACATGTAAAACCTCCTCATTTGTTTGTTATCATTGCACTGTACTTAAACTGATCTGCATACCAGGGAGCATTAGAAGAAATGCAATTTTCAGTATTATGAGACAATCAGATTTAATAGAATGCAATAGGGTAAAAAATGCTTTGTTCTTTTTATCAGCTGTGTTTTAACCTTATCAGAAAGATCTAAACTACTATTCAATAATTTGAAATACATATAGCATAAAATAAATTACAAATGTCCCTTTAGGGACCTAGAATGAATGTGTTCAAATAGAAGATTAAAGACAGTGAAATGATGCCTTTGAATTCAAAGGCTCAGGAGCAATGTCGTGGGTTGACCCCGGCCAGGGGCCAGGTGCCCACTCAGTCACTCTATCACTCCCCCTCCCACTGGGAGAGGGGAGAGGATAATATTGAAAAAGACTATCAGGGTGAGTAAAGGCAGTTTTATTACAGTGGAGGAAAAAAAATAAAACAAGCAAGTTGAAAGATGCGCGCGCAAGAGCAAGAAGAGAAAACAATCAATCTCTACTTCCCATCAGTAGCGATGTCCAGACACTTTCTGGGAAGCAGGGCTCCAGCACACGTGATGGTTGCTCGAGGAGACAAACATGGACAAGTCCCGAATGCCTCCCCCCTCCTCCTCTCTTCCTTCCCTTATATATCTGAGCTGATGTCATATGGTATGGAATATCTCTTTGGCTGACTGGGGTCAGCTGGCCTGCTGGTGTCCCCTCCAAGGATCTTGCCCCCCCCCATCCCCTTCAGTGGGGGAAGGAATGTCACAGGGACAGCACAGCTTGGCAGTAGCCAAAACACTGCTCTGTTATCAACACCAGCTACCAAAGCAAAGTACAGCAGTGTAAGGCCTGTGAGCTTTACCCCAGTCAGACCCAATACAAGCAATAACACTGATTTCAGTTCTGGTATTTCAAAGTACATAATTCATACTAACTTGATCAACTATGTTCACAGGTAAGAAAGGTTTTTTCAAATTGTTGTGGGATCTTCTTGCTTTTTCCATTAATAGTGCAGAACAATCAAATTTCTGAATCATTATATGTCAGATACTGAAAGAATACTGAAGTTTTTAACATTGGTATATGGAAAACAGAAGCAATCTGTGTTACATAAGACAAAACTCAGGATGCACCATGAAAGTCTATTTGTCATCTGTTATGTCCTCCATAACTGCAACATGTATGATTAGTATATGTAAGGGGACAATGTACTTTTCAGGGCCATTGGTGATTTACTTGCATACCCAGTATGTGAACAAAATTAAGAAAGCATGCTATAATCCTTTCTATTTTGGCTATATATATATTTTCCACAATTAGGCTTTGATTTTCTTGGAGTTTTTTGCCTTATGAGAAATCAATACAGCAGTTGTCATAGATGAATTAAAAATTGTCTTCTTTGAGTGTTGTGTCATTTTTATTTCTAAAAACCTACAAAACTCATCTTCCCTGTAATGATTGCTACCCCAGTTATTCACAAATACTGAGAAAACCCAGTGTTTGATCAGATCCTATTACAGTACATATTCTATAAATACAATTTTTAAAAATAGTCTGTTCTTCAAGTAGTTAATAAGTTTCTAGAACTTTTATAGAGGCAAATGCCTACGGAACACTTGCACATGCAACTGATCTGTTTTGTTCAAAGTACTTTGCAACAGAGAACTTGAATGATGGTTGGGTTACTCAGGCTGCTTCCCTACAGGTGTACTTAACTGTGTATATTGCTTGTCTTAACACCTAATTTTTCACTTTTGAGATAATACTGACTCAAATGTTCAATGCTATTTTGACATGGATTCCTGAAGACTAAATGTGCTTTCTGTGGTTACTGATATGCTTCACCCTGGCAGAATGCAAATCATTTAACTCCTGTTTTGAACATCTTGTTCTAGGCTCTGGTTGTTAATATGACATCAACTCGGGATTTTTCTGTTTAAAAGGCTCTCATTTAGGCATCAGGAAAGAAGCAAAGGCTGGTCTTTATGGGAGTTTAGTTATTTTTATTGAAATTTGTTTTCTTTTATTTTTCTATTAATTATTTCCTTATTTTTTATTTTACTTTTCTCTTTGCAGTTTTCTTATTTATCTATCCTTTCTTTATGTTTATTACTTTCACATTAATATTTTTTACACTTAAAATTAAAGTATTGACTGAAAAGGAGGAAAACTTCATTATCTGAAAAACTACTGTGTTGTGTCATCTTACAATAAACATTTTTTTCAAGTCTTTCAGATTAAAAAAATTCAAGGGAAAGAAAACAACTTTGACATTTCTAGGTATTACAAGGGCCATATTTTTTATTTGGTTAATGAGGATATGCTTAATATATGATTCATAAGATCCTTTCTAGGTTATTCACATGCGTATATTAGAAAAGATGATCCCATTAGGAGATTCTCGCATCTCTTCGACCATGGACTTGTTGTCTTTAGAGGAACATAAATTCAAGCTACTAAAAGTTCAGCTTCTACTTACTGTATGTTTCTTAGCTGTGACAGAAATGAAACCATCACGGTGTCTGCTCCATATTGAGCAACCTGGTCTAGTGGGAGGTGTCCCTGCCAGTTGCAGGAGGCTTGGAACTAAAAACTCTTAAGGTCCCTTTCAGCTCAAACTATTGAATGATTCAATGATTTTGTATGCTGTTGCTAACTCTTTCATTTTTGTTTTGCAGATTTTACTTTATACTCCAGAAAGCCAAGCATAGTGCACAAAGAAAGTGAACAGCAGTCAGTGAAGTTCTTTATAAATAATATATGATAATATGTGTGAACAGGGACTTAATAATTATAAACATATAACAATAAATATTAAACATTTGTTCTCCAAGAAGTTGTAATGTCATCGGAAACAGGAATCAATGGGGAGTTTGAGCAGATCTCACTGAAAGGGATATACTAAGAAAAAAAGCATACTGTAAACCATCATCATCATTATTGGCACCTCCTGTATTTGGGGGAACTGCATAGGGGCAGATGTGTGTCTGTGTTCCCCCTTCCTAATAACTGCTTTTACCATTTTCTATGGGCATTTCCCCCTTTAACTCCTTTCTGTGTCCTTCTCTGTCTCATTCTCTCTCCTTTAGTTCCTCCAAGGTAACCTTCATAATTATTGTTCAGGTATGACATCAGCTACACATTCTGCAAATAAATGTTCATATATATGAACCTGTCATAATATTGTTTCTGCAAAAAGCATGTATTTAATTAGAAAGTTACAATAACGTTGCGAACTAAAAGAGAAGACAGAAAGTTGTGGTATGTATTGTTATTATTTATTTCTCATCAGCCTTTTAATGCAGTTCAAAATGAACAAGTATTGGTTCTAGCTGCCTCAAGTAACTAGGCATTTTCATCCAGTTTTGTGCTTTTAATTTTATTAGAACAATTTTGTCTATTACACCCCTGAAGCAATAAATCATCCAGCTTCCCTAATTGCCCTTACTGTCACATGAGAATTTTAACAGAAATATAAGAAACACCCACCTCTTTTGATCAGATCAAAGATTCCTTTAAAAGCTTGTATACTGATTTATCACCAGGAAAAGACACGTTTCCCCTCTGTATTTTATAAATTATTTGGTTATTTAGCTTTTATGCATTTTCAGAAGGCCTTTTTGCTCTTTTAATATCTAATGAGGTCATACCTTCCATTATAAAATGGAAAAAAAGTTCTTAAAGCTTATATATCTAATCTATTGACTTGAAAAGAATTTTTACTGCAATTTATGCAGGTATATTTATATATTAGCTTAAAAATATAATTCCATATTTGAATTATATGGTGAAAAAAACTTGAGTAAGGAAATAAATTACTCCTAATTCTGTTAGGGAAAGATTAAATTCCATTATTATCGGTATTAATTAGTACAGAACATGTACTTTACCTTCACTTTAGAACATGTACTGTTTTTCAATTAGTTTGTAATTGTTTTAAATATATGTGGAATATGTTTTCTCTTTTTCTTCCCCCCTCCCCTGACTTTTTAACCTGCATTTTTGTGCAAGACACCTTTTTATGACTAAACAGTGTTCTAAATCTGCAAAAATAAAATGCAGCAGTTTCTAATTGACCTACAGAAATATATATAGAAAAGTTACTTTCTAATACATTTTTATGGTATCTTAAAGTATGTACACAAAGATAATCTAATTACATTATATAAAATTAACTGGACACCTATGGAAGCAAGGTACCTTATGTAGTGGTTTTAGTGCTATATGTATATGGTGACGAGATATTACAATGGTTAAAAATTGCTAAGGTGTATCTTTTTTGGTTATTTACTAGAAAGATGTAAGGACAATCTGTGACTCATAAGGACATTGAATTGAAAATCTGTCAAAATAAGGGGAGTAAGACACTGTGTAATTTGTCTTGCACAGGTGAAATCTATCCTTTGGTATCTGAAGATAGTTAATAACTGGAGAAAATGAAAGAATTATCTCTACCACTCTCTGAAAGCACTTGGAGCAGATGAATAAGCAGAATAAAGAAAAGTCTGAGTATGTATTGGTGAAATATTTTCAAGACCTTGGTCAAAATTAGCTTGAATATTTACTCTATTAATTTGAAAATTCATGTTGAGTAGATAGGAATCAATAGTAAGTACAGGAAATATCACATCAAGATGTATCAACCTTGGGTTTCTTCAATTCTATTCTGTAGTAGACCTATTGCCTGAAAACTTGGAGAACTACTGTCTGTTTTCAAGATAACCAGACTAG
The DNA here is from genome assembly GCA_034509425.1 of Eopsaltria australis. Taxonomy (NCBI): domain Eukaryota; kingdom Metazoa; phylum Chordata; class Aves; order Passeriformes; family Petroicidae; genus Eopsaltria; species Eopsaltria australis. The sequence continues at coordinate 6,454,468 of JAVTVJ010000009.1, forward strand.
GCTTCCCACAAGCTGACAGTGCAATTTAACAACAATATGGATATAATCTTCAGAAAAAGACTAAGCATTTTAATTGTTTTCTTTCTTTTCTTTTATTATTTTTTTCCTCCTGACCCAGCTTTTTTATTTTATGATTTTTTTGTTTCCACAGGTTCCATGTTAGACAAAATAGAAACATAAAAGATAAAACACTTTTCATTAAATGAATTATTGTCATTCAAAAACCAAGCAATAATCCACAACGGCACTGCGTCATCAATAATCATTGATTCCTTCACTAGCTCTTAAGGTGGATCCATTTCCCATTGAAGTTAATGACTAAGCTGCAGCTGTTTTCAATGAAAATAAAAGCAGGTGTCTTTAGCATCCAGATTGTCACATGTATTGAAAATGCTGAATGAAAAAAGATATTTCAATCAGAAAAAACATCCAGTTATTAAATATCATTCCGAAAAGCATACTGTACATCTATCTAGAGAGAAAAACAAACAAACAAACAAAACCCCCAAAATAAAAGAAAATCCAAAAAACTAAAACCGAAACCACCCTATATGATCATTTTTGTCCTTACTCCAATATAGCTTTTCGTATTTCCTTTGTTTCTGCTGATTAATAAAGAGGTAGAGATTAAATTACTATTTTACTTACTAATAATCTTGAAATTATTTTTTAAGCCCCTAAGTGTTTTGAATTTTGTCATATGAAAACTTATATTAGAATACACCAAGGATTAATAGGAAGTGGCATGCTTGCAACAAAACTTTCAGATGTTTATTTTCTTACTTCACATTTATAACTATTTTGCAAAAGAGGTATCATAGATATTTTATGTCTATATCTATACATTGAATATTTATGAATATATAATACTCTATATTGTAGTGTGTAAATTACTGTTATTGAATCTAGTAGTTCAAATTAAGCAATAATTAAGCTTGACAGAAGCATAAGCATAGTAAATACTTTGTTTCATCTGTCATTTGCTTGAATGAATGTTCAGCATAACTTTTCCACTACACACTTTCAGTATGCTTAATAAATAAATGGTTATAATAGATAAAAAATTAATATGAAAATGCAAGAAATTGTGTCTGTCATGTATCTCAGAAATGTTAAAATAGTTCATTTTGTGATGCTTATTTATGTTGCTGAATATATATAGTAAGAAAATAACTCTTAGCAAGCATCAGATCAAATAACTTACTTCCAATATCTTCTATCATTAGATGGTGTAAAGCACAAAAAATAATCAAATAAATGCAGTCAATATGTACATATGTGCTGCAAAACAGTAATAGAAATGTTTCTTCTTTCAAATCTTTGCAAATTACTTAATTTTCTTTCAAAATATCATTATATGATTAAAAAAAATATGAATGATGAATCCTTTAATATAGAAAAAGCAAGGTACACCTACAAGCTGAAGTGAAAGAATCCAAAATTGTTAGAAGGAATAAAACCAGAAGATGCATGTGAGAAATAAAGAATACACATGAGTTCTGGTAACACTCTCCGAGTTGAGTGTAATGGTGGTAATTTCCTCCACAGTATTTTAATCATGTAGTGTTATTTATGAACAACTACAGCAATAGTGTTCTGTCATGCAGCTCTATTTTCCATTACTGCAGTCTCTCCCGGACATTTTATGATCACCTGTGAAACCAGTTGTGTCTGAAAGAAAGCTGTCTGCAGTAAACTTATTTATTGAAAGGTCATGGCAAGACTTTCTTTAAAAAAAGAAGGATCATTTCAGAAAAGAAAAAAAAAAAAAAAAACAGCCAAAAACCTCCCAAACCAGCAGCCACTGCCAGGCTTCTTGCTGCTTTTAGATGTAAAACTCAAATCCTCTTTCTTTCAACAAACAGGTTAACAAAAATAAAACTTGCAGGTTTCCCCGGTATTGCCAGTGACTTGTTTGACTGACTTGTTCTGATGTTGTGGAAGGTAACCTGTAGTTTCCTTCAGTTATACAGACCAAAGAATACTTCCTATGTTTATTCTCAACTTAGAAGACTTAGGCTCCTTCAGGACTATGTATGGGGAAGAAAACAACCTGCATGTCCTATCTCAGCCCTTTGCTGTGAACAAAAGTTACAGCATAACATATCAAAACACTTTGAAATACTGATTTTTTTTTTTCTCTCTACATGTTATCATTTTTCTAAGACAGTGAGAGGGACCAATCTGATTTTTATTTATGCCTCAACATGTGTTACACAGGGCGTGAAGAATTCCTCCTTGCTGTACCCGTGCTGGGAGCCCTGTCCCCGGGGAGGCTTCGCCTGGCAGCCGAGCAGGGCAGAGAAAGCTTCGTGATGGGGCTGCAAGCGACCCCCCTTTGCCGGCGGGGCAGATCCCCGGGTGCCCGGGACAAAATGCCCAGGAAATCGGGCTGTGGGGAGAGCTTTAGCACATAAAAGCAGTGAACTGCACCACAGCCTGGGGTAATTTTATCTGAGTCTCCTGGAGGGAGCGGGGGCTCGCCTGAAGGCTCAGCTTGGTCCCATCCGTCCCCCTCGCATTTTTCTCACTGCGGTCCTGCTTCTCCCCTGGCTGCCTTCCCAGTCCTGCCCTGTCCTGCCCTACTTCACCGTTTCCCCGAGGCAGCTCAACACCACGGCAGCCTGTTCTTCCCCTACAGCAAGCACACGCAGCCGCTGCTGTTGGGAAACCGTGCCTAACCTGCCACAGGAGCAGATGTACAGGACTATAGACTCAAAAATGAAAATTCATAAATTTCAATATCTATATTAAAGTCAGTCAGTCCCTTACAGAATCGTATAATCATTCAGGTCAAGATCATCAAATCCAACCTGTACCCTAGGACTTCAAAGTCTACTGCGAAGCCATGTCTCTCAGTATGTCTTTTAAATACTTCTAGGGCTTGTGACTCAACCACTTCCCTGGTAAATTCTTCCAGTGTTGACAACCTTTTCAAGGAAGACATTTTCCCTAATATCCATTCTAAACCTCCCTTAGGGCAACTTGAGGCCATTTCCTCTTATCCTATTACTTGTTACATGAGAGAGGAGACTGACCCCACGTAGCTACCCCTTCCTTGCAAGCAGGTGCATATGCTTTATATTTGCAGGGGGTTTTGACCTTTTTTCTTTAGCTTTTCTCAGGCATTTCAGTCTATTATCAAGCTATAATTTGCCTTTGACCAAGTTATAACCCGTCAGTACTATATCACTACAATCCATTTTGCTTTAAAATTTCTTTTTATTAAGAACTTGCATAGGACTGAGGACTTTGAACTGCCAAAGAAAATGGTTCAAAGGATTATATATGAAACAAAGGCCAATAGAGGTGTGATAAGTTAGGAGAGAAATGTTCGTTGGTTAGAGACAGATCGCACCAGAGAGATTGAAATATGGATGACAAATCTCATATGCAGGAAAAATCCCTCAGTGCTCCCCTTACAAGTAACCAAAAATCCTTAAAATACATTTTTTTCCCCTTTGGTAGGCTCAGCACTTTGTGTCTGAAAAATTAGTTTGACAAGGCATTTGAGTTTACATATGCCAGATGATGCTAAGTGGGCAATGAATGTTATTTCTGTCTTGGTTCATGTATTTTTAAAATATACTTTATTAAACACATCCACCTTTAAAATGGAAAATACATAATTTATAAATGTATGTACTTATAATGGGAGAGTAGTAGAGCAATCTTCAACAAATGACAAATATTTATTCCCCCTGCAACACAAAATTTCACTTCTCCATGGAGGGCTCTTCCCTTACAGGTGCATACCATTGGCTGCCAGGACCAGTGCTTGGGCAGGATGTACAGAATTCCTGTTCTGGAGAGTCTGACTGTCTGACATTAATATTTTCTGTACTGATACTGATCAGGGGCCTAATGATAGACATGGTCAACCCCTCCTCATTCCAGGGAGATAATGCCCTGCAAGCACTCTACCCACACACTTCTGGTTAATCTCTGACTTCAGTTTAGAAGAAAGAAAAGACAGCATGATGACATATTAATCTCTTCATCTACAAAATATTTTGTTTTCTTCATTAGTGTTTTATCAGTACAATTTACATCATTAAACAAAAAAAGTGTTATTTATTACTTTCTTTAAAATGCTAAAGAGCCTTCCCATTGAAGGTGGAAACAGACTCAGAGATGTCCATCCAAAGGATGAGGGCCAAAAACCTCAGTTCTAACAGAAATGCTGATTAGACATTAGAGAAAAAATACCTACCACAATTAGAATTGTCAAGCACAGGCTGCCCAACAAGGCTGCGGAAACTAGCCTAAATTTGGACCTAAATTTGTCCTCTCTTTGCATGGTGGATTGGACAAGATGACTTTTGTGTCTCTGACAACAGATATTCATTCTTTGAACATATTTATACTGTGGTCATTGCCATAGCATCTGAATATAAAAACCATTAGCATTGCAGTGATAACATCTACATTTTATCCATGTATACTTATATTCTGAAACATGACATAGTCTAGAGAAGTGATAATAAGATACAAGACATATTCAAATAGGTCTTTATGACAGAAGAATTTCTTTCAATCAGTAGAACTTAGGTTCTTGTTTCACAGTCCTACTTTCTTGACAGACCTCAATTTTTCCTAAATGCATGTTCTCAAAAAATAATTTAAATCAGCCTAAAACTAATTCCTTTAATAATATACATAATGCTAAGAAAGTCTTGATCTCTGTTGAAATAATTATACATCTTATCCTAGTCATGGAAACTGCTTGGGCTGATAAATATATTTTACGACATTAGCAGGTCTGAAAGCCTTTAGAATCAGGTCTTGTACTTCATCTAGTTTTTTGTGTCACACATACAGAAAGCATATTTCTGAGTCCTGATAGCTTTGGAAAATCTTAGAATATAGGAAAGAGGAAACACTTGACTTCTTTAAAGGACTTATTCCTGAGACCTTACAGTGGCTATACTGACAAATATTTGAGGCTCATAAAAGGGAAAGAGTCACTGAGTTCCAATCAAAGTATCATCTACTTCTTTCAATAATTACTCTTTGTATAATTGTAGACAAGAAAAAATATAGAGATGATGATACTAGAAGAAAATAAGTCTATTTATTGGAATTCAGTGTTTGAAATCTAATTTGTAATGACACTATCACTACACTTTTAGTTTTTTGGTTTTTTTTTGTTAGAGACTGAAATTTCTAGTTGTGAAAATAATACCTAATGTAGAATTAACTCTCTTACCACATGAAGAAATTCAAATAATCTTTCCTTTAGGAGTGCAAGAACTCCCTGGGGAAAATGTAATGCCCTTCATAAGGTCGAGAAGTGGACCCATGAGAACCTCATGAGGTTCAACAAGGCCAAATGCAAGATCCTTCACCTAGTTCATGGCAATCCCTGGTATTAACACTGGCTGGGGGATGAAGGTATTGCTAGCAGCTCTGCCAAGAAGGAATTGGGGGTGTTGGTGGGTGAAAGGCTGAGCATGAGCAGACACTCTGCACTTGCAGCTCAGAAAGACAACTGTATCCTGGTCTGGATCAAAAGAAGCCTGGCCAGCAGGGTGAGGGAGGTGATTCTTCCACTCTGTTCTGGTGAGACCCCACCTGGAGTGCTGTGTCCAGCTCCAGACTTCTTAGTACAGGAAAGACATGGGGCTGTTAGGGAGGAGGGCTGCTGGTAGGAGCCGGTAGAAGAGACGGCTCTGGGGAGATATTATTTGTAACGTTTCAATACTTGAAGGGGGCTAGTAAGAACAGTTTAAAGGAGTGTCGATTTAGATTAGATGTAAGGAAGAATTTTTTTTTACGGTGAGGGTGGTAAAACACTGGAACAAGTTGCAGAGAGGTGGCAGACGCCCTATCCCTGGAAATGTTCTTGGTCAGGTTGGATGAGGCTTTGAGAATGAATAGGCACTCCAGAAATGAGATAACAGTGAAAGGAAGAAGTATATTTCAGCTCCTCTGGCATCAGTCTCCAGAAAGAGACACAACCCCTCCCTCCCCCTTAGGAGGAATTACAGAGCAGGAACAAAAAAAAAGATTAACACCTGGAAGGCAATTAAGCCTCTCTCTTGGCAAGTGGAGGCTTATTGAGTGGTGATGATAGCCCATATATTTTAATTAAAGATCATCATGAAAATATTTTAGGTTTCAATGTTTTCAGTGGACGTACCTACCAAATGCTGATGTGTAGTCCTTAGGTTCTGACATCAATCCCAACCTTGGTAGAAATTCAGAGTCTACAATGTGTGCACTACAATGTGTGCACTAATGACTGTAGCCAATGTATACCCTCATTGAAAAATTAATAATGATTTCTGCTGTGACACAAAATGGAGTTTCTGAAGTCATGTCTGGGAAACAAAAAATAATCTCCAGAATTCACTCCCTGTATAATTCAGCTGCCTGGCCAATTGAGAAAGCAGACAGGAGGTGATATTTAACAATTGATTATTGGTATCTGAGTGCTAATTCAGCCAAGCTAACAGCTGCTGTACCAAACATTGCAAATTTAACTGCTACTTTGAAAGCAGCTGCACACCCATTGATGGTGGTGCTAGATATAAAAAATACGTTCTTTATGGTCCCCTTGAAGGAGGAGAAAGAGAAGTTTCCTTTCACTTGGGAGGGAATACAATACACTTTTAGCAGACTCCCACAGAGGTATAAATATTCACCTATAATTGCTCATGCTGTGCTTGCTGAACTTTTGCAGAGAGACTCACTCCTCCAAGATGTGAAACTGTAACAAAATATATATATGATATTCTGATTGGAGAAACTTCCCCTGAGAAGGTGGGGGAAGAGGCAGCAGCAATATGGCAAGCAGTAAATAAAGCAGAAATTGAAAATCCGTCTTGAAAATATCTGTGACCAAGTAAAGAAGGGCAAACCCTGAGTGTGGAATTTGAACATAAAGAGGCAGTAAAAATTTTAACTGAAGAAATAAAAAAAAAAATCTGTCACTAGCATCAGTACACTCACACAACCCTATTACAGCTGAGTGGTGTTTCTATATTTTATTATAGCACGTATATAATTGAAATTACTGTTTTCCCTTGGTATCTCTAGAAATTACCTTATTTGTTTATGATAATAATTATGACTCAAATGAAAAAAATATGGGTTTTCCCCTTAAATTGGAGAAAATTCAATTTAACAGAAGTCTGATACATGTTTGACCTAAAGTTAATATGTGTTTTTGTGTAGAATTAGTTGCTTCCCCTCCCTCCTCCTCACCCTTTTATTTTCTTAAACCTGAACTCACTTATGGAAGGGTAAGATTTCCAAGTAGGTAAATATTTACAACAATAGATCTGTATTATGCTTCACTTAAGGAATTTGTACTTCTGCATTTCGTATCTCTTGTTCAGAATTTTATTCCAGAATTATATTACAAACATAAGAAAATTATAGTTATAATATTATACTGAGTAATGTACGAAAGGTCAAGAGACAGCTTGTATTTTTACCCTTTCCATTTTGCTTATTGACCCATTTGAACAATATGCCCTTTTGTCTTATAGAAACTTTTTATTTTCCAAATCTCAGATAACCAAACTGGAATAATAATTAACAGTGTACCTAGGTGCTTCTGTATTACCTATACTGTGATTTAGATTTTATCCTGAAGTTTGTATTCACTGCATGAGGCTTTTATGCCTGTTTAAAGTACCCAATGCTCTTCTTTTGGATCCATTTCACTTCTTAATGGACCAATGCCTAAACTTAGTATTTCTATTGAGATTTGGCACTTAACAAACTAATTAAAGTGACACAGTATAGTCTCCTGAACTTTGTTACCAATTAGTGGAGCATATCCTCACATTTTCTTCTCAAAATAGTGAAATAAATTCAAAAAGCCACCAGCTGATTGATCAAGAGCTCCAAATGATACCTAGCCCCAATGAAATAAATTACTAAATTCCTACTGATTTCTTTAGTTTTAAAATATCCTGGAGTAATAAATGAGAAAAAATTGTCCACTAAACTTAACATTTGGCATTAAATTTTTGATTTTGTTCTTGCTAAAGCTAGAGAATAACTCTTAACTTGCATAGAATTGGATTTTGAACTGAGAAAAATATGGAGGATAGAAGCAGTATTATCTAATTAATAGCTACCTGTCCTATCTGAAAACAAAATAAAAAGCCTCACAAAAAGTTCTTACAGAATAAACCATTATATTCTATCTATAAATGTCTTCTGAAAATGTGTTTTATGGTAGTTTAATGTCATGAGTCATAGTGTAGCCCCATTAATTATGCTGTGAAGCAGTGAGAGGGTAAAAAACTTATATTGGTCTGGTGTGACAGAAATTACATTTTTAATAGTTACATGGAAGATAAAATTAGATAGAAAAAGTCTTCACTATTTTCTAATGTCCTACAAGAGCCGATAGTTTAAAAAAAAACTTTCCAAACTATGAATTCAAACAACCTGTAGAAGTTATGAAGACCTCCTCCAATTCTTTCATTTTTTATTAACCATGTGTGAGAGTAATTTGGTAATCCTAAACATCCGGCAACCCAACAGGCATGTACAAATCCCATCTGCAGGCAGAAATGCTTCTCTGCTTGCAAATGACAATTTACACTAAATTGTTGTATAAACACATAATTATGTTATTATTTTGTTGCCTTGTACGTGAGTGGGTACAAAGAATAAACTTCAGCCGATTTCTTACTCCTTTTCCACAAAATCAGTTCTTAAATCCCAGAACACCAAGTGATGGCACTTGAGAAAGCACTTGAGAAAGGAATGGCATGTCTTACTTTTACTCTATGTTCCATTTTCTTTGGTGTTTTCATTATCCTTTGAGAATATTCAGTATCACCAAAACCCAGGTCAAACATACCCAAACCACTTGCAGTTTCATTGAAATCTAGCTGGTAAAGAGGATCATAGAATCAGAGGATGGTTTGGAGTGGAAGGGACCTTAGAGATCGCGTAGTTCCAGCCCCCTGCCATGGGCAGGGACACCTTCCACTAGAACAGGCTGGTCAGAGCCCCATCCAGCCTGGCCTTGAACACTTCTAGACATGGGTGATCCCCAGCTAGGCAGCCTGTGCCAGTGCCTCACCACCCTCAAGGTAAAGAATTTCTTCCTAACATCTAACCTCAACCTCTCCTCTTTTAGTTTAAAACAGTGCCCCTTTGTCCTATCACTATCTGCCCATGCAAAAAGTATCTTTCTTTGTTTTCCAAGGCCCCCATTAGGTACTGGAAGGCTGCTATGAGGTGTCCCCAAAGCCTTCTCCAGGCTGAACAGGCCCAACTCTCTCAACCTGTCTTCTTAGGAGAGGTGCTCTTCTGATGATCTTCATGTCCTTCCTCTGGACTTGTTCAAACAGATCCACATCTTTGCTGTTCTGAAGACTCCAGACATATTACTCCAGGTGGCATGTCATGAGGGCAGAATAGAGGGGAAGAATCATGTCCCTTGACCTGCTCTCTTGATGGATCCAGGATGCAGATGGCTTCCTGGGGTGCAAGCATATGCTGTTGGCTCATGTTCAGCTTTTCATCCATGAAAACCCCAAAGTCTTTATCTGCAGGGCTGCTCTTAACGAGTTCTTCTCCCAGTCTTTACTCCTTTCTGGGGCTGCTCCAACCCAGGTGCAGCACCTCGCACTTGGACTTGTTGAACTTCATGGGGTTCCTATGGACCTATTTCTCAAGTTTGTCCAGGCTTCCATGGATGGCATCCTTTCCTTCTGTTGTGTCAACTGCACTGCTCATCATCATGTCATCTGCAGACTTGCAGAAAGCGCACTTGATCTCCCTGTTTATGTCATTGATAAAGAAATTGAAGAGCACTAATCTCAAGACACCACTTCTCCCTGGCCTCCAACTGGACATGGAGCCGTTGACCCCAACTCTCTGGCTGCATCCATCCAGCCAATTCCTTATCCAAAAAGTAGTCCGCCCTTCAAATTCATGTCTCTCCAATTTGGAGAGAGTAAGTCATATGAGGAATGGCTGAAGCAGGATGGAGCAGGGGTTGTTTAGCCTGGAGAAAAGGAGGCTCAGGGGAGATTTTATGCCTCTCTACAACTGTCTGTAAATTGTGTATATTTCAACCAGTCAATCAAGATTTTTCATTGAACTCAAGTAATTGAAAGCAAATTATAGGAAAAAATAGACACAAATTAATCAGCTGGCACAGATCTGTTGCTTTGATGTTCTCTGTCTTTGTTTTGAACTTCATTATAATTTGTTTAGATTGATAACCATATATAATGTTTGTCTAAAGCCCACTGAAGAAGAGGCTTTACTCTGGATGATTGGGCCATTCATCAATCCCACTATCATCTTTGAAGATATTTCCATCTCATTTAGTGATCCAAAATCTGAGTGTCACAATTCTCTCTAGGCTGTTGCAAAATAAATGCAATGTTTTTAAAATACCAGTTCAATTATTGCCATTTTTCACTGATGACAAAAGTTTAGATGAAAGTACCTGAAAAGCAAATGACTAGTTATACTCCACTGTGAGTCATAGTGATAAATGCAGTAAGATCTGACAATTTAAATTTAATCAGAATGTTTTAATAGAGGAAGATAATTTTATGTTGAGTGTTTAGCTATCAGCAGAAACAGAGGAATAATGAAAGTAGAATTCTATCACTAGTTTTGTGCAGAGGTTTTGGGTTGAGGGCTGCAAATAACAACTCAGATTTGAATGGTGGCAAGCCTTGCTAATTTAGATAAGAACAAGCTTAAAAACCACTGTAACCTCAACATAACTGGTTCACTACTGAATATATTTTATATTTTCTTCTGCTTATTAGTGTGAAGTTTTCTAGTATCTGTAACTGCCTGTGCTTTTTCAATGTGTGTAATATGTAAAGTATAATATATTCTATGGTTTTCAGGGAAGAAATGTGATGTTAAGGTTGCCCAGTCTTTCTATTTGCATAATTTACTGTTTGGTAGTGTACTAAATTTACTTATTGCTGTCATTATTTTTCCTTCATGTTTCCCTGTTAAAACCTCACATATTGATGTTTTATTTTTGATGTAAAAGTGTTCTGTCAAAATTCCTAACCAATCAATTAACAAGTAATAAAGCAGTAAAAAGTATGTTCCTTATGGAACTGGTTATGTGGGGTTTTGTCTGGTGGGGCTTTTTTGTTTTTTTTAAGTAGGAAATATTAGCTTATTTGAGGTACTATGCAGGAATAAAATTTATCCTGCAGAAACTAACAGAGTTGTACTCTGACTGCTAAAGCAGTGTAGTGTAAGCTTTCAAAGACAAGTAGTGACTAGTCACACACAAACAATGAAGTTGCTCCAGGAATTCATTTTATCACCGTTAGGATTAATCCCATTGCCACTGAAGTCAAAGGGGTTTTTCCCCTTTGGGTGAATGATTATTTAGGACTTGCTGATAATGAAACTCTGAGGCTCAAGAAAAAGACAAGAAAGAAAACCTCCCCATATATTCCTTTCTGAAAAAAACCCATGATGTAATAATTCAGCAAAATACGGTTTTGGTGGTGTTAAGCTACTTGTAATCCATCACAGGAGTGAGGTTTTCAAAGACTTAAATTCATCACATTTTTTAACTAAGTTAACTTGTAAATTTTCTGTAATTCTTTGGTTAATGTAATAAGATCTGTCACCTTTAACAATGTGTAGTTTTGTCTGGAGTCTAAACCACCTTTTTATAAGGTATTTTTATTTCTTGTCAGAAAGTCAGTTAGGAAGATCTGAGACCTTAATATTGCTGACCACGAGATACCTTTGCCAAGTAAGTAAATCTTAGATGGCAGATAATTGAGAATAGAAGGCTTAAGATTCAAAAGTGACACTTCTGTGTCCAAGATCATGCCTTCAAAGTATCCATGCTCATTGAATGATATGCCTAGAAGTCTGTTGACTAAGAAAAGATTTTTTGAAAAGCACTTAATCTAAAATAAATGCTGTAATGTACTGGAAAAAGAAAAAGCATTTTAGGGGATTCTAGGGGATGTGATCAGTAAAGAGTGCGTGTTTATCAGAGTTTTATGTCAGGCTGATATCTGGGAGGGAATCTTTTGCCAGTAAACATTTGTCAGAACTTAATCCACTTCTCTACTCTTCTAGAAGAACCAAATTATGATGTGAGTGCCTCTTTTCATGTCAAATGATGGACCTGTCATATTATCTATAAAAATTATTTGGAGACAGTTACAGAAAGAGTCTGAATTTACAGTGTAATCATTTCTTTGTTCAGTGGAGAAGTGGGAGACTGAGGTTCAACAAATATTTACATATATAAGACTGAGAACATAAAAGTACTTCTTTAAAAAGAGAATTCTGCCATGGGTTCAAGAATGCCATGTGCCAGACATATCAAGATTACAGTGAGATAAATTTCCTCCCTCACCTAGGATATCCTGTGGCCTTGCGATTTATTTAGTTTGTTATTTAGTTATATATTTATTTACAGTTCTGTTGGGGTTTTTTTTGGGTAAGATGAGGCTTTGCTTCCAGTGACAGTTCCAAGTCACCACTACAGATGACAGCACTATCAGTGGCCAGATGTCTACAACACACATTTTTTAAGATAGTCTCTCCGTGCCTCACTCCTTTTTTCTCTATTAGTCATCTTAGTTATCGTTCTGTCACCAGCTGTCTGCTTTTACAAGTTTATAGCACTTTTATTGAGCTACTGAAAATCATAATTGAAAAAAAATCACACATAACCATAATTATCCTATTTCCTTAATAATCTGATTTTAAATTAGATTGGTAGGGAAACCAAGATTTCTACCTTCATAATCTAAGATAGTGAAGCAGAATCACATTTTACTTACTTTACTTTACAGTTCTTCACCTGGTGAGACTCGGCTTCCATTTCATCTTCTGTGAGAGTGAATGTTACACTGAAATATCGATCATGCAGAATAATGTTCTAATGTATGCTGCTTCACAATGAGTTTCTGCTAACTGTTCCATAGAATGCACTTTTTGTATCACTTAGAGATCACAAGATATGTAAGATATTCTTAGAGATATTTTGTTAGATTAAAATACATTGAATTGTAACAGTAATGAGTAAGAGGCTAAATGTCTGACGTGCTTTCGGGGGTTTGTTTAGCCAAGGTAATATTTTATATAAACTGTAATTTTCATGGAATTTTCCAGCTAAGCACTGTGAGGAGTGAGGTATAGTAGCTTAACAGAGAAGTAAATACAGGCATATCAGTACTTATTTTAAAGGAATAACAAAATTTTGAAATGAAAAGCTTTACGATACTTTAGCAATGGTGATGAGAATGGTGCCTCTGATTGGAAAAGGGATAAAAATTCCTTCTAGTCCCCTGCAGTTTTTTGCTTTACAGCTTGGTTAAGTGCAAGCCGGTTTCAATTCTTCCATGTTTCTCTTAAAATACTTAGATGTTAATGTGAAAATAGTAAGGTTTCACAGAGATCCAGCTTTATTTACAATTATGGAAGAAGAATATTTGGAATCTCAGGAGTTCTCTGCTCGTCACATACTTCAGAGATTTGTCAAAGGAGAAATAATATACAAATTGCTTGGGTTTTCAGGCATAGAGGTAGACCTTGTGTCCTTAGACATCTACATTTCTTGAAGCTGAACACTACTCTAAAAGCATTACTTCTACTTGTATATTTAAAAAAACAAGTCCAAATACACAGCAAATTAGATAAATGTCTTAGTAATAAAAGAAAAGTTTTAAAAAATAACACAATCCTGACTGTTGACCTTAGACAGAAAGACATTTGATTTGAAGATGTCAGCACATTCTGTTTGAGTCAGCATGAAATATTGTCAACTAAAGTGGTATTTTCATTGCTGGGGATCAGAGACTTCAGAGAAAAATATTGATTTTGATAGACTAAGAGCATCAATTTAAAAGAAAAATTATGGATTCCAAAATTTGCTTACAGTCTTATCTTTTATTTCTGGATGTTTTAACTAGTTCTAGCTCATCTGTCCTTCAGCTCAGATAAGACAACTGTATTAAAGATTTTTCACTTAGAAAAGGCAATTTTAAATTATGCTAAATTTTTTCTGGCAACAAGCTTAAAAGCTTTATAAATTTTGTTTGATAATACGACAATACATTAAATAGGACTTAACATTGACTGTGAGATAATTGCGAAAATGCTGTCTATTCATTCTATCCATTCAAATTGGTGAACTCTATTCTGCTCATTTATACTACAAACATTGACAGGGGAAATTGTTACACATATTGGCAGCATTGTCATGGTAAGAGCTGCAGGAAGTTGTGCTCAGTGAATCCTCTTCACTCTGGAAGCCAGCATTCCAGAATAAAGTAGCCTGTCGTCAAAAGTCAAACAAAAGTGTTTCAAACCTGATTTTTCAAAGCCATGTAATTCATACTTCCTTATTGCAACTGTACTTTTGTTAAAACACCAGGAGTTAATTAATCTTTGATCCTTCCTTTTAAAGTGAAGGAACTTTTTTTTTTTCCCAAATCCAGCATGATTCCATTTGTATGTACTTACCATATTATCACTACCCATTGCAATATACAGTGCAGCTGTCCTTATGGAAGTAATTTTGCAGTGACAAACTCAAATGGAAGCAGATTTTTTTCAATTACTTTATGAATTAAATTTCAAAGCAACTTTCTGTAGGAGCAAAAACTGATATTTTTTGGGGTATGCAAGATGAGGAAATTTGCACCTCGTAATTCTTCCAGGTCTGTAGGGCTTTCTGTATAAACAGAAGAAATGCTGGGGAAATGCATGTTCATACTTTTTTGCTAGAACTCCAGGAGTTTGAAAATGTGGCTAATTATTTTAAGTACACAGACCTAATATCAACCTCTATAATCCATCTTTCTCTAGAATATTTTATATCAGGAATGACTAATTTTTTTCATGTGTAGCCTTGATAATATGTGAACTTGAGGTACCATATAGTCATTAAATATGATTTTGTTGATTATATGTGTTCACATACTGTCAACTTGTAAAAACTACTACACTATCTAGAAAAACCTGTACCACAACTTCAAAATATGAATATGAATCTGTCTGTGTTTTGCTTCAAACTGGTACAATGAAAAGCAATTAAAGCAGATGAGCTGCTGCTTGGTGAACTGCTGTAGCTCAGCTTTCTAGCTAAGCTTTTAGACTGGTTTAGTGTTTTCATTTTAACCTGATCAGTCAACAGAAATTATATACAATCATTAGAGAATAAAAGTAGTAAAGTAAAAGTAGTGCATTTACATCTGCATGAAGGTTTGGGAAAGATTTTATGTGACTTTCATTTTTATTGGAGTATTATAGGTACATTATTAATTTCTACTGTATCTGGAAAATATTAAAAGAACAAAAAAATCATAACAATGTATGCATGAAATCCAAATTGCAAAATGGTCTGATACCAAAAGATTTGGATTGGAATTGGATGTGCTGCATAGGAAAACTGCCAGATTTAACCTAACATAAATATTTGTTTCTGCTCCTGAAAAATAGTATCTTTAATATAAATAATAAATGATGTTGAATAAGTTATAGTCCATATTTACTATAGGTAACATTTTTCATTTCAGAAAAAATCTTGAAGCTCTACACAATGATATGCAGTAAACACAGAACACACTCATCTCACTTAGGTTGTGAATCAAAACAAAAATTCAGTGGGAGTACACCATGCCTCATAATGATAAAACCATGATATAGCCTTAGATACCTGGTTATTTGCATGCTATTTCCCATTCTGAAAAGTGAGCTATATTGAATAAAACATAGTGTAAAATGTTTTCCAGGCAATAAGAAATTGCAAAGTTTCTGGATTGCATATAAGGAAGCCACTCTGCTTTCAAAGACAGAAACTACTGAAAATACATTTTGTTTGCATCTATAAAAGAAAGGGGAACATTCTCTCCATGATATAGAACCTAATAGTTTAGCATCATGCTCTGGTGTGAGGTACTATGTATACAGAAAAGCATTTAGTATATAATCATTAAATTCTACAATCCTTCAGGCCATAATACAAGAGCTGTAGTACAGAATATAATTTTAATGTACCTTTTCTTTCTATGTCTACTTATTCAGTCTTACACATCTCCATCTGGAAAACAAGCATATGCAAAATACTTTTTGTCTCCAGGCAATTCAGTTCATTGTGGATCATGATTGGAGTACAGTCAGAAAACTATTTGTAGGCAGACAGGTCTGTGGACAGCACTGGTGGTCACTTTTGAGATCTGTCCTTTAGGGTAAAGTCCTTCCAGAGGACATTCTTATGAATCAATGCTTTAGTAAAAACACAGATTTCAACCTCATGGAGCTAAAGAGCATCTGTCCAATATACTGCTGGACAATACCCACTTCCATATTGTATTTTTACCTGTTTACAAGTAATTGCAGTAAGCTGGAGAAACACTAAAATATTCCTTTTCTGTTCAGAAGTTAGGTCTACACCTAGTATGTTCAGTCACCTTGTATTCTCTGTGTGCAGTTGAGAATCAGTCCCCTTGCATGCATTCAGGATAAACTATAATTTTCTGCCACTTAAATAAGAAGCTAAATCACTTTTTATTGGCTGGCATTCCATAGCCCAGGAAAGAGAGATAAGGAGCTCAGTTCTATTTTCTTGTAATCAAAAACTTTGGCAGAAAACAAGCTGCAGCAGCATATTGGGCATAGACAGCTGAGACTCTATTGACTTTCATCTCTTGCTAGTGAAAACAGTAGACAAAAAAAGGAATAATACATATGCATTGTCAGACCTCAGACTAAGTTTGAAGAACTGCAAGTGAAGATTCCCTTATCTTTGTGTTTATAACCATTATGTTTGATTTGGAAATAATTCTGAATTTATAAATATAGCCACACATTTATTCGCTATTTTGCAGCATCACTTTTGGAAGTGAAACTTCTTTTTAAAAGTCTGTCTGGGGAATAAAATGATACTTGAAACAAATAGATTATTCAGTTTATTTATTTAATTTTTAAACATTTATTTACAGTTCAATACTACTTGGAGACTCTGGACAGATCTATGTAAATATGTGAGATTTTAAGGAAGGATAAATTCAGTCTCATCCTAAATTTTTAAAGTCAGTTAGAGTTCCTTGACATCAGACTCATAAATCAGCAATTGATCCAGAAGTATGATGACATCACTTTTGCCAGGAGCTGAGTTCAGTGCAAATGGGCTAAGTATGGTGAGCCAGAGTGAACAGGAAAATGGAAGAACAGAGGATAAGGTGTCTTTGTGTGAACCAATGGTCAAGAATTAACCAGAGTTAAAACTGAAACTGGTGGAAAGGTAGATCACAGAATTGTTATGAACCAATCTGGTTGGTGCTTGGGCTGACACCTGGTCTGAAAGACTGTCTGAGAAAGAGGCTGAAGGAACATGCTTACATGGGCATGGAACATGGCTCGAGGAAGGTGCTCAAGGCAGACCCATCGGGTGTCGGAGCCAGATATGGGACCTGGTCAGAGCATGCCCTCAAGGTCACTGGGAAGGTATCAGCAGATAGTGCATGTCTGGGTGGGGCAGGAGTCGATGGGGGGAAGCTTTTTACTGATACAGACCCTACTGCCTACTTGTCTGTTCAGTAACAGTCATACTATTTGATGTTCAGATCTTCAGCACTAGCTCAGACAGAATTAATTCTAGTTCATATAAGTGATTTAAAATAGCCTGGCCAATTTTTTTCCCATTCTTTGTGGTTTTTGGATTCCTGTGTAATGAGAAGCAGAAATGATGAAATGCTTTGGTATGCAGTATTTTTGTGTTGCTGATATTCTACAGCAGTGAGATTCCTTCAAAATCAGAAAATTTCTTCCAGTTTAAAAATACAATAGTTAACAGCTCTCAAACTGTTCTTTTTCAAAAGGAATTGAAGTCTCCTTGAAGGTTTTAGAGAACTATATCTTGCATCAGTGAAGAAAACCAAAATTTTATTATAAGCACTTCCAAAAACAGACTGAATTTTCATATCCTCAAATGAAGTAGCTTACGTTTGTTAAACTTACAGTTGAATATTGGAATATCATACTATGTTTAAGCATCCTTATCACAGCATCAGGAATTTTCGAGCCTGATACAGTGCAATTTTCCTTGATTTTGAAAGGAAAATAACATCTGCTGCATCCTCATAAGGGTTTTCTGGGAATTGCCATGTTAGCTTAAAGCATTTTGGTTTCAATTAATTCATATTGCCTAGTTTAAGCAAGAAAAACAACAAACCTGTTTGTTATCCCACATAATTGAATGCGGTGCAACTACACAAATTTCAACTATGCACTTGTGTAAGTGCTACTTGAAAAACACATGTACTAGAAAATACAAGTCCTCTGAAAGAGGCTGTTCTTACAGCATTAAATCTTGCAGGTTTCAGAAAAAAATGTTCAGATAGTTTAACATCCATCCCTGTGGCTGTGGATGCTTTTTCCTTTTTTCAGGTGATTAGTGTCTACCAGAGAAATCTTATGGGTACACCAGCCTTTTTTGAATACTGGCAGTAGAATATATTGTTTAGAAGAAGACATGATTATTGATACTTATATAAAGTCAATAATACTTACTCCTATCTGGCATTCACAGTAGTTGAATTAGAACACTACAGAGTGAATTCTGCCAATTCCATTGGGTTACAGATAATTTAGCTTACCTCAGTTTCAATGATATTTGAATACGCAGAATTTTTAGTTCTATTTTTTTCTAAAACTTACATTAGAAACTTTCATTCATTTATTTTGTGCATACGCAAATGTACTTGATCTGTGGCAGCATTTTCCATGTCTTTTCCAGTGACAACTTGCAGTACTCCGAATTTGTCTTCAGCTGTCACCACTTCTGTCTTCTCCTGGTATAACATATCAAATAGAAACTACATAAAGTTTGTATGGGAAAACAAACTAGGGTCCATGAAAATATTTGGCTCTTGTCAAGGATTATTAGAGCATAGAATTACTATTTAGTGTATTGTCAGAATAACATTATGTATAAATATGTGGTTTACAGTCTTTGCTTTATCTTATGAAGCCACATTTTTTATGTGGTTAGAACTACCTTTTGCAGCAGAAAACTTGTGTCTTCTTGTTTGCATGGACACAGTCCAGCTGACATACATTTTTGCCCTTCATATTGGGCTGTTTCTCTTCTCTGATGATGAAGAGATGTGAAATCTTTCTTTGTATGCTGGAGTCAGTACAAGATATCAATTTTTCATCCTTTGCATGCTGTTATCTTTTTTCATTCTTCTTATCTTTTTCAGTTTCATTATGTTAACAAGAGAAATATAGTTATATGCCATTACTTTTGAAAAGAAAGGTAAATCATATTTTAGTTGAGCTTGTTTATTTGACAAGACAGGGAGCTTTTTTGGTTTTGTTTGTTTTTTCCTTTCTGCTGTTTGAAATTGTGCTGGTTTCAGTTGTGGTAATTTCTTCACAGTAGCTGGTATGGTTCTGTGTTTTGGACTTGAGCTGAACATAGTGTTGATAAAATAGAGATGTTTCTGTTATTGCTGAGAAGGGCTTAAACAGAGCCAAGGCCTTTTCTGCTTTTTGTACTGCCATGCGGGTGAGAAAGCTGGGGGTGTGCGGGAGGCTGGGAGGAGACAAAGCCAGGACAGGTGACCCAAACTGACCAGAAATATTCCAGACCATGTGACATCATGCTCTGTATATAAAGAGGGGGGAAGAAGGGGACATTTAGAGTGATGACATTGGTCTTCCCAAGTCGCAGCTACCTGTGATGGTGCCCTGTTCTCCGAGAATGGCTGAATACCTGCCTGCCCATGGGAAGTGGTGGATGAATTTTTTGCTTTGCTTGGCTTGTGTTTACAGCTTTGGTTTTCCTATTTAACTGTTCATATCTCAACCCAAGGGTTCTTTATCTTTTATCCTTCTCATTCTCTCCCTAATCCTACTGGTGGGGTAGCAAGCAAGTGGCTGAATGTGACTTTTAGTTAAAAATGAAATCTTGGTTCATACATTTCTGTGTATCTCTATAAGAAAAACGGTCAATCATATATATAACTGGTGATCTTAGAAAGGACAAACTAAGGTGCAATTATATCCTGGTCTGTGGTAGAATCTTCCACAAAACAAATAAATATTGATAACTAAACCAGCAATAAAACCCTTAAACAAATCTATGATTTTTTGTAATTGTAAGAATGAAGAGAACACACAATTATGCACACAGGTCTACAGAGTTTTTTTAAAAATCAGTGTGACTATGCAATTCTCTTGGAAAAAACCCTCATTTTACAGAAATATTCTTGGTCAACATTTTACATATATATATATGTATACATATACATGTACATTTATGTATATGCACATAAGAAACTCCATGTGACGCATATGAAATTGCATAGAATATAATGTATATTTAGTATAAAACTTACTATGATATGCAAAATATAATTTAAAATCAATGAAAAATTTTCACAATGGAGCAAAATAAAGAGCTGGATCTAAGCCAGATTGCTGAATTTAAATTTTGAAAGTGATGTGTGTGCATTAGAAAGATTTGAAGTTTATTTTAAAAAATTTTAGCTTTTAGATATGCCGAACAGTAAATGGATATATAGCAGTGATTATGATTGAAATATCTTTTTCATATTTCATTGTCTGGATGCAAACAGTACCAAAACCTAACACTTTATCAGACGTACAATTGAAAAACATTAACGTATTAACTTAACCTTATTTACACTTTATTTTTGCCATACATGTGAACTAAGGGACTAGAATAGTAATTTTTTAAGACCATGTTTGAGCCTCTGAAATGTTTATATATTTATTTGCTTTCTTTTTCATTACTGTCACATTTAACCCAATTTTAAAGTTTGGATACAAAGTTAAAATTATGTTCTCTGGAAATTTCCAGAGGAAATGTGAATGGTTGAGAAACTGGACAAATCTCTGCATAGTACATAACCTATGTCAGGTATAGCTGGTAAGAAAGTATAAGCAAATATGTGTATGTATACGCATTGCAATATGGTGAATTTTCTTTATTCAGGGTTTTCCATTTATATGTATTTATCCATTTATATATAAATTTACACATTTAAAAAATCATAACATACTAATTGTCCTTAAAAATATGATTTATTTTAACTAAAGAACATGCTTTTAAAACTATAGAATTTTTAATATAGATAACATATAATATTTTATGTTAAAAAATATTTGAATTTTTTTGTGAGTTTATTAGTTACATCAAAGACCGCTTTCAGGAACATGGCACTGCCTCAGTGCTCTGGAAACGACCGTCTCCACTTTCACAAATTTTTGTTCACTAGACAGAGAACAGAAACACCAAATAATTGAAAGTCAAAGAAAGGAAAGAATAGGCAGACTACGCTAAGAAAATTTGGGAAAATTAATGTGAATAGATTCCAAGAATGAGAAGGAACAAAGTACCTAGATCTTCACCTTACTCTAAAGGAAGGAAGAAATCCTCCTTATTAGTGATGTCACAACTCACCTGGAAAGATTTCATGGTGGCGCAGCAAAACCTTCTCAACCCTGTCCAGCAAACAGAGTCTCAGGAGTTGCACATGGGCAGTGTCTGCAGAGCACCACCCAGAAGTGCAGCAGATACTAGGAAAGCCTTTGTGCAATATTTAAACTGATTTATCAAGGCTTGTCTGTGTTGTTTTGGACTGTGAGTATATAATACTGGAGACTATGCTAATGAGTAAGGCTATAAGGCTGTTAAAACTTTAATTGAACTATCAGTAAATTATTGGTTTCACATATTAGGCATTTTCTTGTTTGTTTGTAGCAGGGCTTTTGAGTTTGACGTTTTGCACAAATAGAAGGACATAATTATTGTCTTCAGATTACAGAGTAAATATGTTCAATTGAGGTACATTATAAAATAAAAATAGTATACTTTCTTCTGCTGTTTTTCAAAGATACGTGTTGAATTTTAGCTACTCTCTGCCATTTGCAACAATTGCTCCATAAAACTATACTAATTCTGACTAGATGTGTTTGTGAGTTGGGTGAGTCTTTTAAAGGTATTTGAACACCTTCAGAAAATGCACCAGTGTAGGAATGCATAGAAGCAAAGAAATGTCATTTTATAAGTTTTGGAAAGATTAAATGCCAAGAGTTTCATTAAGCAGAGGAAGGATCCCAGAGGAACAGAAACCCATTTGTTTAAACAAAACTAGAAGGTGGACTGCCAGATTTGCCAGCTAAGCATTTGCACCTGGCTGACAATATGTTGATACAGATGGTATCTAATGCAACATTTGGCCATATTCTACACTGGCTGGAATAAAATATTTTTCTTTGGGGCACCAAGTTAATATTTTAGCTTACTTATGTTTAGAATAAAACCCACAATGTTAAATAAATAAATTGACATAAAAGATACATCTGTGCATGTCTTACCTATACTGGGGACCACAAAGAATCCATCCAGTCATGAAAATGCAAATAATTTGACTAAGGTTATCAAGCATGACTACTTCACATATGAGGAAAGCCTGTGTTTTTCATTATATTAATTAATTAAGTTATTATAAAATACAAAAATAAAATCAGACCTGTTTGTTTAATTTACTAGCTCTGTCTGGGATGGAGTTAATTTTCTTCATAGCAGTCTGTGTATATGACAAAATGGTGTTGATAACAAACTGGTGTTTTATCCGTTACTGAACTGTTTGCACTGCACCAAGGGTTTCTACTTCTTACTATGTCTTGCCTCCTCCCCTTGCCTCTCTCCAGTGACTAGGCTGAGGGGGCAGGAAACTGGGAGGGGACACAGCTGTGAAAACTGACCCCATTTGACCAAAGGGATGATTAACACCATATGACTCCACACTGAGGATACTGCTTTTCCTTTGCTCAGACACTGGCTGGGCATCAGTCTGGGGGTGGCAGGTGGTAAGTGGTTGCCTTTGCATCTCTTCTTTTTTTTTTTTCCTTTGCTTATAAAACTGTCTTAATCTTGATCTATTTTTGTCTCTTGGTTTTTGCCCTTTGATTCTCACCCTCTGTCATGCTAGACTGGTTGGTACTCAGTTGTCAGTGTTCAAGCCACCACACTAACCAGACCTTTCCATATCTGCTGTACACAAATGTAAGATTTTCATGCCATTTTTCTAATTTTTGTTTGTTTGTGTGTTTTTGGTTTTGTTTTAATAAATTTGGAGGGTTTTAAAATTTTATTTCAATTTTACTGTGGTGTTCTTACCTCTAAGCTTACCATACTTTAACACAACTTCCTGTCAGGTCAACTCCAGGTTTGTAATTCCATTTTTCTGAGGCCTTAAATCCAATAAATAAAACTATTTGCCATTTACTATACAGTTCTTTATACTAAATAAATTATTTCAAATTTCTGAAATGTCACCTATGTATGGCAACAACTTAGTGGTCTTACTTCAAAGTGATTTAGCTTTCTCTTCCTAATGTAGCTTCTTCCCCTGAAGTAAACCCAGTGAATGCATAAGATACAGTTCAAATTGTTTGACAGCTATTTGGTATCTCAGATATATGATGAATGTTCTTTTGAACATTGATTCCCATGTCAACAGACAAGAATGTCAATAAATTAAGTCTCAGTTTTTCAACTTATAAATAAAATTACCTAATAAGTGTCCATTTTTTTTCTAGGACTTATTCTGGCTTGACAGGTAAGAATATTCAATTATTTGAGCAATAAATTCTTGGCTTGATATATTAATTTAGTTTTCCTTTGCCCATAAACACAGTTTTGAGCAAAGCAAACAGATTAGCTTAAAGTACTGCTAAAGTAATTTGCACCAGGAGGTGTGCTTGTGGGTGACAAACATCTGAAAAACAGGCTACTGATATTTGCTCATTACGTCTTTCTTGACAGTTCATTCTACTTGATTTTTCTTCAGATTTTCATTAAAATGGAAAGTTTGGATTCATTCACTGAGACAAAGAGGTTCTTTAGGAACTAAAAGATTTTTTTCTACGGCTGAAAATATTGATAAGGTCTACATACTGAGGTTTTACATGTACATGTCTGTGTAAATCACATGTCTTTTATGTCACCCTGTTCTATACTGCTGTTGTATTCATGCTGTTTCCATCTGCAAGACTATTTTTTGAAGCCTATTGTATTTTAAAGCTATGAAGTATACTATCAAAATTAATCCAGATACTTCTCTGCATCATTCAGAAAACTGGGTAAGGAGTGAGAAGAGACATAAACTACCCCCTTTAGATGTATCAAGTGCTATCACTGTGGAACTAATGAGGTAGCTAAATGCATTAGTCATTACAAATCGAAGAAAAACCTTGAAGACTTATTCAGTATTTATATTTGTTTCAGGATATTTCAGGAGCTGACAAACAGTTACATTACAATTGCAAAAAAAATTGGCAGAAAGCTGGGAGCACTTCAAAGAACTTCTGCACTCAAAGAAGCTATAGCAGGAAGAAATAAAATTTTGTTTTCAATTTCTTTACAAAATAGGTTTATACAAAAGGAAATATCTGTGTAGCAGAAGTATAACTCCTCTCTGATCACAGTCTGTACAGCAGCTGATTCAGGAATCATCTTTTTATTTCAGTGCATGCATTTTTGAAAAGTCTAGGTTAACTACTACATACCAAGTATGGTTTTAACTACCTTGCTTTAGAGCAATTACTTTTTTTTATTTCCACTTTTTTTTTTTTTTTTTTAATGACAAAAATGAACATGCCCAGACTGGAAAGAAATTGAGTTAATTTCTCTACTCACCTCTTCTCTCCTCAGTTAACAGTAGAAAACCATTTACCTTGGGTTTGTAAGTCTCTTCATATTCTAGTCTTTATATACAAACTACAGTTTCTCATGCTGTGAGGGGTAAAATGTTTACACAATAAACACACTTAATCTGTTAGGTGAGACACATGATATAAAGCACTGTTACTTTTCAATAATTTTTTCAAAGGTTCTATGAGACCTGATAAAGAGAGACCAAGATGAGGTTAATTGCAAAGGAATCATTTCTGTGCTAATATATATTTGAACATTTACAAAGCTTTCCGTGGAGTTGAATTCTCCACTGAAATTTTACTTACACATTGCAAGACTCCACAGGAGAGAAATGGATGTCGCAGCTGAAATCTGCACACAGGAGAATTTAAACATCTCAGCAAAAGGAAAATCATTTAGTAGCATTTAATTCTCAACATGGCTCAGGCTAGAGACTGTTCCCAAGGCAGATCAGTTGTGATAATCTTGTTTCAGAGGGTAGGAGAACTCTTAGTATGGATAAGGCCAATTCTGTGATCTTTCTTTTTCTAGACGGATATTCTGGAATTGGTTATTAGACATAGCTACTAAGACGTGTTCACATACGTGTCCTAGACATTGTCCTTAAACCTTATCCTCTCCACTGTTTTCTGGTGATAGAATCTGCACAATTAAAATCTAATTTTGTTTCAGGAGAAGGAAGCATTTGTTTCTGATGTAATTATTGAAGACATTTGCAGGTCTACCTGAATGTTTTTAAAATATTGTAGAGAATTTGGCTCATGATAGATCAAATTCACTTACAGTGTGGATAAATGATGAATTTACTGACTAGGTCACCCTAATGTGTCACAGACATGACTGATTTGTCTCAAGAGAGGTCGTGCAGTTGTTTCAGTTCATAGATAATGATATTTGAGACGTCTTAAAGTATTTCAGGCATCCATGTGGGAATGTCTTATCTAATACAAAATCTATAAGAGACTCTTACCCTTTTGGACTAACAGGTAGTTATGGGATATTGAAAAACATCTCAGATGGTACTGGATGTTTGTATTTGAGGTACTGCACTGTGTCTTTTGATGCAATCCTTAAAGTGCAACTCAGTTGATCAGATATTAGGGTCTAGAGAATCCACTCTTTAGGCCCCATTGGAGTATTGACTAGCAGATAATACTAGGAGCTTGAATACCACATGTAGACACCTGATTGACTTAATCTGAAGCCAAATAACTGATAAAAACTGAACTTCTTTTACTTTTTCGTGTATAGGTAATTAATTGACAGTGAATATAAGATAATGTAATTTAATGTAAAGTACAGTTAAAAAGTTTAGGTATGTCACCTTAAGTTAAGCATTAGGCAACTATTCTTTTATTTATGTGGTGTGTCTTTGTTATGACATAATGCGTAAATCAATGGCAATGTTTTGGGGGGGTATTGTGTGGTTTGCTTTTTTTTTCCTGTCTTTCTTAAGTAGTTTTTTTTGTTAAGAAGGCAGCAGGAACAGCTCAAGTTGGTGAATATATAGGATTTCTAGGTGAAGTAGAAGAGGAGTTCTTTATCTTTCATGTACAGAATCACAGAATGGTTTGGATGGGAAGGGACATTGAAGACCATCCTGTTCCAACCTGCTGCAATGGCCAGGTACGCCTTCCACTAGACTGGGTTGCATGAAGTCCTGTCCAACTTGGCTTTGAACACCCCAAGGATGGAGCAGTCGTACACATCCAATGCTATTTGTAAAGATGTTTTCTCAGAGGCCTGAAATGTATCCTTCCAATCAATCAAAATTCTTATCTTAGGGTTACAGCTTTCAGCATAAACTTATGAAGTCATGTAAGAGTGCATAGCTTTATTGTGAATTTTGCATGACCAGCTGGAGTCCCAGTCTATATTATGATTTTGCTAAGATCTTTGGATCTTAAGGATTTCTTAACTGTGCCATTAGTAACCGACTTCAATGTGTGTTTAGAATGCAGTCTTAGATTTTTGGTGTGATCCACAAAACATAGAAAGGACTTCTGTTTTTATTAAGATGATAATGACAGAGTACACTGCCCTGTCATTCCTCTGATACAAAAATTATCTTTCTAACACAGTCTAATATTAACTTTATTCTTTCCATGTTTAATATTGCCCATGTCTATTTGCATGGTAACAACCATTATTACGTGGCATCAACAATAAAACAAACTTTCATGCAAATTTGCTATACTTATTTGAAATGTTCCTGACTAAAATGGCTTTTTAAGAATAAATCAGTTCTTGTTTATATTGTAACATGAAAAAAAAAATTAAAAATCAATAAAAAGCAACCTGACATGAACACTTGCTGAAAAACATTCTATGTAAAGTTTAAAGACCATTTAACTTAGAGATCTGTTACAGCCAACCTCCACAAGTATTTGGCACATAAACAATGCATAATATGTCTAGGACTCACCTAAACTGTAGATACGAGAATATGTTATGGGAAACATTTCTAGTTTGAGAATTTGTCCCTATTTTTTGAATGGTAAATCTACAAGATTTGGCAAGAAACTAACAAACTAACTGTAATTTGGAAAAAGAGTTTTGAATAGGAAAAAGAAAGGCAAAAAGGGCCAACTATGCGGAGTGCATCAAGAAGAGCATCACCAGCTGGTCAAGGGAGGTGATTGTTCTGCTCTACACTGCAGTGATGCAGCCCAAGTCAAATTCTGTGTGCAGTTTTATGTATTTCACTACAAGAAAGACTTATTAGAAGCTATTGAAGTGTGTTCAGATGAGGATGACTGAGGTGGTAAAAGGTCTCAAGGGCAAGACTTACAAGGAGTGGCAGAGGTCACTTGCTCAGCTTAGAGAACAGAAGGCTGAGGGATGACCTCACTGCAATCTATATCTTCTTTAAGGGGGTAGGCATTGATCTCCTCCCTCTGGCAACCAGCAACAGGTCACAAGCGAATGGAATCCAGCTGCATCGAGGAAAGTTCACATTGGCCATTAGGGAAAGCTTCTTCCCTGAGAGGGAATATGTCCCCCAGTGAAGCAGTCATATTATCCAGCCTGTTAGAGTTCAGGGAGCATCTGGACAATGCTCTGTCATCTCCTTTAATTTTAGGTAGTCCTGCTACCTAAGTTCTGCATTTGATTCCATCAGAGCTCAAGAACGTATAATTGCATACAGTTTTATGTAGTCATGTGTGATATGGGTATTTGTGCTAATAAGGTGTTACTTATAAAATATCTTATTGAAAAGAAAAATGGAAAAAAAAATAGTTTTATTATAGCATACTTGTGTGTTTGCTAAATCTATTTGAAGTATACTAGAAGTACAGTACTTTCACATAAGTGTATTCAGGCATGAAATAGAATCATGCATTTTTAAGTAAATTGCTTTCTAACAAATTTATTTCAGAATATGCACATAATTAGAGTCACAGCTCTGCGTAGTAGTCAGTCAGTATTATATCACTATTTGCCAACCACCCCTTTGTAAACAAGATGTGCCATCTCAGGCTGTGCACTCCATTTCAAAATATTACTGGTGCTCCCTCAGAGATAAGGGGTATTTCAAACTGAGACATTTTATTGACTAACCTGACGTCAGACTTTGATCAAGGAATCATGTTGACAGTAGGATGTTTATTTCCGTGTAGCCTGATTAAAATAATAGAATTTTAGAAACAATTGGAATTGTGTCATTGCATATCAGATAAGATGCTGCATTTGTCTTGTTATTGTGATGTGAACTTATCAAGACTTCAGTGTGGTCTTTTTCTGAAGCTCTGTTACACAGCAGATGGGATGTCTAACATCCTTTTCTATTTGAAACATGCAAGATCTAATAAACAAGAGGGTTTAGAATGTTAAACCAGCCAGCCATACGAAATATGTCATACAGTTTGCTGTCAACCTAATTAATTAGATAGCATTATTTGTTGTCCCCAATGAACTCTGATGAGCTCAATGACTGATAATAGCCTCATTCTTTTGAGAGATTTTCTTTTAATTTCATTCACTTTGATTTAAGAAAGAATGTTTACAGAGGGAAAAAACATCCTACCACTATGAAGGTTTATTCAGAAATACATACCTTTGAGTTATTAATATGAGCAAACATTTGGCCTCTTACTAAGGTCATTTTAATTTTAAATCTTCCAGAGTAACGTTTCTTGAATAATTACTATTTCAGTAATTATCTTGCACTTTCATAACGCATTTCTGGACATGTTTTGTAATAGAGTTCTTGCCCTTCAGACTGTAGAAAGACTCAATAAAATTATGTGGACATCACTTATAATACAGGACAAACAAAATCTTATGGGTAACATAAAATACAAACCTTCAAATCAATCTTAAATAGGGCTATTTTCAGTCAGGAAAACATAATTATTTGCTTTTCTTGTAATTTTAATGTTCAGATTTGCACTAGAACAGACAATTTGATGAACTTTCTAAAAGGGACCAGCACCTCCCTGCCCCACAGTTCCATTTTCAGCCGTGCCACTGTTTCTTAAAGAGACAATGACTATCTTGGGATATCAGCTATAGCTGAGGACCGTGATAACATTTTGGCTTACCCAGGACACTATGAAGAAAATTAAAAGCTGATGAATAGAAAAATCTATAAATAGTGAATGTAATAATTAGACTTCATTAGTGCAAATGGCAGTTTTGCTATTCTTTCTGTTAAATATCTTGCACTTAAGTAAAGTATTAAATTCCTCAGTGGAAGAAGAGGCATAAAATTAAATGGCCAGATCCTGGAAAATTACATGTCCACAATTGAGGATAATTCCTGTGAAATACATGTGCTGTTTCTGAATTTCTAGGTTCTTAGGCTTTATTATTTGGATTATGTGTTATTTTTGTCTGCACTTCTGCCATAGCACCATTTTATTAGTTTTGTATTGAGAGATTTTTTTTTTAATATGCTGCTAAATTAAATTTGCCAGTTTGCATGGCTTTTAACTAAAGTACGTTCTGGTGCACTTCTGAATGTTGACATGCAAATAGTGTTGCATAAACAATCAGATACTCTCAAAAGGGTTAAACCAATTGGTATCCTCTTTGGTAATACCTTTTACATTTATAGCAGTAAATACGAAGAGAGTACAAGGACAAATACCTTTCTGAGGGAGGCAGCATTTATTTACACTTTAGGCTTTAATGAATCATTCCTCTGTACAGAGTTCAGTCTTACACAGCATGCCATAACAACTTCTTCTATTAAGCATCCATGAAGAAAAGTTTTCTCAAGTTTAACATGCTTGATAGTTTCATTGGATCTTGCTGGTAAGAGAAACACTTTTTTCTGTAGGATTTATCTAACTGGTATTTCAGTTTTCTCTCTTTTTTTCAGACTGAAGAAGTGCAGGGGTCTTTTTGCCTATTCTACATTCTATTCCCTAGATACCCAGTTATCCTTCTACGTGCAAGTGCATCCGGGTATATGTACGGGATCACCTAGCAAAAACTTTATAAAGGGTCCAGTCTGAAGTTATACATACCTTTAATGAATTTCTCTTCAAACTCGTTTTTTTATGGATAATTTTTTGAAAGCTCGTTTTTGTATTGTAATGAATGACCACATTATCTGTTTCTTTTGCCTTTATTTAGTCTGTGTTTTGAAGAGTAATTTAAAATTCACATCTTTTATTCTGTGTCCTTATGGTTTCCCTGATTTTTTTGGGACACTTGGTGGTCTGTCACCATGTTCAGTGAAAATATAGCTCCAAAAGTACATGCTTCCTGTATGATAATAGTTATAAACTATAAAGATTCTAAAGTACTAACAATGCAATTAACTTCTTTGATGTATTTTTAAACTTACAACACTATTTGTCCGATGATCTAATAAAATATAAATAAAATTTCAGTGACAGTTTTTTAACTTTTATTGTAGACTTTTCCACAGTATTTTCTATGAAGTGTGTGCCTGAAATACATATAATTCTAAATGATGTACTCTTCTTCACCTTCTGTCTTTTTCCCTTTCTCAACTTATTTTTTGTTCCTTATTTGAGCATCTTTATTTTGTGTGCTACTTTTTTTAAGTCAATAGCTGCTTATTCAGAGAGTAAACTGCACTTGTGGCCTTTATTAATAACTTTAGTGAATGATTGGGCTGTGTTTAAAAGTTATAGAATAAGATTAAATGCATTTCACTCTGTGTAACTCCTTTGTATCAGAGAGGAATATTGATGTTAATAATTTCTTAATTTCACAGAGAATCAAACAGCTTTTCTGGTCTTTAAGCATTACAAAAATGTTAGAATAAAGTAACCAGAACCTAAATATGATTTTTTTTTTCAAAGAATAATTTTAGAGCCAGGCTACAGTTTGAATCTTGGGTTAAGAATCATGAGATATACTTGAAAATAATAGAAACTCTACAGACGTTTCTTGTGAAAAGCTTAAATAAGCATTGGTTTGATGGAGGAGCTCTCTCCAGCATAAATCTTCATTAAATTTAAAACTTCTGCAAATATTTTTTATTATAATTCACTGGGGAAGCTCTCAAAAAAAGTTTTAAAAATACAAGAGAAATATTGTCCTATGTTTTTCCACCAAAAAAATCACCAATGTAGGTAAACTAAAATATTTTATAATTTCATAGAAATATCTAGCTCATCCACTAGCAATATCTAGCTCATCCACTAGCTCATCCATCAGCAAAGGAGTGGTAGAGGCTTCGGTCCCAGCAGTGAAAGCCTCTGGTGATGGGAGTGTGACTGCCAGAGTGGCTCCTCAATGGTCAGAGAAGGAAGTTTCCTTAACATTCACTATAAAATACAGATTGAGATGTATTTTAAAAGAAATTGATTAAGGTTTTATTTTTCAAATTTCTTTCCTTGATGAAAGGGATGTTTCAAAAATACTGTGAATATTTTAGCAGTTCTGAAAATTCAGCTCATGTACAGTGTAAGGTTTTTATTTAATTTTAAACTTCTTTATTTGAACATTTTTGGATTGCAAAGAAACTTTTGCTATGAGCTAGAATGAAGAAAGATGTTGCTGGTTTTCTTCCCAAATAAAAAGATAGTCTACATTGGAAATCTCTAGTAACATTCTCTATTGAATGTTTTTGGGTTGATGCCTGGAATTTTGGATACAAGACTGAAGCTATTTATTCCTTTTCTTTGCATTGCTAATTTATCCTAAATCTTAAGTATGGACTCCTGTTGAAGCAGTGACCAGATGCTAGGTAGCAGGATACAACAAAAAACACATGGAGGAGAGAGACAGGATCAAGGAGAAACACTTGAAGTGATTCTTCCAATTCTGGCTACCAGCAGCAACCTGGATGAAGAGTTGTGGCCAGCCTAGTCAGACCTCTCTGACCTTCAAACATCATGTCTGTCAGTGCCAATCATATCTTTGCTTTAAATAGGAAAAAATCTATTATAAAAATCACATAATATGGGTAAAAAATACACCCCTTTTTCTGTAGTCAATATCTTAGGGTAAGTTAAAGATTACTTAGTTGACACCTTAATTACCTCTGCCTCCCATAAAACCAGTTTTGATTTTATGAAAATAATAATGTTTTAAGGGTTTTTTTGGGGGGTGGGGTTCCATGGATGAACATATGAAATTTTATATGCCAAAAGGCTTGGTTTTTTTTTTTTTCTTTTCTTTATGTGAAAGAGCTCAGTCTCTCCCAAGTAACAAGTGATAGGTCAAGAGGATGTAGTCTCAAGTACTACCAGGGGAGGTTTAGACTGGAGATGAGGAAAAATGTATTCCCTGAGAGGGTCGTTAAGGATGGGAAGGATTGTCCAGGGAAGTGGTTGAGTCATTGGAAGTATTTAACATACAAATAGCCATGACACTTAGGTGTGGTTTAGTGGTGTACTTGGCAATGCTATGTTTATGATTGGACTTGATGATCTTGGAGGTCTTTTTCAACATAAATGTTTCTATGATTCTATTAACCTTGAATTCTTAGTAGAAATTCAGTAAGGACAGTGATTTTCACTTAGTCTTATTGGCAGCAGTGAGGATGTGTTAGCAGTACTTTTGAAGCCTTGAGGTTCTGAGGGAACTGGATGCTACTTCCTCAGCAGATACTCTGTAAAATGCAGGATCAGAGGACCTGCAAGTGGCAGTGACTGCTGTGTTTTAGGGTGAGTTCAATAGTTGGTGTTTGATAGGTAGGCTTTATATACCAGATGCATCTTTGGAAATTAGAATAATAGGGTACCTAGTTTCTGTGCATTCTGTTAGAAATAAATGCGGAATTCAGGTAGAAAAAGTTCTGTGATTTAATGGATATAGGGTCTGATGTTCAGGATTAAGTCAAGATAGAGACAAGTGCCAAGCTTGAAAGTGTTCTGCAAACCAGCTCCTGAAAAACATAGATAAACGTTTTCTAGTAAAAAGAAATTAAAAACCACCATAAATAAACCACCAACTGCTTCCCCCATTCTCTCCTCCCCCCCCAAACAACTAAAACCAAAAGAAAACCAGAACAAAATTCCTAACTTGGATTTTTCTCTTTTATTTTTTCTACTACTTTGTAACATATGTATGTTTAGAAGATACATCACTATCTCATACATTTCATGAAACTTTTAAGGTGGTCTCCAGGAGTTTGAAATGCATTTTTCAGTCATTGCAGCAACATTTGAAATGGTGCTTTATCACTGGCTTTATTATGTTTTCTTGTAAACACTAGACACACAATTAACTATCTTTCTAAATCCAGGCAGAAAAGAAAGAATATAATTTTTTTGCTGTCATTGAAAATTCAGGTCAAAGTTTCCTGACACATAGATTTTCTTGAAGGATATACAGTTAAGATCAATATTGTGTCATTAAAAAATACATTTCTGCTGAGTCATCTGAAAGAAGCTTAGGAGTCTTTGTTTTCAACAAACACAATTATAGAGTCTGGATATACTCAGTGATCTGTGAAGGTTAATATCTATCCATAAAAGTGATGTGCTGGGTTTCTTTTGTCTATTCGCCTACACATTAACAGGAATTTTCAAATATAATTGAATTCTTCACCTTATTATAAAACTAACACTGACTATAAACTTTTACTTGTGGGTCAATGGGTGGATACCTAATGATTTTTATATGCTACTTCAGCTTTCTTTGGATGTCCTCATGACATAAATCTTCACAGTCAAATCCCTTCAGGGACAGTTTTCAAAGGTGTTTTCTTTTTTTAACAGCTATGACAGCATTTTTGTAAATGACTACAGGCTAGCTGTCTGTCTGGATATTCAGATAATACCACTTTATTTAACCAGAGCAGAAAAATTCAAAATATACATATATACATACATATATATTTATATAAATCTATACAGACACACACCTGTACATACATATGTGTATGTTAATGTGTAATAAAACATACTTTGTATCTATATTTTATATAGATAAATTGAGCAATAACATATGTACAATTATTTTTTTTTTCAAGGATTAATTCCTCTTCTGATTTGTTCACATGCTTCTACCTGCACAACCTAGAAATGAAATCCAGGAAAAACCCATATAAACCAACACTACTACACCTGCTTCCCTCCCCTGGAAAAAAACCCCAAAAAGCCAAATCAAAATAAAAGCCCCTAGACTCTTCTCCTTGAAACTAATATGCACTACAGGAACAAATATTTTTTATTTCAGATAGCTCAAAAGAAAACTTCCTAAAGTCAACTGATGTTTTTTCTATCTCTTCCTAAAGAGTGCATTATGTGAAAAAACATGTTTTTAATGACAGAAACTGTTGTTACTAGAATTTAGATGATGTAGGAAAAATTCTGTTTTAATGATTTCTTGGAGGAACACTACCATTGTTATTGAAAAATACATGACTTACCATTGTTATTGAAAAATACATGGCTTAGAATGTATTATGTACCATTTATTAATGAATTTACCTGCCTTTTTGAGGATATTAAAGCTAACTGACATACTAATATTAACATAGAGACAAAAAAACCCCCTGCACAAAACTGAAAAGTCCTGTTATAAAAATACTTCTTCAGGCTACATGAATAATAGCTTTGCTACTATGAAACAAAGGGAATGAAAAAAAGAAATAAACAAAAAATAATCAAAAACTTTGTAGAAAGAAAAAAGATTCAAAGATTCTTGCTACATGAGAGAAACTTGTAAAAAAATAAGGACAAAATCAGTGTGAAGAGAAGGTATAATGCTGAGAAAAATGGTAGTATATTTTATACATACTCTACTCAAATTTAATTATTTTGCAAATTTTAGTACAATTTAATAGAATTAGCTTTGTGCTTATACCACTGTAGGGCCATTATCACTGATTGAATGAAAGAAAAAATTTTGTCATTAAATATATGTAATGCAAATAAGAAGTTATCATCTTATTTTAGTATTGACTCTTTAGTTAGGGTGCAGAATGTTTGTCATATCCCAAATTGCATTATTTGATGTGCAGTCCATTAATCATTATCTATTGAGTAGAAACCATCATCAGTCATGGGTCAGTTTGGGATGGTTGCATGAAAACGTGTTGGGTAGGACCAGAGAGACCTAGCCACAACACTAGAATATTTTTTTTTTGGTGGGAGGACCTATTTACTACTCCATCAATCAGGAAAAGTCTTTTTCTCTGAATGTGTGATTTGATACAGTGAGTAAGAGGAAATAGTCAGTTAGCAGACTAAACTGAGGATGAATTCTTGGTCATTTTTATATCAAGGAGACTCTTGCCATTGAGTTTTGCTTTTCAGTCTTGAGTTCAGCATTTCAGTATTTTTCAAATCTGGAGGAAATGTGTGATAGTCAGATAGAATACAATTAAAGTAAGAGAAGAAAACATTTGGGTTCTACATAAAACCTAAGACAAATTCCAAGGAATAACTGAACTGAAGGATACTCTCTCAATAGAAAGTGAAACATTCATGACCTGGGTTTTTATACTCTAGGCCCAATCAGTTATATTTATTGTACAGGTAGCTACTCATATTGGCAAGAAGAGGGACAGATGACTTATATAGATCCTGTTCAGCTTTAATATCTATTAAAGCATGGATGCATTCCAAGAATGAGCTGACTGGGTTCAGAGGAGTTCAGTAGCTCTCAACATGGAAGCACGGGCCTGCCTTGCTCCCTCAAGTCAAACTAATCTGCAAATCTGTTCTTCACATTGTTGCTGATTAAATAAGTCATTCTTTTTTTTTTTTTTTTTTTTTTCTTCTGAAAGAGGAAGTCTGCAAAAAACAATGAAAAAATAGGTTCAGAGTCACATAATGAAATTAAGGTATTAGGAGTACTGCAGTGCTAGCATGTTTTCCATTTGCTCCTCATGTGCACGTGCAGCTTTTTGCCAATACAGTCACTAGAAGGAATGGAGACTTTGTATATTAAAATAGAACCTTGTTTTGTCAAACAAATTGTTAATGAGATTTCTGACCAGGTTTTTTTTAAGGCTTTTATGTTTTCATTTGTTAAAAGCAGTTCTGGAACAGGCATGCTAGTGTTAGTGGATATTAGTCTCCAGTATTTAGTTTAAAATTGGCTGGGTTAAAATGAATGAATAAATCTTGGAGACTGTCCCAAAGACCTTTTGTCTTTAAAAGGCTAAATAAGCAGGAAAATCAGGTGTCAAATAAATTCTAGGTATGAAAAATCTAGGTAAAGTTATGGGATGGTCTACTTTTTATTACAGATCTTTTAGATAGTGGAAAAAGGGTTTATAGAATGGTTTAAATGAAAATAGTCTGATCTGTTTGGGTAAACTCTGGAACTATTTTTTTCTCCTACAAGATATTAAATAGGAGAGAATCCCTGTGATTCCTACTCTACTCTGCTCTCATGAGACCCCACCTGGAATCCTGCATACAGTTCTGGTTCTCCAACATAAAAAGAGCATAGAACTGTTGGAGCAAGTCCAGAGGGGAACCACAAAGTTAAGAAGGGAAGTAGAGCACCTCCCCTATGAAGACAGGCTGAGAAAGCTGGGGCTGTTCACCCAGGAGAAGAGCAGTGGAGACATAGCAACATTCCAGCGTCTGAAGGGAGCCTACAGGGAAGCTGGAGAGCGTCTTCATCAGGAACTGTAATGATAGGTCAAGGAGTAATGGGTTCAAACTGAAAGAAGGGAAATTCAGTTTAGATATATGGGAGAACTTATTCACTCTGAGGGTGGTGAGACACTGGAATAGGTTGCCCACAGAAGTTATGAATGCCCCATGCCTGGGCAGATTGGATGGGGCTTTGAGCAGCTTGGTGTAGTGGAAGATGCCCTTGCCCATGGTAAGGTGGTTGGAGACAGATGATCCTCAAGGTCCTTTCCAACCCAAACCATTCTATGATTCTGTGATTTTATTGTAAGTAAGTGTATTGAAAAAAGTTCCTTGTACAATGTTCCAAAATTTAAGCTTGTATTTTTTGTAAAGACCTGCTTTTCCACTTTGGTTTTTAATATTGAGGGCTTCTCCAAACTGAATGATACATAAAAATACTTTTTTTAACAAGAAAGTCAATAAATTATTTCCTTGGTCTCCCTCCATAAGAAAACTCCATGCCCCATTTAATGAATACTTTTCTTTCTTTAATCCTTATTAAAACAGACTGGAAAGTACTAGTTATATTAATTGCTTCAAAAAGTAGGATAATACTAGAGTTAAAATTACAGTGACTGATATATTTTAAATGGTGATCACCTGCATGCATAGTTAGATCAGAAACTGTCAAAATGAAGGTCACACCAGTTGACAAGACAGCGTAGAATAACATAAAGCATGGGAAATATCAATACAAGAAAAAAAAGAGAAACATAGCAGAAATAATAAAAAATACTTTACACAATTATCAGACACAGCCTTAGTGTGCTTCTAGTTACGGGAGCTGAATTCATTATATGGGGTTTTTTTCAGTCATATTACAAAAGTTCTGCTGAGAACATACTTTCTTTGTTGCACTTTTCACCTCTAGATAACCTCCCCAGCCCCCTACTTTAACAGTATCTTTCTTCAAAGATTCTGCACACTGCCTATGCTACTCTCAGAATTTTAATGCGATTTTCTGAGAATATGGAGTGTTATGAAGCATTAACACTTAAACCCACTGCTAATCCCCACATGGCTTGCTTTATTCTTTTAGATCTGTATATTGTATGAGCTACAGAGAACAATAAAACTGAATAAGTACCTCGGAGAGAGAGCAAGAGCCTGTGTGTGAAACATGCTAAGTAATTATAGTGGTACTATTTGAAGAATGGTAGTCAAGGCTGTTTTAAATATAGAACATTTTCAATCAGATGATTAGCTGTAGTTAAAAAGTAGTTTCCTGTCAAAGTTTGTCTGGAGGCCTTCTGTTACCCAGGGGTTAATTTGGATGCAAAGTGAATATCAAGTTTTCTTCAAGAAGCAAAAATATGTAGGTTTTTGACACATTCACATGCAATTTTGAATTAACAACACAGCAGAAAGGGTTTTAATAGCAAATGCTGTTTCCCAGTCTTGCAACTCCAATCTAGCCTCATGTTTACTCAATGCAGTAGAAAAAAATAATTTAAAAGCTTTTCATTTTTAATACACACAGAAACTTAATATTGCTTTTCTAAAATGAAAAATATATATTTTAATAATTCAAATATAACATGGGAAATCAAGGTGCAGCCTGTTGAGGTTATTTACACAGAAATAGCATATTTCTCTTGTTTTCTTGTTCTTTTCTTTCTGTTCTGATCTGCACATCATCAGATTTTGTGATACAACCAGAAAATGGCATAGCAGGTTTTCATACACCTGTTGTCTTAAAGTCAACATTTTTTTAAATGTTGTGGCTACAGATCACATCACTAACAAGAAATAAACAGCTGCATGATATAAAACACATTAAGAGCAAAAGAAGACAGAATCCTTCTCCCATTATTGTCTGATTCTGAGTTTAGATTATAATTCAGATAAATGTAAATCCAGTGCTACAAATATAGGTGAAATTCTTCAGAATAAAGTGTAAAAAATGTTGATCTATATAACTTTTGGTACCAATTTATAAATTAGCATACATTGTGCATATAAATCTATACTCTATAATTATATAAATCTATAAATCTATACATGTATTTCATAATGCATTATTAAGCTTTTCAACTCTGTTGAATGGTGGGGGTTTAGCTTGCTCAAATGAAAAAGCACAACTGATTTGGCTTTGTTCAAAATTACTTGCATAAATATATTTTAAAACAATACAGACAAATAGGCACTACTTTCAATAAACAGCATACCTTGATAGGAAACATCTGTCTTATGATGAAGTTTAACTTGACCTTGAAAACAAGGGAAATAACATATATAACTCTTGTAATTCCTGGAAGAAGGAGCTCCCTAGTTTAATGATGTTAAGCAGAATTTGAAAAAAAACACAAAGCAAACAACAATAAAGCCACCAAAAAAAAAATAGTTTGCAAAGTAAAAAGGACAGTGATAGAAAAGAAGCACTTTTAAATTAATAATCAAAGGAAATTTGAAAGAAAACACATAACCTAGAAAAGCTGACTTTATTACAGCCTATTAGATATTTTTCCTTCTACATTTCCTAGTGCTTGATAAGTAACCAAGTCAAATTAGTTCTATTTAAAATGGTTTTGTTGCAGAGAAAAGCAAATAGTTTTAAATATGTACGTGTACACTTCAGGGCAGAAATAAGGACCAACATAAACTGCAAAAGACCTCATAACAACACAGATCCTAAAAAATAATAGAGACAAATTAATGTAGCTAGAAGTTCTTTGAAGATCAGTACTGAGCATACAGGCTCACAGTGAACTCTCTCATTTGAGTATGAAGTGTAGCAGATAAATGTAGAAAAAAGCTCTAAGCAAATTATATATAAATAATTTACATAAACTGTTTAGCTGAGCTTAACAAAGGAGGATGAAGTTAACTTACAGTAAGGTCATAGAATCCCAGACAAATTAGATAACATAAGATGTTCCCCTGCCACCAATGAGAGACATAACTTGTTATAAGTATTTTTAAAGGATGTCAAAGCATAAAAAGTTAGTTAAATTAAAGCTAAGGCCAGAAATTAAGAAGGAGAAATCCTATTTGAAAAGGATGTTTTATGTGTATCTTAACATCTCACACTTGAAGTTTTGTGTACTATCTCTTACACATGGAATAATGCAGGATCTTGTTTATCTAATATTTCAAAGCAAAAA
The DNA here is from genome assembly GCA_034509425.1 of Eopsaltria australis. Taxonomy (NCBI): domain Eukaryota; kingdom Metazoa; phylum Chordata; class Aves; order Passeriformes; family Petroicidae; genus Eopsaltria; species Eopsaltria australis. Next base: position 6,494,286 of record JAVTVJ010000009.1, read on the forward strand.
GTCCTTTTGAAGACTACAAGGAAAGAAATTGAAACTTCCAATCTGAAGAACAGGTTATTTTAAAAAGTAAAATGTTGAAGTGAAGATGGAAAAATATTCAAGTCATATTTCAGTTAAAACAAAAGTACAATACTATGATCTCTTGTATATTAGCTACTTTATTTTATGCTATGCTATTTTAAAAGTTATTTTAAGTTTGATTTCAAAAACTTCTGCAGAGACTGTGGAAGTCTTTCAGAGGTCTGGATAGTTTGGCTTTTTCCACAGATGCCTTACTTGGATTTTAAATACTGAGTCAAAATTTTGTTACAGTTCCTTTATATTATCATTCCCCACAAGCATGTCTTCTCAAGGAAAAGTAAAGAGTGTTCCCATCTCCCTGTAATGCCTTTAATTGTCAGGAAAGTATTTGCTATGAGTCAAACATCTGCAGTCACATCCACACTTTTTAGTACTAACATGTCTCATCATTCAGTAGGATTAAATCCAGCATATCTGCAAAAAGACAAATACATATGCTGTCTTTTACAGAATTACTTCCGCAACAACTCATAAATGGATAATTTTTTCTTCTATAGAATTTCCTTTTTTGCCATTGTAAATACTTACAGTAACTCAACCACTAGAATACCAGCTTCCCTTCTCTAACTGAAGCACCTGTCATGGCTGAATGTATAGAACTGTGATAAACAGTTACCTAGTTTTTGTTTCAAGACTCATATACCTTCCTTTTCTTCCTCCTCCTTCCAAGACACAACCTCCAATGTCACCAACATTCTTAGCCACTGGCTTATATTGAGGAAGTGTGAGGACTCTCCCTAAGTTCTCACCAGGGATCCCACTGGGATACAATGGGTGAAGCTCTTTAACTTTGCGCACAACATAGTACTGCTGATTGCAGTGCTGTTTAAGTGGTTCAGTGTATAATTACAAAAATAATTACAAAAAAGCTTAGCTTCAAACTTCTCTGCTGCTGTGATATGCTATCCTCTTCCTACAGACTGGTATTTCCTAGCAATTCACTGTCACATGTAATTGTTAATGCCCCTGGTAGAATCTCAAGTCTTTAATTGGGCTGTTGAAGTGCAGACAGCTCAAGCCTCAAGTGACTATTTCTTTTATAATTTTGGCATCTGTTGTAGAGATATCTGGCTGAAAAGAATGTTAAAGGACATCCTGACAGGATCTATGTATAGTTCATCCACTCAATCACAATTATCTTCTCTTTTATAACTAATTACTTTTGTTCATGAAATGATTTTTTAAAAACCAGCTGAAATTTTGTGAGCTTGAAGTGAGATTCAACTTGTGAATTCTCAATTTCAAAGTCATAAAGTATGCAACAAAAAAATTACACAATATGTAAACTCTCAGGAAGAAAATGAAGAGTTTTCCAGCTTTCCTGTCTTCCAGAAATATGAGGATAGATAAACACCTACATGTGAAGGGCCACTTCTTTGATAACTACCATATTTAATTACTCTTGCTTTTTAGCTGACTATAAGCTTCCTAGAAATACTGAATTTCTAAGGAATGGATAGATAATTAATTAATTAATAACATGGTTTATGAAGTTATTAAATGTTAGCTAGATCAGGATGCTTACTGAAGCATGCTTACTCTAACTGATGTAGCTCTTCAAACTTGGAAGTTGCTGGTATTTTACTATCACATTATCCAAGTGAATCTAGAAATAATGGCAGAAAATCCAAGTGCAGGAGGAGGAAACAATTGCAAATAAGTCTGCATTCCTGTTAATTTATAGGTGGTTTCTGGAAAGTCTTTCTGAAAATATGTGCCAACAACCATGTTGTATCACTCAAGAAGATTGCTACTTATTCTTAAATGTGTTCCAAAGAGGAGGTAAAGCTATGATTATTACCCAGAATGTGTGAAATAAGAAAGTTGTTCATTTGTGGTTTTTTACAGCTAGTGGTGGTCTTTTTAAAAAAAAAGTTATCATATTTTCATTTTCTCCCTGGCAGGATCTGACAAACTTAGATGACTTTAGATGTCCACCTTCTAAATTACTACTTATACTCCTGAGCATCTGCCACATCCTGCATATCTCATAATATGCTTCATTTCTTGATCTGAAAGCTTACAGTACTTCAACACTTTCCAGATTGTTCTAGCTTATCCTAATCAACAAGACATCTGGCTCCCAAATTCCATAGGTGTACAAAAGAAAGACTGAGAAATGCTTTAACCACTTTAGTTAATATTTCTTGGAGAAACTGTCACATCACAAAATAAATTTATGACAGAGAAAGGTCTGCAGGATCGGAAGAAAAAAAGCCAAAACAAACTGATTACAGCCAATATTACTTCTTAGTGTCTGTTCTCTAATTGCACTTAACAATGCACCCATTTAGTTTGAGGAGTAAAGATTTCCAGTTCTCAAATGCATACTAATGTTAGTTATTATGTTTTAGTTTCATATAATTCCTGTTGTCGTTCTGTCAAAATGAACAAAAATGCTTTCAATTCTTATGAAAGCATTGAAAGAGCCTCCGCCATAAATAACTTGTGACTTATTGTTCAGGAAATGTATATGCAACTTCAGGGTACTAAATCCTTTACTCTAGAAATTGAATGGTTTTTTTTCTCTTTTCCATGTTCTAGTGAATGCAGCATTAATGGTAGTCAGTAAGCTAACCTCAGTAAGCATGGTATATTTCTGAAACTGTGCATGGACTTGTTTTTCTTTGGCCCTAATTCCCTGTACTGTATATGCAGCAAAACTCAGATCCATATGCTTAGTGTTTCCTGACCTGTTTTATGCAAATTTATTGTATTTTATAGATCAGCTTTCTAAGGCACACTGTGGACTGCTCCTGAAATGTATATACTTATCTGACATTTTTGGAACTTCCTTGGTGGCAAGATACTTGGGATTTAGGCAGCTATTACACCTACTTTGTCTTAAATTAGATTTAGCTTTTAGTTTATTTGCATTTTCATCAATTAGTACACTTTTAACTTCTAGTTCTTTAATTTTTGCCTTTGTGCATCCCGAAGGCAACATAGGACTCAATAAAGCTATTTGTTGCTATAGGCAACAGAATTGTTTTCAATATATTGTCAGACTGATAATATCATTTGAATTTTGGTGCTTTGCTGCAGTACTATCCTTATGATTGTTGTCATGGAGGGGGATAAAAATATTTTGATTGGTTGGCACATTGTGCATGTGAGCTATCACTGTTTCTTGTACTGCTTTTTGAGATGAAAATGATAAATAAAGGACTAGTCCCATCTGAGTTGATCCCTGGGGAGAGATAATCCTTCAGTTTGATATAAAATGGCCCCGTTTGGAACAATTTCCTGGGAATTTAAAATACCAATATATTAGCAGTCACACTGTTTTTTTTATAACATGATTACATGCAAACACTATCATATTTCACTGATTTAAGTACTGAGAATCCAGGGTAAAAACCTAGGATTTATTTTTTTAAGTTATTTTTATGTAGAGTTATCACCAGAAATATCAGTCTGAGTATTATTAATAACTATCTGGGTTACTGGAAAGAATAAATATATGAAAATATGCCATAAAATTAAAAGAGGTATTATTGGTGTGAAATTTTTTACTGATTTTGGTCCTCAAATATTTGTTTTCTCAAATTACAGCATCAATGACAAGTGTCATAACTTATAAAACCGTAACACTATCCCTTCAATGAAAATCCTTTTCCCCTTGATTAAGCCTCATGTATACTATTAGAATTGTTTGTTTGCTCTTCTTTGTATGTATTTCATCTTTCTTTTAATTTTCCCCCTGAGATGTAAATTAATGTTGCCCAGTGGATGGCTGTTGCTAATTGTAGGATAGAAAGTAATTATAGAACATAAAGTTAAATTGAATGTTAAATAAGTATCTCTCCTGTTGCATCAACTCAGTGAATTGCAGAGCATTAATAGTATTTGTAAAACTAGTTTGCTGGGGAAGGCTTAGAGTCAGAGAATTGTTAAGGCTGGAAAAGACCATAAGATTGGGTCTCTTCTAGTACTGCCATGTTCACCACTAAACCATGTCCCCAAGTGCCACATCCACATGCCTTTTGAACACTTCCAGGGATGATTCTACCACTTCCCTAGGTAGTCTGTTCCAACGCCTCCCTTTTCAGTGAAGACATTTTTCTTCATGTCCAATCAAAGCCTTCTCTGAGGCCATGTCCTCTTGTTCTGTCACTTGCTGCTTGTGAGAAGACAGTGACCCCTGCCTGGCTACAATTTCATCTCCTCTGAGCCTCCTCTTCTCTGGGCTGAAAAATTCCAGGTCCTTCAGTTGCTCCTCATAAGACTTGTGCTCCATGCCCTTCACCAGTTTTGTTGATTTTCTCTGGACATGCTCCAATGCAGGGTAAAGAGGAGCTAGCGGGATGCAACAGGAGCCTTGTGGTGGTGAGATCTTTCTACTTAAACTCTCTCTCTCTCTCTCACTTCCCTTCCCTCTTCCTATTTCTTTCTCTCTCTCTAGGTCACATTAAACATTTAATAAAATCCATACTGTTGACTTCAGCATATGGTCACATTCGCCACTTAATTCAAGCAGAGGTATCTCTTACAATCAGATCATAACACCATCAGAAGCCTCAAACATTGTCTCAGTCTTGTGACAGGAATTTTGTCCTCAGTTAACAAGGATTTGTTGTTCAGATTTTTGCCACTGGTGTTTATTGAAACCAAAACAGATTCCATGTTTATGGTATATTATGCCAGGATATGGAAAGAAGGTAAGAGATAGAACTGAGTTTACCAAACACATCCATCTTAAGTATAATGACAAGATTGGCTGATTTAACTCTTATTTTAAACCTTGTTAACGTCTTAATTGGTAAATGTGAATGATGTGCTGGCTATGGTGAAACTGGGCCACCAAAAGCCTGAAGAAATCAAAGCCTTAATTAAAAAATAAAACAAACTAAAGAAAACCCTTTTTTTCCTTGCAGATATAAGTGATAATAATTAAAAAGTACTCATTAAAAGGAAGCCTGTAAAGGATAAAAAAAATCAATCAACCTAAACCGGAGCAACCAAAATGTTCCTTTTGTAAACGACACTATGTTAAACAAGAAGGAAATAAAAGAAAGTCCAAACTACTCCATTATTTTTAAATGCTGTTTTTCTCTAGTTTGCACAAACAAAGAAAGAGAGAATTAGGATTTTAGGGACTTCTCAGTGGATTCTGAAGCTCAACAGCTAGGCTGAAACAGCATGGTGTTTGGCAGATGTTACAATAGGGTTACAGAAAGGCTAAAACGTGTCAGGTGCAGCCTCTTAAAGTTGAAAATGTTAATCCAGGATCTCCCACTGAAAAGAGTGGGTTTATAATGATTTTGCTATAGATTGTTGCATATATAAAACATAAATTATCCTTATACACTATTTTTTAGGTTTGGGATGAGAAGACAGTTGTAGTTTCTATGAAGTCAGCAAAAATGGACTTTTCCCCTGAACTACCCACATGCACTCAAAAATGTCAGAGAATTATAAACTACTCTGAATAGTAGACTTCACTTCTATGCGTGATCAGCATAAGAAGGCAATGGAATATCTTTTTTCACCTCTTTGTATCATCTAAGGAAAGTCACAAAGAGTAGATAATGCTCAACTGCAAGAATAGTAATTGTGTTTGTTCACAAAATAAGAATAGTCTCTATGTATTCTCCTTGAGCATCTGTTCAAGAAAGGCCAGAAGCAATTCTTTCATTAATCACTGAATGTCATGTGCAATAAATCTACCTCAACTCAGCGTGATATAGTTTTTCCAAGTACTCAGTTCATTTGTAAATGTTATGGGTATGTCAGTCCAACGTGGGTTAGCCCTTTCCTTCATTATGCTGCTTAAGTTTATTCTGCTCTGCCAGAGTTGCCAGGACACTACCAAGATATTGTTAGCAAGCTAATTAGTAGTGACTGTGCTATGCTTACATAACAGTAACTATTTAGTAGACATACAAAATGCAATATAGATATACAAAATGTAATCTGCCATCTACAACTTGGCATCTGTAAGAAAAGATTGTCATTTGCTTTTTTTTTTCTCTCTTCTCACTTTTTTATTTTAAATTCACAAGCTATTAGAGAATTAGGTAGGGTGTCATATCATAAAACACTACAGTAATGACTAAAATATATCAATAATTTCAATATTTTCATAATTTTACTTGGTGTTTCAGAGTAAAAAAAAAGGTTTCCTACATAATTTACTCTGTGGCTACTCCTTGGGAAAAGAAATGAATTTGAATTTCAAAAGACATTTTCATTTTTCTATTAAGCTTTGTAATCTCCTGAGTTATTAGAATTCTCCCACTTGCCTAGAGTTACAGATATTTGTACTATACTTGTTCCTTTTAACTTTGGTCAGCATTAGCTGGAGTCAAACACAAATTATATTATGTTCTGTGTTCAATAAAATCATATAGGAAACATCTCTAATTGTAAACTGAGTTTTTCTTAGTTATCCTCTAAGTATCATATTAAGCATTCTGATATTTTTGACATTCTGAAAAATACATGGATTATTTTTGTTTGTTTAAGCAATTACAACTCAGCTACTGCATGTTGTATTGAAATGTAACTGTAAATAAGTCATTTGCTGAGAAAAATGCTTGGTGTGTTAAGACAGTTTTGTAAAAATCTGTTTTTAACTCGCACCTAATCTAATACCTGAAACCTTGTCAGTGAGTTAAATCTATTAATACATTTAAAAAAAAATGTTGCTCTACAAATAAAATAAGGAGTGCATCTGCTTTCTACCCACAATAAATCACAGTGGGGGACGATATCTTTAGAAAATTAACAGTCTCACTTACACGTATAAATACGTACTACCACTGGACTCGTGTTGCTCATACTTGCAACACTTATTATTCATATTCCCTGCTAACACTACAATGTTAAGAGTTACACAGATATTGGAATTTACCCAATTTTTTAAATGATCAAAAAAATAACATAGGCATAGGACATAAATTAGAAGTGGAGACATAACCTTCCCTCTTTGAGAAATGTAGACATACACATCTTGCCTATATTCTCAGTATTTTGTTATCACTATTAACATCTCTGAAAGGATAGCTTGTCCAGATTTTAATATCTCTAATCAACAACTAATGATTAAAAATATGTTTCTTTTTATTTTATTTAACTCTACCAATAAAATGTGTTAAGTAATGATTTTAATCCATTGGAACTTCTGTCAATAACTAAAGCTTGACCTTCAGTTTAGGAGTCATGGATAGTAAACACTAATGATCAAATGCTATTTTAGGGTATTTTATTTATTTCTTTTTTTAAAATTTATTTTAGTAAGTCAGAAATTTAAGGGTATTATTTGAGAGAGAAAATGATAGCATAAGGACGAAATCTAATGTCGTATAAGTGATATTATATTTCTTATCACTGTCAAACTAGACTTGCACATTAAAAAGTTTCTTCTCCTATTCTTCAAAAACTCCATTCCCAAATTATAAGGTTGTTTTTTGTTTTCCTTGAAAAAGAATAACCAAAAGAATAAACTAAAAATTTATTTGTAAGTTGCAACTGTATGTGTCTAAATTTTCGTCTACTGCTGTCAGTCTTGCTGGTAGGTTAGATTTCAAATCATTGAATATCATAATACTTGTCTGATGGCAATAGGCATGGATACAGCTGTATGTATATAGTATTCCTTAGCAAAAAAAACCCTCACAAACAAAAAACCAAACGTGTTATTTTCTGAATTGTGAAAATCCTTAAGTTTTCAATAATGTGCACTATATAAAAGGCTATGCTTTAAACAAAATACACGTAATATTTTTGGTGATTAATCATTAGGACTTTTTTTAATCCATCCGTCTCTTCATAACTATGCCCATGGCTTGGTCACCTTTTATACTACACACATGCATTTTGCATTATGGAATACTGGAATAGGACATGGTTGCAAATAATGGCAGGAAGACTTAAGTAAAAGGAAAGGCTGCTAGTGGGAAAGGTTGCTCAGACAGGAAATATTCTCTTATCAATAGCTTTCAATTGATACATCTTGATCTCATTTTTGGTAGGATCCTATAACACAAGTCCTTTCTTTCCAATGGTTCAACCCCCCGAAAGCATAAGAAATAAATGATAATAAAACATTACTGATGTCTCCAGAAACAAAATCTTAAATATTTATTTTCTAAGAAGATATTTATTGGAAGGAAAAGATTGAGCTAGTGACAAAGTATAGGGATAAAAGATATAATATAATGAGAATGCAACCTCATCCAAGTATTGAACTCATCTTTTTCAACTTTCCTCTTTATTTTGGTAAGCTTTTGTCTTTTGAAATAGTTAGCAGCACCATTGTCTGTATTAAAGTTTGTTTTGTTTTTTTTTTTAAATTTGATATCAATCACACTGAGCTGTGACACTATTTATAAATCTGAAAAGTAGAGCTGTTTTATCTACATGACTATTTAATTTTTATTTCCCTTCTGGCTTTTGAATAACTCTTCTTCATATTCTTTGTGTCTTCAAGCTCTTTATGAGAACTAGAAAGTCACTTTTTGTGAAAGCTGAGATTCTGATACTGTTGGTTTTCTTCAAGCACTGGACTATGTGACAAATAGCCAATATTACTACATTTTTGAGGAATGGCAAGAGTCAACAACACTGAGAACAGAATCTAGCAAGAGGATTTTCTTCTTCTATTGTGTCAGATAAATGGATGAACTAAAAAAAGAGGGAACATAATATCTTAGTTCTGGCTGGCATGCCCTTCCCAAATTTAATAAGATGGATGAAACATTTCAGGAACATGAGCTGAAAATTTCTCTAGACTTGAAAATAATTTTAGGAAGACCCTGACAAGTGCCAGAGTGCTGCTGAGCAGTTGTAGTTAGGATGGACCCCAAAGGCATTCTAGCTGCTGCACTACGGAGTTATGTAGGCTATTTACTTTTTATAGAAGCAAAGTAAAGGAACATGCAGGATGTGGTGCACTGCAGCAGTTATGCTGCATGTTGTACTAAAACACATCTAAACTACCCCATGATTTGTTACATTAGATTATACCTGGAGGCAAGCTTCCACTCTATTTCTTATTCCACACATGGGAAAAAAATAAAATGGTACAAAGACAATATTTTGGGTGTGCCTCAGATATCACTTGGGGGTGCACTAGAGATTCAGAACATACAAGTGGGAAGCTATTATGAAGCATAGTGAGAACAATGGCATAGAGGAAAATAGAGTCACAGAGTTTACATCTTTCTTAAATAGAGCAGGGAAAAAAAATTGAAATTTTAAACAATGTTAAAATTAAAATGGATTAATGTTTTTCTTTCACATTTTGAAAGAGTTTCTGAAATCTTTGACCTTCCATCAACATCTTGCAGATGCTATTTTATGCCAACCTGGTGGCCTTTTTCTCAAGACAAAGCGCAGTCTAAGTATGTGTGAAGGGGAATGTGGATGTCTGTATACTTGTCTTCATAGTTTGGAAATTATTCCCAGACACAGCTTTTCTTGTCTCAGCATCCTTTCTGATGCCTGCAGGTGAATCCAGATTCTTCTGTTTCAGAAAATCCTAACTGATATTCTGCCTGAATTTTTTGTGTTTCTGTTGCAAACTATTAAGTGCACATAAAAATTGCAAAATAGCTGGATAGATGTTATTTGTGTTAAAAATTCATGATTCATTCCTCAGAGGCCTTGAAAAGATTGAATAAAACTGTTACACTTTTCATTCTTTTCATTCATATTTTCATTTTTAAACCTTAAGTTGATACACTCACTAATATATGGGATATCTGTTCTTGATATTCTGTAACTGTAAAGCATACAATACATTTTGTACAAGGTTTATCCACATAGTTCTACAATACTACAATGTTTACAAAATTCTACACAATATGTGGTTGGTTTGATTCATTGCTCTGTATAATTTGAGTTAAAAAAAATTTATGTCTGAATGTGTCCCAAGTTCTCTGGAAACAAATATGTCCTTATTGGCTAAAATGTGCTAATGGTTCCTACTAATTCTTTGTTTTCTTGGATTCATATTGCTGTTGTCATTTAGACTGACATTTACAATATGCCTTATATACCTTTTACCTTAATAAAATTATTTAATAGGTCTCATTTTATCAGATCCAATTATTATAAAATCACTAGAGTTTTAATACCTCTTTTTTTAATTAGTTCAGGGCAATTGCATAGGAAGTAGAAGCCAATAAATATAACAAAGAAAATCTTCATTTAAAACTGCCCAATTTTTTTTTCCATTGCTTGTTATTTCCATAAATTTTATTATTAATAGAACTTTAAACCGCATAAAAATAATGTCACACAATAGGCAACAAATTTCTCTCTCTGTTCATTGCTAAACAATTTGATGTTTTACTTCAACTTTAATTTTACAATTTAACTCAAACTTGCTTAAAATGATCACTAACCAAGAAATATTGATAATTAAAAATATTTCCCCACATATTTTTATGTATATGTTCTATACCAGCATAAACTGGATTACAGGGGTGAATTTTAGTGCAAACAAGAATATTTGATTTAATTTTGAGTTTGTTTTCATAGAGTGAAAATGCAGTTCCAAAGTGAACCTATTAAAATGAAGATGTACCTTAAATATTGCATCCAAAAAATATATAATGGGTGACATCATTCAGAGTAGTAAACCTGCAGATCAAGACATTATCTGAAAAATGGATTCAGTGTATTCATTTCATTTTAATTTGACCCTTATCTCCCAGACAACACTGAATTGTTCCTTCAGGAAATAGCCACAGGAAATCACAATTGCATTTTCAGTACAGGAATACCAAAACAGGATCATTGAAAAGTTGTTTAAAATATCTGCATTTATTTTTAAACATAAAATGTTGTCCTTAGAATCAGACCTGTAATGTGAACTATTACTTATTCTCCAGAGGAAATTCTTCTATATTCTCCAGATAGTCCAAATCATGAATTTGTGGTGCAGTCATATGTACTAAATTGATTCAAACATGAATGAGAGGAAGAAGAACATGAGTTCAAGCAACTCACTGGTCCAGACACATCTGTATGTGAAACACTTGAGAAACTGTAGATGTCCAACAGGAGATGCAATATCACTGTTTGGGCATATTGTATTTCAAATCAAGATACAAGTAACTATCCAAAATCAACAAATTAATTAGTGTTGAGATTAAAAAATTAAATATTGTTACTGAAAAACCACATACCTTGCTCTTTTTTTTCCTCACTCATCACCTGTAAAAGCGTTCTGAACTGTAGTTTTCCAAACCTCATGTTTGAGAGGAAACATTCTCTGCTCACATATGTCAGGGCATTATCAAGTCTGACTATCCCTAGTCAGCCCATGCCCTGCCCATAGCCTAGAATCCCTTTGCATGCCAGCCTAAGCCCATAAGTCCCCACTCCAGTCATGCCACAGGAGTGCTGCACTCCTGAACTTTTGTCTTTGTTTCCTCAACCTCAATCTTGCTTTTACCTGATGAGCACTGGACTCTTAACAGGGGTTGTTTCTCTTCTCATCAGTGCTGTGATGTCCTGTTTCCTGACCCCCTCTCTTCCCACATCTCCTGGGAGTAGTCCAGCTCACTGTTCCCTGACACTGTGTGTATAAACACAGATTTACCTGCAAATCCCAGGTGTATTCCTACTCCTTCCTGCTGCCAGCTCTCCTTTAAATCTGAGTTTGCTTTCTCTCAGTTCAGTTCTCTGAAGTGGTGCACTGGAGGTCAAGCTAATGGCATGGCTAACAGTGAGCAGGAAGAGCATTCTTTGGAATTCTCTGAGAAAGAAGAACCAGAACTCCTAGTGGTAGGTAACTCACCCCTAAGCCTGGTTTATGAAAGTTTTATTCACATTGTTGTTTTCTTACTTGGAAAATTAGAGATAGTGACCTATCTAGTGATTACTGTGACTGTCAGTTATGTATGAATCTTATAAACAAACATAAGAATAACAAAAATTCCCTACCATTCTGTCCCAAAACTTGAATGATGAACATAGAGTTAATAGCAGATGGTTTGATTTTCCTTCCACAGATTGATTTTGCCAGCCTAGGAAGAGAATTTTTAGATCACTTTAAAAGCATTTTCACTCCACAGAAACCATAGTATATCATAGCTAGCTCCATGAGAAGCAATTCTAACAATATGAGTATACTGCAGATATACTTAAAATTATACCTAAATCTTATGCCTGCCTTAAAATATACAGAGTCAGTCAATATGGCTAAATATACTTTATTCTCTACATTGTCCTTTTTCATAGGTGTTTCTAAGTTTTAGAGACTTGGTATCCCTGCTGAAGGCTGCAGAGCATTGCCTTCTGTAAAGCCCCAGTCCTCACTTGGCAAGTTTATGTAAGAGGGGCTTAAAGCACTACTTTTCCCTGAGGCAGGGGCATAGAAGAAGTGTGACAATGTTCTCAGGAGATTAAAAAACAAACTTGTGAATTTTAGAAGATCAGTGTATTGGCGTAGAGTTTTCTCATAGCAGCCCTCACAGTGCTGTGCTATGCATTGGTAGCTGGAGAGGTGTTGATAACACAGCAGTGTTTTGGGTACTGCTGAGCAGGGCTGGCCCAGCAGCAGCGCTGTCTCTCAATATTCCCCCTGCATCAAGGGGCTGGGAGTGGGCAAGATCCTGGGAGGGGACACAACCAGGCCAGCTGACCCAAACTGACCAAAGGGGTATTCCGTACCATATGATGTCAGCTCAGATGTAAAAGCTAAGAGAAGGAAAATGAAAGGAGGAGGAGCATTCATTATTTGCAATGTTTGCCTCCCAAAAGCAACTGCTACTCTATCTCCTTCCCGAGAAGTGGCTGAACATCACTGAACAATGGGATGTAGAGAAAAAACATTTTTCCCCACTTTGCATATACATGCACAAACTTCAATTTTTGCTTTAGCAGACAGCCTTATCTCAACCCACAAAGCTTTTTCCCTCTTATACTCTTTCCCCTGTCCAGCCAGGAAGGGGAACAGGCACCTGGTGCCCAGCGTGTTTCACAAAGCATTAACTTAGCAAACTCTTACCCATCCAACTATAAATTGCCCAGATTTCAAGAGGAAGTTAGGCATAGAAAAGGAGAGAATAAGAGAGAGAAGAGCAAAATAGAGCTACCACCTCTTGGATCCAGTGTGATCTCACCTGCCTTGAAATCCAAGAACAATAGGGACATAACAAGGTGGGTCTCTGTGCAATGGTTTTTATCTGCTCTGGCCTTCTGTCACCACCCCCTTCCAGGTGGGGTTTCTGGTTTTATCAACACTCTGTGGCTGGATTGGGGCTCAAGGGGCAGGTGTGGGGTATTGCTTCAGGTGTACCAGTGACTGACAGCCATTCTGGGCTGGATTAGAGGCTCCAAGGGAGGGGTGTGGTCTGGAGCTGTGAACATCTCACTTTTCACAGAACTTGTGGCTACCCCACACTCACACACACCTGAGTTGTTATTAACCTGTAATCATTTTCTCCAGTCTCTCTCTCTCTCTCTCTCTCTTTCATAGTCCATCTTCTGATCTGGATCAAGAGATGTTTGGTCAGTGTAGTTCCAGGTCCATTTCAATTCTTTTGTGACAGTTTCATTGACATCAGATATTGTATAAACAAGGAAACATATTTCAGACTAATGTTGCAGAGTCCTGGAGCTTGCACACTTAAAAACTGAGTAGGGGCTGAGCATCATGGCACATCTTATTTACTTAACATAGCTTTCTAATTGTTGCCAGATATGTGGAAAATCACTAAAGACTAGATTTTCTGTGAGGGCCTTTTTCTTCCTCTAAACTTTATTTTTACTCTTCTGGTTGATTTGGAAAAAAAAAAAAGTAAATAATGTGACAAAACCAGGCATTGTCAAGGATTTTTTTTCTGCTTGTATTCACATTTCCTCAGATCACTGTGGCTTTGCTGTGAAATGAAAAGGTGCATTCTAAAGCTGAAAACCACAAGAAAGATGAAACAGGACATACAGATGAGCATGGGAACTAGCTGAGATATTGCATACTGTTATACTTGAACTTTACATTTGGCTCCTGCTTCTTTTTCTCTGAACATTGTTCAACTGAAATGTTCTTTGGCACCAAGGCAGTCTTTTTTGTTCATTGTTTGTGATGCCTAGCACAGTGGGGTGTTGGCTTGTGACACTGGCTGTTAGGCAGTCCACAACACAATAGAAATGGTAAAACTAATTTAACATTGCCTCTAACTCAGTATGTAGACAGAAATGACACATTCTTTGGGTTTAATTAAGAATAATAGGAGACAAGAATCTTTGCATCTTTAAGATAAAATATGTCGCTCTCAAATTTTTAGTATAAAATCCTGAGGAGGAATTCAAATTTTAAGTACAAACAAGAACTGTGACCTACCCCTCCCCTCTCTCTACATTTGTTCCGGTCTGCCAAAGTAGAAGTATTTTTCATTTCCTTTAAAATCTGTGGTGTTATCATAAGCAGAGGAGAACAGCAGGTAGAATTAGAGCTGCCTCTGCCAATGAATGCAATTTCCTAAGCCATCAACACTGGGAGTTTTAGGATGTTCCAAATTAGAGAATATGGTTGATCATGTCTTCATACATTAAAGAAAGAACCTAGTAGAATCCTGTTTAGAGATACACAATGTTTTTTATGGTTTGTTCTTTTCTTAATAGTATAGTATTTTTAGTATTTTTCCAATGGTCTTATAGACAAGCATTTGTGCCACAAATCTGCAGAATTTTTATATAATAGTTCTGTATTGTCCTTAATAGTACATGCCTTTGTACTGTACAAGTACAATGACAAGGCTGTAGCTTTCAAAAAGCTACAGTAGGGTGGTGGTGATTCAGGCAGCAAAATCACATCAGCTGAGAGCTCCAACACTCAATTCTAATCATGCCTAATACCTCTGGTCTGCTGTGGGGGTTGCACACTTTAATTAATTGCAGAGCACTTTACTGTAGGGATATAGTGTTGGAGCCAAGGACTAATATCACTACAGAAGCATTTGGCTCAATTTTTCTATTGACTGTTTGGAAGTATTGCTTCTAACAACTAGTTCATCAGAGGAAAAAGCTTTTCTGATTAAGCAATTGCAACACCAGATTTAAACAGTTTTCAGGGCTAAAGTATTTTCATTTTACAGAAATGAAAACAAAAAGGGTCAAATTGATCTGTGATTCTTCACCTCTTAAATGTGCAATGACAGAGGCTGTAGATTAGAATTTGCCCCTAAGAAAGCAAAAAGTGTTCCATAAGGATGAAGGTGTCTCCAAAAAACCATTCTTTGACTTCACTGTTGCAGTGAAGTCAAAGTAGTATTTATTTCTGTTTTCTGCTCTGTCTGTAATTTCAGCATCATAGTAGTGTCCAATAGTGTTCTACAAATAGTGTTCTACAAATACTTCCTAATCTGATGAATTACCTTTAGCTTCACATTCATATTGCCTTGTCCAATCCAAAATCTTTTTCTATCACTCAGTCTCCCGACCTAGCATAACCTACTTCATAACCTTGGCTCATTTATCTTTTCTACTACCCTTCTCAATTCACTTTTTCCCTTTTTGCTAGAATGGCACACAATCTAAAGTTCTGCAAATGATGTGTTAATATTATCAAAATTCTACATTTTCTGGACTCAGTAATATCTGGAAGACTACATACTAAGGATCTGGCCTCCTTTATTTAGAAGAGAATTTTGTGGTAGGTATCCCTGCATATAATCTTAGAGTCCTTGGGTGTGGTGTGAAGAAGAAGTCCCCCTACTCACTGTCCCACTGCAATAGGATTTTTGACACTTTGTAAAGGCATAAATTCAGAACATAATGGTGTGGAGTGATTCTTAAATGCTCCTCTTATAATTTAAAAGAGTATTTCAAGTCTTCACTGTCTTTCAGAAGACAGTGGCACTTTTCAAGTTTTCAGCACTACACTTGTTTTTAACTGAAATAGTCTATAGAATTTTATCTCTTTGCACTTGTTGTTCATGGTTCAATACAGCCCATCTTTACTTTTGTATGTCTTACACAATTCCAACATATTCATTCAGTATGACTATACATCTAAGAAAGTGACTCCCCTACATTTTAAGGTACTGTAACAGCAACCAGTTGAATGACCTGTCCTACTCCTTCCCTGCTCTGTCACTTGTGTCTGCAAATTTTCATTAAGAAAACTTGAGAAACAAGTTACATTAACAAGGTACATTGAAAAACAAGAAACATTAAGAAAACTGCAAAAGAAACTATTACAGATGGAAAAATTATTTCTGATCAGTTTCCTACTCTGAGGAACAAACAATGGGTAGGGTATGCACCCTGATGATGGAGCACAGGGAGTAAAGACCTGCATCTCTCAGAGGGAGGGATTTCTTTCAGTGTGCGTAGAATAGTGAATTCCTTTTGAAAGATCAGTTTTGTTAAGTGAGCTAGAAAAGTAAGAAAAAACAGTTTTGCACTACCATGAACTTATGATATTCAACAGAACTGTTTTTCTCCTGTGTTTATCTCTAACATCTAAGATTTTATTTTTATTTTTTAGTAAGTTAAAATATCAGTAATATGTAAAATAAAACAGTGTGAACATGGTTTATGCCTCAGTAAATAAATTACATTAGTTTTATATCTGTTTGAATAAAACTAGGAAAGTATCTGCAATTATATATTTCATCTGCTAAAATACTGCTGCAATTTGAAGCTGGAAAAGGATCTTTAGAAAAGTAAGAACTCTTTTTCATGTGATCAAATTAATACAAAGAAATATCCTTTTAAAAATATTATACAGAAGCAAAATTTTCTACACAGGTAATTTTAGTTTTCTCAACACATTTAAAAATCAGGAAACATTCTTTTCAGTCTACAGTATTAAATATTACGTAAGACACATACTTCATAGGAAAACTGGGTGAAGGAAAGATTTTGATGAAGTATTATATCATGTTCTACTGAGAGCAGAATTAATGCTGTGGTGAAAGAAAATACTCTTTTTCTCCCATTATCAAACACACCTGCAGCCAATAAAGGAAGACTGACACTATTTTCCACTCATATGATCTCTCCTCTTCATCATATTCTTAAGTAGACAATACTGGGATAACACTGTGATGACAAATCTTTTGCTATCTTCAATTAACTGATGCCATTGGATTAATTTATTTCAGCATCCTGTCCCCCTCTGTCTAAAATGTTATTTCTGAAATTTTACTAGTATCTATAGCTTCTTGGCTTTCAATAGACTACATTTCTTGGAGAAAAGTAGCATTGGTTTTGGTTTATAAAATGTAACTGGAACTGTTCCCTGAATGAAGCCATTTACTTTGAGTACACCTGCTATGTTTCTTGTATTGAAATACATATTCTCTGGTGTGATATAATTTAGAAAAAATATCATATCTCATCACAAGATTCTACAGCATTTGGTCTTTTTTGCTGTAACTTTGATGTATATGAAGTTAGCTATTTTTCTTTGGGTGTGGGGTTGCGTTTCCCTGGAATGAATGATTGCCTTTCGTTTCTTTGCTTCTACTCTCCACACAAAAGCCATGGCAATTTATATGGAGGAACTTTTAGATGGCATGATATGTGACTTCAGGTCAAATGCAGAGATTATTCACACCAAAACAGTAAAATGCATTGCATTTTATAGTAATTTAAGACTGGATCACAATATTGAAGCTATTATGAAAGGAAACCACCTGTCATCATTGCATTACTAGAGATCCAGCCTTCCATTGTATTAGTTGTACATACAAATCCTTCTGCAATGGACTGAATATTTCCTTTTCACATTTGTGTGATGTTCAGTAGACCATTTACAGGTTCATTTTATTTGAGTAAATGTACCATCATTTATCTTATCCTGTGCAAGTCTTGCATGTTCTATGACAGTTTTCATTTAAATGCTTATTATTCACTTCTTTTTTGACTTCCCATTCTTTGCAGTCCTGTCTGGTGATGGAATTTCTCCCTTTAGTCACATTTTCCTTTTTGTAGGGATTCTGTTCCTCTGTATGATTGTATTTATCCTTTTCGTGTACAAACTAATCTTGGCAGGTTAACTCTTTCATTACTTACATCTGCAGGTACCCAAAGACTGCACACTTTTGCTTCTTATCAGTTTCCAAAAATTTTATTGGGTATGTACAAAGGGCAATACTGTCATTTTTATTCTGGAGAAATATAGCTCACAGTCACAGAACATTAAAACAGATAAGCTGTTGGAGAATATCCTTCTCCAGCTGCACAGACATAAAGTGGGTGAGCAATCCAGGCCCCTTAGACGAAAGCTAGGCCTCTGCTCAAGGTTATTCTCAAGACAACTGTGGGAAAAAGAGACATGAAAGCTGAAAACAAGCTGCAGGTGTCTAAAGATTAACTTGGCAGAAGAAACTGTTACTGTTGTTGCCTTCTGATATCAGCTTGGTGTTTTAATTTAAATAGAGAGAACTCCTGTAAGAAACTTCTGTGGAGGAATAACGTTTTGAGCACAGTCAACACTATAAAGAGTGTGCACTTTCTAACAATAAACAAACTTAATTTATCACTCACATTGAGTCGGCGTCTTACTTCTCTCGCCCCCCGACAATGAGCCTCTTTGACAGTTTTGGAAATGAAATGACTGTTTGTTTGACAGTGATTTTTCTTTTGAGATGCAGCACTAGCTCCTTTATATATGTGTGGTGCTATGTAAATTATTGAGCTTCGCATGACTTTTACAGTTCTTGCTTTTTCATGTAGCTAGGCAGTAATGTAATTAAAACATACATCTGAAATAAGAGACATTGTAGTCTTTTATATTCCATTCAAACTTTAAGCCTTAATTTGTGGTTTGATTTTGTTTGTTTGCTTAAAATTCCTGGCTAAGGTTTTTTAATGTAGCGTAAGATAAGCTTCCTCTTTTTCATAGACTCTATTAAAAACACAGCACGCCTTTATTTTCTCTGTGAATTTACTTGATCTTATACCAGTACCACTTTTAAAATGCTGCTGGTATTTTTCTTGTGTGAATTCATCCATGTGATAAGTGGTCAGAACAGGATCTCCATAAGGTTTGGATCGCTCATTTGACTTGCAAGGTAAACTGTGAGCAGGTTGGTAAACGGAGGAAAGCGAGTCAACTTTGGCTCTGCAAAGAGACTGGATAAATCAATAAAGGGGTGCCATGGATGTATGAAAGCAGGGGATGGGATTCACCCCATGCTTTCCTATTTTTCTATTTCACAAAATTGATTTTTCCTCACCCCACTCCCATTTATCCCTGCACAATAACCCATTAGTTGAGTTTCGTTATGAACAGCTCTAATTTTTCTTGTTGATCAAAACTTTTTGTCATCTTACCTAAGCTTTTTGTTCTCTTACTTAGCAGTTATGTAGTTTGCTATTTCTCCCTTTGCTGAGGATACTTGGCCTGATTGCTAGGTGTCAGAGGAGGATCGGGACTTAAATCTCCCCTTTGCTTTACTATATTTCCCTTTGTGGCTTCCTCATATTTTTGGGATGGAAAAAAGCATGAAGCTCTTTAATGAAAAATCTCTTCTACTCTTCTGGGTACTTGTATTCCATTCTTTACTTCTGTCATCTGGCATATGAATTTCTTAGCTGTTGCACATTTAGTACTTCCAAATCTGCTCCCAACTGTCCAGATGTTATTAATTAAATCTGGAAAATATGATGCAAAACCCTCTCCCTGAATATTAGCTGGAATTTAAATATGAATGAGGATCCCCACTTGACCTTGCTGAGGCAAAGAGTGTTAGTAATTCCGTTGGGGCATCTTACAGCTGTATTTAAGGACTCTTCTGCTAACTGAATTTGTGCTAATTTTTTAAAGGAAAAATTTCTAATTGCATACAATTTTTTTTAAAATGCAAAAAATAAAGTGATTTCAGTGAAGAATTAAGATATCATAATTTTTTTGGAAAACACAGGTAAAAGCAAATTTGGGAATGTTAGCACAAAGCTTTATGGAAGGCATAAGATTTTCAGCTTTGCCCTAATTATTGCAAGCATATTTTAAAAAGGAAAGTCTGAGAACAAAGACATTACTTAGAGTTTTCTTTTGTTCTGCTTTGGTTTGGGGTTGTTTAGACTAGTAAGAACAACTTTATTAAATTGCATGTAAATTTTCAATCCATGTTATTTGCAGAAATACTGTTGTTCCGATCCAAGGTAGGGAATTAATTTGCAGAAAGTGGAAGCTATCATATGCAAAAACATTTTGGAAGAGGAAAGAAGACATCATGAATGTCTCTGATCTTCACAGCTGACTGTTTCTAATATGTCCTCTCTTTTTAACTACCTGTTTTTACTCTGCCCAAGTCACCTGTGATGTGTTTGTTACCAACTCAGATTAGCAGCAAGCAAATAGCAAAGCTTGTAAAGGAACTCTGTATTTACAGAAGTTTTGAAAGATCTGCAGATTGAAGAAGTACAAATTATTTATTTATTCTGAAGTACAAATTATTTATTTATTCTGAAGTGCTATTATCTGTCATATATCTCAAACAGGAGGAAACATTTTTAATCTATTGACAACAGACAAACAGATTTGTGAAATAATTAGTTTCAAGGTTTTGGGGTCACTCAACATTTGAGCAGGGTACTGATCACCTTAGTTTTGATAAGGAACAGTACTCTTTTTTAGTACTACTGTCAAGACGGTTGGTCTTGTTTTCTCTCTTCCAAGTACAATCTTTTGTGAATAATCTGTTACAGACTGAAGTTTGCAAGAGTATAAACTGCAAGGCCTGCAAATGAACTTAAGAAATGTAATTGTGGGGAGTGTTGAGAAGTATGGAATAATTCGGGTTTGGCTTCCTTTCATGATGTTTAATGTTTTGCTAAAAACATATCAGTATAATATACAGAGTACTTTTTGATAAAAGATTTAATATATGTATATTAAATGGAAAATATAATATGTACATTAATGTACATATCTACTGAGTCATTGAGAGAAATCTTATTTCCTAATGTAGGCTGGATGTGGAAGCTGATTTGATGATATCACTGGTACCAAAAGCATGAAGGGGGCTTTCCCTGACCTTTTTAAAATTGCAAAAGACCCTACCTCCCCAAACGTTCTGCAGTTCAGCTTGCACCTCTCAGTTTGGATATGAATTTGAAAACCTTTATGGATACACCAGATATACATGCATTTGAGATTTTTTTCCCGTGCCTCAGAATAATTCAATGATAGACTCATCCTGCTACTTTATATTGTCTTTATTTTATGTGAGATCTGGGAGTACTCAAATGTTCACGATTAATAAAAACACAAAATTATCATTGAAAGTTCTTTTGCTTATTTAGTATACGGACACATTTCTCGTAAGTGACACCTTCTGAGTGTCACTTCAGGTATTTCAGGGGGTGATGTTAGAGTAAGCAACTTTGTTGGCACATAGTTGTTTTCAGGGTTTTCATGATATAAGCTAATACATTAGCAGTACAACACAAGCACTACTATTTGCAAAATTTTATTACATTGATTAGTGTGAAAATGCATTATTTTTAGGCTCAGGAATATGTTAATCTAGAAATCATCAACAGAAAATGCCTTAAATCCAGAGAAGACATTAAATTGATACTTTGTCACTCCATTCCATGGTGCATTATAATTTTAAACTTATTACATGTCAGTTCAATACTTCAACATAACGTTAGTGTCCTGTTTAAAAGCTGTTGTTATCTGTGTTTCAAGATGGCACAGTTTTAATATCTTTCTTACTCTATCAGTGTTAGAATCTTGCCCTACTCTTTTCTTAATATTCTCCAATTGTCTTTTTTGCCTGTATGTGCATGAAGTCTTAATCACATAGCATTGAAGATTGGTGTGGTTATATATAGACGTTCATGCTTACAACATCAATAGTGGCAATCTGCATACATAAGGATTGAGATTTCTCTTTTTTATCTGTGTATTTATTTCTGTAAAATAATTAGTGTATATATACCTATGTAACTGTACATATACTCATGCTTCATGATGATTCTTTCCTCTCTTGTCAGGTTCACAAGTCATAACTCTGAATTTCAAATATATTATGAATGTCACTTCAGATATGATATTGACTAAGATTTCTCAAGGATAAATAGATGTACAGTAAGTGTAGTATGTTATACATCATAATTTTTCTTCTTATGTCCTCAGATCTTATGTCTTTAGATCAGATCATCCTTTTTTCAATGTAGTCAAGGTAAAAATAATGTATATAGAATCATACAACCATTATTTAAGTTGTATCACACCTGTGGAGGCTTTCTAATCCACACCCCTACACAAAGAAGCTTTTATTAGGTTGGTTGCTCAGTGCTTTGTCCAAAGACAGAGATTTCAGAACTTCTTGACAGATTAATCACCCTTCTAAATAAAAAAAAAACAAACACAAAAAACAAACAAAAATAATTTAAAAACCAACAACAAAACAAAACAGACAAAAAAAACCAACAACAACAACAAAAAACCACCAAACCACCTTACTATCAGTATTTTCCAGAAATTCATTATCCCAGGATAAGGGAACTGTACACCTTTGAGAGGAGTATAGCCCCATTTTCTCTTTATTCTCTGATCAGGTAGCTCTAGAAATACATATCTGATCTCCTGAACTTTTTCTTCTTCAAGCTAAACAGACCCAGTTCTTTCACCGTGTCCTTATATACTCCATGGTCCAGAATTTAAGTTTCTTGGTGGTCTCTGATGGACTTGTTCTAGTGTGCCAGTATTCTTCTCACACTGGGGAGCCCAAAACTGGATACAGGATTCCAGATGGAGTCTTAGAGCTGAATAGAGGGAGAAAATCACTTTTCTTATCCTGTTGACTACACTCTTAATAATACAACCTGGGATGCATTTGACCTCCCTTACAGCAAGAGCACATTTCTGGGACATTTTCCACTTATTTTTCACCTGGATCCCAGATTTCTTTCTGCAGAACTGCCTTCTAGCAGCTCACACCCAGTCTCTACTGCTTGCCTGGGGTTATTCCAACCTGGATGAAGAATGTTGCATGTCCTTTTATTTACCTTCAGGAGATTCCTGTCAGATCATGGCTCCAGTATGAACAGGTCCCTATGAAGAACACCCCTGGCCTCCAGCAAATTACTTGCTCTTCAATCTGGCATTGTACACAAACTTGCTGAAAATAAGCTTCATTCCACACACCAATCACTGAATCCCAGAGCAGGTAATTGTGGGGTATAAGACAAGCATATTTCCCAGCATGGGTTTTCTATGTTCAAAATGTAGTACAGATATCTCACTGGCCTTTTAGGAATAATAGAAATTCAGCAAAAAAAAGTCTCAGATTAAAAACTACCAAGATGTTATTAGATATAAATTGGTGTAAATTTGACATTTCAGTATTTTTGTTGAACAAAAATAAATTAAGAAGTTCAGATTTTGTTGCAATTAGAAAATATTTTTAGGTTGTTCCTCTGCAGCATGAAAATCCCTCAAGAATTTGTACTCACTGAAACAGTCCCACCGATACAAAGTTTATTACTTGAACTCATTAGTTGATCAAGTATGATTTAGTGTATCAAATAGGATTAAATGAAAGTATTGTAGGGTTTGGATTATTCTTGAGAAAGTTCATTGTTCTGCTGTAGTTGGTTAATTGTTGTTGGCTTTTGTTTTATTCTATTAAAGCCAAACATTTAGACTTCTGTCTCTTTACCCCTTTCAGTCTCAAAGTCATAAGGGCACTTGTAGGCCTTAATGACTTCAACAAGGAACCCACAGGGGTGTCCATCCACACCCTGGCTCATGCACCTAGGATGTCCAGCTGAGTTCAGTCCTGGGCAGACAGTTCTTGGTGAGCTGTGCCCAAGGAGTGCCTGTCCCCAGCCTTGTCTCTCGTTGCTGTGTCACTTCATGCCCAACGTGCAGGCACTTTTTCTCCTGAGCTACACTGTGACTTGGTTCCAAGCTTGTCTTTGGGCCTGTCTCTTGCTGCTCCTGACTGGACCCCATGAATTGGACCATGAGAATTGGACTTCAGATCTGGGTTTTTTTTTCATTTTCCCTACTCTGGCAGTGTTGCTGGACCCAGTTTCCAGCAGCTGGCTTTGGTCAGAGCCTGTTCTGGGGTCACCAGCTCACAGCTAACCTTCCCTTAGGGAACAGCTTTACTTCTCTGGTCTATGCT
Source organism: Eopsaltria australis (assembly GCA_034509425.1). Taxonomy (NCBI): domain Eukaryota; kingdom Metazoa; phylum Chordata; class Aves; order Passeriformes; family Petroicidae; genus Eopsaltria; species Eopsaltria australis. The sequence goes on from JAVTVJ010000009.1 coordinate 6,518,423, forward strand.
AGCAGGCTAAAAGTCCAAATTAATCCTGAAGATATGTTCTTATCATCCTTTTGGCCAAATTTTAATTTTATTTGGTCTTTTGCACTTTTATTATCCAAATAATTTTCCATTTAGCATAATTGATATTTCTCCTTTAACTATAGGGGCTTACCGGCAGATCACAAACAGAACACAACTAACACAGTACAATATAAAATAATGAGGCTGATTTCTCTGAAGAAAACTGTCTTGTGGCATAAAGTCTATTTTTCCATAAGTCCTCCTGACCAGCATTTTAAAGACAGCAAAAATGAAAACAAATTATCATTAAAAATAAAAGAATCTTTTATCAATAGAAGACAGGAAGGTGCCTTGTTGTCAGCTGAGCTAAAACAGAATGAGTGTACAGTAGGTATAAAAGACCATATCTGATTTTATTGCATTTTATATCCAGTTACATTTTGCACTGGTAAAAAAAGACATAAACAGAAAGTCAAGACTGAACTGAGACTCATATTTGAAAACAAATTTAGTTGAAGCTTAGAGAAACTTCATCTATGGTTCTTCGAGTATTTTAGAAAACTTCAAAACCCTATTCCTCAATCTTTTATGCACTTCACTTGAAAAACAGATTGCTTTGTATTATGAAGACTGTATGAAAGTAATATTGCAATTTCTCTTCTTTCTTATCTGAAATAAGGGAATTCTAAGTTTCTTTTTCCATGTGTATTATAAAGAACACAGCATAACAAGAAGTGAATCTCTTTGCCCATCTTATTGAATCTGTTCCTATTTTACTTTGCACTGAGGGTTATGTGACAGGGTTAGGGAACAGACCTATTTTTGAGAAGCAAACTCTAACTAGGTCAAGAGGAAAGAGTGGCTTGTTCTCTGAAGCAGCCCCTCCTCTCTGGTTTACCTTGTATTAATCTCAAAGGACTCGTTATCTTCTCACAAACTAAGAGACTGCAACAATGGAATTTGTAAAGAGTATTTCAAATCCTCTCCATTATAAATATTTACTGATGTTTCTAGATATTTCTTTATGAAATGTTGTACCAGTATTTATGATAACTTTCTTATTTATGAGTATTTGTAATAACAGTGTTAAGTCTTACATATTTTTATTTGTCCTTTTAAATGTTTTTAATAACTGAATCCAAGAGTTAGGAATTAATATTTTCAAATTTCTATTAGACTTCTTGGCAGCCTTTGTTATCTCTAACACCTTATTACCTGGTAGCTATTTTAGTGATTATTCTCTTTTTATCTAGTACAGCTGTTCTACTGTTTATTTGGGAGCCATCTGAGCTTTGTGTTACTGTAAGGTTGATTAAGGTATCATTAATGTAGCATTGAAATAATAAACCTGAATGTCACAAGGAACACTTGAAGATAATAAATAGCAATGCAAGTGTTTTGGAAAGGGGACTTTGGTTGTTGATTTTGGCGGATTTGTTTTTGTTTGTTTGGTTGTTGTTTTTGTTTGTTTTTTTGGGTTTTTTTTTCTTTTTCTTTTTCTCCTATTTTAAAAAGCTGTCCAGAAGAATTGCTGTATTTTTAAGACTTTTTTTTCAATTTTTTCTCAATGTGATTGCAACATTAGTTTTAAAACATGGCTCTCCTCTCCAGCCACTAGGCCAGGAAAGTGGACACCATGATATGTCTCTCAGCTAATCAAAGTCACTTAGTACCCTTGTTTTGCCAAATATACAGAAGGATACTGCAATATTCCTGATTATCTGTAGCTGATGACCAAAATGTTTGGGATGATGAATACTTTTTTTCTACTGTGATACTTACCTCGCTGAAACTGAGTAAAAAGTAAGGTATGTTTCTTGAGGTTTACCAGTTAGAGGATCTGAACTGCTATTTCAAGGCAGAAAAAATGCCATGGCTTATAACAAGGCATAAGGCAGAAACAAATTATGTTCTCTCTGTTACTGTAGTTTTTCCTGTACTTGACATGCCAGACAAACCACGCAAGTTTCTTGGAAACTTGATTGTGTTTTCAGTTATAAAAGAACGTTATAAAAATATCTCATCAGATTGTTTTTAAATATTTGCTTTCTAAAAACAGAGTATCTTTTCACCCTCTGTGTGAATACTTGCCCATCATTCCACTTTACATGTTACTTTGTGTGAATACTGGTCAAGATATTACTGCAGATGGTAATTGATGCTCAGGTCAGAGAAGTTCTGGAGAAAAAAAAACTAAACAAAAAAGCCCACATTGTGCTTATGTGACAAATGAGTGCCATGGATTACTGGAAATAGGTTGTCCTCATTCTTGGAAAATTGGTGAGACTTGCCTTTTGCCATGCTATTGGCAGTCCTTTCTGATTGTGTTTGCTTACTGTGCTCCTGTGCAATGTTCAGAAAAACTGAGGCTGTCTGGGAGTATGGCACCCTGAAAGCTGGCGCTAACACTAACACAAGGGTGCTGCTTAGCCATTTTTCTGCAGGGAGACTAAGCTTTACTACCTGTTGTAAATATCTGTTATTCAAAAGAGAAAAGAAACAATGCAACTTTGTCTTGGTTCCTGACTTCTGTTTTCATCCTGTTTCATCTATCTCAGCTCCATGTGCCTTGGCATCTCATGTTTACAGACTCTGCAATCATTACAAGCCCAGTACAGAAGTCCTTTCTACTCTGCTTTGCAACCCTGTCAGCCCAGGCCTTGCAGGCTTTTTATATCCCAGCTTTTCAAGCTGTAACAGTCTGAGTTCTTTAGCCTTTTTTTTATTGTAGACATACAGGTCTTGGCAGCTAAATTTCCTGCACATTCAGATCACAGCCACAGAAATAAGTTTCAACTCTCACAGTATGCAAACAGAAGAGTGAAAAGAGTTATTGAAAGTGGAGTATAGAGGGATAAAAACAAGAAATCAAACCACAAGTAGAGGAGGGGGACCAGAGTAGCTGACAGCATTGCTATGCTTGATTAGGTCCCAACAGCGGTTTATAAACTGTTCCTACATCTTCCTGCAACATGTCCTCCCTGTCTAGTCAGGAGAGCAGGAGGGCTGGATGACCTGTTTCCCAGACCTCACACAGAAGTATCGATAGGAAGCTGCTAGTGTGAAGCAGTCAAAGAAATAATTGAAGGGTGCCTCTCCTGGGCCCTGCATCTCAGTTCAGGAAATGCTAGTTGGAGAGCAACTATCCTGAACTTTCTGGGAGGCAAAGACTGTATGAGCTGCAGCTGGACTGAGGGGGATACTAGGAGTTGTAGAATTCAGTGGAAGAACAGGGCTGTGCTGGTGATGCATTTGATTCCTCCCAAGCATCTGCACCCCAGTTGAGACAGACTAAATCAGGAATATACAGTTTTAGTCCCTAAATGAATCCTAATAATTTTAAGTGTGCACAAAGAGAGAAAAAAGTAAGGATTACTTAGTACACCTCTAAAGCATATATACACATATAGTTCTCTATTAAGAAATAGTTTTTGATTTTGTATCTCTACAGCTTTCTAAGTTAATCAAAATTCTGTGCAGACCAGAAAACATAGATGTATCTACAAAACATTTTGTTACAGACAAAATGAGGCGTCTCAGAACATTACCAGCCTAGCAATGCTTTTTATCCAAATGAGTTTGAATATTTTTACTATTTTATATTTTTTTAGAAATACTGCATGAAAATGCAGAAAGTCATTCAACAATCTGAAAAAAAATAAAACCATTTTATTTTCCCTGTGTGGGAAGTGGCTGGTAAGCCCTCTAAGTCACAAATTAATCAATCTTATATTTCAGATTTCATTTTTCTTTGTTTAGGACTGACTTTGATGGATACCACATATTTTCACAATCCTTTCGACAGACCAAGTGATTGCTCATCAGGACACCTTTGACAAAATTCTAAAGCAGTTCTCCAAAGATCTCAAGTAATGCATATGTTTTGGCTATCAATTTGATTGAAGAAAAAGGTACATCTTCCGTATTTGTAAGGTACATCTGGAGCTTAAAACTTCTTTTAATTATTTTAATTACTTTAATTATTTTAAATTTTATTACTTTTATACATTATTTACTTTGTTTTGAATGGTTTTACTTGTGGTTCGGGTTTTTTTGTTTTATGTTTTTATATGTATGTGGTTTGGTGAGGCGGTTCTGTTGTTTTTTGGGGCTTCTTGTTATTTACTTTTTATTTTAGTTATAGATGTTTGGAATTGAGCAAAGTAGAACAATATTAAATTTATTTTAAAAAGGTAAATTGATTTTCCTTCAGATATTTAGTATGTTTCTTTAAAAGTAAGTGTCTTTTTTTAGCCAGTAAATATTAATTATGTTTTCAATTTTTTTTTTTTTTGGTTGTGTATTTGTTCTTTGTATGGAAGACATTTACACAACTTGAGACAAGTTTCCTTACTTCAGAACTAGATTCTTAAGTTTACACCATGGTTACCTAAAACAGGTTTATTTTGGAATTGAGCTGTCACTGAGATCTTAAAAATAAAACCCCCAAAACACTATCCTTCCAGCTAGAACACTGTACAATATTGAAAGTATGACAATTACAGTTTCAAAGTTTTAGAGAAATATTCTAAGTTAACAAAGGGGAGAATTTTGTATCCTGTGCTATCCTCCAGGCTTTTTTACTAGCTAAGTCTGCTTAGCAGGCAAGTTTGCATGGTATCATCCTGATACAACATGCTGATTATATTCATATAACTGGTAGCTGGTCCATGTTCTTGATGCCTTTCTGAGAACAGAAACATATAAAATTTCCTGATATTAGTCACCCATTTACTGTGTTTTCCATACCTTGGAAATTCAAATATGTGGAACATTAGGTATGATATAATTACAGAGTAATTATGAAGCAAATATATTAATATATTATTTCATAACAAAATAGAGATCTACTAGGATTCCCTTACAGCTATAATTACTGTTTATCTAGAGAAATAGTCTTATTTTTTCAGCAGTTTCTCATCAGATCTTAAAGGCATATCTTTTAAAAACTTATTTCATAAATCATCTCAAACTCTTTTAAAGTCTTAAATTAAAAACAAACACACTGGGTTGTATTTGCGTCACAAGGAGATAAATAATAAAACTCCTACTCCCGATAAAAGCAATGAAAATGCAAATAATTTTTCTTGTTTGTTTCTGTTGTAAGTTCTTATTAGAAGAAACACAACCATTTGCATATGAAAATAGACAGAAATGAAGGGTCTAGCATTTGATTTTGAAAAAGAAATTTCATATGGCTTAAATTGCATCTGAGTTCCTTTGAAGAACATTTTGCAATTCATGACTAAACAATTTTTCTAGAGACAACCTTTAAGGATTATTATGGTCAAGTACTTAAATGGTACATTATTTCTTTGGTTATAGTGCTCTGTGTATCTTTGTCTCTTTGGAGTTTTGTCCTTTGTTTAAATATGATTGTTTGCCTTATAAAAGCTGTTGGCAGATGAAAGGTTTTTTTGTCCTGACACAAATTTGTAAATCCATGTACTCCTTCACCCCCACCAACAATTTTATGTAATTCCCTTGTCTGATAGATCATGTTGAAGGCTAAAACTTAATTTCCTTAACTCTATATCTCACCTGTAACTACAATGAATAGGCTATCTGAAATCAACAGACATTGAACAGATCTATAACAATAGGCACTTCATAGCATAAGAGATCGAAATTTATATTAAAATGAAAAGGGAAAAACTGAACAAATATGTTCACTCTCTAATAACAGCAGATTATTAACTGTAATTCAAGTATGTCCTTATAGCACTTTTTTTGTTTTTCACCAGAAAACCATGTTACAGTCATGTTAGTTTTTATTCATATGTTCTACAAGAGCCAAGTTTTGAGCTGACACAGCTCTTTTAAAAGAATTACTCCAAATCCAAGTACAAGATCTTAGAGCTTACGAAACTCTGATCAATATCTTGTTCTAATCTCTCAAGGGTCCTTAATTTTTCTTGCCTTACCACAACAAGAATGATAAATGTTAGTTGTAGATAGCACTGGAGCATCAACACTCTACTTGTTTCATCTTCCTACTCAGAGATATTCTTAGTTATCCAGGATTCAGATGTTTCAAAATGGTGTTCTTTTTCATCACTCTTTTCCCTTTAGTTATTCAAAGAAAGACTGCCAAGTAACTGAGTGATGTTTATTGTCGACAGAAGAAATAATACAGTAGAATATGCAAAATTCTCATTAATTTAGACTGAAAACATGGACTAGTGTTATATTAAAAGATGAATTATCTTTAGTGGTTTTAAAGAAAGAGGAAATAGATATACCTAAACTAGTAAACGTCTCCAAAAAATCTAAATATTTTTCCAGAAGATGTGGAGCAAAATCTGTAAATGTTCTAGCTCTAACATCACCAATCAGCTTTATGTAAAACTACATTTAAATTAAATTTATTTTTATTGCTAAGTATCTTTACACTGTCTTTCTTTATTGATTTTTCTTTATTTCTCTTTTCCAGACAAAAGCCAAATAAGAAGCCATTGTTTTATATTTTATGAGACGAGATTCAAAAGTTGCAAAATTTCATTTTGATGAAGTTTGATTGCATGTTTGAACTTTCTACTGCTACACTGAATATAGTCAATGGAAAATATTCTAATGTGCAGTTATGCTCTGTATCATATAGATTAAATTGTCAATTCCTAATGAAAAATACAGTAAAGATACACAGTGTAACCCATACCATATGAGAAAGCAGCAAATAATAAAAACATTCAAAGTCAATAGTCACAACAAATAGCAAATGAGGTAATATTAACATTAAATATTATTTGGAATTTGGACAGAATTTTCAAAGGCTAAGACAAAAAAGATCAGTTTTGAAATAAGTTGTCAAAAGAATAGTGGGTGTCATTGTATACAAAGGGATGAGAAACGCATTTAAACAAGACGAAGAATCATGAAAAAGTAGGGCATGGATGTGATATTCTTTCATTTGGCTGTATTTTGCTTTAAGTTCCCCTGACTAGTGTAGTAGATCTTCACAAAGACGTGCATGACTGTCGTGTGTTTGAATAGTGGTAAAATACCAAGTCCTTCCTACTGCAGAGAAGATCAAACATCTGTCTACATTATTTCAATACCAAGAGAGTTTAAGTTATGTATCGAACTTTAGCACCTCTTGTTCTTTGTAATGTGGTAGCTCAGGTTAAGTACCTAAAGAACAGTGGTAAATTGAGACTTTATTAACCAAATGAGGGTTAAGCAGCTTCAGGAATGAGCTTTCCCAGGTAATTTTTTTCTATATAAGCAACTGACCTTCAAGCTACAGATCCCATAACAAATGTGTATAATACATATGCTGACACATCCTTAAAGATGTGACCGAATAACCTAAATCAAGTACTATTGATGTACAGTGGGAGATCTGCATGCAGTAGAAACTTCGGGAGGTTTCAGCTGAGATGTGCAGTTGTTTTAGGAATGGACCCATTTATGAAAAAATATTCCTTCTAATTGTGGTTGTAATATAATGGAGGTATAACATCATAGTAAAAAATTGGTCTATAAAACATTGCTTTTAACATTTTCATCCCTTGTAGTATTCTTGTATTTTGTAATGCAACTAATAAAGCCCCTAGAAACTTAGCATACATTGCTGCTTTTGTTGATTTTTGTTTTCTTTCTTTTCTTTTCCTTCCCACTCAAGAAATATGTAGTTTTGCAGAGCAAAACCTTGTATCTTTCTAGTGGCCTCATTGTTATATTTCCTAGAAGATGAATATTGTAGAGTTTCAGGAGAGAAATCTTAGAACTGTGTAGTTAATTGAGAGAAAGAGAAAAGAGTGAAAGGAAGGGAGAGAAAGATAGATATAGAAACAGAGAGATTCCAAAAGTCTTAATAGAAATTACTGTGACTGAGAGAACTTCTTTCGCATCCTGGGAATGTAATCACGCAATCTTGACGAAAATCAATGAACAAAATGATAAAAGAAATTGGCAGGAGAGGGTACTCATATGTGTGTGCAACAAACCAGAAAATGGGTGTGTGCAGTAAAACAGAAAATGCTCACTTTCCTGGGCAAGTAGAAGAATTATCATTACTCCCTTTTTTTTCCCCAGAAAAGGTGAGCTGGATTCTGAATGAGCAAGTTTTGAGCTAGGTTTTAAACATCTTTCTTTCCTTGCTTGTGTGGTTTCACTCCTAGTTTAAACAATTCAGTTTCTCCTTCTTTACACTTTGAAACAGTATGTTTCAAATCCTCTTTTTCATCTTGAGTACAGCAGTTGAATGGCAACTATCCTGCAATATATTCTGAAAAATCTCTGGAAAAATTTATTTAAGTTTTGCTCCCCAATAAACTGCTTATATTGTTCCAGTTTTTACAATTTGAGTGGCAATTTTGTTTGCTGACTGATAAAAGGCTTATCTTGCATTCTTGAGCATAGCTAGAAGAATATAAAGCTGAAAAACCTAATAAAGATTCTGTATTAGTCAGTTTTACACTTAAAAAATCTGAATTAATGAATATACTGGGCTATAAAGTGATGAGATGTTAAACTTTATTACAGTTGTAAATGTGATTAAACAACTTCTTACCCTTTATTTCTATGATTAAGAATACCTTTCACAGTAACTTTAAAAAATTTGATTTGAAAGCAAAACCCAAAAAACATTACAAGTAATGTTTACATATTAAAAATGGACAATCAATAAAATCAGTTAATGATATGGTGCAACTATCAACCATTTCTGTATTAAACAGCATTTTTTTTCGCAGAGAGTAAGACATGGTGAAAATTGACAGTGTCACAATGACACTCTAGATGTATATCTGTAAATATTAAAACAAATAGGAAACATTTATTTTGTTTGTAAATATTTTTCTAAAAAAACACAGTAATGTTGCTCTACTTATTGTAGTGAATTATATAATACATGTATAATTTCATAGTCAACGTAACTGATTTTTATTTCTACTATTTTTAGAAATCAATCATAACAGGTTTTTTAAGATCTTTGCTAGACCTAATCACTCAAATCTATGTAACAAAAATTACTGTTAGTTGCTATTTATTAAAATGTCTCCTATATGAGCTGATTATTTGTAAACTTGCTGACCTTAAAAAGAATACATGCAAATGAGATACTGCTGGCTTCTAAAGTAAATTATATACATATGAGGAGACAACAACAAATTCACCTGCTGACATTTTTGGAATTGATAGGCCTCACTAACCTCAGATTTAAAATTCCAGCAGACTGAATCAATAGCATACATGAATTCCTGGGGGAATGCTTGGAAGAAATAGAAATCTGCTATTTACTATTCTATTATGAAAGACTTCCACTTTAGGCTGACTCTTTTATTTGTTTTGTCAATGATGAAATGTAATTTACTTTAGGTTTCTCATGCTGTTTTCCGTGAAGAAAACCAGCCAAAATTGTATTCTTGGTATCTTGTGGCAAAGCCTTATTACATGCCCAGCAAGTGGCCAAGGAAGAGGTTAGTGCTCAGTCATTTTTTATTTGTGATATCTTGTATTCTACTTTACAAAGGGAGAGGAATTGATGTTTGCAAAATAATTGATTTCACTCAGTTATTCAAACCAATTGTACTGTTGGAGTGAAAAACATTAATATCTCTGTCCCATGTAAGTACTAAGCTAGTTAATTCTCATCAACTTGCAAATGTCACTAATTTTCACTAGCACAGAGTGCTCTGTAATGGAGATTAGGACCCATTTTCTCAATGAAGAGAAAAATAATATGCCTTGGCATATATCTTGACCTTTTAATGGAGTTCATCATCACCAGTAAGTCATATGTAGTATTGTGATCGTGGGTGTAGCAGAAAGTAGAAACATAGGGAAGGAAGGCACAGTAAAGATGTGTCTGGTAGATCTATTTGCTATAGTTAGCTTAACTTCAGGTTGGATAGAATAAACCCGTGGGGTTTGATGAGGCTGACAGGAGGCCTGAAAGCCTCTTGGAAATTGACTTAGAAGCAATCAAGATTTACCTGTGAGAAAACTTCGTGAGAAAGTGAGGACGTGAACACCTGCAGCCACAGTGAAGGCCTCAAGGACAGCCAAGAAGATAACTGAAGAAGATGTTTTGCACCCAAATGAGGAGATGGCCTTGCTGGGAAACATCAACAATATACTTGTAGTGTGTAGCTAATTGCTTGTTTAGCTAGTTGTATAATGCTATGAATAGTTCTGGTTTTGTAGAAAGCCCTATCGGTGTTTGTCACACAGCCAATCATAACAAACCAAGGTAGCTGTAAAAAAGGTGTAAAAGTACTAACACAGACTAATAAACTACTCCTTTTCTGTCCTTGGATTACTGGCATGTCATGTGTCTGTCTCTACTGTGACATAAACCTGCAAAGTGTGAATGAAAAAATGAAGAGCAACCAAGCTGTTGTTGATTCCCAAGGATTTTTAGCTGGATACAAGCTAAGAATTAGGAAGAATAACACTTATTCCTTTCTAGTGTGGTGTTATCTCCTGTGTCTCACAGACTCATTTTCTAGTTTCAAACTGGCCTGAACTTTCTCATAGAATATTATTTTATGCCATATTTTGAAAAAAGAAGTGTCTCAAAACAATAATTATAACTACTTCTTTGCATTCTTTTGTGGTGAGATACCAGTACACTCCGAGCAGTATGTTGTAAATTCAAAGATATTCTACCCTCCCGCAGAATAACAAACAATAGTGTTACTAAAAAGCAAGATACATCTTTCAAAAATACTATTTCATTTTAAGATGATCTTACTTCTGCAAGGATGATGGTGTGGAAAACTTTTCTATTTATAAGATATTTATGTTACAGAACAGTCCTGACACAAATCAAAGACTACTTTAAACAGAGCATACTACACAAGAGATTTTATCAGAGACCATAAAGCAGAACTGTCAAAGCACATTTCTTTCTTCTTCAGAAATAAAGTATCACTTCAAATCAGTAAAAAACAGAAAGGTAATGAAATTAATTTATGGGGCTTTAATCAGAACTTTAAGGCTTTGAGCCATTAATGGAAAGATTAACAACTAGAAAATGCTTTATGGAAAATATTGGTTATGACCAATGACTCAAGTTTCCTTGATAATTTGCTATATTAAGATTAATAGAAATCTTCTCATGAATACATTTCTGTGTAAAGAATTATCTTGTTCAGTACAGAATATTCCATTCCAGATATCTTAACTTTGACATTTTCTGAGTGTAAGGCAGAGTTGTCTCACATCATTTAAGTTTTCATTTTCAACTAATTTTATCAAAGAATTCAGGCAGTTGTGTGTGTTTTTGAGAAACCTGGTCTAGAGGAAGACATCTCTTCTCATGAGGAAGGGGTTGCAGCTAGGTGATGTTCCATTCCAACACAAGCTATTCTACAATTCTATGTAGAAGCAAGGATGCTAAATGATTTGAGAGTGGTGACAATAAACCAGGGTATTCGGGTCAGATAACCCTAATAATAACCCTAATTGCATGCTTTTAGGGATTTGGAAGCCTGCTAAATTCCCCACTATTACTTAGTCCTCAAGGGAATCAGATCCTGTTCAGCATGAGAATTTATTACAACTGATTAGCAGTACAGGAACAAAACTATGATAATACTCTTAATAATAAATGAAGCACCTATTATAACTTAAAGACACTTTTAAGGATGCAGTTAATTATAAAAGTTTATTTTGCAAACTGCAAATGTGTTATAGAGCACAAAAGTCTGGACTATTTTAAAAGGGAATTTCATGATCTATCAGCCTTTGATAAAGTGAAGGAATACTTCTTAAGAAGTCATGAAAGAAAGAATTCACACTTTTAAATGTTTAGGGAACTTTTAGCCACAACAATAAAACTAGTACAGAAAAATACAATGCTACTCTTTACTGGCTTTCTTGAACTGAAACTGTTGAAACAAAGACAGATCATGAGGATACTGAACTAGTGAGAAGAAAACAACAACATTTAAAATACATCTGTCTTCAGATAAAGGATTTCAATGGAGTTGGAGAAAAAAAAAAAAGATGACTTTTTGAAATGTAAATGCCACTTATTTTGCTGTCAACCTCACAGCACTCCTCAGCTTCTCAGTTTTGCTGCTTGCTTCTCTACTGGTCCTACTCAATTTTACCAAGGTTGTATTAATAATGTCTTGAACCACATTTCATTCCTTGCCACTCCTACCTACCCTAAACCACTGCAGTTTCTTACAGCTGTCACTTCTGTACCTCTTTATCTGAACCTTCAGCTTCTTCTGGCTGTTGAGCTTGGACTTGCTATTCCCTGCTCCACCAGGCAGTGCTGGCTACTCCCCATCTGTCAGTAATGAATGGACTGCATTACCTTTTATAAGCTTACGAAAGTACCTGTGATAAATACTGCACAATTAACTGTTGTATTTGCATGTGAAATATAAAGGGAAAACTCACTTTTTCTGTTGTGTATGAACAAAATATTTTAGGCCTCACTGATTTTAGAGCAAATCTCAAAGATATATTTCTCAAAAGCTCTCCACAGAGGAATTTAAAGAAAGCATTGTAATTGAAGGAGTAATTGGTTTTAAATATGTTCTGCTCTACACATTAAATTTGTTTTAATAATCAAATAATTACTATTGATTTTACTTTTTTTTTGTGGGGGGGGTGCTGTGGGGAAGGTATTGCCTTTAAAGGTGGCATCCTATGAAGTACGGAGAATAAATCTTCTGTGAGGAGACAAAATTTTTAGTGAGAAAAAGGAGTTCTCTTTAAATTCATTTTTTCTATTGCAGAACCCCAGATTTTTGCTGATACCACCAGCACCTGTCATACACAAACACTTCCCCTTGCCTGTCCCTTCAGTCTTAATAGTGAGAATGACTTCTAATAATGCCTTATAATGCAGAGAAGAAGACAAGTTTTAAAGTAAATGCTCTAATCACCATCTCTTGACTGCAATAGTCCATGTCTTTTTCAATCATTATTTATTCAGTATCAATATTCAGTTGTCTCCTATTCCTACTGCAAATTCTTCACACTTCTAAACCATTCTCTAGAATACCTGCAGAATTTGAATTAATTAAGAAGATGAACCTTAAATGGAATTATTATGCAATAGAACTCAGGTAGTCTAATGTCAAGTACACACCACAGTCTATTTTCTCCTTTACTGCTCCTTTGCTTCGTGGCAAAGCTGTACTTTTCAACCAGAAATAGGGATCAAGACATTCACTTCAATTTTTAAAGTAAACAGCTTCATAAGATGCTAAAACAAGAGTTCTTGTATTTGATCTGAACCATTTCTAATCTCAGCAAATTACAGTTATTAATTTTATAGAAGGAAGATTCACCTTTCTTCAAATTTCTTGAATATCAAAATGAATGCTTCTTATTTATGGGGTTGTTTTGTTTTCAATCTGAGAAGCTAAGGGAAATAAGATTCCCTTAGGTTATAAAAAAAAAGAGATAAATCCAATGACATGTGAAAAATATCCTAGACGGGTACAAGTCAAGTCAGATATTTATAACTGACACACCTCAAGTTCATTGTTAAAGTCATCTCCAGCTAGAATCTAGGTCTCTATATATATTTAATGAACATTTTGCCCAGTCTTGAATGTAATTAATAATTTATTCTCTTTGAACTTCCTATGGAAATGGTGTTAAGAGGTAGTGTTTGCCTACAAAATGGCACTGCTTTACCATTAAGAGAGCTGCTCAAAACAACACTATTTATGGGAGAAATACAGCTTCCAGACATTTAAGGGTCTTTTATGTTTCCAAGATTCAAAAGTGGGGAGAGAAGCAGATGGTTATGCTACTAAATATGGTGTGCGACACTGTGATCTGATGACAGAAAAAAATAAAAATAGGCACATACCACCCTACCCCATCTTCATCCCCTGTTCCAGTTTCAACCTCCTTTCCTCATGAGACATAAACTTAACCTAATTAAAAAATAGTCTAGGAAGTAGAGAAGTCCAGTAACCATTCTTTTTTTTTTTTTTTTTTCCCAGATATGGAGGAAAAAACAGTATGAAGAAGCATGATGGTGTGGAATAAAGTTTTACAATAACGTTAAAGCAATGTCAGAAAGCATAAGGACAGATATGTGCTCAGAGGAAGCTATGTAGTGCAAGTGCACTGATCAAAGTGGTTTCAACATCTGCTGTAGCACACTTTATGTTCCTCAGTAATCCACACTGTGGATGATAGGAGGGGAGAGATTAAAGATTAATGTGACATCATGGAGAATGCAAAGAAAGTTTTACTTGCCCAGTACTTTATTAGTAAAATATAAATTTATGGAAAAAACAAGAGACACACAAACAGCTCGGAAAATATGTTAAAAAATTTAAAGAAGGTAACTTGTATATTAGTGAATTAAGAATAAAATGTCAAAAAATATAAAGAGTAAATTAACTGTGCTATATAGGATGTCTTCTCAGATGTATATTTTTCCTAGTACTTTCTGAAATATATTCTGCTGTGTAGATCTTCTGCTTTCTGATTGTGTGGCACTACTCCTGACTCAGCAACAGGATAGGAGGAGTGTCTTTTCTCTCCACCACTTCCAAGGAACAGTGGCTCTTCTGTGGCATGCTGCATGCTGCAGTTTTCCCCTTATGTAGGAACCATGGCCAAGAAGATTCTTATGTTCTTGGAGCTGTAGTTTATGGATCTGAAAGGAGTCACATGTACAATTATTTTTTTTTCCTGGCATTTTATAAATAGAATTAGCTTTCTATGTCCAGTGAATTAATCTCACCACTCAAAGTTATACCTTTTAAATGCTGAGGATAACAGATGGCAAACATAGTTTAATGAAAAAAATCAGATTAATGGTTCTATAGAAAAGGAAGGAAAAAACCCAAAATATTAAATGAAAGAAAAAAAATACTGCATACTGTCCAGAAAAAAATTGTTTGGGAGCTGTTGCTCATACCTAGGGATCATCAGGCTTCATGTCTGATGTTCAGACATAATGATAGAAATAAACATGGTCCTGGGTCAGAAGAGACTATAAATAAAACATTATATTATCATTCCTAGGTAACACTGAGTAGGCATTACACACAACATAATACCACAGGCAAGGATTGGCCTTTCAGACCTCGATTTGCTCTAAATACTGCAGGATCCTCCAGATTCTGAGGTTATGTCACCTCCTCTCTATTGTGTGTGTCCAGACTCTTGCATCTGTCAGACATAATCAAAAATCTTGTTTCTTTGTACAGTTAGTCTTCTGGATCTTGATCTGGAAAGGAAATGTGATTCTGTAAGGTGTAAGCTTGCAGGTCATTTCATATCAACATTGTAATTATAATCCCTTATTCATCTGAAGTCTGGGATCTCATCATGCTACATTATTATAGCATTAGGAGGGGCAGAAGAGATATGCAGCCTTTAGAATAGATAGAAGGTGGAGTTTGCACCCTGTTCAAGCCTTACAGAAGGCAAGTATGTGTAATTTTGAATAAATATTGAAAATTTATGTGTTAAGTGTTCACAAAAAGAGGGAATTCTGCTGGTGGAAGGGAATGATGAAAATGACAGGGGAAAACAAATAAGAGGGCCATACTAAATGTGGAGTTTAGAATTATGAAGAATAGAGAGAAAGGCAAAGGAGTGAAAGCTGAAAGAAAATATTATTGGTAATTCTGCAATAGGAAGGATCCCCATTATAATTATATTGGATCCCTGATAAAAGCAAATAATAACTATTTTATTATAAACCATTATATAGTAAATTTCAAAAGCAGCCATGGTATAAAGTTTTTCATTCATTCATCACTCCTTGTCCTATTACTACAGCCTTTATAAAAAGTCCCTCTCTGCTTTCTTGTAGGACCCCTTTAGCTACTGGAAGGCTGCCTCCCAAGAAGCTTATTTTCTTTAGGCTGAACAACCCCAGCTGTCTCAGCCTGTCTTCACAGGAGAGGTGCTCCAAACCTCTGAACATCTTCATGGCCCCCCTCTGGATTTGCTCCAACAGGTCAATGTCCTTCTTGAGCCAGATGCAGAACTCCAGGTGACATCTCATGAAAGTGGAGCAGAGAGGCAGAATCACCTACCTCACCCTGCTGGTTGAACTTGTTTTGATGCAGCCCAGGATGGAATTGGCTTTCTGGGCTGCAAGGGCACATTGCCAACTTGTGCCCAGCCTCTCATCCATCAGCACCCCCAGGTCCCTCTGCTTAGCCTCCAGCCTGTATTGACACTGGGGGCTGCCCCAACCCAGGTGCAACACCTTGCACTTGGTTTTGTGAACTTCATGAGGTTCCCATAGGTTCCCATGCACTTCTTCAGTTTGTACAGGTTCCTCTGGATGACAGCACATCTTTCAGAAATGTGTTACCTATCCTGACAGTAAAGAAAGCATATCAAAATTACTGTGTAAAGGGACATACAGGAAACAACTTCTCTTTTAACACAGTGGAACAAAACTGTGCACAAGCACCGTAGGAAGGGAAGAAGGGCTGCAGCAACAGCATGATGCTCTACTAACCTGAGAAGAAGAAAACAACAAAAGAAAAAAGATGAGTGGGCAAGTGACAAATATGCAGAGGATGACAGTGTAGCTTTGGACACAAACTCTGAATGAAACTCTGACAGACTACAGAGACTAGACATGACTTGCAGGTCACACTGTTTTGATGTAAATTCGTATGGGTGCTCTCAGCTAGCTATTTAAATTATGCTGCTAAAACCGTGGACATTGAAAAAACCTATCCTGAGTAGGACACTTGAGATAGCAAATTTTGGCTAGAAACTGATTCTCTTTCTTGGTATATTTCTTTATATAAGCATTGTACAGCCAGAATGGTCTCCTTTCAGCAGCAATGAAAAATTGCTGCCTGGTAACAGGAGGGAAACTCAAAGGAGAAAAAAACCCCAAAACCCAAAACCAACACTAAACCATGAAATATCCAAACCCTTACATTTGAGAGGGACAGGGAACTAATATAAATCTCTTTAGCAAGAGTTTATAGATATTAAATGTATCAACATTAATACAAATTTCAAATAAGTTTTATCCAGTGGAATTTTTGTTGTCAAGGGAGCATGATTTGCTTCAGAAATGTCTGCTATTTATACTTATTGTGAATATTTTTGTTGTTTTGTTTCTTTAAGTGGCTATTAGGAAGCCAACAGCTATGACCTGCAAAGAAGAAGTGCAGGAAAGTAGAGTGTATATTATGTGAGTAATACTTTCACTAATGATACTGTTTCCCTTCACTAAATATTGTTTACTATCCAATTAAAATAAAAAGTAATGTTATGATGTTTTACTTGGATACAGTTTGATTCAATAAAGGAAAAAGGTAGCTAAATTATCAAAGATTAAATTAAAAAATATACAAATGATGAACATGTTTTTATTGGGAAAGACAGTGAAATATGATTAAGACCATTAAATAATTTTATAGAACTGAAGCCAGAAATAGTTTTCATTTGCCTTTAATTATTCTGGAAAAATAATAATCTGTTTTATCTCTCAGAGAAGCCTGATGAGCATTTCTTGAAGACAAAGGCAACATACACAGAGTATAATTCTATTAGTGTTGTGATCCCTTATGACTTTATGAGTAAACAAAAAAACATTCTTAACATGTCCAAGGCCATGCTAATGAAGTGTTTTCATGTTCAAACCATCATATCTTCCTGAAAATTTTCTACTGGAAGTTGTTCCCACATAATTTTTAACCAAGCCTTGATACATACTATGTGGGGGAATATAAAATAGATTGGGAAATAGCCATACCAACTGTTTACAAAGATGTGTTCTGTGTTCTGCCATAAAGTATTAATTGGACATGTTTAAATTCATTAATAGAAACACAGGCCATGTAAGAGTCTATAGCTCAGATAGGGTTGGGTTTTTTTTTTTTTTGCAAATCCAGTTCATAATTTGGTAAGAGAACATGGATGACACTGAAGAGTTTTTCTCAATGTTAGTGATTTGTAAAAACATTTTTAGGATTGATTAAAATGTGTAATCTCCCATGCAGCATGAAAATAAACAAATTTATAGCTGCTGTTAAGTGCCTTCAGAAATTCTGTATCTCAAAAGATGTGAATTTGGGTTTGATTTTTATGTTAGTTTTGTTGTTTCTGTTTTTAACTGATTTTTTTTGAGAAATTAAGTAACATTTTGAGTATTCTATTAAAAAAAGAGTAAATGTAAGCAACTTTTAGGAGTGGCATAGCCGTATTTAATACTTAGAGGACATATATAATGAGGACAGACATATAAGCATGTACACATGCATACATATAATGATTTAAATTATAATTATTTTTAACAAATTTACATTTAGATAATCCTTCTAAAGGTTTCAAAAACGTGTGAACAGAATTATTCTAACAGTGAAGATAAAAATCAAGGGTTACAGATATGAACTGTGATTTCTTATTGATCTATAACTTCTCATTCTCATTATATTTGGTTAGCAAAGAATCAAGTAAACTTCAGAAACATTTCTCTTGCTCAGAATTCTATTGTATTTTTCCCCCTCTTCTTTTCCTCTCCTTTTTTTCACCCTATTTCGTCTTTATTTCTTTTTCCTTTTTTCTTTTTTTTCTTCATCTTCCCGTTCCTCTACTCTTTCTCCTCCATCATCCTGGGGTATGGTTTTTCAGTTTATAATAAATACAAAGCCATGTTTCTCCAAGTGATTTTACATTTCACACATCTGCAACTGGCTCCAATTCTGTATCAAAGTAACTTCAGGGTAAATTGTTCACATATGAAGAAGTAAGTTCAGAGTAAAGGTGAAAGGTTATTGCAAAAGATATTTTGTTCAACAGGAAGGTCAGTTTACCTTTGCATGCTTTGGGAATTCTATAGGTACTCTTATTGATTTCCCTCTCCCTTTCACCATAAAACCACTTGCCATAAAGAGGTTACTGGAGTCCCCTAGATCAAAGTCATCACTAGGAACTCAGACAAACCAGAGGAAATGTTTTCAAGCATCTTGATATAAATAGTAACATGACACATCACAGATACATGAGCATGATCTTCTCTTTAAGCTAGTTAAATTTCCCTTATTCTTCCCTTTTTTGCATTCAGGTCAAGATGAAGGCTTATATAGTTTCTATTCTCTTTCAATGGATATGAAAGACTGTATTACTCTAGATAAAATTTTTCAACTCATTGTAATGTGTAATTTCCCTGGATTTTCACCTTAGTTTTTCCTCTTTATAGTGCTGTGAGTAATGCTTTGATAATAATAGCAATTCATCAGACAAAAATCTATGAGATATATAAATTGTGTTGCACTTTTAGCACATCTATAGTCTTGTTGAAGGAATTAATAACTACTTCAGTGGAATTTTTTAAGAATGCAAAACAACAATTGGACAAAAATTGAAACATAAGCTTTAGAGTTTTATTTACAGTCTTTTTTGGCAATTGAGATGTTTTGTGGTTGTACTATAATCTGGCAGAAAGTCCTTTTATGTGCAGCTGTGCATTAGACTATAGAAATCTATATAGTTAACATATAATATAAAAACATTTTATGGGAACACCTTATCTGAAACTGTCAGCTTTCCTCCTCCAACTTCTTACAATATAGGTAAAACTCATTTATGCTTAAGACCGAACCTCTACAGGGGAAATTTTAAGACTGTGAAATGCATACTCATAGGACCAACACAAGCCTAATGAACTTCTGCTTAAAATACAAGCATTTCAATAAATATTATAGAGTATACTCTGTTAGAATAAACTAAGAAAGTTTACATATGAGAAATACTTCCAATAAATAGTTTAAATTTATGGTAAGAAAGTCTTGGCTTTAGTTAAGACACTGTCTTTCAAAAGAAAATAGAATGCTGTTAATGGTAAAGTAATTTTACGTCACTGGTGAACTCCTTAAAATGAAAAGTTCTTTTTAGCAGAAAAGGATGGCCTAAGATGATAAAATAACACTAATAAGGAAATAATAAACTGAATCATTGAAAGAGGTTTTTCTATACCTTATTTTGGTCAATAGTAATAATAAATATAAACCAGTTTATAGATTTGTAGAGAATGCTGGAATCATTTCTTATAAACAATTATTCCCCTTCTGTGACAAACTGGTGAGCTAAACAATATTTAAATGTAGTTAACATGAATAAATTAATAAAATGTTTGTTTATCTTGAAATATCTGTATTTAACCACTACAGATAGTAGGAGGGCCATGAGGATGGTGAAAAGCCATGAGAAGGACTCATATGAGGATCAGCTGAAGTCACTTGGTCTGTTCATCCTGGAGGAGACTGAGGGGAGATTTTGTTGCCCTTACAACTTCTTCTCAAAGGGGAAAGGAGGGGTGGGCACTGATCTCTTCTCTGTGGTCATCAGTGACATGACCCAAGGGAATGGGCTGAAGTTGTGTCAGAGGTAGTTTATGTTGGATATTAGGAAAAGGTTCCTCACCCAGAGAATGGTTCGGAACTGGAAGAGGCTCCCCAGGGAAGTGGTCACAGCACCAACCCTGACAGATCTCAAGTATTTGTACAGTGCTCTTGGGCACATGGTGTGACTCTTGGGGATGGTGCTGTGCAGGGTCAGGAGCTGGATTCGATGATTCTTGTGGGTCCCTTTCAAATCAGCTTATTCGGTGATTCTGTGGTTTAGTTCATACACACCACAACAAGAAAACAGAAAACTAAGCCATTCATAAATGACCAGACTTAAATTTAGGCCCACACAAGCTTTATTATACATGACATTCTTTTTCCAACCATTCTTTCCTAGGATTATGCCTATATTAATGTCTAGATGGACTTTTCTGTCATGGCATCCTGACTCAAAAAAATTGTCTCTTAATTTTTTCCTCTAAAACTACTTAGTAACTTCACATGGGCAGCTTTTGGATTTTATTTCTTTCCATGAATTTCAATGTGAGACATTCACTGAAAATATTGAGAGTTCTCAGTGTATCTATGAGTTTCATGTATGTAACTTGCTGTAAATGTAAATTGTCACACTGAGCTGTTGTCTAGTGCAAAAGAGAAGCAACAGCTCACATCTAAGAATAATGACTTTCCTAAACTATGCTACTCCACTTCCATATCCTACTTTCCCTATACAAGAGGTTTCTGGAGTGCTTTGAAGAAAACTTCTAGATAAGCAGCTGCTTAGGAAAAGTATTTCATTGAACCTCTTACTTAAAACCAAGGGAAAACTGGTTACAGACACAAAGGTTGGGAGCAGACTGCTGTAACTGTGAGTTGTGGAGCTGATGCTTATGAAAGGTGGGAACAAGGCAAATAGCAATGTCACAGCCCAGGACTATCATAGGCAGTGACCTTCAGGGACATTCTTGGAAGAATCCCAGGGGAGCATCATCTTGGGGAAAATGGAAGAGTTAGCAAGAGAGTTGGTTGATTTCCTAAGGGTCACCTCTTATCTCAAAAGCAGTCCATCAGGAGAAGGAGAAGGAGAAGGAGAAGGAGAAGGAGAAGGAGAAGGAGAAGGACAAGGACAAGGACAAGGACAAGGACAAGGACAAGGACAAGAAGAAGGAGAAAGAGAAGACACTGTGGGAGAGACCACAATGCAGGAGCAGGGGAAGGACTCCTCTCCCTGCACAGCAGGAAAAATAACTTGTGATGAGCAGACCATAAGCCTTGTCCCCTGTCTCCCTGTGCCTGGGAAGGGAGGAAGAGCTGGGAAGGAGGGAGGGGTGAGGGAATGTGATTTTTAGGTTTTATTTTACTTCTCATTATCCTATTCTGATTTTGTTAGTAATAAATTCAATTATCTCTAATTCAAGTCTATACTGCCCATGAGGGTATTTGATGACTGATCTCTCCCAGTCCTTAGCTCATGAATCCTTTGTTACATTTTCTCTCCCCTCCAGCTGTGGAGGGGAATGATGGAGTGGCTTTGGTGGGTGCCTGGAAGAAAGCCAGGGTCAACCCACTACATCTACTTATCTAAAGCACTTATTACATTAAATAGCCTTTAGTATCCACCATGAAATATCCATGTATTTTGGGTGGTAAATTTTTATGTTATTTATATTGGCATTTCCATTAAAAATTAACTTTTTTTAAACATTAACCAAATCTATAAGGCAAATAAGCACCCATTACAGAAATCATATTAGAACAAAATTCCATTAGAACATAATTTTCCTAAATTTATTTTCCATTCCCATTACATGAATTCATTCTCTTAAGTAAATTTTGTACTTATTCTCAGTTGCTAACAAAAAATTATCAATTCCACGTGTGATAATGAATTTAATTTTATTGCTATGATGGAATAAGCTGATGCTATTCATGTCATTCTGTTAGACAAAATTAATATACAACACACAGGTCTTAAAAGTGGAACTAAGTTCTGCTGATAGAATGGGGAAAAAAACCCAAAAAACAAAGCAAACAAACCAAACCCATACAGATTTTTCCTAGTATTAGATAAATTACTATAGCTGTAACTGAAATTCATGGAGTCCAAAAGATACACACCAGAATAATTACATTTTTATTTCTGTGTATGGGGTGTTCCTGAGATAAATTTCTTAGCATCATAAATTTAGTCTACAGGACACCTATACATTTCTGAGCCAAATAAAAGTTTGTAGTTTGTTGAAAGAATATCCTAAGGGTTGTTCATGAGCACAAAATGTCTCTAGGGCTGGCAGGAACATCTAGTTACGTACTTCTTACTGTTATTGCCAATGGCATTCTAATGAACAGCTTGTCTTATCAGCAACCTGTTCTTTATTATAACAATAAATGGTACCATACAAGGCATCATTCTTCTCTGCAATAAGCATTAGGATAATATATTCTTTTTGTTCAGAATCTGCAGGGAGAAGAAATTATTTTTTTCTTTTATGTTTCAAGCTAGGGTTGTTGACTATGCATAGAGAGCTGTAACAGCATTTAATGAAATCTTCCTTGGAAAAAGAAAGAATCCCATGAATTCTAAAGCAGAGCTATGCCAGAAGCAGAACACCTGCCACTGACTTCTTCCCATGGATAACAGTAAAAGACTCACTGCTTGCAGGTTACAACCCACTGGCAGTGAGTGCCCAAAAATAGCTTTTGAATTTGATAGCTTTGTGCAACATGACCTGATGCAGCTAGTTGTATGTGCTACATTGTACCACCAGCTTGAAAAAAAATGAGATGTTTTGGGGTTTTGTTTGGTTTGATTTAACATATTCAAGAATGTTGTTTCCAGAATAGTAAATTAAGCTTATTCTGATACCCATTTTTTAAATAAGAATTTTGGCCTGATGAACCATATATTTAAAGATTCAATAATGTTATTTCAAAGCCCCAAATCAGTTCCAAAAAAAAGAATGCTTGATACAGACTAAACACTTTTCTGTAGTTCCTTGAATTATTTGACTAGTATATTTCCCAATTTATTCAATCATAGCTGATTCTAACAATGTTTTCCTTACAATTATGCTCTGAATCTTTCCACTTCACAGCAGTATTTTCTACTGTAGTTCTACAATGTACCTAATGTGTGAAAGATAACCACTGAAATGTAAAAGACGTAAACCCACTGCCTCAGCATGTATAATGAGACTTCCCACTTCTTGCTTTTCAAAGTGATAAAGTACCTAAATTCTCTTCAAAATATAACTGTCCGTACACATACACACCTTGTTAAACAAGTAAGAAAAGACTAATTACCACAGAGCCTAGGAAGCTATGTCAAGGAATGTACTTTTGCTAACTAAAACTATGTGATCGGATAAGTCATTAGTAAAGATACATATGAATCAAATTGTGAAGCACAGAATTACAAAAAGATAATAGGTTGGTACAGTTTCCAAAACATAAAATAGAAAACAGGGAGTCTGCAGTTCAGAGATCTCTTTATGAATGCGTCACTTTGTATCACCTTTTTTCCCATTAGTTGCATAACATAGATAAAATTGCCATTTGGATCCATGACCAATACAGTCCTCTTTCCTAACTCCAATGCTTAACCTTCGCAGTCTTTTCTCTCAGCAATGAGTGTTTTTATATACTTCCTCTTTTGATCCTCCCATGCTGAACCTGTCTCCTCATGAATGCTGAATTTCTTCTTTCCAAACAAATTTCCTCTGCTTACACTACTTTTAACATATTTTGAATTTTTTTATTCTCTCCATTACTGAGACTTCCTTCTTATCAGTTGATCCTAGCCACTGCTTCTCCACATTTTTCTTCCCCCTTTAAGAACAGTATTGGCATGCATTTGATTGTGACTGTTTCATACAAGGAGTACAGCAACTTTGCTCTTGATCTTACAATCAACTACAGACATACTAAAATATTTCTGCTTCAGTGTCTTTATTCAGTTCAGCTCCCTCAATCATCTCCACTTGTAATTTGCCTAAAAGATGTCATGAGAACAAACTTTCAATCCTGTCACTTGTAGTCTGAGGACATTATGCCAGGTTATGTCTGGGACATCAGCAGATATACCACAAGAGTAAAATTCTACTGTATTATCTGTTAATTGCATGGTTAACCACTAATTACCTGGTTAATTGTTTGCCAGCACAACTCACACTAAAAGTAAAATTTGATCTTAGTGGCTCAGTGTTTTAAATGTTTGTAACTTTCCAATGTACAGTAATGTATTTTAGGAGATTGACTACAAACATGACTAAAAACTTCTTGACAGTCCCCCTTGTTTGAAGAAAACAAAAAGATTGAGCAAAATCTACAGGTGATGTAAATTACCATAGTAGAAATACTTCAGTTTTCATTATCTGCTGATCTAATATATTAATGAATGAGCAGTCTGATATCTCTGTGTTCTTGTTTTTATTCCCCTACCATAGCAATGATAAATTTTTCCTTTTTTCCCCCCTCCATTGTTGACAGAGATGTAACAGGAGTCTGAGATTTTCCTCCCACAACGGTGAGCATTTCAACAGGCATAAGGTTATGTAGTTAAAAACTTAATGCATGTGACTGTCAGTCTTCGAAGTCTGTTTTCATAAATTGTTAATTACACATATTCCTTCCTAGGAATACGATAAATTTGAGCTTCAGAGGGAGAACACTACAGGTGTGTTGAGATAAAATGAATTTTCAGAGTACAGGATCTCAGCAGTAGTCAGCAGAGTCATGGAGGGTGGGACAGCCTAAAAAATCATGAGTTTGTTTTTTTGATTTTTTTTTTTTAATTTTATTTTATTTTCTTAGGTGTAGGATGACCACAAGAATGTTGGAAATAAGTTATTTAATTTTTATGATATGGCAAAATAAAATACATTGATTTTAACTTTAATGGAAAAATTGAGGGAAATATTTTCTAACTAAATTCTGCAGTATCACTTTGTGTCTGCCTGTGTAGTTCAACTATATGCAACATCTCAAATGGCATGAAAAATTTTATGTCTTTGTTCTAATTTGCTAACTTTTTAAGCATTGTGTGGTGGTGCACAAATTCTATCAGATAAGTTTATCAATAATTATTGTTAAGGTGATTATTTAAACACTCAGGTATGAGTCATTGTGTGAGAGTTATACAGTATTTCCCCACTGAACTTCACTACTTTGTGATTTGACATCTATGTTTTCAGAAGCTCCTTGATATGGCTAGCAGACCTCTAGGAAAATTAATGTGTAAGTGGGTGCACAGAAAGTATAGAAGGTGAATTTCTTCATCACAGAGATTTGAGACTGAGAAACTGACATAGCTTCTTCAGAAATTTCTGTACAAAATTCTTTCTCCATATGGTTCGCTTTTATTCTATGCATTTAGGGAATCTTGCCGAACCACTGTCAAAATTCTCACACAAACTCTGTTTGATTTTTCACTAATTCCCCTGTGCTGAACATTTTCTATATATAAAGTAATCTTCCTCACTAGCTATATTTCAAGAATTACTATTTACTATTCTTGACTAGCAAAGGTTCAGATTCAAACACAACATTCTATTGCATAAAATGTCAACAAGAGCAATTCATAACAATCCAAAAAGTCAGAATTACTGTCACTCTTTACCTCAGAAACTATTTTACTGTTTCCAATAAATATAAAGGCAATTAAATTATTTTGTAACAGCTATTTCTTAGGAATTAAAAATGAATGATTGAAAAGTTTTTATAAGAATTTAGTTTACTAGTCACACTGAATTTCCTTGTTGAAATGTTCCTTGGAGCTTTTGGAGTCCTCCAAAAGAATTATAAATACACATAAAGTTTAAGAATTTGTTGCCGTAAGGATGTGTTCTGTCCAGCTAATTTAAATGCATGTTTTGTGAACTGAATTTCATACAGAAGAACCAGACATCCAAAAAAAGATAAAAGTTGGCCTACTCTGCAAACTAGGCACATAAATATTCCTGAATACAGGTGGTTGAAACTAAGACAAAAAAAGGAGCTGTGCAGCAGTTAAGGGTAAACAAACTGAAGAGATCTGATTTGAATACTTCTGGCTTTAACAGTCTCAGAGAAACTGCTGTTTCTGATACAAGTGAGCACACAGTCAAAAAACTAGAATCTCTGTTCCTAGAACTAAATGGCAGCTTCACTAAAGCTTTTTTCAAGCTACTCCAGGCTATATTTTTATCAGAATTTTGTTCCTTGGTAGGACATGCTATCAACCATTTCTTGCACTTGCAATCAGGCATACAGAATACTCATGAATGAGAACATTTGAAAATATGAAGGAGTCACTTGTTTAAAATTTCCTTTAAAAACACTAGTTTAGTACTTTTCCCTTTTTTTTTGGTAAGGTCTCTTTTTTTTTGTCTCTGTTTTTAAATGATAACAATAATTATCAGGATAAGAGGTGTTTTATTTTCCCATCCTTTTTATATTATTTTGCAACATGAGGTTTAAAACCCAACAAAACTACAAATTACATCTGCCTTGGTCTACAGAAGTCAGATATTTTACCATAAAGGAAAGGTCACATAAAACTATCTGAAAAATAGTGACCAGAGATGTTATATTTTCAGAAGACATAATATTAAAGAATAAGCTGGGCAGCCTTACTGCTGCTTGGAGATAGCTCAGGATATCTTTGCCAGTACCCAGAGGTGAGATGAGTCATGGCCAAATTCCATCTCCAATAGTCCATCAGTGTTATATAATCCTGTTGGAGGCACTTTCTGACTGCTTCTGCAACATGTGTCTGAGAACTTTTAGATGGATCACAGCCTTTTCATTTTTCTAAGACACTGTCAGGTTTTAATATCTCATTAATTTATGCATGAGGGCTAACCATAAATTGGCCCAAAACCTGAAAAAACTTTCTAAGTAATTTGAGAAATTCAGTTACTAATGATGAACTGAATGAATGAATGAATAGCATGTGGGGACTTGTCACAAGTAGCCAGAAAAGAGGCAATTCTTGTGGGCTTTTTTCTTCTAGAATTACAGATACTCCTTTATAAAGAGCTTGGGACTGGCAAGACTCTGAGGCAGGATTTTCCACTGATGATAAACTGGGAATGGTTGCAATTTAAACAAGTTGGAAGAACATGATGTCAGCATTGATACTGGAAAGGTGAAAGAAACTGCATTAACAAGAAAATTCCCCAAATACAATGAGAAAATATTTTATCTCTCACAAATGAATACAGTATTTCCGCATCACTATACTATAAAGATTTCTATATTTCATGCACAGTGCTTTATTTCAGACTCTACTTGCAAGTGAGGATGAATTGTCTATTGAAGACATCTAAAGAAGGCATTTATTTTTAGAGATCTCAAGAAAATCTGATGTGAGGCTAAAGTTAATGATATTTAATTTGAGGAAGGACTTACAGCTTTTGAACTTTGCTCTTATTACTGCAGATAATAGACAACAGATAGGATGATTAAATAATAGCAAGAAATGCTCTTTTCATTCCAGGTAGCAGCTATAATTCCTCCAGAGGTTTGGATTAGGCATGAATGGAGGAGTATTCCTTGCAATTCAGCTCTACATAATCAAAAATTTAAAAAGTACCTATTCCACTATGACTTAAAAAATGAATATTTTAAAAGGAATTTTAAAACAAGTTATTCAGAGACCTTATATATGAGATCCTCAAGATGGATCTTTTATATGGATCTATTTTTTTTAATCAAAAATATGCACCAAAATTATTTTTAACTATTTTAATAAAAAGTTTTGATGAAGTTTACCTGAAACTGCAACAAAATGGAAATTGGTAACATAGTGATGCTGCTGTAATTTTATGAAACAATCACTTCCTTTCATAGGATACCTAGGCAAGTTTCTAGTGCAGACTGCACAATTACGCAATATTTTTATTTTTTTTACATTCTGCTGTTTTCAAATGAAGGCATTCTAAGTCAAATTCCAAGACCTTTTCTTTCTGTCACTATGTCGTAACTACTTGAATGCCCGTGTTGCTGGTCTGACACAATGCACAGGAAATTAAAATTCCATGTAAATGGAATTCTAAAGAAATTCTAAAGGAATTCTAAAGAAAAATAGATAATTTTCTTGAATTCAATTCAAGAAACTTTCACTCAAGACTTAATATCAGAACTCAGAGCCAAGCAGCCATCCAGTGGGAGAACAGGACACAATACCTCAGTCTGGAAGCAGCTCAAAAGGTTTCATGTTTTGTACAGGAAGTCTGCTATGTCTTAATAGTTTGAAAGCAAACTATTACAAGTTCCCTATAACAGAATTCAATTTTCTTTCAATTTATATAATATAATGTCAAGTATTAACATAATTATAATAATTTTATATATAGGAAAATATTTTTATAAGTATTTTCAGGAAATTTTCTTGAAATAATTTTGTTGGCAACTTCATGCATACTAGAGAGATATGTTCATTTTTTCTCTGTTTTATCTGCTGAAGCTTTTAGTCACAACCTATTTGGCTTCACCTCATGACAACAGTTACATAAGAGGAAAAAAAAAAGGTAGACAAGTTTCTGCATGTAGGTTAAAATGGTCCAGCACAATTTTG
Source organism: Eopsaltria australis (assembly GCA_034509425.1). Lineage (NCBI taxonomy): Eukaryota > Metazoa > Chordata > Aves > Passeriformes > Petroicidae > Eopsaltria > Eopsaltria australis. Next base: position 6,547,247 of record JAVTVJ010000009.1, read on the forward strand.
TGTTATGTCCGTGTGTTTCCGAAGGACTGTCATTTTCCCAGAATGGCTGTTTTTCATGCTTGATTAAACTGGTTTCCCATAGTCTTACATCATCTTTCTTACATTGAGACTTACACTGGTTACCTAAATCCAGCCTTATCTCTATTTCTGTTTTTTCTTATTGGTAGATTCTAGCTTTCCAGGTATGATTAGATAGCAAAAAAACCCCTAGACTCAAGGATAGACATATATTTTAGACTCTTACACAAATAACATTATTTATTTATTTAGTTAGTTATTTACTTTATTATTCAGGGTTTTCTACTCTTGAGATGGTTATTTCTAGTTTTTCTCGTGTTCTTTTAGAGCCAAAGCTAGACAGACTGAAGCTGATCTGAGGTGGGGTTTCTCTTTGGTTGGGATTTGGTTGGTTTTTTTGTTGGTATTTTACTACAAAAAAGGTTTATTCAATCCTTTATGCATCTCACTTCACATATCTCATGGCAACACAAATGGCCATTTTCCCATAAACTCAATCATTCATAGCAGTGCCTTTCCTAAGTATAAGGAACAATCAAACAAATTGCAAAAAAATATTTTTTCTTTCATAATTCAAAACATAGAGGGAAGCGAATTATAAATGAACATTTCAAAATTAATTTGAATAACACAAAGCAAATAGTATTTTGTTTTTGTAACAACCTTTGAGCTAAAAGGAATAATGGCAATATTTGAAAGCTGGTATTTAAGGAGACCACTTTGTAGCCTTGCATAGGGGCTCCTATGTTCAGGAATATTTGAATAGAGATTGTGAAAAAGAATCAGTATAGCTTGATACACAGGGCTCCAAGTTCCTTTTTTTAAGTTATTTTTATTAACTTGTAAGTAGAATGATGATGTCCAAAATCCATTTTATTTTCTGTGCTATATTTTTCACCTGTACAATCATGCAGGTTTTTTTCTCATTTCTCAGCACTGAATATATTTGTTAGCTAACATTACCATACCAAATTCAGGGAAGCATTTTCCTGAGGTGGTGGCCCCTCTATCCATAACTTCGCAATCAATACTATAGAATATGGGTAATGACACTGTGCATTTCCATCATACATCAGTCTTTACAACTGTACAAGTATTAAGAAAAAGTTAGCATTGACTTTGCATACACTTGTAGCATAATTTACTAAATTACATCTCAGTATTAAAACTGCAAAGACACCGAGCTCCCTGTCATATACCTGGCTGGCAGAATGCCTCCTAAGAATCATTTTCCCAACAGAAGTTCATAGTGCTAACTTTTCTAAGTTTACTTATTTTGTGGAGCACTGAAATGAAAATAGTATTTCTTCTTTTCACTTTAGTAAATCTAGAATCACAGACAAAGAATTAATCTTGTTTTTTTAGCAATTTATGACAGGAATGCAAGCAAAAAATTTATTTGTCAGAAATTCAGTAGCTCCTGTGAAATAATCATCAGCAGAGCAAATAAAACCCTCAGTAAGAGCATGTTATTTGTCCCAGAGGACCATGTGAAAGCCATGTTACTGTGAAAAACCCGGTGCTGTGAGCTCATTATTGTACTTGGGCAGCCTGCTATCACTGACACAACAATATTTACTATTCCTGAGCTATTTATTGAGAGAAAGAAGCACTGTGCAATAAATGACCTGAAGACCTTGAGAGAAAAAATGTATAAAGACCATCTCTTACCGTTTGTTAAATAAAAATGTGTCTGTATGCTGGAATACATCTAGTCACTGTTATGATGATTATATGAAACGTATAATTCAGAGATCTATTATGTCAATAGTCATTAATAAAATTATAAGGGTAAAACATATGTTTACCCTGCATTCTTTAACGATTGGTAGTAGAGACAACTTTCAGAAAATGGCAGTGGAAGTCCTATATGTGCCTTATAATTCCACCTGCAGAGTCCTCTTACTGTGCCATGCTGTTAATCTAGATTACCTTAATTAGAAGTTTGAAAGATGATTTTATTAAGGGGTATAAATACCTTCTCAGGAAAGAAAAACGTGAAAAGAGCAGGGTTGAATTGCTGTCTCCAGTATGACCTGATGTGGTGTGCACTGCTTCTCACCGAAAAAATTTACCAACTTTCAAGTAAGCCATATAGATATAAACATGATCACAGACAACCTAATTTCAGCCAGAAATAACAAAACAATGTGGGCATCTGAACCCCACTGAAGACAAGTCTTCCTTGGAAGCAGACAGAAATAATATACTACCATCCATGCTGAAGCACCCTCTTCTGAGTGCCAGGACATTTTTCAAAAAGATTGCCCTGTTTACATCCATTAGCAAAATGACTTGAAGTATGGTTAGTCCTGATTGTAAATTAGCTAATAGATTTTTTTCCATTCCCTTATTATTTTTTACCACTTTTAATTATTTCAGACTTTCCATCAGACTAATAGCAACAGCAAAATATTTGTAAAGCCCTATAAAGGAGTTGAATACAGTATCATGTCAATATTTATAGGCTAACAACACATTCACTGTATCTTCCGTAAGTCACAAACTCCCCCAAGCCTTGAAGATCTGCAAGTACTGCTCTGACTTGTATCTATGGTCCCATAACCTTCATAATATTCTTAATGGCAAATTTTGATTAATCTTACTCTATGTATGTTATTAACCTATCTGTAGAAAAATCCCCAACATTAAATAAGTCTATTAATATCTATAGTCTGCAGGTACTTTACCTGGTTTCAGGCAAGTGGTTATTCTTGGATTGTGAGAAACAACTGATTCTCCTTGGAGCCACTTAAGGATGCCAAAAATGTTCTGGCAGAGTACATGTTATTATATCAACTGACATACCCTGGATTTTTCTGATGTTTATTGGGGATAAATCATAGATAAGAATACAGCTGTGAGACTGCTATGAAATAAAGCTGAACAGATTGATTTCTCTGCAAATGGAGTTTCTGTTGATACCATGGTATAATCAAATGATTGGTGGGGCTGTCTGACAACTGCAAGTCTTCTTTTCCATCTTTTATTCTCCTGGTAGTCTTTCATTTACCTTGTTATAGTTCATTATTGTATTTTCCTATAGCTCCTATTTATTTCAGTATTATCTTTCTTTTCATGGCAATTACAACACCATAGACACAATTTTATTATTCAGTCTTTTTTCTTGTTACTTGCCCCTGAGGACATGCTACGCTCTCAGTTAGAAATGACAGCTGTTATCAGTTATGCTAAGGAAATAAAATGGTGAAAAAGGTCATGTCCTTTTCTAGAAATCCGTCTTTTTTTCAATTGGAGATTTTTTAGCAACAATAAATCTGACTACTGGAACTTAAATCCTATGTCTATGATAATGAAACCATATGGGAAATTTTCATATTTGGAAATATTTGCCTAGTTCAAAGCACTTCTGCATCTGATACTACCTATACACATGAAGGCGAACCTGTAACAGGCATTCTGAAAAGTTTACTATAAGAGATAATGTATTTAAAACCTTGTTGCAGCATAACATGACAGTAAAGACACACTTCAAATTTGCAACTAATAGTGTAGTAGACATAATTTGGGGCTAGATTCTTGAAAGAAAGATGGGTGAGACTTTGTGTGCAATAACAAAACAGATTAACTTAGTTGCTGGAAGAAAGAAAACGTCAAAACAGATCATTCTAGAGGTTTCCAGTTTTTGTAATCTCCTAGGATATGATTACTGGGTGTTTGCAATAATGAGCATTCTTTGAAAAGTAATTTTTGAAAATCTTAGTAAGTTCCCAGTTCACTTCAGTGTCCTCTGTATATAATTGCCTAAGTCATTGCATTCTTAATGTAAATTTAAATGCGTTAAACTGCAGCAACAAATTGTATAAGTGATTGCAAGTATAATTGGTTCATGTAGGATGGCATAGCACAAATATGGAAATGTTACCTAACAAAAAATTCCTAAAGAGTTGAATGGAATTAAACTAATGTTTCTTTGGAAATTTTATAGTGTCAGAAGGAGGAAAACATTAAAAGTCTAATTCAATTCTACCTTCCTTAGAAAGGGTTATATAGTATCTCATTTCATTACTTCCATGTGATGATTCAGAATATGAAGGAGACATCAACTACCATAATAATTCAAATGAGCTGTCAGCAAATAAAGGCTTGAAAATTTTCATAGATTTTGACACATATTAACTTTACTTATTCTACTGTGTGTGTTTACATTGATTACCTTGACCTTGATTGATTATATAGATGTTGAATATGAATTAATGAATATGTGAGTTGAATATACAAAGGATTTGGAATATTAAATGATTGCATAACTGCTAAGTATTATGACGTAAATAAGTTGTCACTCGCTAAATGCTGTAAATTAATTCCATTTGATTGTGTACATATATATGCATATATATGTATATATAAGAAAAGTTGATGTTTAATGAAATTTATGCAATGCAATTTGAAATATTAATCCAGATCAAAGGCAAAGTATCAGTACCATATTGTCTGAATAATAGTTACAGGAGTAGAGAAAGGGCAACCATTTCCATGTGACCAGCTGGGATTATGGCCTTTAAAAATATATTATATCCACTTCAATTTTTTGGGCCTGCTTGACTCTAGGACCATCTGTTTGGATGGCAGAATGCCCATTCAGAAGTTGGTGGAGCTTTTGCCATTAGGAAGACATGCCAGGTATCAATAGGATTGAGGTAGGAAGACCTGCAGAACACTGCAAAGGACATCTGTTCTCCAGGAAAAGAGGACAGAAGTCCATCTTCTGTGACAGCCCCACTACACTGACACCACATGCTTCCTTGCACCTATTGACACCTGTTCATAGTTATATGCCAAAATAACAAGAAAAAAATGAGCCATTTCTGAACAATGGAAAATGGGTAGTATGGGCTGTTAAAGGCCTCCGTGGCTGCCAGGAAAATAGGTTTCACTGTGGTAAGCATTTGGGAAACCAAGGCAGACCATATGGGATATCAGAATCAAAGTCCAGGCATTTTGTATACCAACAAGCCCCTGGCAAACAGTATTTCTGGGAAACAACCAAAATTGCAAAAAAACAGTAAATGAGGAAGATCTAGATACAGTTTTTTTACACATTTCTTTAGAAGTACAAATTAAGGATACTAACAAATCACTACAGGTATATGTTATTCCTCTGAGTGCCCTACAAAGAAGCAGTATAACTTCTAACCCTCCGAGTTCATGAAAATTGTGGATTACATACTATAAAATAAGCAAATGCAGGGTAACTCTCTGTTTTATCCTGTCACCCTGTCAGACAAATCACAAAATTAATCTTTCTTCCAGATGAAATAGCTATATGACACTTATATAAAGACATTGAAAATATTGTACTGACCTGTACATTGTAATTATGGTATGAGACTTCTATAGATAATCTCCAGATCTAAAGATTAAGTATATTCAAATTTATTTGCAGTTTTTCAGGGAGACCACAGTGCCTTTGAAACAAAGTTGTGGGTACTGCATATGTACATATTAAAAACTGTCATTCTAATGCATAAAAAAGGAGCTTTTGGTCCAGTATACCAACCTTGACAGTTGTCAATAAAAATACTTTATGATGAGTGTGAGAACTAGTGCTTCTTCTACAAAGTGATGTGCGTAAAGCATATGTCTTTGTCCTTACCATGATTTTAAGCACCCTAGTGTCTGTTGGAAATGTAATATAGCAGTGCTCAAGACATAGAAGAGATTTCTTGACTAACAACAGGATAACAGCCCTGGATTTCAACCACTTCAGATATTTGTTTGAAAGAAATAAACCCTGTTTGAAAGATTAAACCCTGGAGAGAAGAAGGGTCCAGGAGAACTAGTTGATATTAAAGGGTAGCCGCCACCAAGCTCAAGACTGGTAGGTCAAACAAAGATGGCAGGAATCTGTATGGCTGAGCAAGGACCTCTTGTCTGAATTGAGACTTAAAGGAGATGTACAACAAATAGAAATAGGGGAGGTGGACTCAGAAAGAGCTTAGAATTTCTGTCCAATCATGCAGATTTATGGAGTTAGAAAAGCCAGGTGAACCTGGAGATGTATCTGCCAAGGCTTGTGAAGTATTCTACAGGTGAAAAAAGAGAGAGGGAAGACTGTGGAAAACAAGAGCTCTGGGCTGAACAAGGTAGGCAGCCTGGTGACAAAGAACACCAGAAAATGCTGAGGTCACTAATAACCTGAATGATGGGTGCACTCTCAGCAGGTTTGCAGATGATAGAAAACTGGGAGCAATGGCTGATACAGCAGATGAGCTGATTTCAGAGGGACACAAAAAGCCTGGAGAAATGACTACAGAGGGCCCACATACATCTAAACAATAAAGGGAGCACCAGGTCCTGAATCTGGGGAGGAACAGTCCCATGCACCTCTATATGGTGGTGACTGATCAGCTAGGAAAGAGCTTTGCAAGAAAGATCAGCAAGGTGACCGTACGCCAGCAATATGTCTGTGTGACAAGGAAGATTAGCTGCCTGTGCTGCATTAGGAAGAGTTTGAAAGCAGGTTGATGGAGGTTATCCTTAACCTCTATTCAGCCCTGATAAAACCACACCTGAAGTGTGTGCCCAATTCTGGGCGCTCTGATACAAAGGAGACATAGACTTACTGAAGTGAGTCTGGCACATGGCCACTGGGAGGATTTAGGAGCTGGAGCATCTTTAGTCTGAGGAGAGGTGGAGAAAACTGGGATTCTTTAGCCTGGAGAAGAGAAAGGTCAGGGAGAATCTTATCAATAAGTATAAATTAACTGAAGGAAAGGTGTAAAGAAGGTGGAACGAGGCTGTTTTCAGTGGGACACACTGAAAAGAAAAGAGCCAATGGTCACAAATACAAGTGCTAGCAATTCCACCTGAATACAAGAAAACACTTCTCTACTGTGAGGGCGGTGAAACTCTGGAATAGGTTTCCAAGAGAGGTGGAGTCTCCATTCTGGAGAGACTCAAAAGGATAATTTTCTCTAGCTGACCATGCTTGAGAAGATGGTTTGGGAGAGATGATCTCAAGACACTCCTTCCAATAGAAAAATTTCCATTAATTTTGCAATTCTGTGAATATTATGTTTTGTGAATGGAATAAGCAGTTAAGGGATGTGTTCGACAAAAATGACGAATCTTCTGAGTTTCATTCCATCATTTTTATTGCATTTTTAATGCATTTTTAATGCTTTTAAAGTGTTTTATATCATTATTTTAAACTTATCTTAAAGGTTCCACATTATTAATTCTGATTATTCCCTAGACATATTTATAAACAGGACACTATTATTAATAATTAATAATAATTTTAAATATATATATTATTAAATATTATTTTCCCTCCATTGTTATGAAGAAGAGAAATTTTTAACTGATTGAAGCACCTTAAAAAGGACGCCGTTAAAAGGCTATTCTGAGGTATTCAGAGAGAGATTTCCACATGAATTTTACTTTGAGTAATTATTTTGGAAATATGAAATATGAAAAAAAAAACCTTGAGTTCTGTATCCCTTGTTAGTGAACAAAAAAAATGTGATTTTTTTTAATACATAGAATCAAAATTTTCCAGAAAATGGTAATAAATAGTACTAAATAAATTGTTAATGTGTATTGCAATTAAGTATTAATGTTGATATTTAACTATATATAACATGAAAGAAAATATTTTTAAGGTCACAGAAATGGTTTTCCAGTAAAAGTGTGAAAATTTCTGCAGAACTGCTGCAATGACTACTAACTTAGTAGTAATCAAGTTGTCAAGCAGAGTTTAAATCTTGCATGCATGTGGTTATTATGCTCCAATGAGTCTTTCTGACTTTATCAGATTAGACAAACTTCCACATTTCAGAAAAACATGGCTTCTTGTGTGACTGTCAGTAGCATTTATGAGAAGTTTTTTGCCTAATTTCTGGTCTTTTTCTCATATTATGTTTCAGACTGACAAAGATGGTTTCATGAACTGTTGGTCCATACACATATTTATTATGTGGCAATGAATTAAAACAAGAGTTGCATGTTCAACTGCTCATGATGATGGCCGTTGTGGCTTAACAGGTCTCTCTTGATTCCAATTTCTTATCTCAGGAACAAATAACCTCCCAAGGATACTTGTAGGAGATTCAAGATGACAAGCAATGTAGTAACGGCATTTTTAACTGGCTGAAAAGCAGGCATATTTCTCGTTCCAGTGAGTTTCTAGACAGAACTTGCATCTCCCAACTGAAAGGCTAAATTTGGTATATAGTGCATCTATATTAAGTTTTTATATAATATTCCACACAGTTCATGTGAAAAGATAAGTTTTTAAGCCCTATTAAGTTCATTCTCGTAAGTAATGTGGATTTTTTGCTGTTAATGACAATAATATCTGCAATGTAAATACTAAGGAACTTTATTTTAAATGAAAGTCCATTTTATTAAATAGAAAAGCTTTTATTTTCATATAATAAGCCTTTAAAAGAATATTTTTCACTACATAGTACATAATTTACTAGAATTGGCAAGAAAATATTGACTGTTCAATGTATGTTTTTTGTTCCAGAACTAAAACTGCATCTTGAAAAAATTCAAACATGGATATGTATAGTAATAAAGAATTATTATCTCTGCTACACTCAACATTGTGTAAAGTGCCAGTTACTTTTTTCATTCTTTACACTAGGAACTCAGTGCTACATGCAGGAAAATTTCCACTGAAACATACACAGAGAGAATTAAAAATCTGTAAGGAACTTCTGCGTTGAAAAATCAGGCTGTTCATAGGAACAAATAACATCTCCATCTTTCTAGAAAGAAAAATAAAGCTTACTGAGAAAGTTTATTGTTTAGCGCTCTTTCATTCTGACTCAAATGTTTCTTTATATATGTGTAGCATTTTTAAATTACTCTTTCACAAAGTAAAGATTATACAAAAATATTTAACATCATAATTAATATTTTTTCATAAATACAATGTGCAGGAAGGAAATTAAAGTGGAAAAGGACGTTTCTAAATTCCTAAAATGAGCTAAGCACAGAATATTTACCTTTTGCATTATACAGCTGATAGTTAGGTTCAACATACTATTATTAACCAATTCTATTTAGAGCTGCTCAGTCAGGCAGAAAAAATATAGAGTTTAAAATACATGACAAATTGCTATCAGAGTATTAAATAATGTTTCATAATTTTCCCATAACACATTTATAACAAAATTCAAAATTATATTAGGTTTACATCTAAATACTGCCATCTATTTTTAGTCTACATTTAATTAAATATATAAATGGTAAGATGAAAGGTAAGATGACCTCATCTTAAGTTTTAATTGGTGATCTGCTGTTTTCCTATGGTAGATCAAAAAGGTAGATCAAAATTAATTTGGGCCAGAGAGCAGGATAACACACACAGTGACTAACTACATTAAGAATAAAATCTAAAAACGACCATTTAATTAACTTTTTTCTCAAAGATGGTATGTCTGAAATGCCTGTTACATATTAGATATATTCAGATAATGAGTACAGCAGCTGACCAATAGTAGTTGAGAGTTGACAAGTAGGAATTTTTACAAATTTATAAATTAAACAAAACCCATATGAGATTTTGGTTTCTACCAGATGACTACACCTCTCATTTGTCACTTCTTGGTGGCTTTGGATACAGAGATGACCTGGAACACTGAAAATATTCCTTCTGTAAGTTATACTTCTGTGCACTTAGATTTTTATCTTTAGTGAGTAGCAGGTAAGGAAAAGCAACTTTGAAATGTGACCTCCATAGCTGATTCCTCACATATTGCTCCCTTGAAATTCTATCTTATAGGAAAAGGAGTCAGATGACAATAAATTAACTGACATCCTTCTGAATAACACAGTTTTTCTCTGACTTGGACTGATGGATACTTTCTTGGCATAGGCATTATTAGTATACATGAATGTGCTTATCACACACAGAGAAATTATTCTCGTATGAATTTTTTATCATAATAAAAAGAAAATTATAGATTTATTTTTTCCTGTGGATTATTTTAAAACTTGATCCCTTATTTAAATAAAGATGTTTGGCCGAGATAATATGTCCTTTTATTTGTCAAATTTCTAATTAAATTTCCTTTGTTCTCAGGTTCAGAGCTATCACTAGAAAACATATTTTTTTAAAGTCAAAGTTTGGGCTTTGGTTTAGAATGGCATTAATTTTAATTACAATGGTAGATTTAAAAGGTACTGGTTTAAGATAAAAAAATCTTAAAATATAATTTTTTAGTTGCTGTCTTTAAAATATATAGTTTTATTATTACTTTTGCTCTTCTTCTGTGTGTAACATACATATATGAAAGTATGGATAATCAAAGATCAACACAAGTATCAAACTTCTGAACTATATCACCTATACTCTGGAAAACAATCTTTCTGTAATTGAAACCATGAACAGAGCAAAGGTTAAGAACAATGCAGCCACAAGCCAGGTATACTGCAAAAAGCATTAGTGTGATACTAAATTAAATTACTTAGGTTTCTGATAAATGTTTTTGGCCTTTTTAGGGTCAATACATAATCAACACAGATAAGCCAGACCAAAGCAGAAGGTAAAGATTAGTCTGACTTAACAAAATTCAAGGGGAAAATAGTTAATTCTTGTGATTTTGGGGAATTTCAGTATTATTCAATACTTAAAGACAGTAAGATATTTCTTAGAAGCAATGTTGTATTGATCTCAAATATTGAAGAATAAATTAAACTTCTTAATTTAAATATCTATTTGCTAAAATTAGTATCACAGTTTGAATAGTTCTTTTGATAGTCCTTGCAGAAAGAAAATGTATTTCCATCAAGGAAATACTATTTTTTTTCCTTTTGATTGTTTAGGGAATTTAGAGCAGCTTTTCTCCTGTTTGAGACATAACATGTGTCATATATTTGATAAAGAAATACAGAAATCAATGACTTCTCATGTAAATCAGAAGTTACAGTTTTTCTTGCCAGGAAATAAATAGTCTTCTATTTCTTTGTGGTAAAGCAGGGTGATTGCTTCCTCAGCAAATGAAGTTAAAAGGCGACATTAGTAGAATAAATGTGCATTTTTATTATAAAATAACTAATTAATATCTTATTTACTTACACATCCTTAAATATCTCTGAAACAATTTAGTGGAAAAAAATAAATTCTTTAGGAAAGAAAAAATGGGGTGGCTATCAAATCTTCATCTCATCTGATGAGTGCTTGTCAGGTATTGTGAATGACGGCAAAGATGGTGTAGAAGGAAAAAACAGGTAGATTTGACAGAGAGTAGAAAGCACAGAAATCAAAGTCTTCTAAAAACTGTTGCAAGAAATCTCCATTCTGAAAAATCAAGTTTACATATTGAAAAAACATAATGTCAATTAATACAATAAATTTTTTTCATTATGTCCCCAAACACAGTACGAAAATGCTAGATTAAGCCTTGGGGAACAAAATTTATTATGAGCGTGGAAAATGTTACAGTTCTAATGCAGTTTTTAAATGACAGCATAATATGTTATGGATCATTTGATTTTTTTGTATGAAAACGTTATTCAGTGCCCAAAAAGGCATATGCTGCTAACGGCATGTATTGCAGTCCTTTCCTTATGACAGCTGGCAACTAGCAAATGCCAGTCAAAACACAAAATGTCAAGCAGAAATTTTTCTCAATAAATGTATTCGTTTAGATAATAGTACCTAAATTAACTTTGCAAAAATGCTTCTATTATTTTTGGATGCATCATGCGAAGGATCAACTACACTAACCCTTCAATGGTACACAAAAATGTGTAATTAAAAAGCTGAGAAATATATACCTTCCTTTATAGCAATTGCTATTATTTCCATTATTATTATTTTTAAATGAATGCAACTTGAACTTTCCTAGTCAAAATATTTAAGGTGACAGGAGAACACTGCCTTTCTTTACATAATAATAAAAACATCTCATTTAAGAAAATATGCATAGATGATTGCTATCAAAATTTTTGCTGTCTTTGAATGTAGTGAATGATGAGATATTTAGTTTAACAACAGTTTGTACAGAAGTCACCATTTCTCTCCATCAGTAGTAACAAAATACTCATTCTGATTTGTTTCCTACAAGGTAACATGTCATGGCAAAATCCATTGTTTAGGAAATTATATTTCCCCCCCCCTAGAGTTTTCTAACTTTTTTTTACTCATGAGCAACATTTCAGTGTTGTCTTTTTTATTCTGCTGCATTATATAGTTCCCTTGTCATTTGGGGTCTGTGCATTTTCAAATAAAGATTATTAATTTTTAAAATGTATTAGGGGTAGAAGGAAACAGAAAATTTTGGTTAAAAAAGAAAAAGAATGATCACATTTTTAGGAAAATTGCACATCAAATAATTTGATTGAAATTTTATGTGATTTTCAAAAAAAGAGAGAAAGACTGACTATTAGCAAATGATGAAGAATGCCATCAACTTCATTTAAATATTGTTTGTGGACATATATACTTCACTTTCAGCTTCCTGGCTTATGCTGGGTAAAATTTTCTGAATTGATGCCTGTTCAGAACAGAGGAATTGCTTCAGTGATATTTTTTTATCTAGTGTCAATTAAAACTGATTAGCGTGTTTTCATCATCTGAGAAATTTTGGTGTCAGTCAAAGATATTTAAAGTAACTATGAAAAAACTACAATAGTAGACTTGGATGAATGGTTTGGCTTCAAGCCTTATCAGCAGAAATATTTTTCAAGATGAATACAAGAATTAATAATTACATTAATAGTTGCATAGATAAGAAGTCAAATTTATACATACAAATGAGTCAAAAATTATATGGGAATACACAGTCATCATCATATAGAGAAGCTAGCCTGGAGCACAATGTGCCAGACTCACATGTAATCGTGGTGGATTAATCCCTGTAGGTAGCTAAGCCCCATACCCTCTCATTCACTCACTCCTCTTCAGCAGAATGAATAAAAGACAATTAAATTATTTTTACAGAAAATTTTCAAAATTTTGTTTTAAAAATTAAAATTTGAATGTGAGATTTCTGAATACTATTTAAAATTATAAAGTGTTTCAGAAGTGTGTTTACATATGACATGCAAATAATAACTACAACTAACTTATTTATGAACAGGCTTTACTTCCATTCAGCACTAACTTTTAAAATTGGCCTGCTTAACTTGTGAAAGCCAGAAATTTTTCTCTAGAAAAGAGCAACAAAGCTGGTGAAGGGTCTGGAGCACAAGTCTTATGAGAACCAGCTCAGGTAGTAGAGTTTTAGCCTGGAGAAAAGAAGACTCAGGGGAGACCTCATTGCTCTCTTCAACTACCTGAAAGGAGGTTGTAGTCAGGTGGGGGTCAGCCTCCTCTTTCAGGTAACAAGTGACACGATGAGAGGGAATGGCATTGTGTTGTGCCATGAGAGTTTAGGCTAGACATTAAGCAAAATTTCATCATGGAAAGTGTTATAAAGCATTGGAACAGACTGCTCAGGAAAGTGGTTGAGTCACCAACCCTGGAAGTTTATAGTGGATATGGCACCTGAGGACATGCCACCACTTGGTTTAGTGTTGAACATGGTGGTGGTCCTCTGTTGCCTCTTGGACTCAGTGATTTTAAAGATCTTTTCCAACTTTAACAATTCTATGATTCTTTGCTTTAGTCTATGAACCCACTAGTCTATGATTATAAACAAATTACTAATGCCTAAGGCAGGAATAAATGTGAAAGTATATATAAGTGTGTAAATACCTAAAATATCTTCAGAAGTCATTCTATATTGTGACAGTTAGAAAATCTTTTTTTCCTAACTATTATGAAGTTATTCTTTCTGAGTTTCAAATGGGTGCAGTTTTCTTGGTTTTTTCATAAAACATAATTTACATACTGCAATTATTAGAAAAATCATAGCTTAAAATTTCAAATTTTTCTATGTAAAAGTGTATGATATGTAATGATTACTCCCTTTTGAGATATAACAATGTAATTTTTGCCTGATACCAATTGATTTGCACCTGCTTAGCGTAGGTCAAATATCAGTCAATCCTTGGAAAGTTAAAATAAAAGCCTTGTAAGCCTGTCTTTCTCCTATCCAATGATGCTTTGTGTCGTGGGTAGTTCATTCTGAGTTCTTCACCATCAAGAAACTTTAAGTCATTGTTGGTTTGGAAGTAACTTCACACAGCTCTCACCAGGTTCCAGGAGAAATCTCTAAAATAGTCTAAAGATGTGAATAATGAAAGACTATGTGCTCCATTAAGTCACATACATTGATGGCTCAATGTAACAATTTCTGTGCATTAGCAGTGTGAACTAAATAATGAGCTAAAATAGCCACCATACAGAAAGAAAATACATCCTGATTATGCTGAAGTTTTCCCTTACTGTTTGCTACATTCACACTTGCCAAATTCAGTCTTACCACAGAAATGCAACAGTGGAGCATTTTGGTTTCTGGACATGTTGCAGTTTCACTGAATGCTGTGTCTTCTGACTGGCTGCCCTTGCTTCTCACAGTATAAACATTTCCCTAACTGAACATGCTCAGTTACTTTCAGGGAAAATCTCCTCCTCCTGCATTATGATTCTTATGATACAGTCCATTGCTGCTACAACAAAACAAACAGCCTTCAGTTCTTACAGCAAGCTACTCACAAACAAAATAGGTAACATCTCCCCTAGAATGCTGGAGCATGCTTAATAAGTCAGCATCCCTGATACAAATATAAATCACTACAGTCATATCAACTCTGCCTCTGAAAATGTAGCTAAAGAAATGGAAAACATTCCTTTTATATTGAATCTGACCATTAGACTATGTTCTTCAGTAGTGAGTAGGGAACTTACAACCTAGGTCCCTGCAAACTAAGTATAACAAGGGGATTTCACTTGTGATATCAGCTGTTAAGGTATCAGAACTCTATTACAGCAGTTAGCATCGTGGAAGAGATTATGTTTGATTTGAACTGATCAGTCAATTTTGGAACATTAAGGGATCAAATCCCTAAAATGAGCACATGACATGAAACAGAAAAGTCTGTAAGAGATCACAGAAATGGACCTGTGATGAAGCATTTCAAATTTCCCAAGCAGAGGTCATCAGGACCACAGAGAATCTAACAAAAAAGAAAAAATAATCTGACACAGATAACAGGACTGACAATAGAGAGCTAAGGGATAATGACAAGGAAACTAAAAATCCTTCAGATCAAATACAAAAACTACGCATTATGTTAGTAGAAAACATAATAGACATAGAAAACATAGAAAAAGCTGTGAGAATGTAATTAATTAAATAATATTTATTGTAAGAAGCTCCAAAAAGCAGAATGTGATGACGTTCTTTCTAGTCATGTTATAAATGAAAGTATCTGATTGCTGATTTAAATTTGGTTGATTTTTAGATGGCTTCCACATCCTTTAGTCTCATACGGTATCAGCACAGAGTCACACATTACAGGGAGCAAGTCTGCAGCCACCTCCTTACTGTATCTTGAATGGATTACTGCTCACAGAATGCTGTTTAAAATGGCATGTTCTTATGGTATTTCAGTCTTGTTTATCTGAAGGTAGGATATCAAATCTTTGTCCCTAAACCAAGCATGACCAATAGTATCCTCATAGTGTCTTTATGGGCAGATGAGCTGTGGCTTTTTCTATATACTATTTCATGATACAAGAATTTTTTGGGCATTTATTTATCGCTTATGTTAACTATGTACCCAGCCCATCACTGCTGGGCATTCACTATTGACACCTAGATAGACATGAGTCAAAAGATCTTAAGAACTGCCTAACTTGCCCTTCATCTCACATAGAGTGCAGCACAGCAGAATGTATATAAAGTTTATAAAGGAGAATTCTTTGTTGGAGAAGACATGAATATAGTACTTTCATAAAAACAAATTGAGCAAAAGAAATGAACTCCTGTGCACAAAGTGCACAAAGTGTACTGTCAGAAATACCAAAAACCCACAGATTAGTGGAGGTAAATAGGCAAATCTTGGGGACTGCAGTGATGTGCTTTTCTCCTTGAAAAAGTAATCTAGCTGCTTGAGAAAAGAATCTGAGCATATTACCATGTAAAATTTCACATTGATGGAAGGGTGGGTTTAACAAAATGAAATTGAAGAGTCCAATCCTGAGACTGTAGAGGCAACACAAAGGCAACTTTATCCTGATGGCTTCAAGCAGCCAACTCTTCCTCAAAAATTACCAAACATTTGGACATTCAGAAAAACTGGATGTGTATGTGTTTATAAAAATATTTTTTTAAAAGGGTGCTATTATCTTATGAAACAGATCACAAATATCTGTTGTCAAAGGGATAGGTAAAAGACATAGCTCCCTTCCTGAAAATATGTCTTTATGGCCTATTTTGAAATAAAAATGTGGAAAAATGGTTATTTTTGCGGCTCCTGTATATAGCATAAACTACTGATATAAAGACATGAACTGAGGAGAATCTCTGGCCAGCTTCTTACTCTAGAATAATTAGTGAAGCATTTGTTTTGCATAATTTAAAATAAGTGGTGTCATTTGCATTAATTTAGACTACAGAAAGCATAATCAAACTTACTTAGCATATATAAAGTATGCCATATTCCTTCAAAATCATTAAATTGTGGAATGGTTTGGGCTGGAAGGGATCTTAAAGATCATTTAGTTCAAACACCCCTGCCATGAGCACGGACACCTTCCACTAGACCAGGTTGACCAGAGCCCTATCCAATGTGGCCATGAAAAACTCCAGGAACTGTGCATCCAACAGCTTCTCTAGGCAAGCTATTGCAGTGCCTCTCCACTCTCACAGTAATAAATATCTTCCCAATATCTAATCTAAATCTACTCTCAGTTTGAATCATTCCCACTTTTCTTGTCACTAGATGCTCTTGTAAAAATCCTCTCTCCATCTTTCTTGTAGGCTCATTTCAGGTACTGGAAAGCCACAAGTAGATCATTCCAAAGCTGCCTTTTCCCCAGGCTCAACAAACCCTGTTCACTAAGCCTTTCCTCTCAGGAGAGGTGTCCTATCCCTCTAATCATCTTGGCTGCCCTTCTCTGGACTCTTCCAACACATGTCTGTTTTATGATGAGAACCCCAGAACCAGACACAGCACTCCAGGTGGGGTGTTACCAGAGTGAAGCAGAGGGGCAGAATCCCCGCCCTCAACCTGCAGGCCATTCTGCTTTTGATGCAGCCTAGGATAGGGCTGGCCTTTGGGACTGCAAGTGCACATTACTGGCTCATATTCAGCCTCTCATTCACCAGCACCTCCAAGTCTTCAGCAGGGCTGAGCTTGATCTGGTCATCCTCAATCTGCATTGATACTGGGGGTTGCTCTGATCCAGGTGCAGCACCTTGCAGTAAAGGTCAGTGGGCAATTACATTTCTCAGTAATCATCATCCTTTAATTGCACATACTGTCAGGGAAGGCTGGCTGCTTCTCAAAGAATGGTAAGGAAGCAGCTGAGAGTTCCAGCAAGCCAGGCTGGGAAAGCGGCCTCGCCTGCAGAGAGCCAGGGTGCTGAGCCAGCAAGTCAGGGACAAGATCAAGACCAGATAAAAGTAACAAAGGTTAGCTGTGGCCCAGTGGCCACCCAACAAGCTATTAATTACGATCAGGCTCAAGATCAATTAGAAAGTCTCATCAACAGCTCAGGGTCAGTCATATATGAGGCTGCATGCAGACAAAACTGCAGTGACAGTGACAGATGCCGAAGCTGGCTGAAACATGTCAGTGGGTCATATTAAATGGTTGGACTTGCAAAATTATCTTTCTTTAAAATGTTATTGAATATTATCACTGGTAATGTACAAAGAAGATGTAAAAATTGAACACACTGATGCTAGAAAACAAATGTTTCATCAACACAGAAAAGTACTATTAGGGTACTGCTTTAAGAACTGAATAACTGCAAAGATAAATTAGTAAAAGTGGCAGTACGTTTGACACTGATAAGATAAAGAAACCGATGAAAACAAAACAACAAAGTAGTAAAATGAAGTCTAAAAACATGTTGGAAACTAACTGGAGAGCAGAAGAGGAGATGAGAAAATAACTATTTCTTTTGAAGAGTTATGTGGGTATAAAAGCAAATGAGTGAAATGATCTGCAGTGAAATTTACCCTAAAAAAATAAGTTGTCTCTAAATGTCAGAGGAAGAAGGTCCAATAACAGTAGCAGGTGAAGCAAGACTAATTATTTTTAAAATAGATTCTGAATGGTAACATTTCCTAATCTGCAAGAACAAGAGGGTCACAAAGTCATTTCCATTCCTACATCATTATTATTTATGTATAAATAAGTAATAATAGGTCACAGATGCACACATATTAGAACATTTGACTGTAGCTCTTACTAAATATCTCCTAGATGGCAATTTTTAATATAACTGCTGATCATATTTTAATGATTTCATATCTTGCTATGCATCTAACAATCAAAGTCTGATTTTTTTTCATGGATTGCAAACATAGTATTTGGGTTTTTTCTATGGAAGTTAGTAATTTTCTATTGACTTAAGTGAGGCTTGGATCTTATGGTAATTTTGATTTGTGTAAGATATAGTTAGAAGACTTATGAGATAAGTTACTGTGAATACAAATCTCAAGTTTTACATGCAGAGATGGAATTCTAAATGTGCCACTCATAGTATGAAATAGTGCTTTTGATGAATTATACAATGCAAAAAAGTTCTTGCCTTTCACTTCATCAGTCTGAAAAAGAGGAAAAGTACTTTACATGATTCTACATTGCCACTCTATATGTTTCCAAAGTCCTACAATGTTTCTTCTTTTATTTTTATTTTTTTAATGCTAAACCCAAATTTGGTTTTCTTCCTCACAGAAATGAAACCACAGCATTAAATCAATTTTGGCCCCTATCCAGGGCAGACTACTCGAATCTTCAGCTATTAATTCATAAGCTTGAGTGACTGCAAAACACACTTTTCCATTCTAATTGAAAATAATTGCATAAAAGGTGTACCACTTTTTGGAAACAAAAAGTGAATTGGAACACAAGAAAAACTCATTCAGTGTGTCTGAATCCTATTCAGTTGTGTATGGTCACAAAGCATGTCTCCTTTTTATCCTTCAGTAAATGGTTATTCTGTAAGACATGGAAGAAAAGGAAAAAGGTTTAAGGATCTTTGTCAATTCTCTTGTGAATCAATATTGTTCTGTTTCTTATATTATTTATCCACCCTTTAATTCGTTTCAACTCCCTAGACAGCAGGGGCCTGTGATAAACTACGTAAAATATCTGAGTTCTATCGTTCCTTTTCACCACCCCCTTCCTGTTATTAATAGTTTTGGAGATTTATACGTAAAATATCTGTCAGAATGCAGTCAATGTTTGAGCTCCTCCATTAGTTAAAATTTGCATTTTTCCATTGTGAGTATGATACTGTATTGCTACATGCCTTTAAAAACACTAAAATAAGGTAACTACTTCTAGAAATGAAGTGATGCATTGTAATGCTTCTGCAAACTATTCAACAGCTGGAAGCCTCATATTTGAACCACTGTTATTAAAGAAAGAGATGTCTTATTTACTGTTATTACTTTTTCATCTGAAAAAAGGGTTTAGATCTCTCTGCCCTTACTTGATATGCCCCAAAATTTTTAAATAAAAATATAAAAATATTTAATTGTATTGGCTGACTTTTAGGAATTCTGACATCTAAAACATGGGGAAAAAAAGAAAAGAAAAGAGACTTGTATTATTTTTACATCATGCTCAAGCATAGATTACTCTGTAAGTAGCATTATCTTGTTGAATTACATCATGTCATGTTGCTTTCTCTCGATTAGCCCCATCTTTAGCTTCTCTAATGTTGGCATTTTTTGTTAGCATGCATAGCAGTTCTTAAAATTCTGTGCCAAAATTCTAGTTGACTATGCAAATGAACTGTATGTCTGCCATAATATTTTCCTCAAGGGTACCTTTGAAAGAAACAAGCCAAAAATATATTGTTCATTTTTACTAGGAAAAAAATGAAACCAAAATGAAGAGTTTATATGTTCATTTCCACTGCTTAAAGAAAGCAAATAGAAGATATGCAGTCCAATATTTGCTTTTGTGTATACACCTTGGGGAAATATCTTTTAAACTCTGTAAAATGCCTGCTTTAGTTACTTTGCAAAGCAGGGTTTGTTTTGATCTAAGGCATGTAATACTTACCATGATACATACCATTCTTACTGGAATGATGTTAAATTTACCTAGAATTTTTAATCAGTCTTTGGTATGTTATGATATCTCCTAATATGTTTTCTTTAGGCTTATGGTCTTATGACACAGTAATATTTGCCAATTCTTGACAAAACAAGTTGTTAGAAATACTGAGTTTGTTTCTTTAGCATATTTTGTTTCCAAATATAAAACTAAAACAAGACATGCACTCATTTAATATTATTATGGAGCATTCTGCCAACACACAGACTCTAACACCCAATAGTATTTCTAGTTTTGTGTTTGCCACATTTATTCTCTGAAGTATATTGGACTCACTTAGGGAACTGGATAGTTAGTTGCTGCCTCCATTTGTCCAAGACTGCCTACAGGCTGCCATAAAAAAGGTACCAAAGTGAGAGAGACTGGGGAGATGTTAAAACAGTAAGAGATCCAACAGACTGGGGGAAAGGAGGCAAAATAATTAATTTTTAAAAATAGACTCTTTTTGAAAGATAAGAAAATAAAGAATCTATTTAACAAGAGAATGAAGCCATATCCTCTAAGGACAAAGTATTATAACGTAACAGCTACAATACAATAAAGTCCAAACAAGATATTTGTCATAGACGTTTTCTGCATCAAGACCTAACTCAATCTTTTAGCACAAACTGGGCAAGAAATCTATATGACAAACAGCACCAGAGGTAACTGTAAATTGTCCGAGCACTCGATGGAGAAACAGAAAGCTCCAGTACGTTTTTCTCTGGAAAAAAAACCAAAAAAATGTCCAACATTTTGGTGAACATTGTGTGTCATTATTTATCTTCGTTAAGAGCAGCCAGGTGTAGAAAGTTATGTGGAGACATATATCCTCTGAGGATCTCTGGCTGGCAAAGAATATGTGATGGGAGGTTGTAGACTAATTAACCTCTATTGTTCATTGTACAGGGGAAGAAAATCATATTCATACTGAAGACCTTAAATAGATAAAACAGCTGGAAAAAGAATATTGGAATGACAGGCTTCTAACTTGCCAATCACAGGGCATTCAGAGCATTTAGATAGACCTGAAAAGGCTTTTGAATGCAGGTGTTGGTTTCCTTTGCCCACACTCCAACTAGACCTGAACTCCCAGCAGAACAGAGTAACTGCTGTGTTATCACAGCACATAGTGCAAGCTACTGTACTTGTCTCTCATCAGGGATTACTACATTCTTATATGATAACACACTGAGGAGAGTTATGCAGTTCTCTATCCAGCAAGAGCAAGGCAGAATAAGCTTTATTTGCCTTTCAGAAAACCATGTGAACATACACACAACAGATTTAAGAAAAAATAAATTGGTAAATCCCAACAGTTTCTGAAGGGATCTGAGTATTGTTTGAAATTTCCAGGCTAAATGATCCCTACAGACTTTTTTCCATGGTAATCTATCGTTATGTTTTGGCAGCTACAGGTCACTGTTTTCATGCAAAGTTCAAACCCGATATAAAATATCTCAGCTCATTTGCTTTAAAATGAGCTGGATATATTAATAAGATTTGCTACATGGTTTTAGGACTTCCTCATAGGCTTTTAAAACCTAATCTGACTCTATTTCTCATTATTATTATAAATACTAGTATTAGTACCACATTCTTTATTTTCTTAGTGTTTTAGAATACAGTTAAAAAGTTCTGTATGTTTTTTGTGGACCTCTATCAGATATTTTTAAGGTTAAGAATGCTAGATTGTAGGTTTCAGTGTTAGCTATTTGGGTTGCTCTTCTTCCTTGATATTGTTGGCAGGTTATAACAGGGAAGTGACTTTTGGATATATTACTATTATTGTATATTACTATTATTATTATTAACAATAACAATAAATAGGACACTAAAATTTACATATTTGTACTATTTAATAATAAAAATTAAATGTGAGAGTAGAGAATTGATACTTTATAGAAATGAAAGCTATATTAACATTAATAATTAATAAAAGGCAACATAGAGGAAAATGTTGCAAGGCTGGTTTTGTTAGTTCAAACAAAATTATATCTTGTTATCATTTAAGCAAAAATTACCAGATGGAAACCAAGATAAAACAAAAGTTCAGGAAAGATACATAAAAAATTCTCTACCTAAGGGAAAGTGTTCAGTCAAGGAATTTGCTATAATCACCCTGGCTCCTTCCCTATTTTTAGGCAAGAGCTGAACTACCACTGTAATGACTATTTTTATTAAATGGAAGACAATAAGGAAGGATAACATTTGTTTTATGCAAACTTCCTAGCACATCCATGTACATGACATGCACAGATGAGCTTGGGCCACTCCTATCCTACCTTCATTCAAGAAGCTAAGAATCTCATTCTTATCCAAAGTCTATAAAAATAAAGCTCCATGGACTAATGAACAGAGATGCTATGAGATGGCTGTTTGGCACATGTCCCCTAAATAGCTTTATGTGTTCAATCTCCAGTGGCCTGAGGAACGTTCCTTGCATGCACAGATCACCTCCTGCACAGAAAACTGTATTAATATGCAGAAACTGTGCCAAGGGGATGGCCCTTCTCCTTTATTAATTTAAACATTTTAATATTCTCTATATGAAAAACATAATTAGAATTAATGGACTTTAGCACTAATTCAGTGCCTGAAGCTAGCTAGAGCATCTATCTTGTGCATATGATAAACATGAATTAGAATCCCTTACCACCAGCAAGGCTGGGAGCTCAGCTCAGTCTGCTGATGTAGTTTGTGTCCAGATAAAGATCATATCAACTGACAGACAGAGGGAATTATCATCCTTTTGATGAGATAAGCAATTGGTCCTCCAGGGAGGAAGCAAACCATGACTGAGTTGCACTGATTGTTAAACAAGATCTCATTATTAATCTATAAAGACAGTGTAGCTGGGCTACAGTAGCATATATCAGACAGAGAATAAATATCAGATTTTAGTCTGTTGTGCCCAAACAGTTTATAGTTTCCTTGTAAAATCATCACAAATTCCACATGTGACAGAATAGAAAATAGAATTTACATTCTGTCTGGTATTTCACATTCACTTAAGAAACAAAAACTTATCAAGAAAAATACCAGAATATTTGATTTGAAAGTAAGCATGAAAAAATGTGGCAAACAGAAGCAGAAATATCTAGGATATGCTGGATACGAATTTTGAGAAATTATAGTGGTATTATTAAAAAGCCAGAACAATTCATGCACCATTTTTATAGTTTTCTCTGAACTGAAAACAACAATAAAATATAAGAGTTTGTTTCTGTCAGTAGTACAGCCTGAGAAGGAAGGAAAGAGTCTTCAATCTCTCACGGTTATTTTTTCTTCCAAATGTGTTCTACTATGGGATTGGTGGGGAAAAAAAATCCACCAAAGCAAAGGTTCAAGAGCTACTCACAGATACCTTAATCTACTGCAAGTCTTTCTTTACTGATGTTGTGGTTTAACCCCAGCAGGAAGCTTATCCAAACAGAACTGTTCACTCATTCACCCTAAGTGATATGAGGAAGAGTATTTAAATGCCAAATGTGTGAAAACTCATGGCCTGAGATAAAGATAATTAAGTATGTAAAGCAAAAGCTGCATGCATAAGCAAAACAAAATAAGAATTTAATAAGGTGTTTCCCATCTCTGGATAACTGTTCAGCCATTTGCAGAAAAGCAGACCTTCGTCATACATAACAGTTGCTTGGGAAGACAGGTGCTCTAATTCCAAAAGTCTTTGTTCAACAGTCCTCTTTCGTTTCCTCTTTTTTCCCCCCAGGTTTTATTGCTGATCATGACTTCAAATAATATGGAATATCTCTTTAGTCAGTTTAGGTCAGCTCTGCAGCCTGTGTCCCTTCCCAACATCTTGTACACTCCCAATCTACCCACTGGCATGGTAGCGTGAGAAAGAGAGATTGGCTTGACATCGTGCACTCACTGTTCAGGAAGAGCTAAAATATTGATATGATTTCAACACTGTTTTGGTCATAAATAGAAATGATAACATCACACCAGGTGCTATGAATAAAATTAAGTCTATCCCAGCCAAACCCAATAATCATAATTTTGTTTTGACCTGCCATAAGAGACCTGGCCCCTGTTTCTTGTGTTGTTATCATATAAGTTTAAGTGAATTGCTCTTATTACCATTTCCCCTGTCTGACATAGTATTTGGATGACAACTGTACAGAGTACTTTGTGCATACGAATGCTTTCATCTCTTTATTGTAGTAAAATGCTAAACAATGCATCAATTACATTCTCTCTCTGTATGTGTCTCTAAAAACAACCTATTTCTTTCTATAATTAAGGTTTTGGCAGTCCAGTGACTGATCTTTCTGTATGTCCTTGTCTTCAAATCTTTAATGAGTAAACTCATGAATTTATTTTATGTCAATATTAAACACCTAGGTGGATATTTCCACAACTAAAAGCAAGCTAGAAACATGCTCAATATAACAGTAATTTTAAGTAAAAACAGTATTTTTCCTCTAAATTGTTGGGGTAGTGAAATATGAATTTTCACAAATTGTAGAAAAAGCATTTTGCTCAAACCTCTTAAATAATTGTCAGTGGGCCCAGACAGGTATGTAAAGTAGCATGAGAAAATAATAGTGCTGATTATTATCTTGTGTGTACCCGATAAGCCTGATAGACTACACAGAAAATGAGGTGAGTGAAAAGGATTTATCAATAAGGTAGAATTTCCGTTCTGGTCTGGGTTCAGGTTAGGAACTTGATGTTTGTCTCTGCGATGCCTTAAAGAATGCAGTTGCCTGTGTCAAAGCACTGTCAAAGCCACAGAAGGAGCTTCCCATAAGATAAGCCACCAGACAAACCTCTACTGAGATAAACACAGATGGCAAAAATAGCAAGATGCTTGTTCCAGGCGTGGTGAGGCACATCTGGGTCCTATCCAGAAAAAAATTTGCACAGCAGCAAACTGTTGGAAAGGAAGCACCTACTTATAAACACGCCAGCCCAAGCTGTGGGAATAGCATCTATGCCTCATGGATACCAGGAAAATTACTTAGGACCCCCACCACCAGAAGACTGGGGGAAGAAGACCATCAGGATTCTGTGGAATCTATGTGATGGTGGTATCTTTCTACTAAATCTTTTTCTTGCTCTCTGTTTCTTCCCCTATCCATCTCCTATTTCTTTCTATCTCTCTACCTCACATTTACTATTAAATTAAATCTGTACTATTGACTTCAGCATATGGTGTCTTACAATCAAATCTTAACAGTCTTCAACTCACATTGTTTAAAAAAGTATAATAATGGTCCCCGTAAAAGCCAAGAACTCCAAGCTTGAATAAGAAGCCAGGATCCTTGCTGCAAAAACTGTTTACTCTTCCTTCTCATTAAAGTAACATGTAGATCTCCTGTAGTAATGCTGCCATTGTCAATTCTAGAATTACAGCTCTCTCACATATCCATCCCGATTTGATACATGATAATAACCATGTGAATTAAAAATGTGTCAGAATAACCATTATACGTGTGTTGTGAATGAGTGGATTCTCTGTTAAAAGAAACACCGTCAAAAATTAAAAGCAGGGTTTAATATGAATTTGTGAAAATGTAACTTTACAGAGTTTGATGGCAAGGTTCTCTCTATTACTTAATACACAGGTTAAAACACACAAAGGAAGACAAAACTACAAGCAATTTCAAACCACACACAGAAGCTAGGAATGCCAAAGAGGACGAGAGTGCAAAGCATAAGGATACAAAAGGGTTTAGCAGCACTTAATCACTGAATACTTTAACGTTTACAAAGTGATTCAATAGGGTTTACTAAAATTATAACAATGACTTAATGACAGATTTGACATAGTAACATTTATATCATAATCACACACACATAAGTAAGACAATGTATACACCTATTTCTTGTGTGTAAGGGTACCTATCAAAAATACCCCTTGGGTTCAGTGAAATACAACAAATCCCTCTGTGTTTCCCAGCAGGCGAGGGCTGCATCTCAAGGAATGTGGTAATGTAGGGGAGGGTGTACCAGCCTAGACTTTCTAGGATGGGGACAGGGGGTGAAGAGAGGGTTGCAGCCCTCCAATGTGTAAGTCTATAGAAAAGAAAAAAAGAAAGAGAAGAGAAGAGAAGAGAAGCGAAGAGAAGAGAAGAGAAGAGAAGAGAAGAGAAGAGAAGAGAAGAGAAGAGAAGAGAAGAGGAGAGAAAAGAAAAGAAAAGAAAAGAAAAGAAAAGAAAAGAAAAGAAAAGAAAAGAAAAGAAAAGAAAAGAAAAGAAAAGAAAAGAAAAGAAAAGAAAAAAAGAAAAGAAAAAAGAACTGCTACAAAAGTAATTAAGAAATGTTCTCTTAGAGATATTGGAAGAGTGACCAGACCTTACATAAGTATCAGATTGAAAATTATCTAGCAATATTGGATATAGCAAAAGTTAGGATTCATTAGTCATGCAGTCAGTTTGGAGGGGTTGTCCAACATTTTTTTCCTTCCTTTTCTACAAAACTCACTTTTACTGGTAGCCCATCACTTTGCCCAAATAGAAGAGGTAAGAGTTTGTGCTCTTGCCAGTTGGAAAGCTTTGATCTGCTTTCCTATTTCTCAGTGTCTTTAGCTAATATTTTCAATGACAATTCACTTTTCAGCATTGCTCAGGCTTGTGCTCATTCTCACAGGATGAAATCTTTCCCAAAACATCTGTTCTCAGAAAGAACAGTCTACAGTAAACTTGGATACTTGCCAACTTTCCAGAAAGGTATCAGTTCTACCATCTAAAATATTATATTTCCCAGTTGAGGAAGTGAAAAAGCCTCATTACTCAGTACCATAATTTTGTGGATAATTAGGAACTCTCCCATTTCCTATAACTCATTCTTCTTCTTGCATTGTTAATGTTGCCAGCTATAACATCTACAGCAATAGATTATAATCTTGAGGACAGATCTTGGATCTGATTTAAATTTTCTGGACCCTGATGATTAAGTGAAAACTTTTACAAGACCGATTATTTTTCAGGTAGAAATATGAATGTGCTTATAATATCAAGTGGATCTTATAATATTCATGATCTTTCCCCGTTTCGAGTTCAATTCTCTTTAATAGCCATGCTCAGATTTAGACCTTGAAAGGCATTTTCCCAGAGCATCAATTCAGATCCATTTTAGCTCTGATGACAGTTCTTGCTCACAACTGTGACGACTTAACATTAAATTGCACCAGCTTTGAAACCGGCCTGATTTGGGTTTATTCCATGGCCACAACATTCTGTATATCAGCAACTGTTTTCCTATGCTACTTATGACAGTGAAGGAAAGGCCAACAGCTTCCTTCCCAAAAGTAAGGTAGTAATCCATGCTTCCAGCAGGAACATTTGAATTTAGTCAAATGCCAGCACCACCCCTCTTGAATGAATTCCCATTTAGAACATCAGAAATGCCTCAGAAATACAAAATCTGTGATTCTGCCATCTCTGACTCTAAGATAATTTCAAATGTTGAGGTTTTGACTAGGAAGAAATACTGAGATACAGACAAGGAACTGCAACAGTAGGTGGCTCTCTATTGTTTTGTCTGAAAAACAATCTGCAAAACCATCTTTTATATATGTAAGGTTTTTTTTGCTCTCTGAAATTCAGAGATCGAAAGCCTTTTTTTTACTTTGCATTACAGACCACTAAATTTCAAAAGCCTACCTAAATAATTTCCTTCTACAATTATTAATCCAGTGAATAGATCTTCTCAATAATAATTGTCGCATCGATTTCAGTGTCAAATTATAAGTTTAATTCCTGGTCTTACATACAGCTGTCTAACCCTCTATGCACATTCAGATATATTTCAATGCAGTAACTGTTTTGGATATCTCCTCTAAAGTTCATCTTTATTTCTTCAAGAAGTATCTGCCATGGAGACAGGAAAGATCTTCACAGTTTTATTCTTATTTCCTTTGATCCTCTAGGCTTGCATGATCCCCTGTGCATGTCTGTCAATCACCAAGTCTGAATCTAGCATCCCATCTATTCCATTGAATGAAAGGCTATTGCACTAACTGAAGATTTGTACAGTACTCAGTATCCCTTTTTGGTTTTAATGAGATTTAGATAATAAATTGAAGAAGAAGGAACGAGAAAATATCCACTCTGATGAAAAATAAATAAAATAAAAATATCCACTCTGTGAAAATATCCACTCTGATGGTACCATTCTAGCTATGAAATTAAGGATTTTGAAACTCATGAAAAAGTATTAATTCTCCAGCTTTTCTCATGAGCTCTCTAATTGGTTAATAATTCTGCTGCTTTATTAACAGTAACTTGCAATCTAATATTTTGTTTAGGCATTTTGGACACAAAAAAGAATCTGATACTTTTCATTAGCAGGTAACACTGCCAAATTGCCAACCCACCTGCAATAAACAGACCTATATTCTTCTGAATAAACCTGTGCTGCAAATGAAATTGTATCCTAGTGCCACACTTCCTGAAAAGACAAACTTAATAAAGTAGTTAATATTAACAAGGATATTCAAAATGCTGAAATGCACAATGGATATGAGCCCTAATATTTTTTGTTATTGTAGGCAGACAAAATTCTGCCCTTGAGCTCGAAAGTAATACTTTCTTAAGCTGTTCAAAACTCATTTTTGCCAGCAGTGCCTACATGTCCTTAGAATATTAGAGAACAAATGATAGACTTTTGAAGAAGTTATATTAAAAAATTAAAATTCAAGATGCTGCAGCAGATATTTTAAGCAGTAGATGACCATACTTGGAGAGCCTTTAATGATGAGTTACAACTTTTTTGCTAGTGCTTTCCATCCTTCAAATTATTTATTTATTTTAAATAGGGATAACTGTTCTTTAGAAAACTCATTTACTTCTGCTGGTTTTGAAGGTCAAAAAACCAGAATCATAGATAATAATAAAAAAAATAAGACTTTTTTTTCTTAGCATTGAAGAGCACTATTGTTTTTAACAATAACCTCTTCAGCCTTGGTCGATAATGACTGTGAATCATTATAATCAATACAGACTAAAGAAACTAATATTTTTAGCAACAAAATATAATTGGCTATATGGCTTTAGAGGCATGAAAAATATTCTATTGAAACTAATTTTCATCTATTCAAAAAAATTTTATTTCCTATTTCTTACCTTTATAGAATGGTTCCTTAATTCTTTATGTGTATGTTTTTATTTAAATAGTATACGAATACATTGTCTCTTCCAAAAGCACTACATAAAGTAGTATTTTCCATTTTGCCCCATTTCTTATTTCCTCTATCTATTGAATTCTTTGCAAAAACTACAACACATAGTATTCATTGTTTCACAAACCACTTATCCTTTTTCTACAGTTTTTATATCCCCATTTTCCACTTTTTCTCAATGATATACAAGCAGGACTAGAGACTCTTCTAACTGTAAATATAATAAATCCTCTTAATTAATCTGAAATTAATTGTACATGTTGGTCTTTCAAAGGTATCTGAGTAAAACAAATTTCTCAGTTCAACAATTTAAACAATAATAATTTTGGAGCTTTTTTTTTTGACTACAATAAAAATGTGAGGCTCTATACAAACTAGATCATGTGTATTTATAATTAAAATAACATAAATATATCTGGATTTTTTTAGGTAAGGCTACTTGTCAGGAAACAATAGAGTTATTCAGAGGTTTTTTCATATGCTCTAAAATCCAGTTTTATATATGATGAAAAAAATATATATATCCATGTCTTCAGGTTTGAAAAACTGAAAAGAAAGAATAATTTAAAAATTAACTAGAGAATTTTTTCAGGTACAGAACGTGAGTAATATAATCTATACTTTATAATAAATCTAATGGGGAACTTCTTTTTGATTTCATGTATTTCTTGCACAAAAATTTTAAGAAACATCCAATATTCATTTTCTAAATATAGAAAAAGGCACTGACTACAAAAAAGTCTTTCCAAGACTTCCTACAAATACAGCCTCTCAGGTCCTGGGTTGTTTTTTTTTAATAGGGTTAAGGAATTTTTTAAAAAAATTAAACCCAATAGATAATCTATGATCTATGATGAAATTTTATGTTGTTTTCAAAAACATAGGAAGAATATTAAGGTATATGTTACAGCCACAATTTCACATGAATCATTTGTTTGGTGTATAGCATTATTAAATTACGATCATATTGGCATAATATAGAATTGTCTTTAATAATGTTTCTGCCTGTTACAGTAGGGACTTAGAGAATGAGGTAGAAAAATAATTGTCAGAAACATTTTTTATGCCATTACAACTCCTTCCCCCCACCCCCATTCATTTTGTTGTATTCATACTCATTTATGAAACAACTGCTCTTCCATAGTTTGTAAGTGTTTTTCTCGGTTTTGTTTTTTGGATTTTTTTAATCTGTTCTCTCTTTCATAATATATGCTTTGTGTAATATCCAAGCAATTATTAAATAACAATCAATCTCATTAAGCATTGCAATACTTCTTTTAAACATCTATTTGAAGTATTTAGAAGAAACTTTTGTTCTTCTAATTATTGTTTGTAATAACTCTATGTAAATTATTAACTTTTTTAGAATGGGTTATGATGGAGTTGTAAAAACTGGAATATTTTTTTGAGTGTCAGATGATACAATTCCAATGGATGTTTATCTTATTTTTGAATGTCAACATCACCATATAAATTTATAGTATTTTAAGGAAATTTAATTTCTAGCACCTTAAAATGTCTATATTGCAGATATCTTGGACATTATTTTTAATTATTTTTCATTTTTTATACAGTTTTGTTACCTGCAAAATTTTCAGAGGTAATCAAATTATATCACAATCTAAGATTCTTGATTTTATTTTGAGCATTCGTACAAGCTTTTCGGAATGTCCTACATGTGAATTGGCATAGACCTATTCATTCCTAGATTTCATTTTGATAAGGGTCAAAGCTTATCTAATTTGCCTCTTTGAACCATGTAAATTAATTCCCAAATCACCAGGAATATATATTAATAAATGTGAATATTAAATATCTAAGTCATTAAAAAACATATAATTAGGCTATAGTTTATTACAGATGGGCAATAATACATCAAAACAATTATTTAACTTCTTCACTTGTTAGTGAAGTGGGATTCACAAATGGCAATGGAAACAAGTATTCTACAAACAAACCCATTGTTCCATCCTTACCCCTCAACACTTAAAACACTGTTGACTAAAGAAGTTGGTTTAGAAATCATGTTGGCAAAATTTTAGAAATCATAGGTAACATTAGTAAAATTTAAACATGGAAGTGAAAACCATCACAATGAATGGAAGAGCTAATTCAGAATAAACACCATCCTACTCTAATTATATGGCACAGGTGAGGATATATTGCAGGTATCTTTAAATGAGTAGGACTATGTATATGTACATACACACAACATGATCTGTAAGGGTATCTAACCTTAAAAAGCATGATAGTAGCTACAGGATATAGTTGGCAGATGGAAATTTAAAATTTTCTGTTACATATTGCAGGAATCAACTATAATTCTTCGGCACTGTAGTGTGACACAAATTGCTTTGGTGTGATTTGGATGAAAAAAACAAAGATAATGAAGTGAAAGATGCCTGAAAATTGTACTGTAATCATCTGTATGGATTTGGGATGTTATTGCAGAATGCATAGGATTTTTCCTTCTGATTCTTTGTAAGGCAGGTTATCCAGTGACTTTTTAACTTTGAAGTAGAATGCTACAGACCTTACATACACTGTCGACTGATGACAATCTAAGCAGGCCTAAACTTTAAGGTTATTATGTTGCAATATTCAAAATAGCTCTTTTTCTTATAAGAAAAGTTTTTATCCATCCAGAGATTGATGAGTGGTTTTTCCTCCTCCTCCTCCTCCTCCTCCTCCTTGATCAAGCCACTTTAGTAGCTGAAGAAAATGTGTTTAAGTTCTTTTCAATTATTAGATGTAAACTTGTCTAGTAAAAATTCCCAAGTGCTTGCAGTAGATCTTCCCAGGTAATTTAATTTGATTTTGCCTTTTCAACTGATTCCAACCCTTATATTTCAAAACTTCTTAAGAACCAAGTCAAAACTGTTAATAAATTAATATTAAAATTTCACATCTATTGCAGGAGGAGATGAGAAAATATGTTCAGAGGATGATATATTTTTACATACCAAACTTTCATGAACCTTTCTTCATCATTCCTTCTCCTACACATATAGAAGCAATGAAAAATAATAGCATTTCTACATAAGCCAATTATTGCTTTTATTTGAAAATATTTTTATGGTTTTATACTAGATTTCTTCAGTATAAGACAGATGACAAGAATAGTTTACTTTGTTTTACTTCTGGTTTTTATCTATTAAACAATTACTTCAAACATCTGACATACTGTGTTACCACGTAATAGTTGTTTCTCCATTCCATGTTTAAGTCTTGGGTTTTTACAAAAACAAGCTAATATAGTAAGAATGTAGGAAAAGAAGAAAAAAAATTAGGATGTTAATGACATAGGATCTTGATGGCATAATCTAAATTGGAGGAAATAATACTTTTTGAAAAGACAGCCAAACTTCTCTGACATTGTCAATATTATTTTAGAAGTGCTTGTATCCATTGCATCTGATACAAAGAATCCTTTGAAGTGTGAAGTTGTTCTTTTTAATATATTTGTTTTGACTGTAGCAGTGCCTTCTGAAGTAATTTTAAATATACCAGGTGGGGGAATAAGCAGGGAACTCTATATCTGCCTAAACAGGTTAAATGAGAAAAGGAACAGATGAAGGAGTATGATACAAATTCTAAAATGAGCTCTGCAGTTGTTTGAAATACCAGTTTTGTCTGTACATTTTAGGACACGCTGACAAATACTGCCCTGATTCCTCTCTCTTTCAATGCAAATACATGAATAAAATTACAGAGTATAAAAAAGTAAACCAAATTTGCCTTTTCATTCTGCCACTTTTTTTTTCTCCTTACCCAAAGCCCTCAGTGGCTACACTTGAGCATAATAACACTTCAATAACACTGAAAGTGCATACTTTAAACTAAGGTGCAATTTATGGTACATTTTAGAGAACAGCTACTGAGACTTGGGTGCAGTTCCGGTGCTGACACTGCAGTGCAATTGAAAGACACTGGACTATCACACATTGCTTCTTTTCTAGTAGTGATTATTAGAAGATCTTCTAAATTCCAGGGGACTTCTTGAAGTCAGGTGTCCTAATAAAATTCTCTTTTATAATAAAACAGATTGCACCCTTTCAAGGTATGTCTGAGCTATTGTTGAGTATTTAATGACTAACATTTGGCAATATATTTGCATTCAAAACTGTACCTAATTCATTGTTTTGTGAAGCTTGAAAGTTTCTTTATGCTTATGGTAACAAGACCTATTATAGAAAACTTTCTGTAATACATCCTAATCTTTCAGAATTAGGCATTTTTATGGCAGTATGAATCTGTGTTTACTTCATTATGTATGCAAAACTACATATAAGTTAAGAAAAAAAAACCAGGAGGAAAATAGTTTATTTGATGGATGTCAATGATAGCCATGTAGAGAACAAAACCAAGATTAAAAGTTCTAAAAACAAGTATCAAAACTGACAAGAATCATCATAGGTTTTCTTTTCTCTTTACAGTACCTTAGATGTTTTACTGTATGTGATAAACTTAACACTTTCTTAATAACTGCAGAAAAACTTGTATAGCTATAAAGAGTAATTTACACATGATTCACTGAATTTATGCTATTAATATTCATTACTATTTAGACAATACCATAATTCATTGATAATTTCAACTATCTCAAATATGTTCAGAAGAATGGAAGTGTTGGAAAATACTACAATCTTCCATATCTTGGAATTAATTTTCCTACATGTAAAAGTCTTATTGTCCCACTTGGCTCCGTGCTGTGTTAAAGGAAGATTATTACCTCTTTTTATTACAGAGCCACAGCACCAGTGCCTTGGCATTTGGCCTTGGAGAGTGGCTTAGCAACATCTGCCAGCTCCCTCAGAACCACGAGTGCATCCCATTAGGGCCCAAGGATTTATGGATGCTGCATCTCCCTAGCCTATCTCTAACCTAATTTTCTACCACTAAGAAATCTTCCTTTCTTCAGCCTTCCTCTCTTAGCCTCACTGTCTGTGACTCCTGAAGGCCGGCCTCAGCAGCAAAGGCTGAAGCAAATAAGGCATTCAGTAATTACGCCTTCTCTTTGTCTTCCATCACCAAGATGTGACCTCCTTGACTTTCTGGGGTGAAAATGCGCATTGCTGTCTCATATCCAACTTTTCATCCACAGGTATGAAGTCCTTCTTGGCAGGATGGCTTTCAATCCATTCATCCCCCAATCTGTATTGATATCAGGGATTGCCTCAATCGAAATGTAAGACCTTGACCTTGTTGAAATTCTTGAGGTTAAAAGGAACTTAGCAAAGAACAGCAACATTAGGGAGTTTTTTTGTTTCTTATTTTTCTAGTTATGTTTACTTGTTTTAAAAACAAATCCTACATAGATCATAGGCATTTCTGACATTTGCATACTTTAAGACTTTATCACGATTTTTAGACGATCACTTTAATCCAGCTGGTTATGATGCATAATTTCCTAATACAAAGCTCTAGACAGATGTTTGAATTGCATGTTATTCCAAGGTCAAGAAATAGTTCGTCTAACAGCTCCATTGTTGCTGCTGTGGTCAGTCAGTAATGTCATTAGAAAGCAAGAATCAGACTGCTGGAAATATTCCAACAAATTAATGTTGGATAGTTTCCAGAAAGACTTTTCCAAAAGGCATTAGTTACTCCATCTCTGCCTGGACTGGCAGTTATCCAGATAATGTCCTATATTCCGCATGGTGTTACCTAGTGACTCACTGTGTATTATCTATGCCCCACTGCATCATGGATTGTCCTTGCTATCTGATAGCAATCAACTGGAAATCTCATAACCATTTTGTTACAGATTCTTGTGCCATTTTTATGTCTTCAGCTACATGAGAGGGTTTGTATAAGGGTTTGTATAAGACTGTATTTTTATCACAAGCAGATTCAGAGAGAGATTCCATGACTCCCACTATTTTCTGCAGGTCATGATTTGAGTAACAAAAGAGTTGTCTCAAGATTTAAAATTATAATACATCAATACATCATCATGTGAATAACAAGAAATAGTATCAGAGAAAGTTTTAAAGAGAAGAGGTAGAGATAACTCTGAAGAAGACTAAAGTAGTACCAAGTCTATTCATGAAATGAGATAGTTTGATTGACTGCAGGAAAGTATTGAAATCCTGAATCCACTCTTATTTTAAGAATTTTGTGAGATTTATTGCACATCCTTTACTTGGATGATATAAGAGAACAATTGGCAGGTAGATCTTCAAATAATTTTTTCCTTTATTTAGGGCAATTTTTTGGCACACAGAATAAGTATTTTTACCTAAATGATGACACAGGAATAAAAGTTATATATTTAAAACAGATGAACTTTATGCCAATCAGCGTAATAGCTCTTTTACTGGAATTGCATAAGAAGTAAATTGCTCTCATGATTCTCTCTGAACTAAATCCAAGAACAAACTCATTTTCTGTTGTGTTCCAAAAAATCTGTCCCTCTGTAGAGTAGAGTACAGTGTGTAAAATTGCATAGTGGAGTTTTGTACATTTGTTTTTCATCATACAGCGATTTGGAAAATTGACTTTTTTTCTACATTCTCTCTCCTTATCTCCTATATTGCCTTTAATTTCTCAATTTGTACTTTTTTTTTTCCCCCTAATTCCACATCAAAGGATATTGTGATTATTTGGAAAGAGCAACATATTTCACAGGCTTTTCTAATTTTCTTATAGGTTATATATTCTTTTCTTAAGTAGATTTTCACCACTGTAGTGAAATAACCTGCAATTATTTTAAAGAACATGATTTACTGGATAGGTAATACTTAACTTTTTATTTAATTAAAAGCATAATTTAAAAAAATTATAAATTTATATAATGCATTTTGATGAAAGCGAAGATAATATTATTATGATCAGCTACAGTATATGAATTCAAATTTAGGTTAAACAAACTCACCAACCAGCTATGGAAGAAGAATAACTAAAGTTCTAGAGGACAAGGAATCAAGTGCAATTCTTTGAAGCATATTACATCTTCTTGACTTTCATTTCAAGACACAGGTACTTTTTTTCATCTGCACTTGTTTCATGTGGCTACACAAATACACAAATAAGGTCTACAGACATACTTTTAAACAATCTGGCTGTGACAGAACCAAAAGACTACTCTGATGCCTCATTTTAGAGCTCTTTGCTTTGTTAATCAATCTGACCCTATAAATAAAAACATAGTTGTTTACCTCTTAGCATAGGTATTGTGTTGGACTAAAATATCTAAAAAGCATAGGTGAGAGGTATTAGCAAAGCCATGTTATGCCTAAGGTAATTACTGCTGTTATAATTACATGACTCTGCTTGGTGATCACATTTATGAAACTCATTTAACAGTTCTGTGTTTGGTTGTTTTTCTTTATAAACTGGAAGAATGAGCATTTCACTTGGTTCGAAAAAACAGACTCATAAAATCTTTGACTAACTTTTTGCATCAATTAAAAGGGCACATTTTAATCTGAAAAAAATGCAGCCTGCATTAACAGGCTGAGGGAAGTAGCAAGCTGAATTCAGATCTTCTTTTCATTTAATCAGGGATTGTTTTCAGCAATAAAAAATAAATTAGTACTTGGATCAAATCAATTTAGTGTTGATTTTGCACAGACACTCCTGCAAAATTTATGGTCAAAAAAGAGTACTGAGGGGAAAGTCCTTTCTCTTGCTTTTTTTCTTTTTCATCATATTAAAAAATCTTTTCCATGCCCATGGAATATAAAAATTAAATAATTCCACAAGTTTGCTTTACATCTGTTTTAGCTTGCTTTGCTTATATACAAATGCAGAATTTCTATTTCGTGCACAATCTTCATACCAAGTCATGTCTGCTGAAAACACAGTTGTAGTTACACAGTTTTAGTGTAAGGATTGTTTTTAGTGTGGGATTTTTTTATTAATATTTAATTAGCTGTGAAAGTAGAGTTCTCCCCTGAAGATTCTGCTGCTTTCCTAGACAGGACAAATTACTGCTTGTCCTGGATATTGAGTACTGTTCTTACTTCCCTGGTTCTAGCAATGTTGTCTCTTCATTTACACGTTTGCACATTTGCCCATTTGTCTATTTTATGGTATTTAGAGAAACTTGCACTAAGCTCATTTCAGCCCCTGAATAAAATTACGGAAGATCTTAGAATATCTGAAGGACTGGAAAGTGACTGGAAATGCATCATGGTAAATTGTGTTTGACCAACCTGATACTTTCCTATGAAGCAGCAATTTGTAAGATAAAAGTGTGTAACAGTAGAGCTGTGGATGCCATCTACATCATCTTGATTTTAGCAAGGCATTAAACTGATAAGATATAGACTGACAATAGGTGAAAAATTGGCTCAACTGCCAGACATAAAAAGGGATATTGTGAGTAAGAAGGAGAAAAATTATGGAAGTAAAAGTATTCTCAAATGTGTCACAAACTGAAAAAGATGTTCACATTTAGGAGGCTCAAGGGAAAAAGAAAAACTCACTGTGACTGTCAAATTCATAGGACTGTGTAAGAATTCCGCACTTTAAAAAAGAAAAAAAAATTCAGTGAGATTAGTTAATAGAATTTAGCATCACTATTCATCAGAGGGTTCTGTCTGACACAGGAAAAATACATACTAGTGTTTTGCTGCTACTATTACAGTTTTGCTATAAGCAAATATGAACAGCAAAAAACATCTGTTCAGCTACTTAAAACACTTTTTCAATGCTTTAGGTAGCAAGTGAATTTTATTTTTACTGCTATAATTTCATAGTTTCAAAATTAAAGTTATTAGATCAGCCACACTTCCTGATGAAAGTATGTAGAAGACTACCTTTGGTCAGATATATTAACAAGTTGTGTATTTTTTTAACTTATAAGTTGAATTTGTAGTTGGAACAAGAACATAATGGGTTTTGCTTTTATCGCCCCTGGAAATTGCACCAATGTGGTTATAGAATCATAGAATAATTTATGTTGGAAAAGGTCTGTAAGATCATTGAGCTGTAAACCAGCTGTAAACTAGCACTGCCAAGTTGACTACCAGAACACTTTTATGGCATTTGGGAACACGTGCCTGTCTTTCAAATACCTCTGGGGATGGTGACTCAACCACTTTAGGCAGTCTGTTTCAATGCTTGGCAAACCCTGTGGTGAAGAAAGTTTTCCTAACATCCGATCTAAACTTCCTTTTGTGCAACTTGAGGTCATTTCCTCTTGTCCTTTTGCTTGTTACTTGGGAGAATTGTCCAAACCCATGTAGCTGTAGAGAGCAGTAAAGGGGCCCTTGGACCTCCTTTTCTCCAGTCTAGACAACTCCAGCCCCCTCAGCTTCTCCTCACAGGACTTGTACTTTAGCTTTTTCATCACAGTCATTGCTGCTGCTGTTACACCATTCTTTTGTATTTTGGTATATCCTAAGCTATTTACAGCTCTTGTCCTTTTGCTTGTTACTTGGGAGAATTGTCCAAACCCATGTAGCTGTAGAGAGCAGTAAAGGGGCCCTTGGACCTCCTTTTCTCCAGTCTAGACAACTCCAGCCCCCTCAGCTTCTCCTCACAGGACTTGTACTTTAGCTTTTTCATCACAGTCATTGCTGCTGCTGTTACACCATTCTTTTGTATTTTGGTATATCCTAAGCTATTTACAGCACTGTTTCAGGATATGCGCTTAACTTTCTGAGATCTGAGAATGTTATTTATGAAAGCATTGTTCCAGTGTTCTCAGTGTCTTAGGGAAAGAATTCACTTGGATTGCTGTTACTAACATGTGTTTTTTCCTTTTAAATACTTTGTTGTTTCTAAAGTCTATAAACAGCATAAAAACTGGGCCTTCTGTCAGTCACTGAAACCACTGTGGCTCACTGCTTTCAAATTAATTTTATATCTAGACCTGATGTGTAGATTAATTGACAGTATCTGGTCTAACATGCATTTTCAACGTTGATTACGAAAGGGAAATTGAAAGATGTTCAAGGTACCACTACTCTAAGCAATAAGTGATTTAATAGCTGGAAAATTCCCTCGCAAATCTTTAATATATTTAGAAAGTGCCTTATTGTTTTAAAGAGTCCCAGTTAACTAGTAGCAAGGAAAGTAATAGTTTTAAAGTGTTTCACATTCCAACATCTCCAAATGCTTCATGTATTAAAAGCATTATGCACATTATGACACAAATGCTGAAATATCTAGATGACAAGACTGCAGATACTGTCACGCTGTATATGCGAAAGAGGCGTTTGGTGAAGCGAAAGAGGCGTTTGGTGAAGGGCAAGCATCCATGCTAGAGACAAGACTATGGAAGAGATACTGTTAATTCAGCTAGAGATATTGTTAATTTAACCAATATGAGGTCTTGGATTTTAAAGATAAATCTAATACTGCATCTGAAATATTCCCAGTGGCTGGTGAATCTATTTTTTGAAATATTTTTATTCTTCCTATTTTATTTCTTTCACTTTTACCAGTGAAATCTCTTCCCTTTGTTCTTTTCATAAAAGATACATTTAAATGACCCTTTTGCTGATGTCTGGGCAATTTAATTCTACTTGCTTATCATAGGTATATGC
This sequence comes from Eopsaltria australis, assembly GCA_034509425.1. Classification (NCBI taxonomy): domain Eukaryota; kingdom Metazoa; phylum Chordata; class Aves; order Passeriformes; family Petroicidae; genus Eopsaltria; species Eopsaltria australis. The sequence continues at coordinate 6,587,057 of JAVTVJ010000009.1, forward strand.
TTTTCACAATAAACTGCTTAATGTATACCTTGAAAACTGCAGATTCTAACCTTTGAGGTTTTCTAGTCAGGATATTACAAACTTACCCATAATTATTTTCAGTGACAGCGAGTGGTGTCATTCAATTCACTAGATATCTGGCCTTTTTGTAGAGCAGGCAAAATTATTCAGAACTCTAAGATTTAAATGAAGAAAAGCATAAAGAAGTAGAGGCAAGAATAACAACTATATATATTCCTGTAAATAACATCTACTTTTCAAGTCGCTAAAAATAATTTCAAAGATGGTAAACAATATTTTCATGTACTTGAGAACATTCCTCTACATGCTGCAGTTAACATTGTAGTTTCTTGTTTTTCAGGTCAATTTTTCTGAGACTGTTGAAATATGGCTTTTAAAGTTTTGAAAAAAAATATTTTAAATAAAATCTGATAACATGTAATGGTGTCCCTTTTAATTCTTTTTAATATGACCAAAATGTCAGCATTTACAAGGTATGACTGAATATTAAAACATGAACTATAATTAAGGGCCATATTTACACTTCTATTATGGCTAAAATTCTAGAAAACAGCACACCTACAATAATGAAAACATTTACATGTAATTCATAAAATATGCCATAAAAGATTTTATTTACTATGATACAAAAACAGGTAGTGTTGGCATACTAACATTGCCATGGTGAGTACACTACAGTTATGTAATATGAGATGGTAATCAGCAATACAGTAAAAGTACCTCCCAGCTGAAGATACTTGCTGTGGGAAATTATTTGTTATGAACAAATAATAACATTTCTAGAAGGCCAATGTGAAATATTCTTTGAGTTTTCCTTCAAGAGAATGTTCTGATATTTCTATAATTCATCCTATGGTACAGAATATAGCAGCCTATAATTAAACAAAAAAAAAACAAAAAAAAAAAAAAAAAAGACCCCCAAACTATTTTACCTATGTGGTATCTTTTTTATTAAAATCTTTGGAAGTGTTTGGGTACAAGTTTATTTCTCTAAGGTAGGGCACATTTGGTTTAATCAAAGTACCAGCCTTTTTTGCATGGGAAATTCTAGACAAGGAAGCTAAAAATATTCAGCTTTACAGAACTTTAAAACAGTTCTGATGGTATTTTTTCACAGGTTGATCTAGTCCTTTGTGTCTTTTTTCAACCTGTCTCTCCCAGGTCAGAAGTTAGAAAGAATAGTGTTAGAAGCAATATTTTAGAAGAAAATTGGTTTGAAATAACATGTGCATAATCTATAAATTTGCTTGAATAATTAAGCTTTTTTCTTGAATCATAAGGGAAGTTATTTTGAAGTCCTGGCTGAACCAAAATCAGAAACCAACATAACACCCTTGTCCACTTACTGATTCAACTAAAAACTGACATCTCCTGGCAAGATCTGAAGCAGCATGAAGTCTCTGTGTTTACTACAGCCTGCAGGGCAGCCTCATGTTCTACCTGCCTTTTCATCCAATCATCATTCTCTCTCTTTTGCTGTCAGATTTGCCATCATGTGCAGTGTGATCCTTCTCTTTCTTTACCTTACCCTGGTATTTTATTGGTTTTTTTCTAAGAAGATATTTAAGTTAAATATTCCAAGTGAGTTGTTATTCTTCCTCAGTGGACAGGTAGTTCTGTTTGTAGCAGATCCTGCAAATGCCTGATCAATCCAAGGTCTGTCCTAGATCTCACAGCAGTGAACATCACTGTGTGTGTCTGCATGCATTGCCAAATTCATGTGCTGTGCAAAATGCAGAGTGTGAAAAGAGATTTGCCTCCTCACCCCCCCAAGTCTCTCAGTTTTGTTGATCACTACTATGGTATTGATAGACACATAGCACTACATTTCAGCTTTGTTTATATTCCAAAATACTGTGTATTAGATTTAGGAAACTGGAAAGATGTTGAAATATTTTTTTGAGAAATATTATGTTCTTGTACTTAAGCACTGGTGACTCCCACATAGACTTACCAAACCAATTAAAAGAAGTTATATTGGTGTGAATTAGAACTCAGACAGGCCAGCTTCAATTAGAATTACCTTAAAGCAGCGCTGAAATGAAATCTCTAAAATTCACAAAAAGGTGGAAGTCTCTTGGAGAAAATCACTTTTAATAGAGTTATCTTGTTTATATTAGTGAGCCAGTGGGGTAACTGCTATCGAATGTTTAGGGCATACTAGGAAATTTAAACTGGCTGTTGTTCACTTAATAAGGATGTAGGCATCTGAACCCAATCTCAAGTCCAAAGAAAGATACGAATTTTATTTTGCAGAATTCACAACTTCCAAATTCATTAGGCAGTTCTGTTAGATTTCTAGTTACCAAGGCTATTACTTGCCCTGTGTTTCCTGAGTAGCTTGCTCTTCAGACTAGATTTATACTACAACTCAGGTTTAGACAGACAGCTGCCTAAATTCTATGTCAAAAAGTAAAAATAAAGAAACAACAAAACAAACAAAAACCCCGCTGGAAAACCATTAAACAAATTAGAAAATTTTGTAACCATAGTTTTAGTTTTTTAATTAGGTATTTATTATAGTTTTCATGAAAGTGTAAGCATAAATTCAAGCAAATAGGTAGGTGCAAATAAGATGACATTGACATATACATCCATTCCAAGGAATTTTTTTACTTGTCTGTCAATATTAAACCTACCTTCTAAACAAGGGTGTTCATCTTTATTTGGTGTAACAAGTGCAGATAAATTGAAGATGTCTGTCTTTGCAGTTAAACCTACAACTTCTGATACTGTACTGACATATGCCTGGTGCTGTGCCATTAGCCTGGTTGGTATAAGCTGACAAAACTATTTTGAATGTCTATTTTTTATATCTATTCTATATCTATCCCCCTTATGCCTCTTCCTTTTCCTCACTTAGGTTACCTCATTCCATTCCAACTCTGAAATTTCATTCATTACCTTTGTACATTGTGTTAAATTATTGCAGGTACCCATAAAAAAACAAACACGTTTTACAGTGAATTTGAACATAATTTTCTGAGTGACTCACTATACATACAAGAACAAAAAAGAGTACAAGAAATTTTGTTTAGCTCAACAGCTATTTTTAAAAATTTCTTTTAATTTGATTGTCTTTTCTTTTGATTATCCGGATCATCTTTGACATCTTCTTTTTTAATTTTCATTTAAGATGTCGTCATTCACTTTTACAGTTGCTAAATTGTCAAATCAAGGACATTTTATTTTTAATGCAGCTGTCTAACAGAGTGACATCAAGGATAACATAAGGTAATATAAGGTTGGGATACTACCAGGATTAAAGCCGATTATTATGTCATTTTTGCATAAATAACACTGAATGTTGCTGGTCTATGAAAGTTTTCTTTAGTAATGCATAAACAGGGAGTTTTAAAATTGATTTTTAAGTGTTAGCTTATTAGTATTTAGAGAGCATCATGATGTATTTAACATGAAAACTCAGCAATACATATGAAAGGAGACTTTTGCAGTGAGTAATAAGCATGTCAGACTCATTAGGTAACAAGTCATACGACAAGAGGTGATAGCCTCAAATTGTGCCAGGGGAGGTTTAGTTTGAATATTAAGAAAAAATTCTTCACCAAAAGAGTTATCAAGCATTGGAACCAGTTGGCCAGGGCAGTAGTTGAGTCACCAGTCCTTGGAGGTATTCAAAAAACTTGTAGATGTGGCACTTAGGGACATCGTTTATGGTGGACTTGCCAGTTTTAGGTTGGACCCAATGATGTTAAAGACTTTTCTAACAAAATTACTCTACATTTCTATAGTGTAAGGCATTTCTTTTCAACAGAATCATGAGTACCATATTTTGGTAATCTCTCTCAGCCTTTGAGTCATCATATATAACCAAAAGACACATAATATTTTCTTTATATAATGCGTGGTCGGTTTTCACCTCTTCCCTCTCTCCTACCTAAAAGCAGTTCCTAAGCCAAGTTGTGAAACACACTATGGTAATGAAATGACAATTTATTTTATCAGGTGGAATCTGATCTGCATGACTGCAATTTCAGTTTTATTTTCCTTAAAATTTCTAAGGTTCACATGTTCTCAGCAGAGCCTAAACTAGTACAACTTCACTCCTATTGCTTATCATCTATGATAAGACAATAAGACTCCAAACAGTTTAAGTAGATTGAATAAATACTGAAATATGAACAATTTTTCCAACTAAAAGACCAGATCTACCAGGAGAATGACTTTTGCTTGTTGTCATTGTGCTGCAAAATAACTATTTAAATTGGTTAATAAAAATCTTGCATCATAAAATGTTCATATTCATTAACCCACTCTATAATAAAAGCAAGCCTGCCTAACTTATTTCTTCTGTAATATATTAATATGATTGCTTTATTTTTTGCTTTTTAATTTTATTTACAAGACAAATAAACATGATCTCATTCAACAGGTTATTTCCTCTCCCTAAAACTGAAGAATTTAGCAAGTTACAGATAAAAATGAAATTACTAATATTTTTGTTATTTCCTGCTGAGTACCATTTCCTGTGTTACTGCACTTCTGAATATTTGAGTGATACTCTACTACTATGCAGGAAATCTTCTGTCACAATTATTTTGGAGTGAGTTTCAGCAACCAATTACTAATTCTGTTAAAATAACCGGTGTGATTGTTAATCCTTTGGTATCTTCTCAAATGATCTGTGTGATTTTGTCCAAAAATCTACTCTAATTAAGCTTGTTACATTGCTCAGCATATTAATTCTAAATATTTTATCTTGGTCTTATTTAACGTGGTATGAAAGTTTTGTCAGGAAAAGACTAAGAAGATAATATATTAGGACTTTAATTCCATACAGAATATTAAGGATTAAAGCAAAACTTTTTTCATACTACTGTGCTTGCTATAAATATTTCATGAATACCCAATATAGGAGTACTACCCATTCAAACTTCTCCCAGGGAAAGTTGTAAGAGTTCACTGTGTGGATGCATTAAAAATAAAAACTCCAATACAAATAAAAGTCCAAACCAATGTAATTCCTAAGGAGCTCTGTTTCAAGCAACTAGCTCTCCCAAATCGTGGTTAGTACCTTAATCCTTGGGAAAGGCACTAAGCAGACTTTCTTAAATATTTTTAACTAACATTAGGAACTGTTTCACAATATATCCATGCAGAAATAAGAAAAAAAATCTGCTTCTTCTAAATGAAAATTTCAATATTTTATAAAAAACAGAAAATAGAGAAAATGAATAATAGTATGGCTAACCTTTATTTTATGTCTAGAGCACTTTGAAGACAATTAATTAGTAAAACTAATGTTTTGGTGACACTGGTGATAGAAGTGAAGGGGTTTATCCAAAAGCAAATATCAACACACTTGAAAAATTTGTTTTGGTACCAATGTAAGTGATTCTCTGGACTTGTTTTCAGAATTAACATTATAATTTTTTTCAGAATGTTAGGGCAATTTCAATGAAATACTACATTTCAAACCTCTCTTTTCCTGCTTCTTTGTAGGCATTGTAGGCTCAATATAATTCTATTTCTTGGAAAAATCCAGTGAAAAGCTACCTGTGAGAACCACTAGCCTCTGCTTCAGCAGTTCTCAGCTCTGAAAGGGACAAACAGCTACTACAATATCAATATCCACTTTATATAGAAAAATTTAACCTTCAGCAGGTGTATTGAATATTTATGTCATCCTCTGTAAAGTTTTATATTATTTTCGGTGCAATACCTACTCGTCCTCCGATCCCAGGCACGGTGCCTCTGCTCGGTGGTTGCCTTCCTCACCACTGTGCTACCTCAACCCCCTGTCCGTTAGGATGAGAGCCGAGGGAACCCCGAGGATTCCACACAGGGAGGAAGGCGTGGAGGGTCGTCTTGGGTTTGGTTCAGGAGGAATCACAAAGGCAGGAGCGACTCTAAGCTTCAGGCAACAGAGAAGCTTACTCCCTGGAACCCCAAAGTCAAAGGAACCCCGACTAGCTCTCGACAGCAACTTATATAGTACAATAAACAACCAATCAGGGTAAAGGCTCGGGGTGGGATTAAGGCGGGAGCTTTCAACAGCAGCAAATAATATAGAAACAGGGGAGTGGTTTGGGGATAACAACAAATCATAAACAGGGGTACAGAGAACTTTCCAGAACAACCTGTCAATCACCTGTGTGATAGACAAATAATATATTCAATAGGAACAAGGGGTGTCAACTTTGGGTGTTAACTGGGGTGTGACTACAACCAGGCTAAACCATGGATGTTTTTATAGCAGGGGGGCGACTCCCTGATGGACCGATCCACCGGGAAGTCTTCAGGCTTCTAGGTCTCGTTTCTATATTGACAACTGCCACAATCCTCCAACAATTTTCCAGGAAGTCTATTGATGTTCACCAGTAGGTAGCTGTATTATTTTATATTCTAAAATTCCCTTTGTCTAGTAATCTTGAGATGTGAGTACAAAGATTTTCAGACCAAGTACTTTTCTCTTTCTAAGGAGAATGTATTTTGTTCTAGCAATTTCTTATCAAATACATTGTGCCAGCAGAGACAACCCATTATAAATGACTCCCAGTCTGTCTTCTTGACCAGACTCAGGTAAAGTGAAAAACGTCTCAGACAATATTGGGTTTAAGGCATGGAGGTACCAGTGGGAGTTTAGTCATGCAATTTTAAAAAATGAACTGATTTAAAATATTCACCAAGTCTCATTTGAGATGCAGAATTTATTCTGATCTTGTTTCAGTGAAATTATTGCATATGCTTCAAATCAGCAGCATATCTTTGCTTCTACCCCATGCTGGCTATCCATTTCTGCATTTGTTTTCTCATTGGACTGTAAAGCTTGTTTGATTGTTGCTTTATTAATCCAAGCATTTTTAAAGCCTGAAACTTTGGACTGTCTGCCAAATTGAAGCTCTATTCTCTTGATGTCTTTTGCCAGCAGAAGAAAAAGATCTAATCTTTCTCAAAGCTGGATTGAGAATATAGGCTCTCAAATATTAAAGATGACAAAGCAGAAGGGGGTTTTCTCTGAACAGTGTTGATGAGATCCAAGGTACAGGACTCAGAAGGTGAATCACTCTGTTCTCTCATTTAATAAAAAAAGCCAATTCATAATATAAACTGTATGTTATACAATATAAACTCATCCTCCCATTTGGATTTGATACTATATTGTTCTCATCTAAATTCACCAATCAGCAACACATACTTGTGCACATATATGTTTTACCTATGTATACGTCTTTTCCCAATGACTAGAACTAAGAGAAAACCAAAATTAAGCTGACTGCTGAACTGAATGCATCAGTCTCAAAAGAGTAAATATCTAAAATACATGCAGAAAAACAAAGTCAAGTGAAAAAGATGCTGAGTAACTAATATTTAAGAGCAAATTGTTATGAATCCCAAAGATGTTGAGTCTCTTGTGAGAATAAGAGATGTTTTTATTTCTTCTTTCAGAAACCATGTGGAATTTTTTTCTGCTTGTTGATTTAGCCATTCCCTTGAATGAAATTTTCACAATCAAGGTTTTGCAATCTGAAAACTGAAAAAAGCCAATTATACCTTTCAATTATTCTAGAACATACGCAAAGTAATAATAATACAACTTAGAGCAGAATTTAGTAATGAAATCCCATGGTTTTGAGTAATAAATTACTATATCTTATGCAGTTGAATAGAGTTTACCCTACATTTTCTGAAAGCACTACTTTTAAAAAGAGCTACAAGAAGTATCATTAGAACATATTTTGTTGATATGAACATTAGAAGTTCATATCAACAAAACCAGTATGGATTATTATTATTATTATTATTATTTATTATTATTATTATTGTTATTATTATATAGTATTACTTAGTGATAAGTAGCCCCATAAATAAAAATGTATGTTGTAAAGCACTAGAATAGGATAAATGAAATCAGCATGCTCTTTTTGGTTTGTTTTGTTTCCTTGAATCATTAGCCAAACATCGCTATTAACTTCCCTGACTGAAAGTATTGATGGCAAACATTTGGATTTTCTGCTTCTGAGCTACACAGGCAAATTTAAATGCCAAAAATTTCCTTTATAGGAAGATAGAATATTATTTTACTTCTCCCATGACTGGATCAGAGCTGTGATTACAGACTGGAAGATTCAAAGGCATGTATTCAAAAATCAAACCTTAGGGCAACTAATAACCTTTCATTGTCAGAAAACTAACTGCCAGGTTATCAGAAAAGAAAAGTAAAATGTTAGGAGTGGAAACAAAAAACCAAAAAGTTTTAAATACTTTTCCTTATATGCATAAGTAAACAAGAAGATATTTATTTGTAACAGTTCCAGGAAGAAACTTCTCATATCCGTATCTTTCTTAATGCAATAATAAATGCCTCAGGATCTCAACAATAGCACAATTTTTAAAAGTTGCTACTGGAAACTTTTTACATTCATTTTATTTCTTTCAAGAATGATAACAGATCTAGTACCAGAATGCTCTGTTTTTAGATATTCTCAGAAGTATACAGCAATAAATACTTAGAGGGTGTAGGTTTAGCTTTGTGGGGACAAAATAATCAGTGATCATAAAAGACATATAGCGATCCCCTTTAGGAAGGCTCTTACTTCTGAGATACAATGACTGTGCTTTTTATACATGTTTTGATATTTCGTAATAAATTACATCAAATTATCTACACAACTAAACTATATAATTTTTTACATAGAAAAGGAACACCACTTCACTTCTCAAAAATGTAACTATAAAATGATGAAGACAAAATTATGCTGCATATTATTTGAGTGAATATTAAAATACTTCTAACTTTAACCCAATCCTTTTGTCAGGGACTGAAGTAATCCTTAGACTGAGACCTTCAAAGTGATGATCCCACAGAATTTAAGAGATACAGTAGTTCTGCAGGGCCCAGAAGCAGAATGCCAGGCTCTCCTCCAATGCAGTGCTGAGGTTTCACTGGGATATCTGTTGGTGGGTGGGGATCAGGACCAGTCCTGCTGCAGGGAACTGAGATCACACACAGCCTTCGGATGTCCAGGCTGGACTGTAGCAATAAGGTTGAGCTGGGACATCACTCCAGGAGTCACTTTACTCCTTAAACATCTCTGAAATGCATCCATCCCTTGTGGTGCTCTGTAATTTTTGTGAAATTGTATCATGTTTGTTATTCTCAAAAGTCTCTCTTATCATCTGCAGAATTTTCTCAGTCTCTTCCATTAGCTAAAACTCAGACAAAGATATAAACATAATGATATATTGTCTTATGTTAGCATGGTATATTTTTCTAATTATATTGTATCAAAATGTAGGTGCCAAAGGTTGCCTTCTCAAGTAACTCTAAAAAAACTTCTGCCTTATTGTCTCTTTCAAATAGAATTTATATTTGGAAATGCATTTGAGCTGGTTGTTTTCTCATACATATACCAAGTCCTAATATTTTGCGAAACCTCTATGATGCCTTTTTGTCCTGGCTTTGCCCAGAGGGGTCAATCTTGGAAGTGACTTATATGGAGGAAGTGGTACAACTTCCTTCCTGGGAGACAGAACCAATAACCGGCCAGTTTTGAGTATTGATGGGTATGCAAACCAATTAAAAGTAGTTCTGCCTTCAACCAAAAGAAACATATATAAACAAAGAACAGTTGGGAAAATGCCCTTTTTCTGTCCTGTTGCTGCCAGAGAAGCAGGTCCCCTGCTCTCTCTCCCCAGTAAGACTGGGCCTTTCTCCCCCCTCCCCAAGGGAGAGGGGGAGGACGTGGAGTTTGGAGTTGCAGCTGAGCCCTTCGGGATTCAGACACAGCTGGGTCGTAAATTCCAGCTATGGCCAGGCACGGCCGAGTCCTTGCTCTCCCTCCCCCTCATCTCAGACATTGAAATTCTACACTCAAACAGGGCGGGCAGAGATCACTCGACCATCACAAGACCCGACAGAGATTAACCCTCCCAGTGCCTGGATGAAACTTTCAGACATCTGTCTTCCCCTGCACAGAGAGAGGAAAGAGTGAGGACTCCTACAGAAGTAGAACATAGTGACTCTGAAGTCAGGGAAGGAAGCAGAGCCGACACCTAGAGAGAGGAGTGTGAAGGGTACTTCAATAGTGAAACTAAAAAAATTTTTTGTGAAACTGTGGTTGGGACTAAGCTGAAATATTCCTGTAATATATGAGAAAATGGTCCAAAGGGGGGATGTAATGTTCTAACTACAGCCAGTGAGCCAAGACACTTGTGTAGAGATAAGTAGAGGCTGGAGTAATTGCAGCCTCATGAGAAGCTTGAGCTGAGACAGAGAAGAAGCTGTGGCCCAGAACCCTTGCCCCAGGGACACTGGAGAACTTGTGTTGCCAGGAGAACTTGTGTTTCCAGTAACACAAGAAGGGGATTTTCTTTCCTGCTGTAGTAGAACTGCTCATCCTTAAAAGAGTACCCCAGATACTGCCATAACCCACAGGAGTAGCTGTGGGAAGGCTACTGGTGTGGGAGGGATCTTCCACAACAAGTAGATTTTCCTCCCGGGCAGTTGTGGGTTGTGAGGCTGAAACCATAAAAAACTGAATTTTCTTGTGGAGAAGTCCATGGTATAAGCAACAGAAACTTCCCTCCCTAAATGAACTGAAAAAAGACTATTTTAGAAGTGGTAAACTACTGAAGGTTCAAAGTGCTGTCTTTTTGTGTTGTCAGTGGGAAAGAGGTGGAGAGGTGGGGGGAGGAGTGTTCTGAAGGTTTTGTTATAGTTCTAGAGTTTTTTTCTTTTTAGGTCTGTTAATAAACTTTCTTTATATTCTTCAAAGTTTGAACCTACTTTGCCTACTCCCAATCCTTATCTCACAGCAAAATTGGATAAATTTTATTAAGTGTACTGGCGTTTGGCCAGAAACAGATTGGAGAACTCAAACCACTACACTTTTGAAACATGGCTAATACAGGGATAATGTACCATCAACAAAGATACTTTTATGCTTACCCTAATGCATGTCTCACTAGATGACAAAGAGCCAACTATTTTAGGTATTTCAGTAAATGTGCCTATGTTATGGTTCTGCAGATCAATGCTTTCTGCCTCTGTGACTACACAAAAAAACAAAGCTTGCAATCTATGAAGCAGCTCCTCCCAGCAGCTGCCCACATCCTAAGAAATAACAAGAATACTATATGTCAAATGCCTGCTTTGGCTACAAATACCTCTGCTTCCTGTACTTCTTCACTGACTCAACTCAAAAGGATATTTTGATACTACAGCAGAATGGAGTTGTTCCATTCCAACAAGGCTGACAATATAAGTCCTTTAAGGTGACAAAATGACATTATTTTGCAGTATTTAGAATCCTGGAATTGACTCAGCCTGTCAAGATGTATTGCATTTATTTTCTATTTGATTGCTAAAAGTGAAGAGACATTAAACCCCTAGATCCAAATAGAGGAATACTTTCTGGTAAAGGGATGAAAACTATCATTTCTATGTGCATTATTTCATAAACTGGGGACAGGTCTCAAGGTGCAGAGGACACTTTAACTAGAAGTCCTCAGTAGACAAACTCTGGATTTTCCAGAAAGTATGAAACAAAAAATTAAACTGAATATAGACTACTTAGTTTCTGCTAGAATATCAAAATTAGGACAGAATGAGATAGGTGAAAATGTACGTTTACACCTTGCACATTCTTTACTGTTCTTCCCAGAAGTAAAGAATAGACTTCTTGTTTGGGTTGTCATAGATACACAGTATATATGCTACAGTAATAGCATAGTACTTTTCTGTTTAATACTGAAGGATGATAAAAGTTCCATAGTTTTAATGTCTGGGATGGTTTATGCTCGTGAATGCTCTCAAGAATATAGTGATCCCCTAAGAACATATAAAAGATGAGTTTTATGATTTTCAACTATAGTTGAATAAGATTGATGGAATTTTAGAATTTTATCAATAAAGCATTGGTTTAGAGTTTAGTGTTCGCATGGGTACTGATAGCAATCCCACCTATATATGATTTAAAACATACTCTTCTCCTTTCATTTCATTTTCAGTTAGGAACTGGATTGTATGGATTGTTTTATATCTAGGAGCAAGTCCAGAAATAGTCTAAGGTGCCTAAAAGGGGGGGAATTTCTACCTGTGACCAAATGTGGGATAATAAAACAAAACACAATAATACTAACAATCTTGGACAAAGATAAATGGGCTGACTACTGTCTTCTTTATATGAGTTCTTGGAAGGAGACATTAGTAACCTTTGGGTATTCAGAAAATTGCCTTGACCTGTAAAATAATCAATTTATATCAGCCCTCTATTGTCAGCTCACTGTTCACCCTGCTATGTATGCTGAGATGGGTACTGCTCATCTGAGAGTAGGCAGTAGATGAGAATTATATCAATCCTGGTTTAAAATGCAGTTCCCTATATACACAGAATAGAGGATCCTTAAGGTTCATCTTTGATACTAGCTTGATAAAGGTTAGAGTTTCTGGAATTTATTTTATTGCTTCTTTTCAATTTAATTTAACCAAAAGCCCATAAAATAGTAGAAGAGATGCAAAGGTTGAAAGATGATTAAGATGTTCACATTCTTCAGGCACAGCTATTTTTAAATCCAGATGTACCCAGATTTTCCAGTAGCCAGTATTTCATAAAGAGACTGGTGTATGGCTATCATCTCCTTGGTCCATTATTTAACAGTTCGATGGTACTGCTCAGAGAAGTTGAGGATGCCCCAGCCCTGGAATTGTTCAAGGTCAGGTTGGATGTAGCTCTGAACAACCTGCTCTAGTGGAAGGCATCCCTGCCCATGGTTTGAAACTAGATGATCTTTCAGATCCCTTTCAACCTGAACTATTCTATGATTATGATACTACAGCAGCAAATACAATTTCCTTGGATAGGATTACCTTCCATTGAACAATTGATCATTGTTTACTTGAAAATACTTTTTCACTTAAAGTGAAAAGAGCAAAAGCTTTATCATGAGAGAAAACATGTAATTTCCTCTAAGACCTCTCAAGCATGCCTACTAATTTCACTTGTAGTCATTTCTCTAAGTGCAACATATGACACAAAGAAGTAAATTATCCCTGAAAACTAACATCTGGGTTGTTTCGGGGATTTTTTTGTTGTGTTGTTTTTGGGTTTTTTTTTTGCAAATCCTCAGCTTTAAGCCTACACACCACACACACAAATAACCCAATGTAAGGACTGTAGAACCATAAATCTCAAGAATTCCCTAAGCTTGCTTATCAATCCATGTTAGAAATGTATCTGGGAACAAGATCCTTTCTAGCAGTGGGTTGTTGCAGATTTTGCCATAGAATTTGGCAAGAAATGAACAAGAATTTACAAAATAGATTAGTTTATGGTAGTATGCAGATGTTAAATCAGAAGTATCTTTAAATTGCTAATATTAATATTTTATAACGAGCCAAATTTCTGTAAGCCATTTAGTCATGTAGTTCTGCATACAAAACTGTAAGTGCAGACACACATGTACACCCTTACATATACAATAGAAAATCTGCTGAATTTGAGTGACATTTTGTAAACAGTTTCTACACTATGACTCCATAATTCTTCATTTATTTTTCCATAGGTACCATGTTTATACATTTCTAAAATATAAGAAGTAGAAATTTAAACCAGTTCTCTTTCTCAAATATAAACCAGTTCTGTTTCTCACAAAGTGGGAAAAAAATGCCAATTTATTTATCAGTACAACAATATGGAGTTTAAGCATAAAGTCTCATTTATTCACCTCTTTTGCAAAAACATAAGCAAAATTTGTCTTTATCTTTTCCCATTTCAGAACAAAGCATGAGCCTGTGTATTAACCACAGCAGGTTTTGGACTCTTTCCTTACAGTGACTTTAAATTTTAACATGATTAGATCTTTGGCACAAACTAAGGGAGCATACTGAAGCTGCTGAAAGAGAGATTAAGTAATTCATTAACTGTAGTTTCAAAGAGTGGATGTCTAATTTTTGTAATCTTCTTAAATATAAAGAGACAGAAGTCCAGTTTCAGTAATGCTGTCTCTCTTTGCAAATAGGCATTCTGTCTTATGACTTCTTGATGTACATCTGCTTAACAAGTAAGGCAGAACTCATAACCACAAAGCAACGGAGACAACATTCAAACATTTGAGATATCTTCTTCATTTACTGGGGGGAGGGTGTATGTTTGAAATTTCAGTTTCTAATATTTTATTTACTGAGATTTGTTTGTAGCAGAAGAACAATGTGAAACAAAATGCTTTTGTCTTTATTTTATTCAAAAAAATGTAACCTTTTCCAGAAAGTGATTAATATCATATAGAAAATGAAGGATTTTTTCACAATAATTTTTTATTTTAAAAAATGGTTCAAATATATTGGTTTTTTATTTAAAGCATATACTAATAATTAAAGTATGTAAAGGACTAAATGTACTATAACTTTCCCAGTAAAAGTATAGGTTTAACATCTATGGCTGATGTATACTAGCATAGAAATTACTTATATATAGATCTGTTAAAGAGCAAAATTTCATCCCACATCTGTTTTAACATGAACCCTTCATATTTAATATGCTGTGGAAAAGTTGTACATTCAAGTGTCCAGGTGCCTTTGTAGGTGTCATTTTTTCCAAATTCTCACAGAGGTGAGGCTTTGTGTATTCCTTGCAGTAGCAGTTTTTACTATTCTGGTGAAATGTACCTACAATTCAGAATAATGGATTTTTTGTTACAATTTTTTAATGTCCCTTTTGCTTCATTTGTTCACCCACTATCCATACACCATATACCTTATGTTTTACATGCCATGTATTTTTTTTCCTTAATCAAACCACACAAGGTGCAAGGAAATGGAGTTTTCAAAACTATCAGCACATAATTGTCATAAAGTTTATCTATATTGTGAAAAACTCCTGAGTTTGATATTTCAGCCTTCACACACATAAACAACTCTGCATGCTGAGAAGACAGTTAAAAGTGCTGGAAATTCTTCTGGGTTTCAGTACAATAAACAAAGAACAGCCCTCTCTTTTCAGCTGTGATCATATAATGAAACTACTAAAAACTAAACTTGTCCAGAAAGCACTAGGTGTGCCATTTTTATGGTTTATTTATTTTAAAAGCTGAGGAGAGATTTTCAGCCTAGGACACAGAAACACAATTTTAGGGTTTTCAGCTGCACCTAAACACCTCATATTGTTAAAGAAATCAAGAAAATGCTTTGCTGTTCCATCTTCCTCTCTAAGTTTAGTGTGGAAAAGTTCCTATTTGATCAAACCTACAGGGTTAAATTCAGTTCTTCAAAGTAGTTTAAGATTTTGTGAAAAAAGGAAAATATTTTGTGAAATTTATTTTTGAAAAGCTCAATAAACTTCCTAAACTACTTCTTACTTGCTTAACAATTTTGAAAAACATACAGAACAACATACACTGTAATAATCTTAAGATAAATTTCAATGTAAATAAAATTGATATCTGTTCTCATGAGTGGTACTGATGACTCTGAGAAAGGTTCTCTACCTTTCTGGTGATGCACTTTACATTGCTTCTAAGTATTCTCCTGATTGTTAAAGGCAGACTGACTCAAGGAAAGAAGGGCACTTCCTGGGGTGTTTACTGAAGTAACCTTATCAAATTCACGCAATAACCAAATACTTGAAGATAATGGTTAATTCTTACACATTATAAATTGATATCACTACTTACACAGGACTATCTTTGGCAGCCATATTATAAATTAGATGTGACTATACAATGCCATGAAACAAGCAAAATATTTAACAGTGGCAGCTAGAGTCCCGGATGGGCCTGGCAATCGAAACCCAGGTGACCAGGCTTCAGTGCTCTTTGAAAGAAAACCAAGCTGGGCTTGTCTTCTTTCTTCTCTCATTTTCTTTATTTAATTCTGATTCTAATGCTTTCCTGTGCCAAAGCCAAAAAATGTGTTTTTTGATTCCAGCAAAGCTTTTTTGTGTGCATGGCCAGGATGTCCTGCCTATTTGTGGTATCTTCTGCTTATCTTGCATTTGTCTGGCAAATTTTTATCCCTTCATTGCTTCCTTATGCAACCACACACAAATATTTCCCTTCTATGGTGGCATTACTCTCATACTTATATAAAATGCTAATGTATTGTGTTTGGCTATTCTATGAAAATATTACTAAATTCTGTTTTAATAACAACGTTTTGGTCATATATGGGTTTAAGGAAAGCTGATATTAGCAAATCTAATTAAATAAGTAATTAACATTTGAATTGGGATATCTTAAAACATCCAGGTGTCAGAAGGCCCTGACTGCATTGGCCAAATGGGAAATTACCTTCGGTGTAATTTCTAAAAGAAGGATATTTTATTGTGATGTTAGAAGTAATTTAAAATATTATCACTAGCAGAAAAGTCTTTGTCTTTCATTATTTTCTATTGTAGACCAACAGTAGCTTATTCAACATCCTGCTGAGTTAACAGAATTCTTTGTCTGTTGTGGGACTGCAGGTTTCATGCTCCAGTTTCTATCACTAAGGGTTCTGTGTGATGCCTTGATCCAAAAGCACACATAATTAAAAGGAGTCACCCACCCCTGCCACATATGCCATGTTGAATTTTGTAATTCTACAGTGCCCTTAGGCACACAGCAGGGCTTATTCTTCAAAACCCCATGTCCTCTATGTTATTACTTATCTAATAAGTAACATCAGTGCCGAATTCTGCTCCAGGCTGCTTTACATCAGAAAGCTACCATTTCAACACAATGGCAAAGTGGCGTATCCTGAGTTAACAATAATAGTTCCTAAGTAAGGTAGCTATTTCCTTCATCTCTCCTCATGTAAACAACAGTAGGCATGACGGGATGGTGCTGTTATTGCTGTTCTTTGTGCTGCTGTAAAAATATGTAGATACTGGGAAAAAAAATATTGAAATACATGTAATTATAAAATAGTAAATTTTTCCACTTTTCAAAACAGAACTTGAAGCCCTCTTCTGGAAGGTTAGCTGTGCATGTTTCAGAATGATATGCTGGACTAAATTCTGAAATATACAAAAAGGTTAGAAAAAGTAAATAAAAATTTCTCTTGTTTATCCCAGCTCTCCTTTAAGAAAAAAAATTAGGCCTATGACTTTATAGATTTCTAAGAATCCAAAAAGTTTTGCAAAGTCACCTAGGATTAGAGGTACAAGAATGTGCAGTTTTCAGGTCCAAATTCCCTGAAAATGTTTTTCTTACTCCTAAGACAGAAACTGGACTAATACTAATTTAACACAGCCTTGAAATTATTTGAAGATTTCTGGAAACCTGAAGTTCAACTTTGGGGCACGGATAGAATTCTAAAGCCTTTGACAACTAGATGACCAAAACCAAATGAAGTCTCTCTCGTGTAAACACCTGAATCATGCCTGGGTTGCAGTTAATTTATGTGCAATATGCTGACTTCTATCTTAATGTGTTTTATAAACTGATTGCTATTTGAGTGGTAAAAAAGGCACAAAGTAGCCAGCCTTTTCCATGACACATATCATTAGATCCCTTGCCTCACTGCGCAACAGGTCTATCCATTCTTCTCCTGATAACACATTTACAGAAAGCTGTTTTACTGTACTTCACCTCCCTTGCTAGTTTCAACTCAAACTGAGTTTTGGCTTTCCTCCATCCATTCCTAAAAGACTACAAGAAGGGAAATGCTTTTGCATTCCTCCCATGTAGCCTGTCCCCACTTCTGCTATCTATGCACTTCCTTTTTGTAGCTGAGCTCAGTCAGGACCTCAGTCTTCATCTATGTTGACCTTTTCCCAGACTTGCCTGACAAGAACAGACTATTCTTGTGCCCTGAGGAGGTTGTCTTTGAAGATCGGACAGCCCTTGTATTCAACAAATGTTCATCTAAAAAATACGAAAATTATGTTTGACTTATAATAGCAACTTTAACATAATTTTTTTCTATGTCACTTGTCTGGTTTTTGGGTTGGTTTGGTTTTGGTTTGTTTGGTTTTTGCTGGAAGCTTGATACCTTGCCATCTAATTTAATTTTCCAAGGTGCCAATAGATATCTAACTACTTGTAGATCTAAAATATTGTCCTCAGCCTTCTCTTCTATATTCCTGCATTCCCAGCACGGGAGCATGATAATCTTTTTTCAGTAATGAAGTACATGTAAATACTAAGAATGATGGATAGATTATACTACTACTTGTGTGTAGCTTCACTCTCATATTGTAAAATCCACTTGTTAATTGTAAACTGTGTCCCCACTTAACCCATAAATGTGTGACCACTTTTTGTTCAAATGAAAACACTTAAAGGTTAAAATGTTTCTAGATCTCAACTTTGCATTTCCTTTTTTTTCTTATTAGGTAATCAAACTCCAAAATTCATTCTCCCAATGGAGAAAGAAAAAGCAACAGTAAAAACCTAGGATTAAAAAACAATTACAGCTTCTTGTCCTTCTTATATTTTGAGAAAGTTATGGACAGATTTAGAATCACAGCAGCAAGCTGTGAATGATATATGAAATGAAACAGTCCCGCTGATTGTACTGCTGTGCTGTTTGCTATGACCTGTAGACATTCAGGTGCAAAATATTCATATTGTGGGCAGAAGAATAGCCATGCAATGCAAGACTTTAAAAGTGTGTGTGAGAGAGTTTTAAACTTTCAGTGTATGCTCTATTTTCCTCTTCACATTCTTTCCTTTAAAAACCCTGTTTCCAGACTAAAGTCCATGGAGAAAAGATAAGAGTTTATTCTCCAAAAGAAGCTATTTAGCACGGTAAAGACCCCAATAAAGCTTAAAATCTTTTCCCTTTCTCATCCCTAGGCAAGACATAAAATTTTTTTTCATGCATGAAGATGAATGGAAACAGCTTGCAAATGGAAATGAAAATAGTTTACAAGTGGTTTTATTTGCCTAAATTTGAAGGCTCTTATCACAGAGACCCTATGGATACTATCAAATACTCACAGGCTTGTTTTGTGTTATCCAAAGGGCTGGACATTTGATCTATGCTAAGTGAAACATAAGAAGTGACCTCCTGATTGTGCAGTATCAATTAAAGAAGAATCAAGCCTGTAGATATGCAATGCTCATCAGTAAACAAATAATTTCTCACCAGAAATTACCAAATGCATGCTAATTTTACTTATGATATATATTTACCAATAGTTAAGTGTGAATTTTAAACTTTGTTCTTAATAAATAACTTTTTTCTAATTCTTCTAGAATTTCCATCTCTTCAGGTAAGAGTTTTCAGAGTGTAGATACATTGTTAGGTAGCAAATATATATCTCTCCCTAATCTCTGGATCTACTCAACTGCTGCATTGCAACAGCAGTATTTCTTCTAGTGGAAAGATAATTTCAATTTGTGGGGTTTTTCCTGATTTATTTAAGTTTGTTTCAAAAAATAGATTTTCCAGCTTGTTTAAACCTTTTATTTTTTGCCAAAACATGCATGGGGTCAGAAAGCAGTGTCATGACACAGCCATGCTGACAGAGCCCAGAGTGCCATGTTGACAGTGATGAGACGTGGAAACTGCAGTTATTGGGTGGGTAGCCAGTAGGAATTACTGATGCAAAGTCTACTACAGTGAACATTTGTGGATTTTCAGTTGGGGTAAACTTTTAAATTGTAAGTGAAAAGTAAAAAGAATTTAAAAAGTAAAGTGGATTCAGAAAAAAGTTTTACAAAATATAATAAGCTTTAAACCTGTGCTTTAGTGTGACCTCTTTAGTATTTTCTTTAGTAAAACCTTGAGATATGCATAATTCATCTGCTGCTTGATAATGTTTTCATAGAGATTTCAATCTTCTCCCATCCCAGAGATTTCTGAAGTAGATTATTTAGTAATCTTTCTGACAGGTATTACAAGTAGTAATTGCTGCAAGATTAGAGAGGAAGCCCATGGTTAAGTTTACACTTGTCTTTTAGACATTTTCAAATCCCTCACAGTTATAGTAAAGAATCTGACCTCCCTTTTGACTAAAATTATGGAACAGTATTTACGCTTAAGCTTTTTGCACAGAAGTCATTAAAAGGGTATACATATAAGGGCAGAAATCATAGGGGAGCAATGGCATGTCATTCCCATTATGCTTTCAAATCACTATTATTTGGTTTCTTTCTTTCGAATTAAATTATTTTGAACAATGCTCTCCAGAATCACACTGAGTGTGTTCTCTGATTGCCATTGGTTATTGTGTTCAAGTTGCCAAAGGAGAGTTAGTTCAAAGTTAAATTTCCTGCCTTCTCAATCCTTTTCCACTGCATGGAGACTTAAATACATTTTGCTATTTTTCAATTGTAACATGTATGTAGAACTACTCTAGGTTTGATTTCTGGGAATATGGGTGTCCTTCAATGAGGATAGAATGCATTCAGCAATCTGAGTCAAGCATACTTTAATATCACTAGTTTTGCCATTAAATTCTTTCTTATAGCATAGAGAAAGCAAACAAAGCTGGCTAATGTTTTAGTAGTTACTACTGCTACTAGTCTTAGTATTACTTGTAAGTTGTGGCCTGTTTCTAGTGCTTTCTGACAAATACTTTTTTAGGTGATCAAAGGGAAAGAATCAATTACCATGAGAGTTCTCATCTGTCTAATTATATAATGGCCCATATTCAAAATAACATTTAAAGAATCCAAAGATCTCATGCTCTTTTACCCGAAACATTACACCATTTATTTCAAATTATACCTTTTCATTACATAGACTACAGATTTAACTATGACCTCTACTTTTTCGGGAAGTGTTTCAGCTCCTATGAAGTAAACAGTTCACAACAGAGACAGAGTTTTGCTATTCAAGGAGTGTAACGTGATGTCATACCTGAGATTACAAATCCTTCCTCACTTTGTTCATTCAGCTGTCGTACATCTTGTTCCATAGTTGGCTTAGTCATAGCTTCTATTCTCTTTGCCGGTCTCATTTGAGAGCTCCATTCATACTCAACAGATAGCAGAAAACCTGAACAGACTAATACTGTCTTGCAGTGTGTCACTGTCATAATAATTTCAAATAGTGTGAAGGTCAGTGTCATGTCTTACCCGAATGATAAAATGACACCAGATATGTCTTCTGCAACATTACTTATTGTCCAGCCCACTGTGGATTGACTCCTGTGATAACATAAATATCCTAACTATGCATCCTCATCTGAAAATAGTAATGAATAACTTACATGTATGCTGATAACAGGGTATCTGTGTAAAGAAACACCAACTTATACAAAGACATTAGAATCTGTTTGTTCATTCACATAATTGCTTTTTCTTTGTGCAGCTAAATATAATTAATTTTCAAAGCCTTAATTAAATCTATATTTAATGTATTTGCCTGATTTTAAACTTTTTAAATGCATCATTGATTTAAGGAGCCACTAAACTCTTTGCTGATGAACTTAGAATGAATAGAGCAGTGAAGTAGTATCAGTGGATCTATTTATGACCAAGTTTAAACATGAGTCACTGACAGAAGTAGAAATTCCTTCACTTCAGTCAAGATGATAGATTTGGCTATTGCATTTTCCATTATTATATGGCTTGCAGAATTGTGCATGAAACCTTCATTATCATTATAGAAAATGAATGGCATTGCCAATTATTTAAGCTGGAATAATTCAGGAGCTGGCTGAGCAGAAGCTAGTATGAACAGAGCCAAAAAACTTTACTTAAAAAACAAAAGCAGGGTCTCTAGCAGAGTTATTTAAATATTTTCGTGTGTTATTACCAAAGACAGAACAATTCATGGAGGCTAGACTTGCATTTCTTAATTGATGCTTGCTTCAAATTTTCATTGATATCCTAAAATATACCAAAAAATTTTCAAATTTCAGTGTGGTTAGACATCAGTTATATGAGACTTGACTATTAATGCAGGTAAAAGGGTATGCACAGGAAGTGAAAGATTTTCTAAAAGATCCAGATTTTCATTGTATTTTTTGAACAAGACTGAATTTACTGCCTAAAAAAATATGAAAGAAACAGCATTATCTGCTACAGGGTTTTCCTGGTGTCATATTTAACCACGTAGTCCCTGACTACCACAGTTAACTGAGACATGTTTGTCATGTTTTAAAAAAATAATTTATGGCTACCTTCCACAAAGTTCTATTGTTCACAGAAGTGTAAAAAATTATTTTGGTAATGCAATACAGAGAAGTAAATATTTTTGACTGATGTCCTCAAGAGTATTTATATTATCTATACACTATTTTCCATTTTTTTCTGCTAGTTTGAAACAAATCATTGTCCCTGCACATGACAATGGGTTTGGAAGTAGATGATCTTTCTGGTCACTTCTAACCAAAACCGTTCTGTGGTTTTATGATTATTAGAGGGACTGACTGCTTGCATAATTATTAATTATGCAAAATTCTTTGTGTAGACATAGTGTGGTTTAAAAACTGGAACGGCTTCTGATTTTGTCTTGCATTTTCCTTAGCAACAGTTATTCAAGTTGGTTTGGTTTTTGGGGTTTTTTGGTGAGAACTGAAAGCTACTGTCACTAAGTTGGTGCAGTGTCCTTCTCTAGTACCTAATTTTGGGAACAGGTATGTAGGTAGCTGAAAGTATATACACTTTTACAGATCTCCTCTCTAAAATCTGTCTTCTGGCGATTGCAAGATATTATAAGTCATGCATACCTTCCAGAGTTGTCCCTCAGGCCTGCAAAATCACTATAAGGATCTAAATGGCACTTTTTTTTTTCTCAGATCTTATCTTTATATACCGTTAATGTGATATATGTAAAAAAAAAAGAACAATGAGAAGGTGCAGGTATGCTGATACCACTGCATATCAGGTGACTGATAATGCCACGTGCTTTGACATGACTCACACTTTGCACGTATATATTATTTGACTATTTTTTACTTGTATTCTAGTGACAGACATAGACAATAATAAGAAAATACACTCAAAATCTTGGGAACTATCATATTTTTCAATTATCATTTAGAATAGTTATGCATAATAATGGATGAATGTAAAAAACCACTGCACATCATCATCATCATCACCATCATCATCAGCATCATATTTATTTTTCCTTTAGAGGCTGAATTAAAGCATGAGATAGACAAAAGACATTTAATCTGGTTTTTGGGACTCTGAGTCTACTGGTTTTTTACTTCTGTAATCTTTTCATGCTTAATTACCCTTATTATTAAGGAATACAACTCTGTTCAAGGTGGAATTTGAACCTATTCAAAGTTTCCACATTTTTTGATATCTCTGAATCAAATAATCAAGTACTCTGTCAAAGTCTTCATAAATAAACCAGTTAGGCTGAGTTTATTGAGTCTCCCAGTGTGAATGTTTTCTATGCTTTGGGTCATTTAAGTGTCCTTTCTTCAGTGTTCTGCAATCTTGACAAATTCTAAAATGCAAAACCAACCATTTGATAAAGTGATGTAATGTACAAAGAGAAAATCATACCCCTTCTGTATTCTCCTTCTGAGCCCAAGGATCACATTTCCCTGCTTGACCTTGGCAGTACTTTCTGACCTTATGGTAAAGCTTCAGAGGTGAGATTTTCCTTAAAGAAGTTTTCCTAACTCAAAAAGTCTGTATAAAACAGAATATTTTGATTTTAGACTCTGCATTTTTCACTGCTACTGAAGTAATGTGTAATGAAAAAACTTACAAAGTTTCAATTTTTTCCAATAATTTTTCAGTAGTGGTCTGATAGTTGAGTTTGATGTGATATTCAGAGTGTATTAGACAAATGCAAAATATAAGCCTAAAATATATCTTTCTCAATTTGTGTTTGATTAGTTTGGTAATAAGCATATATTTGGCTTCAGGATTTAGTTCCTATTGCCAATGTTCACGGCCAATAAAGCGTCTGGTAATGAAGATCGTATTCAGAAGCACGTATGTGCAACTGAAATAAATAAATATTGGATGCTGAAGTAGCAGTTAGGGGGTAACTTTGTCATATATGACATGTTGAATTACATAACTTGATCATGTCTGTAGGCATGCAGCAATGTCTACTTTTTCAACAACCAATGTGTCTCTTTTACTGTTCATCTAATAAAAAACTGCTAAAATACTGCTTCAGGCTTGTTTGCATGACAGTTGACATTTCAAAATACTGACAAAGTGACATGTCTCGAGTAAACCCTTCTAAATAAATTGTCTCTTCCCAACATGCTTTTTTTTTTCATATAAGCAGCAGTAAGAATGCAACTGTGCTGCTGTCATTACTGGCATTTGAAGAAAATGTTTCTTTAAAAGTGGAAATTGAAACATGATTACACGAAGTGTTACATCAATGTGTTTTATATTTGAGAACACAAAACTTGACATTTACACCAGTTAGGTTTGATACGCAGAATAGAGAGAACTACGCACTATAACTGTTCAGATTTTACATGGTTACAGGCCAATACTTATCACTAAAAAAGATTTTGCTTGGGTGTAACTTTTTTATTTGCTCTACAGGGTCCAGGAGAAAAGACGGAGAAAATTTTCTCAGCTATTTGACACTTCTTTACAGACTGAATTTTTAAAATGAATGAACATTTTACAACAAAATATTGTATAACAAAGATTAAGTTATCTCACATTTCAGATAAAGCACAGTTTAAGAGACAAGAATTTATTTTTCTGTATCATATTTCAATTTGTTATAGAGTTGAACAGACTAAAACAGTTACTTTTTTCAAAGGACATAGTTGAAAAAATGTCCTTTTTTCCTGCATCTGTCCTAATTTTTTCTAGCATAACCTTTGTTAATAATTTCTTAATATTTCTTAATGCATATACTGGTATATGCATTCCATATACCAGTAACATGCAAAAGTTAATTGCAGCAAATTATCCATATTTTCAGAATAAAAAAGACTTAATTCTGTTGAGTCTGGACAGAAAGTAAATATCTTCTGTCCTGGAGAATTCAGTAAATCTAGTTAGCCTCACATCTCATATTCTCTAGCTTAAACCTGAGCGAGAAAATCATCTCATCTTGCAGACATGACAGGAGCTCCTTTTCTGCACTGAAGAATCAAAGACATAAAAATGTTTCAAAAAATTAAGTTCATTTCCAAAATAATCTTACAGCACTTTCTTTGCCTTTTAGCAATCTGTGTTCAAGACCATGGCCTAAATCAGGATTATCGTTACTATCATTATCATTATTATCATCATTATTTTTTCACTTTGCATCTCTGTGTTCTTCTGTTTTCTTCTCTACAACTCTCTCTCTGTGCTTCATTAGAAATTGTATTTTCAACGTGACAAATGTTTTCATGTGTTCAGGAAGAAAAGCATCCATCTAAACAAAGTGATGATGAACCATTACATCAGAACATTCTTGAATGGTTTATCCTACTTTATCTCACATGGCAGTTGTCTTTGTTTCATGGGATAAGCTTTTGAGGTTTTATTTTGCTTTGTTATAATTATTTGCTTGCTTTTCAATAGGGAATCATTTTAGTCATAAAGGGTGACATCTCACAATAATGCTGAGGTTTAAGGTTTAGCACCTAAGCAGCATGTTTCAGTATATTCCTTCTCAGACTGAAGGTGGAAAAGAAGTATCAACTCTCCTGATTTCCAAATAACATTTGTTCAATTCTTAGTTTACATTTGTACTATATTTAAAGATTTCAGGGTTTAGTGTGTCACCAGAAAACCTGCTACTCCCAACAGACAAAACAGCATCTGCAAGTGCTTGAGCCACTTCTAATTCTGCAGCTGTTTTTTAAATGCTGTACACTTCTTTCCTCCATTTCCTTTTTCCTTGAGTGGGTGCAAGAAGAATAGACTACCACACTTGCTATTTGTTTTAGTGAGAAGTATGCCTGACTGTCTAAGGTTAATAGCTGAACCTTATATTCAAAGATGATACAATTTTTGGAGATGTTCTAAATGATACTTTCCCAGAAGAAGGTGTTTTAGCATTGAGCACTAGTAGCAGACATATTTTTTAAAGTGTTGAAATTTTCCCTTTCCTAGCTGACAAACCATTTTTTGAATCATGTTAGCAAACACATTTTCCAACATTTCCTGTTTTCTTTCTTCAAAAGAGGCCAGAAAAGCACATTTTGAATAGAGGTAAATGAAGTATTTGGAAAAGGCTTGGATAATGGGAACAAACCAATGGAATTATTATTTTAAAATGTATGGGTATTGTTGTGATATTCTAATGTGATGATTTAGACTAAATATTTTAATATCAATCCTTTCTTCATATCCTAAATTTCCCAACAGAACTTTAGGCAGGGTTACTTAACTTTCAGGCTGATCTCAAGTAGAATACTTTTTATTTGTAGCTGTGGTATTTTGTAGTTTTTTTGTTTTGTTTCATTTTGTTCCCTTTAAAAATGTGAAGTGCTAATAGCTCCCTTTAGAAGTCATCACATTAAAAATTGTGGTTTTGGCTTGTGTTTGTGTGATTTCTCAGGGTTTTAGCTCTGGTCAATATCTACTTCCTTCTGTTTATGATTCTGACTAAAAATATAATTTACCATATGGAAATGTGATTGAACCTATTCATTGATTTATGTGCTATTTTTTTTCTTTTTCCCAGGGACAGAAATACTAAAAAAGTTTATTGAAACAACTAAAAAAATTGAGAAAAAACAAATGAATGCCATTGTCACACACCTGTTCCTATGTCCTTAAGACAAATTATCCTGCAACAACAAACTGAAAATCTCAGTTCTTAAATGCAAACACAAGCAAAAGGTTATTTTGCAGTAATAAAAATCAAGCACTTGCATGATTCTGCAAAGTGATTTATTTGACTTCTGGGATTAAGTTTTGCTAATATGGAGTCAGAAAAACACAATGAAAACAATCTCCTCTATCTGTTACTCTCTTTATCTGATACTGTCTTTATCTGAGAGGAAAAATAAATAAGCACATAAGGGAAACTGCTTGGTTTTGACATTGTTAGTGGATGTATCAGCAAAGCTGCAGGCCTATGACAACAAATTGATGACACCACTGACAGGAAGGAATCCATTCACTACAAAACTGGCATTTCTTAAAAGGACTGTAAGAGACGACAGAACAGCAGATGGAGGACAACATCAGTGTCATTAAGTTTTGACTGGAGCAAATGCTGTCATTGAGAGCTATTGGTTTTCAGTTCTTATGATTAAAAAACACTAAAAATTTTCAGATGGAAATGAGAAACAGAGCTGTTAACTCTGGTTGTTTTCTTTAGAAATTGTTCCAGATGTCTCTTAATACCATTTAAAGGATCTGAATTTATGATCAGAGTTTCAAATTGCGACATGTCCCACCACAGTACTGTAGGTTAACTTCAAACAATGGTTGCTTGTAATTGTATATGGAATGACACTCTTGAGGTGTCTTCTAGTTAACTTGAAAAGTAAATTAAGCTACAGTGGACTTTCAAAAATGAGAAGGGAAACAAACAGTAGAAAACAATGTCTCTAAAAGTTTATTTGTTTTCCTATTTAATTATGGATCAAATATTGGGATTGATAGACTGTTTATTTGCATGCTATGTCTGTTCAGTTGTCGCAGAAAAATCCCTATATTTTGACTGTGGGGAAGACCAAGAATCATTTAATATGAATAGTGAGAAAAGTGGCATGAAATGAAGTCAGATAGGAGGAAAAAAATGAGAATACTTAAGAAAAACAATTTTACTTTGTTCTGTATATCTGACCTGTAAATATAGGAAGAATATGGTGAATCTTAAGACAAATTCCACTTAATCTCCTCTATTTATGCTTAAATTCAGCTGCTTTTTAGAGAATAATTTCTGAAAACAGAAGTAATCCTTTTCAAATATAATTATGTTAATAGTTGAAAAAAAAGGAAAATAAGACCCTGAAAGAAGTAACAAAAGCTCAAAAAGAGAATGTCAAATTCAATATCTAACTGGGAAAAGGTTTCTGCATTTTGTAGCAATACAGTGATTGTAAAAGTAATTTAAAATATCTACAAATCTAATAAACATGGAAGTAAAAGAGGAAATTTCACTGTTAGTCTTTCAAGCTCTTATAAGAAGATTCAAGGAATGAATATGCATTTCTTTAGAGTAATCATGTCACATAGGTCAATATCATTTGAATAGCTCCTTGTTTTTGGAGAGGAATAAAATGTCACTTCCTCAAGGTGTATCTGTGGTCTTGGGATAGGAAATTTAAACTTTCACATTAAAATATTGTAAAGTTTTTGCTTTCAAAAAGTGAAATTTCAAAAACATTACAAAAAATATCCCCCCTGCCCTTAATATACTAGAAGCAAGTTATCAATGTTCCAAAATAAAGTATTTCCCCTATTGCAGCTTAAGGCTATTTTCTCTTCTCCTTTCACTGGAGACAAGGCAAAAGAGACTGACTCTCACCCCACTACAGTCTCTTCTCTCTGAACATGCTCCAGCACCTCAATGCCCTTTCTGAAGTAAGAGGCCCAAAACCAAACACAGGATTTGAGGTGCAGCCTCACCATTGCCAAATCCAGGGGGTGTTTGATTACTTTCCACAGTAACACTACCTTAGACACAGACCAGGATGCCACTGGCCTTGTTGGTCACCTGGGCAGACACTGGCTCATGCTCATCTGGCTGTCAGCCAGTATTCCCAAGTCCCTTCATGCTGAGCAGTTCTCACACCACACTTCCCTACACCTGTAGCACTGCATGGGGTTGTTGTGACCAAGTGCAGGACTTTTTTATGTAAAGAAATGTGTTATTACAGTTCCAGACAGTTGGTGTTCGTTCTTTTCTTAATCCTTGCCCTTTTCAGAATTGTATGTTTGAGCCTAAAGATCTACCGCAAGATGAAATTACTCAGACAGATCTTAGAAAGTTAGAAATGTATTAAAACTCTTAAATGTGTACATAAATTTGCAGCACTCACTGTGTTAATTCACAATATTCCTGTTATAGCTAAAACACACCTGTCATTTAATTGTCATTCATTGGCAATAGAAACAATAAATAATTCTAAAAAAAAATGTAGACATTCAGTTTATTTGTATTTAAATATCCTAATAATACTTGAAATTTCAAAATATCTGTATCATGGTAAAACTGTGGCATTGAATAGCAGTAATTGACTACATTTTCATTTAAAATGTTAAAATTAAGACCTTTGCAGTAATCAGAAAATTCCTTGAATGTTCATGTGCAAAACAAGAGTATTTCTGTTATGACAGTCTTTCAACTTGCATATTCAATGAGTAGAAGAGCCTTTAGGAGTTTGCCTAGGGACAGGAAAGCCATTTTTCAGTTTCCTTATGTATGCTTTGAAGAGCAATTTAGCTGTTTCAGCTAATTCATTTAAAAACAACAACAAATTTCTACAGAATTTTAAAAAACTCCAAATCTAAAAGGCTAACAAATTCTTTAAAGTCTCAGGAGCCGTTAGTAGTCACATGCCTATCAGCATAGAGGAAATCTTCAGCATTTAAATCAGAATGAAAACATGATTAAAATATAATAAAATCAGGATTAATCTTGCTATTTTGTCTCTGGGAACTCCTCTGTTGAAATCCCGACTAGTTCCCTTGAGAAAAGCAAAATGCTATATGGTTCTTTATAGTTAAAACATGCATTCTTGTGATTTTTCACATGCAAATATAACTATAGCTTGACAAAAATACAGTTGTTTCATTCCTGAAAAAACAAGAATAAAAAATTTCCTGAAGCTTACATTTCTTCTGGGGGATAATTTTTATGGATTTCATCCACCAGGGAATCATTAATCCCTGTATCAAGGTCCTGTAATAATTTACTAAGATTTCCATTAAGTGTTCTTAAAATTTTCCCAAAAGAATGAAGAAATTTAGAAATTTGATTTCTGCTAATTGCCTTCAGTGATTCTTTTTCTGCATTGTCCATGTTCCCACTTCTTTCATGTTATTTTAATAATATTTAAATCTATTGATACAAGCAAAGGATTTGAAATTAAAACTCTGCCTGGTTCCCCTTTTTATTTGTCCAGGTGGACAGTGTCAATATTTGTATTGTATATATATGTAAAATAAGTTAATAACACTTATGAACTCTGAAGGTGACTTGTCATTGCATGAAAAATCATATATAATCAAATAAAAGAATCATATGGGATTTAATAATCAAATGAACACATCATCAGGATATTGATGCTTACAACTTTTACAAAATATCATTTCTTTACCCATTCAGATAAAAGATAAGCAAAACTAAAAAACCCCCATTAAAAAAAAAAAACAAAAACAAAAAACAAAAAACAAAACAAAACAAAACAAAACAAACAAACAAAAAAACAAACAAAAAAAATACCAACCAAAACCCCCCCCAGCAAAACACCCAAACCTCTATAACTGCAAGGATATGGTTTCCTTTTTTTGAAAAATTCTGAAATCATAGAGTATCTGGCAAATTCAGAAACAAAATTTGTAGGAATTTTATGGTTGCTTAATATGAAAGCAGTGGTAACAAATCCCTCTAGTATGATGATTATATATGCAAGCTACTAAGTAAAGGTAAGGGGAGAAACAACCCAAAAATGACAGACACTCCTTGCATTTATTTTCTATTGTAAAATACACATAATTCTTAATGAGCATTTTTCATGCATTTTTCATGAAACTTACGTGCTTTGTTAGCTTTTAATTTAAATAGAATGATGATAGTTTGAATGACACCCCTTATTAAACTGACTAATATTTAGCCAGCTTGATAATCATGTACCACATTGTTTTGATTCATTGTATTCAGGCAGTTAAAAAAAAAAAGGAAAGAAACCTTCTTTGATCATATGCATTTCACTCTTAAATAAGATAAAAGAGAAGAGTATACTCAAACAGTTATTACAGAGCAATCAGTGCATTGTTAATCACCACACTTACTGTGGGATATGAACAAACCTAAAATTAGCTTTCACTTAAGAATTTCTTGGAAGAGTCAAGGAAATAATGTGAGAAGCTGAAAAGGATCACAATGTGATTAGAAATACTAAGGGCAAATTTAATATTTAGTTAAAATTTCACAATGTCTTTTTTCTTCTTTTATGTCGTTCAGTTGTTTTAACCGAAATAATGTAAAAGAGAAGAAAGGCACATGGAATGACTTAATCTTTTAGGATTCCTCTCTGGCTGTGTAGAATAATATTAGGATTTTTTTACCTATCTTGACAAATCCCATCTATTTGATCAGAACTCCAATGCCTAGTATAATCTTTTTTGACCCTGTAAACCCATTCTTCACCCACTGCTCCATTTTCTGAGGAACAGAAGATTCCTGTAGGCAAGGAGTTCCTAGGACACAACCTTCTTCCTTTCTCAAATCTAAAACAATTCCATAATTCCTGAAATAATCAAAAATGTTCTTATCCTCTATTCCTGTGACACAGTATGGTCTAGCTTCTGCCCTGTTACCTGTTTTGACCAATAACCCTAGGGTGATTTGGGTTTTACTTTTATTCCCTATATAAAATACAAAAAAGTCTCTCTGTTGCTTTGAGTGAAAGTTCATAGATGAAGCAGATCTTATATTACATAATGAACATACACAGTATCAAGATTAAAGTTTATCTGCAACTTTCCAGTTTGGATTACATACAACCAACACTCACAGGCAAAAATGTTTTTTCTTAAAGAAAAGATTCTTAGGCACTTAAACTAGAAGCACATATAACTAGCCAACCAGTTGCCAAATATAAACTTTCCTATATCCCCTTTGTTTCCAAGAAAATATTCAGGCCCCATCCAACAGCTCAGCAGTTGCTTTTGGCCTCATGTCACTCCATCCCAATTGACTCTCCTTCAGTTCCAGTAGAATGCCCCTGACATCTTCCAAAGAAGATGAAAGTTGCAGATTTTCAGCCTGAATTGAACATGCAGTCACCAGTTTTAGCAGTTTCATTGTGAAAATGTAAAGGTTTATGCAATTTGGAGGAAGGAACTTTATAGCACTCATTTTGCTTACAATAACTATATTTCCTTCTTTAACCAGTTTTGTTACTGGCATTCATTGCCATCATCTTTGCAGTATATACTTAAAAATTCTGTTTTAGTAGCTCACTCCCCTCCCTGTGCATATCTTTAGAATTTAAAAAATTCTCAAACTTAAATTGTTTCTTCATTTTTAAAAATTTTTTAATGTTCCTACCTAATATGGTCTGTTATTTTTATAATAAACTTGCTTATAATTCAGTTAGTCAAACTACAAGATCTGATTTCCTAACTCGTATGAACAAGTAGAATGATGTTTTTATTGACAGGACCAAGTATTTTGTCTTATTTATTTCTTTGAGATTATCGCAGTGTACAAAATCTTCAAAAGCTTTACCTCCTCCTTTTCAGAGAAGTCTTCACTTCTGAAAAATTAGCAAACTCAGTAAAACAAGAAAACTAGAAGTGTATAGACTATTAATTCCATTCAAATTTATGCCTAGTAATTTTCAATACATAATACATTATATTAAAAACTGAAGTCTTTTTTGTGCATAGCATAATATATTACCTCTAAAGATAAAAACCTTAACATGTTTTATTGCTTTTAGTTGTTTGTCTGGGTTTTTTATTTTTTGTTGTTGTTGTTGCTAGATGGAAGATAATACCAGTTTAATATATTAAAATACTCTTTTTTCCTAGAAAAATTTACCTGTCTTAACTTGTAAGGATTGTCTCATGTAATTTCTATCACTTTCTGAATTTCACCCAAGAAATGCCTGAGCATCACCAGGATTTCAGAATTCTTAATAAAATTGAAGTAAGTCTTTATTTATTAAATGAATTAAATGAATGTGTAGGCTTTGAAGGAATAAAAATATCTTCAAATCTGTCCCATGTAAATTTGTATCAGAAGGAAAAAATAGTTTATGTATTATTTTAATAGTTAAATACCTTATTTCTTGAAACTATTACTTTGTTTCAAAGTGGTCAAAACAAAGAAATAAGATAATAAAATCCTTAAAAAAGAAAATTCCCCTTATATTTTTCGTTCAGTTGTCAAGTAGGAGAAATCATAGAATTAAAGAGTCATCAATGGGTTGGCTTGAAAGAGACCTGAAAGGTCATCTAGTTCCAGCCTTCCTGCCATGGGCAAGGACACCTTCCACTAGATCAGGTGGTTCAAAGTGCCATCCAACCCAGCCTTGAACACCTCTAGGGGTGGGGTATTCACAGATTTTCTGGGCAATCTGTTCCAGTGCCTCATCACCCTCAAAAGTGACAAATTTCCTTCTAATATATCATCTAAACCTGCCCTCTTTCCATTTAATGCCATTACCCTTTATTTTATGGCTTTATGTCCTGATAAACAGTCCCTCCTCACCTGTCCTTTAGTTCCTAGAAGGCTGACCTAAGGTCTCCCAGAAGCTATTGCTTCTCCCTGCTAAACAGCTCCAACTCTCTCAGCCTGACTTCATCATTAGCCTCCTTTTACTGAAAATTGCCTTTTCCTTCCCAAACACAAGCCTCAGATTTGCTGTGTAGCATTTGAAGAAACAGCTCTTGTATGACCATTATAACTGCACCCATAAATACCTTCTTCAGGAATTGGGAAGAGCTGTATTGCAGTAGCCAATAAACTGTTTCCTCACCACTAAGAAATACTGTACCACTTCGTAAACCCTTCCAAAAGGCTGCAGTACAGAAGAAAATTAGAAGTCCTTAAAATTTTTAGCTAGTGTGTGTTTATAAAGAATGTCTAAGACTAATATGTTATTTGTACTGCAAGTGGTTCATCAATGAATGAATTTCAGAAGATTTCTGTACTAAAAAGGACATGTACAATTTATAAATAGAAATCTTATATGTTAGAAATCTTGTGCAGCACCTCAATATGTCAATTACTGGACTACTATTACGGCTTATACACTTCTCCATGCTACCAGCAGAACCCTGTTGATATTCTATTATCTTCTGCATTTTTTTCATTATATTTTTCTGACATGTGAATTTTGCCTTTTAATTTTCCATTTTTCTTTTCTAATATGTTAATTTTCAAAAATTTTCAAGTATATTAAAATATTAAAACAACAGACATATTCTATTAGCTGCCTTTTTAAAATTCTAATGGATCCTAATTGCTTATATTGCAAAGACAGGATATTTATAGTATGTTTTGGATTTTTTCTTGTTATCTTACTATATGTTTTTATGTTGTATGCTAATTCCTGTATTTTTTAATAAAATGTAGAAGAGACTGAGACAAAACTGAGTCATTAGGGAAGAAAAGCATGAAAAAATTCGCCTTGTTTATAACAAACATTACAATATAGCAAACCCTTTTAAAGTTGCAAAGAAGAGAAATATGAATTTTGGCTGGTGAATAAACATAATGAGAACACCTGAAATAATTAAAGAGAAAAAAATTCTGAATTCTTTCATGCCTCTTCTGGTCTTTTCTTCTGTTCTATTTCAAAACATAGACGGTTACACCTAATGATTTTATTCTGGCTGAAAATACAAATGCCAGCATTCCCTTCAGAAAACCTATACCTCTTTCCACTTCAAACACTTGGAAGTTTTATTCTGTATAGAAAAGACAAATGAAACCCACTAACTTAAATAAGAATTAATTGTTGAAGCACTTAAATGGTTAGGTATTATTATTCCCTGGACACGATGGAATATTCTAAGCATGGAGGGGGCTCTCATTTTTTTGGCTTTAACTTTCTCCAGTTGTTATTTTTGCTTTTATGCTGGTTTTCCATACTATGAACTTTTCATGTCTGTGAACAAAACTCTGATCTTGGTAATTTAGAAAAAAAAAAAAAAACAAACCAAAATCATACATTAAAATAATGCTTTAATTCCTTTCTTAATTTTGATAATTTAGCATAATCTATGACATTATCTATTACCTGAGATTTTTAGGTGTCTCTGCTTCTGAGAGGCACCAACTTTATTTATATCAAAAAATATTTTTAAAAGTTTTTTCCAATTCTGAAAATAATTTATAGTATCAAGACAAATAATGAAGATATAAGTGCAAAAGGGTTCTTTATTTTGCAACCCTATGTATTTCCCAGTATTTTTATTATATTCCCCATTTAGGATTGATACAACTCAATCCTATACTTCATTCTTAAACCAGTATACTAAGTTATTTTATAAGTGTATATGATCCATACGTTATTCTTAAAGCTAATTTTTGGGCCACACAGAGAAAATCCTTCAGTGTCCTAGTGAGTCGTATGATCTGCCTTACAAGCCACTACAAGCTCACATAGAATGTCATTATCCAACTGGCTCAAAGACCAAATGCTTGCCTAAAAAGTCTCTATTTTCCAACCTCATAGAATCAGTCTCTCCAAATCAGGATTGCGTAATAACACCGATTTTCCCATGCTTTTACTTCATCTGTTACAGAGAGATGTTCCATAGCACATTACCTTTCAGTACTTGTAGAAATATTTAGTATGAGACAAAATGATTTGGAGGGCCACTTTCCCCCTAAGATAATAACATAAGGGGGAAAAAAAGAGAAGAACTTACTGAGTACTGAAAAAATTATTATTTAATTAGCACAGAAATGTAATTGATTCACTGTTTGAGTTCAACATTGACAAATAGGACAAAGGGGAGCCACAGCTGAGCTTAAATTTCATAACACTATATGAAAAGCTACATTTCATGACTATTCCCTCTGAGAAATATTCCTGCCTTGGGAGCAATTTTCTATGGATTCCTTTAACTAGCAGCTCAGTGTGGACTAAAGAAAACAGAGTTCCTCCCTGAAATATATCCAGTACTGGATGACAATTATCATAGTTCTGATATCAACAGTGAGAAATGTCCATGCTATCAGTTACACTTATTTTTTCCCTTCCCTTTAAAACTATACAAATCGCAAATACCCTGCAGTCTGTGTTATACAAAAATGCTCCTCTAGAATACTTAAATAGCTCTCTATGAGAATTGGTTCTTGTGCTTAATGGCAGCCCTTCGAGCATTCAGTTTCAGCAGTGACAGACATTTTGTTGCAAAGAATCCTTGAAGAAGTAATAACCTGCTGAACTCACACACAAATCCTAAAAATGAAGAAAATATATGGGGAGAAAAAGGAAAGAAATAATTGTTTTTGATTCTACTTTATATACGTAATGTGCATCTATTTTAAAAAGCATGATTCATTTATTTGTCACCCAATATATGCTGCTTCATATCCAGTTCTAGCAAAAGGATTATTCTTACATTTTAATCTCTTTGAAGACTTAAAGGGAGATGATTCTGATTAATTAAGAGGTGACTTACATCTGATATCAACCTAAACTGTTAAGCTGGCAGACTTAACTGGCATCATGGCACGCGATAATTCTGGATTCAGGCTTTCCTATGCGCTGAGACTGTTGTCACAAATAATTTCATGGCATCATTGCTCTCCTTAAGTGTTGAGAAAAAACAGCGTTCAGAGTTCTGTGACAAGCGTAAAGTAGTTCTGCTGTAGATTGCTGCATAGAAAGTCTCAGAAGAATAATTCTATGTATCTATATCTATATCTATCTATCAATCATGCATCATCAGTCATATCTATATGTTGCACATTTCATCTCAGCTGTTCAATTTGAAATAAAATTTAATGCAGATATGCTGCTTATAGACATCCCATTAGTGTAAAATAGGGCCTCTTGATACGAATCAGAACACTCATTCATATAGCTGCCTTCAAAATTTTACTCAGGATATTTCAATCAATATTTTGAATATAATGTGAAGTAACCTGGACACTTCTAAATTCATAGGGAAATATGCAGATGATATTTTAAGGTTATTTTACAAATGTATGAAAAATAGAAAACCTCCAGAACCAACATGTGTACTGGATGGCATCCAGTATTACATGAACCTTTGGAATTCTATCCCAGGATTGTCTAAGTGGAAAAAAAAAAAATCACCATTTTTTAAAGAATTTTTATCTCTGGACCCTAACTAATTCCTCTTACTATTTTATCTCCTGAGGATAAAGACAAGATACCTCAATTTTCACAAAGTGGATTGAGCTACATAGGAATAGGTTAATGATGAGGCAACATGACAGGGAAGATGAGACCTTGGAACCTACAGAATTCTGCCTCAAATATTTTCTACAAATTGTGATGACAAGATATAAGGAAAAGTTATGTGAAGCTTGCTTGTGACTAATACCCGTGAATACCTTTCAATGAATATCAGCCCATGAATTCCAAATGGACAAAGGTTTTTTCAGTAACTTTCAGCAGGAAATAAGATTTCATACATTTAAAAATTATTTATTTTTGGATGAGCAAGGATATGCAATTTTCTCTAGGCCAGTCTGCTTTCAAGACCCGGTGAATTTTGAGCTGCTCAGCTCAAATTGCATGGCCCTGTACTACTCTGTTTCATACTTACTAGATCCTTTCTAATACTAGTACTCCTAGGACTGTTTGTCCATATTCCTACCCGAGAAGACTATAAGGAATTTTTTATAGAAAAAAATCCAAAATGGCTGTTGTGAACAGTCTTGTAGTTCTTGATATCAAAGGCAATGCTATGCAGAAACAACATATTTCTGTAGCAGAAATATATGCCATACATAGTTCCTTCATATTCTGCATCAAAATGCAGAAGAGGTTAATGACACTCTGATTTTGTTCCCTGAGCATATTTTCAACTAAATTACTTTTCATAACAGCTAAAAAAATGACATTCGGATTTGCAGTATTGTATAATACCTCTAAGTAGGGAAAAATAGAAGAAACAAAAATTGGGTACCGTGTAACTGCATAATACATGCAATAGATAGATAAAACTGTTCTAATTATCAACACAACACACTTTTCTTCAATAAAAGCACAGAAGTGTTTGTTTGAGAGTTATAGATTTATTTCTTTAATATACTTTCCCTAGAGAGTTATCAGCGGTTGTTCTCTTGCTGGAGTATATTCCCTTGTCTTGAACTCTGAATGTCATGATTTGAGTGGAAAGCTGCTTTTTGCCTGCTTCTGAGTAGATGCACATTGTTGAAGGATTTGTTCTCCACTGAATCATCAGTGTCCACCTCAGCACTTTCAGCCTCCAGGGCAAGCTTTTGGTATTAATCATGAATTGAATACATGAAGAATAATAATTAAAGAGTAAATTGTAATTATGAGCAACATCCAAAGGGAGCGAAAAAACATTGAATGTAGGCCCTGGGTTTCCTATTAGTGCATTTAGGATTAACTATAAACAGTCTTGTTAAACTCAATTAAATAATTAATTAGATGGATTTTTCCTATTAGAACAAGATAAGAGGCTTGACTTTTAGAACTATACTGTTTGTAGGTGTTCCTTTTTTTAACTATTACTGTATATGGATTTCATTTCCCTGGGAGATATAGTTAAAAAACGACAGAGAAAAAAAAATCCTTAGCACATCTGTAGGGGGCTTTGGCTTTTTAGTTTCTTTTTGTCACCATTCCTCCTACACCCCAAAAGTAATTAGAGACATGTCAAATGTGTATCTGCCTAAGAAACAGCGATATCCCCTTGTTGGCAGGATTTCTAGCAATTAGGATCTCTTTTCTTCACCTACAGTTGTCTATTTTACTAAACTTGGATCACATGTTTGCTGTCACAATTTACAGTAGACATCAGTCTAGAAATAACTGGTTTCTTTGTATGTTTGATGAGTCAGGCTGAGCTATATTCTGATGTTTCCTCATGATATTTCCCCATCCTGATTTTGTCAGCTGTTGCTTATGTGTGACAACAAAATTAGATGGAATGAAGCAAAGTGCATTTGATGCAGTACAAATGTTGTCACCTGTTAATACCTGTGAGACCTTCCTGAGGCTATTTTTGACTACTGCAGGAGTATAAGTGCAAGTAAACTGAGAGAAAAACTTTCAAATATTTTAGGTTTCTATGCTGCAGTGCTAAACTCTGTGGTCTTCAGCAGTTGTATAAGTGATGATTAAAATTTAATGAAAAATCCACTTTGATTTTTAATTATTCTTCAGCTATGATTAAGTGAATTCAGCACTGTGTCATGAATAAACAGACTTGACATCTCTGAACAGCTCTAAAATAGTCAACCAAAAGAAATAACATCTGGAGGTGGACTAAACTATTTTTAGGGGCAAGAAGCAGAACACAAACATGGCATTTAACACACATAGAAAGTACTTACCTGGTAAAATCAGATATAATTTACAGGTCAATTTAAAATACCCAGAGGTATAAAAGCAAATATATTAAAATAGCCTCAAGCAGATCCCTGAGTGAAGAAGGCAAATAAACTAAATATCGTGTTCTTCCTTTTGAGTGTTGAATGTTGTCAACCTGCAACCACCATGAATGTCTGGAGTCAAAGCACCAATGGAAGGATAAAGATAAGCATAACACCAGCAAAAGGAGTAGGTACTAGGAATTTTGTGCACTTTAAAATTTTTGTGGTACAAGAAGATAGCTCACCAGTTGTCATCATGGCCATCAGAGATTTAACTTGTGGAAGACTAATTTTCAGTTAAAAACAGATTAAGATAGTAAAAACAAGAAACATTAAAAACACCTTCTCCTCCAAGTACCCACCACATCTTCTCAGGTTCATCTTTACTTCTTTTGCTCCCAGCCATTCTGCCTGTGGGAAGAATAAGATGGAGGAATGTGGTTGTGGTCATGTTATGAAACACTTCATGTCTGCTGTTCGTTACTCCTCACACACTGCCTCTGCTCAAGCTTGAGCTCCCCCGACAGGATACAGTCCATGAAAGGTTCCAATATGGGTCCATCCCACAGGCTGCAGTACTTCAAGGATTACTCTGCCACAGCATCTCTGATGGACTTAATTTTGGCCAGTAACAGATCCATCTTGGAACCATCTCGAACTGGCTCTGTCTAACATGATGGCAGCTCCTGCTTTCCTTTCCCAGAGGCTACCCCTGCAGAGCTCCTCCTCTCTCTGCTGCCAGAAATTTGCCATGCAAAGGCAATGTAGAATACTACGAATAATTTTTGTTCTTTATATTTAATGTCTTTCCTTTCTGCCCATTAACAGGTCTGAGAGTAATAGGGTGTAGCATTTTTATCTAGAGGGCTTAGAATAGCATTTTGAGAAAATGTCAAAATGTTATTTAGACATCTGCATTTTTAGTGTTTATTCAAATAAGCAAAATTAAGAGGTCATTGAAATCTTGCTCTTAATATGAATTGAAATCCAAACTCACAACATACTAATATCATGTTTAACTTGACTAAAATTGCAGATCGTATTTAGCTCAAGAGATCAGACTAGATGGTCTTGAAAGTAAATTTTGGTTTTAACCTCTCTGTATTTAGAAGCTTTCCCCTTCATTGCATGTCGTCTAATAATATAGCTGCTGGCATAACAATAGTTAAACTTCAAGTTCATTAGAATTTCCCTTTCAGAAAGAATTTAGATAACAAATGAATCTATTGAAATTTAGCCACTTTTTATTACTGTTCAAGAAATCAGTTTCCTGGTTATCATTGAACATCACGTCTCTTCCTCAGTAGTTTATTTTAATCATGTATTTTACACATAGGTAATCTCTTAACTTTTACACACTGCAAGCATCTTTTTTCTTATTTTTGTTTTTTATGACGGTTTTTTATTTATTTTGCTTTGTTTTCTTTTGGTTTGGTTTGGTTTGGTTTTGGTTGGTTTTTTTTAAGTTTTAAGCATCTTTGGTAATCCCATTCAATTTTCTCTACCCTGGAATAATCTTTCATTTTTTCAAAAAGTTATTAGTTATTGGTATAGTAGGTGGACAGCAACTAATGCCCTAGGTTACCTGCTTATATAAAATAAATATGTATGAGCTGTAGAACTTAATTTCATGCCAAGTGCATTCTGCTTCCTTTTTTTCCCTAGAAATTCTATTGTGTGTGATTCATATAATAATTTTATTCAATTCTATGTAGTATGAAATCAATCTCTCTCGTGATCTGAAAAACCAGTGTGCTCATTTTTAGCATGTTTTAGCATCTTTAAATTGATGGGAATTTTTTAGAGGTACATACTCTGATTAACAGGGACAAAGCTATTTTGAATATCTATTTATTTCACTCTGCATTAAAATGTAATGACTGCTATTAAGGCTCATTAGATAACTCTATCATATACAACTCATTTAAATGAAATAATGTAAAATGCACATATAATCCAAGAATCAAGAAAATAATTATTTTATCTATTTTTGAGCTTACAAGAAGAAAAGCATAAAAACTGCAGCTGATAAAGCTATATGGTGCCAGTTGCAAACTCCATCTGACTTGTCCAAACATGCTCTACATTCCAAAGTCCATTTTGTCTAGATTTTCATTTGATATGTTTTGTACAAGTGTGTAGGTCACTTTATAGTGTTATTTTGAGAAATAAATGTTTTAATGAGCTTTTGAAGTCCTACACAATTTACGTTTCAAGAGTCATAAGGGAACTTATGTCATTCCTATTTCAGTAAGGCCATAGATACTGAGCAGATCTGTGGATAGGATTCTACCAATAATTAAATAGAAACAATGTCAGCTTTCAAATTCCACAGAAAACAGAGAGAAAAAATGAATATAGAAAAAGGATGATAACGAAGAAAATAGTTTTGAACTTCAGCTCAAGACTTCAGAAGGCAGAATAACATTAAAGCTTTTTTCTTCAATTGCAGCAGTCATATACAAATTGGTTTACATTCTTTCCTCGTGTTCAGTGTTTCAAAAGTCACTCCCTCTCTTATGAATTTTCTGTACTAATTTTTCATAATTGTATTCTTTTATTTTGAAAGAGCTACTGTAGCTGTTTCAAGGATAATTTAGTCTGTATCAGTATGAATTACCTCTCTAATTTTATTGAATGCTAGTTTCCTCTTGCACATTCTTTTCCCACCAGCTCATTGCAACACCATAAGACAGAAGAAAGAAAAGCTGCATGTTTTTTCTTGGCCATTTTCAACTGTTTGCCTCACAAAGAGGTAATGTAATTTGAACTGGATTTATCTTTTATCTCCTCAAATTTCCTGTAAGGACCCAGTACATTTTAAAAGGCTGTTACTTTCCAGCTAAGAAGTGTCTGACTTTCAGGGATAGATGAGCTGATGCTTCTCTCAAGAATCTGTAACACACTTATATACGTTGCAAAATGCTTTGATTTCTTTAGCTAAAGGTTAAACAGTGCCAGTTATTATTATGTTGTTATTATCATTAATAACTTATTGATGTCATGTGTGCAACAATGTGAATACATATTTTGAAGTGTTGGATGTTGATCTGCAACTGTCTCTTACTACAATCAGAGCAGAAGGTCGTGAAAAGACGCTAAATGACAAGTAGCTATAGATAAAGTGAAAGCAAAACAAGCTGAAATAGCCTATTTTGAGAAATAAAAAAGTTAAAATGCTGTCTTATTTGTTATAAAAAGACACCATTTTTCTTTAAAATAGATGCAATCCTAATTTGAAACTGAGATCCATGAATCAGTCACTGTCAAGAGGGTCTTTCCTTTTCAGTTGTAGTCACTGAAAGGATATATATGTATATATGTATATATGTATATATGTATATATGTATATATGTATATATGTATATATGTATATTCACAGAAGGGCTTTTTAATATTTATACACACACATCAGAGAGCTAGAAATTACTATGAAAGAGTGTTTAGAAGACTGCTCAGTTAGGTCAATTTTAAATTTTAAAACTGAACTTCACTGATTACACTCTTTGAGCATGTGCTTATAAGTGGTGGCAATTTCTTGCCCAGTATTAGCTCTCTTCATAACAAATGCAAAAATCTTACTTCACAACACTTCTAAACTGGCTGTGAATTTAGAACAATGGGGGTGATACAGTGTGGCAAGCCCATTTGCCTGCAGTTCTTGGTAGTTTTTAGTGACCAAGGTATGGATGTTCCAACTTGAAAGCTCCTAATCAGAGATAGGTGGGATTGTTCTTTCTTTCCAGTTTTCGTTTGTTTGTTTATGCCTGATGGTTTTTATACTTTTGCCTCCATCCTCTGCTTCTGACATTGTTTTTCTTGTTTTCTGTTGTTTTGCTAGTCTCTTTGTATACTTGAGGAGCCATAGTATCATTTTGCAATGCTATGCTTCCTTTTTCTTGTTCTCTGGCAACTTCGTTCCACCTCCTACATGCAGCTACACCCAGCTTCTTTGGTGATCACAATGTTTACATAATTATGTAAAACTGTGTTTGATTATGACATCACAGTCAAAAAATCCCTATAAATTACTGCTAGTGACACTGTTTCAGTACACTTTTATTCAGGTTCAAGACTGTTAGACATCCTGTTAGATTATTTATATTGGGGCTGCTTTCTGGTTTAGTTTTATGAAAACATAGAGATATTTTAATTGTCAATAATCTTTGGAGGTATACCAGGCTACTCAAGATTTTTCCTAGACAATCAGGAATAGCTCCTCAGGTGAATATTCCACACCCTCTCTGAGCAACTTTCTCCAGTATTATACCATCTTTATCTTATATCTTATCTAGTATAATTGAGGTTCACTGCCTTTCAACTGTGTACCTGTGAGAAGTGTGTCCCTTCAATTTAAACTTTCATTAGGTAGCTTAAGACATCCTTTGTCTTCTCTTTAGGCTGAATGAACCCAAACATGTCTTACTTTTCATGTATTTCATGGTTTTATGACAACCGTGATGGACTTCTGCTATATTTCCTCCAGTTTGTGAGCCTCTTGTATGGAATAGTCTAGCTTCAGACACCATATTCCAGATTAAACTGTGAAAGAGTCAAGTAGAGTGGAATAATTACTGTCTTTGACCTGCTTATATGCTTTCCCTTGTGCAGCCTAGCATGAATATTGTAGGATCTAGTTCATTCCTTCACTTAAATGCCTCACAATTTCATAAGATTTCTTCTTTTGGTCTGATATCCAAAGAAAAAAGGGAGAGAAAGCTTGGATAAGTAATATGTGTGTGAATAAACATTAGTTCCTTTCAGTATTTTTGAAAAAAAATGAGACAAATTATTGACATATCAGCTACACCATTGGTTTTTATACGGCCTTTTGTCTAGACTTTCACTTGTTTAGTTGGTTGAATGAGGAACTTCCTCCTGCCCTGACTTTCCCCTTTAATGTGTCTTTGATAATAGTTTAGTCACAGTGGGTACAATGCAAGTGTGTTTTCATATGTGAACTGAAGTCTATTAAAAGAAGACAACCCGTTAAATGCTGAAACTCTTATATTAATGTCCCCTGTACATTAGTAGATGATAACAGATGCTGTGGTAATGGATATGACATATGAATTAAAACTGGAATTGAATGCAGGTGTTATTTTCAGAATGCAGGATTTCAAATATACAAGAAAAATACAACAATACAGGCCTTGAGAATAAATTCTGACTATTTTTTATTTGAAAATTCAAACCCATTTATTAATCAAAAGTATTTAAAATGTCTCTGATCTGTCAGAACATTTTCTTGCAAAGAAATGGCAAAAACTATTTGAAAAAAAATGTAGTCATAATAATTCATTGTAATTTGGTGATCCCTAGTCTATTTCATTTGCTATACTATCATGTTATTCCTTGTAAAATCCATCCTCTGTAAAGTGATTTCTTCTAATTATAGAACAATACATGCATTTAAGGCAGGAACATATTTGGATCCTTCTCAATCTTCCCTACATCCGGAGCACCATGTCTGACACTTCAAACTTTAATATGTTAGCTGTAAATTGAAGTATATGGAATTTCTCCAAGAAGCGTGAAATCAAGTTCCAGTTTTGAAAGTGAACATTTTTCCCCTTGAGCACAAAATACCGTGTAAAGGATGCATGGTCAGCACACCAATAAAATCTTGCTTTTTTACAAGTTCGGAAGTTAAAACACAAAGAAAAGACCATACAAGAAATATGACAGTTCAAGGCCAGATGAGAAATCTGCATTCTGTCATTAAAAGCAAAGCTGCTCGATCATGAATCCCTGAAGTTGATATTTTTCAGAATTCATGTCTGCAAATTGTTGAAGAAATGTTACAAAGCTGTCTGCTCTTGTCAGAATCCACAGCTGGAGCTTAGCCTGAGGTTTGGAGGGGAGTAACTGATGAACTCAGCATAAGCTTTATTGGCTAGTTGTAAATATCTCTTCCCCAAAACACTTGGGGCATATTTTCC
Source organism: Eopsaltria australis (assembly GCA_034509425.1). Taxonomy (NCBI): domain Eukaryota; kingdom Metazoa; phylum Chordata; class Aves; order Passeriformes; family Petroicidae; genus Eopsaltria; species Eopsaltria australis. The sequence goes on from JAVTVJ010000009.1 coordinate 6,632,036, forward strand.
CTGAACAGTCTAACTAAAGTGAAGTATTTGTCGTGAAAAATTGGATTTCTTCCCATATTGCAATATAGAGATTAAGAATGATCCACCAGGGATAAATTTGTATCAGACAAGTTACCTCCTGTAACTTGCCTGTAATTTCAACTGTAAATACAAATTCTATTTGTGTCTTTAACTGGCTAAGTATTTCAATCCATTTTTAGCAATTATTTGTTTCAATGCAATTATAACATTGATTTAACCACTGGGCAAACAATAACAAAAAAGTCTTGGAGTGTTAGAACTTCTGTCTTAAGGAGAAAGACAAAAGGAATGCTGCTATCTCCCATTTACAGATAGGGAGCTGAAGCACAGGACAATTACTTAGTTTGCAAATGCTTTTCATCAGCAATTTATACATAATGCAGTGATGCACAAATCACAGATACTGTAGCTAGCTCTGAACAAGATACCTCTAGAACCCAAACTGGTAGAGACTTTTTCTGAATAAGATAGTTCTAGAATAAAAAAATATTATAGCAACATTAGGCTTTTCTCAACTTAGAAAAAAAAAGGCAAAGCTGCACAGTAGCATAGGTTGTAGTTATCCTGAGGTATTAACTAGCAGCCCTGCACTTTGCCATGCAGACTTCATGCCTGGTAGTGATACTTCATGAACAGCAAACACCAAGAACTGAACCTAAGTCTTAGATACTCATTTCCATAACATATTCAGATGTTAATTCTTACTCCTCAGATTGCAAGACTTTCTATTCCCAGTGTCTCATGTAACGAAAAAAACCCCAAGACTCAAACCCAGGAAAATAACTTCTTTCAAGTTCTGATAAGAAAAGTTCTGTTTCCAACTTCAGAAGAGATTGAAAGCTGTGAATTTAGCAAACACACATAGATTATCCTTATACTGAATAACCAAGACCTAACACATACCTTTGGCATTGATATTTTTTGTTTTGGACTCCCTTCTGAGAATTTTTTTTATGGAAAAAATTCTCAGTCAACTGATTTTTTTCACTCTACCTCATTTTGGACTGGAAAAATACTTGGAAGAAATAGAAAAAATCCTAAGTACGTTTCAGGTACTGAGTGATCAAACAACACTGCAATTCCTACATATAATGGTGAAAATAAACAGATTTTTCCATAAATGAAAGACTGAAAAAAGATCTCCATCTCACACCTTCTTAGCTCATTGATTGTGGCGAGACAACTTCATTTATATGTGTAGAACCATCAAGGTAACAACAGACCTTTGCATCATCAAGGACAACTGTCAACGCAGCACTTCCACTCTAACCCATAAACTACTGAAAAAAACACATCACCCAGTGTTAGATCCAGATGTCTTTTGAAGACCTCCAGGGATGGTGACTCCACCACCACCCTGGGCAACCTATTCCAATGCCTGACCACCCTAACAGAGAAAAAAATGCTTCTAATGTTTCTAATATCTAATCTGAATCTCCCTGGTCTTAGCTTAAGGCCATTTCCTCTAGGCCTCTCACTGCAGGCAAGGAAAAATGTGGAAGGAAAAACTCAAGTTTGTTCTACAGTTATAACTGTAATGTAACTGAGTGTCAGAGCAGGGCCCATCTATACATTAATGTAAGTGCAATTAATTTGTTGGATGGGTCAGGTACTCCATGTCTAGTCATCTGCACAGATGAATTAATGGACTGATCCCACACTGTGAAAAGAATTGAAACAATGTAAGTGAAATTATTCCCACCTGCTCAATTAAGTATTTGATTCATTGATAAAGGAGCTCTTTGTGAGGGCATTTTTGACAGTCCTGAAGACTCTGTCCAGTCATCTCCTGCTGTGTCTACACAGATTTGTTGGTTTCAGTGTGTTAATCATTCTGGGAGAAAAAATCTGGTCCTTTCAGCAACTTCTCACATGGTTCTTGCTGCATAATTGATCAAAATATGTGTGGATAGGGTGTTTGTAGGGAGTAGAAACTGTTCCTGGAAATGTAGACATAGTCATGTAGGACAATCCTTTATACATAATTTACATAGTTGGGTGATGTTATGTATGTGTTTTCAGATCAACTATAGAGATAGATCATGTATATGCAGGAGTAGTCATGCATCAGCTGGATTCAGCAAAACAAAGGCTGGGTGCTGTCTTATCTGATCCAGCTTAAGTACCTTCCTCACTCTTTCAGAGAACAGTCCTCTTTGAGGTACTTGATTCCCCAAGCATATGCTACCCTGTGCCAAGATCCCTTTTGTAAGACTCTGTGTCTGTGCTATAGGAAAATGAGGGAAACTGAGATGGATGAAATATTTTGGCTTTTTGCTTCCTCTAGCTATGCAGAATTTAAATTCTGTTTCAGTATTTCCCAGGAGCCATCAAGGTAAATATCAGGTCCTGAAATGAGGAAGGCATGGCTGGCTTTTTCAGAAGGTGTAGAATTAATGTAGTTATGTTTATTTCCTTGTGAGAGTTGGGGCAACTCTGGCAATCTGAAAGTTAGAGCACAGCTTTATTTTTGGGAATAGCTTTCTTTCCTTCAATTCTAATTGTATTTTTCTGATTTATACTTTTCTTGTTAAACTTTTAACCTTCTGATACTGTAACTAAACGGGATGGAAGAAATTTATCCAACACTGATTTGATGTAAATCAGCAGACATGTCTTTATTCAGGGTGCTGGGAACTCCTCTGAAACTGTGTTCCACCCAGCAAACAAAACTGACCCCTTTTATATACTTTTCCTTCTAAACCACTATTATGTAAATTCTTTTACTTACTCTGCACACTATGCCCGCTCTTTAATTTAACCTTTACATTGATTGGTTCCAATAGTTAATAGCTTCATCAATATTCTTATCCTAAAACAATCACTGGCTGCTTCTGCTGAGGTCTACTGATTGAAATCCTTGATATTAAAATCAAGATGGGAAGGGTAGTGGGTTTCCAGGCAGCATAACTGCTGAGCATGATAATCTCCACACTTTTTTGATTGAAACATAAGTGTCCACTAACTTCTTGGCAAAATTTCTATGGTTACACATTCCAAACACAGCACTCCTGATATTTCTATACCTTATACTTCACAATTTTCTACTTAAAATCATAACTAACCCTTTTTTATAATTTATTTGATTATTTGATCAAAATATTCATAACAATACTACAGTTTTTATGTTAGAAAGATGTCCAAAACTTTCGTCCTGTTTGTTTTTGTTTGGGGTTTTTTCTGTTGTTCAGTTATACTGTCAGAATTCCATTAACTCTTCTAATGCTGCTGGATTAACATACCTACAGCTTATCCTGTATAAACCTTTATTTCTTTAGTTGCATAGTTTTTCACAAGGATTAGTTAACTACATAGTGCCTCCCGAGGTGATTCGAACTTGCCAGCATCTAATGCAGTGTTTTCTTTTAAACAGAAAACGAAAATATTGAAACATACAGATATAGAAATGACATAGCTAGAGCACTGGAAATGGATTACTTTACAGTACACCGTCACTTTTCAAAATATATAACCTAACTAGCAGCACAAAAGACTTTTCTATTACCTACTATATACATAACTAAATTTTTATCAATGTCCAAAACTACTGGTAGTATTTTCATTTTATAATGCACTTCTACTGACAGCCCTCAGATACAAAAGAAATGAAAGTTAATTTTTTCTGTTACTAAATTGAAAAAATTGGAGGCATAGAGAATATAGACTGTTGAAACAATGATTTTTTAATGCAAGCTGCAAATGCAACTGAGCAATCTTGTCTAAAGACTACTTTAGAGACTTTCTGTTGTTAACATTATAGTTGCTGTCATCTTTATCACTCTCTCACGTGTCTTTATGACAATGGAATCTAAATTTCATCTGGACATCACTTTCTCACTAGGTCTAATAAATATCTAAAAGTTATGTCAGGCTTTTTTCAGAAGAATGCATAAAGAAATAGGTTTTTATCTTTACCAGTGACAATATAATATAGAACTTTCTGTTTGAGTATAAGTATATAAGAGCAGGACCTTTCTTTTAAACTGATTTTTAATTTTAAAAGTATTAAGATCATCTAAGGTCAATCTATTATCCTCTTACCCATCGTTCTGAGAAGTAATCAATGGCACTGCTTATGGGAGTAAAATCGCCCTAATGTGGTCACATGCTGGGCTCACAGCCTCATCTATGAATGTCAGCATCATATTAAAAAATCACTTCTGAAACACTTAACAAGCTACATGACTTTGAAATTTACTGTAATTTTCCAAGAAATACAAATCCTAAAAAAGCAGAGCAAATCAAACAAAACCCCACATCATCAGAGAATCTAAAATAATCTTAAATCAAAAACGATACTCAGGAGGTGATATAAAATGTGCACAGGTTCAGTATAAAACATGAGCAAAGTAAGAAAGCAATATATAATATTTAGAGGGATAGATATTTGTTATGAAAGTAAATGATGCTATGTTCTGAGTAAATTGTACACAAGTCTAAAAATCCTACTTTAATAATTATACATTCTGTTTGTGTACTATTTCGTGCTCTATAATTCTGCTTATCATTATAATATTAGAAATTCAGTTTTGTTCTCACTGAAATTAATAGGCAGTCTGTTGTCTTGGTATAATCTTAACATAATAAATGTAGCTAAAAGGTTGATGAATGGTGTTTTTTTATCCAAATGTCTTCCAGATGCCAGTGTTGGCTGTAACTGTAAAAAAAAATCTGATATTCAGCGAATATGGAAATATTGTCTTATAAAAACCAATCCACATTTTAAAATTATTTGTTTCATGTCAGGAATATTTAAGTTATTTTCAGCTTTGTTGGTCAGTTGGAGGTTTTGGCTTTGTTTCCCCCCCTTGCAGTGTTAAGTGAGGAAGAGGTCAACAGCAGAAGGAGCAATGTCCTGTCTAAAACCCAAACCAAAAAACAGGCAACTCCTCCCCGCCAAAAAAACCCAAACCAGAGTCTAACATGGTTATATTGCTCTGTTCTACCTTCTTGATTGTCATAATGACTACAAAATATTAAGTATTTGCATGGAATAATGAATGAGACATATAATTGATATTAAGACCTACTTAAAAGGTGTAAACTTAGTCCTTTTATTTATTGAAGAAATTATATATTGAAAAGTACTTCAAGTGAAAATATGGAAAATATTTGAAGACTTGAAATGGAATGTCAGGATGAATATAAAGTGTATGATGTCAGCATTAGCAGCACCTGTCAGAATGAACATGTTTGAAATCTTAAAATCAACAATAAAGAGAAAATAATATTCTTAAGAATAATATTAGGTTTCTCTGTCTAAAAATGTCACACTGGCAACCCTGAGTTTCCTTGTTTATTCAAAATATGGGCAAATCATATCTTGTGCAATTACTGTATTAAATCAAGGCAGTGTCCTAAACATACAATAAAGTGGAGTCAACTCAACTCCATTGTCTCCATTGCAGCAATCTGGAATCATGATATAGCCAAGCTCTCTTCAGGCAAGAACAGGTGGCCAAAATAGAAACCGAAAAAACAGGTTTTTAGCCATAAAGAAAGGCACAGTAGTTCTGTTAGAGAAATTACTTATAAACCCAGGGTAGAATCATGCATCTGCTAAACACTCAGAGACTTTTTTTCTTTTTTTTCTTTTTTAGGTAGACATCATTTTTTCATAAATGTAAAGGATCTGAGTACTATACTATCAGAGTATGGGGTGCATGTAAACATCTCTTCTCCCCACTGTGTTCCTACACCAGGTTACCTTTTTCTCTTACTAACAGTTATGTTGCCATTTAATTTCTTATTCTCTTTTTGACCCTGCAACACTTGAACCTTAGAAGTTCAGCAAGATCAGATATCAGATCAGATTATTCCATTTCAGCTTTCTAGAGCCACTTGCCAGAAAAGCAGAGAATTAATTTCTCTACTACTTTCTCAGCTTTTCTTTCTTTTTCCAAGCTCAAAAAATAATAAAGCTTTTTTGATGAAAACCAAGCATACAGACAAGGAAACAGATTAAAATTCTGACAACTTCCCATACAAAAGACGTACTGAAATGAAGGATCAGTTGCAAATCACAATTTTAACCTAAAAGGGATAATTAATTAAGTTTTCAGATAGCTAACTCTATCTTGGAAGACAATAGCATTTCAAATAATCCCTCTCTTATATTTTTTGCTTTCGGGTTTAAGCTTTTTTCGGTATCATTGTTGGAATCCATTTCTCAAATATGAAAATACTTTCTCTTTTTAGTCTTTGGGTAAACTTGTGTTAAATCTGTACTGTAAATTCAGCTACTGATTTCAGTTTTATATTCCACACATGTTTTATTTCTGGGGAGACAAATTTCAAATAAGTTATCAGGTATGTTTCTGGATGTAATTATTCACTAGGCACACATTAATCAATATAATTATAGTTATACAGATCTCCATACACCCTACTCCTGCACATGTGCACTCACCCAAATACACACAACCACATTTGTTTATCTGGAGAAAAATCATAGAAAAGCAAATATTTTTCAACAGATGAAGATATTTCTAAGCAGCAGAAGTATATGTAAATATTATTAAATACAATATGCAATGTAACATTTCTATATAAGTGCGTGATATATTGTGAAAAATACTGCTATTTTTTCTTCTATATTGTTTTTTTCCTTTCTGATTTTTTTCTTCTAAAGCACTGCTTAGTGGACACACAACTGTTATATGACATTTTCTTTCCAACTGTTGCATTTTAAATGTTTCCTTTTTGTTGGCATCATTTCTAAATTAATATAGTCAATAGCAAGCAGTAAAACCTTCAAGCAATTAATCAGTAAAATAAATAGAACATTTATGCAATATCTAGATTTAGACTCTAAGAACCACATTTATAAAATAATTTTCTGATTTTTTTACTGCCAAATCAGTTCTCTTTCAAGAAAAGGTTCACACATCTTAACAGAATAGCTTTCAATAATTTTTCACTAAGTTGGTGCTTTGATGAACTTTTATTTATACAGTTGTGTTTCAAAGTGATGTTTAGGGCGAAACTACTTCTAAATGTGAAAAGCACAGAGAAAATACATACTTATTAACCCTAGTCTGGAGGGTTGTGCTTATGTTCTGCTAAACTTATCATTTTACTTTTATCAAAATTTGTCAATAGTGGTCAATTATTTATGGTTTTCCTTGGAAAATTATTGTTAAGGCCCTCTGTCTAGAGCCATCTCCAAAGGGGCAAATGTACAATTACTTGCATTCATGATAGATAAATCAATGTTTTTTTCCTCTGAGTCCAATCACACTTAGAAGTTGAAATTAAATGGAGGTTAAACTCTTCTTTGTGACTTGGGGTTGTTTTTTTACTATTTTTTCTTTTAACTTCTTGCAAAACTGGGAGAGAAATGCTGAAAAATCAAGTGTCTTCTCACAAAATCTTAATGGAAGGGTGTTCAGCTGATCATTATCAGAAGTTCACCCTCTTTCTTCTTATCCTCAAGAGTATTTTTCTTGGCTGGATCACAGACCCTATGTCACTGATGAGAGCTTATCCTATAACATCATTAAACTTAGTCAGTAGTGGAGATTTTTAAACATATGATCAGTGCCACAGAACAAATATTGAAAGCGTGATATCCTTTGGCTATCACAGAAAGCCTAAAAGATTTCAAAAAAACAACTTCCTTCCTGCGAGAGAGAGCCAATAATCAGGTAGTTTTAAGGATTGATAGGTAGGTAAACCAATTAAAAAGTTGATCTGCCTTCAAGGAAAAAACCATATATAAGCAGAGACTTTCTGAAGCTCTTTTTCTTCGGACCTGCTGCTGCTGTGTGGAGAGGAGCAGCTCCTGCTTCTCTCGCTGGTAAGGCCCCCCCCCCACCTCCTTCCAAAGGAGGGATTGGGGCGGGGAAGGGAGGTTTTATGGCAGTCGTGCCGCTGCAGCTGGGAATGGGGGAGGAAACGATTGGAATTTTCAGCAGATCCAGCTCAGCCGGTGTGTCAGCTACACGAGAGAGAGAGCCAGGCCAGGCAAGGACCAGGCCGGACTTCATCCAGCATCGAGCTCGGGCCAGGCCCTGCCCTGTCACCCCAGGCCCAGATGGCCCCACCAGGCCGAGCCAGCTTGGCAGAGCCAGGCAGAGACTCTTGAGAGCGTCTGGCATCCAGCTCGGACCTGTTCAAGCAGCCCGGCAAAGAGCACGTGATCTTTACACTGCCGGAGAGAGAGAGACAGAGATTAACTCTATCCATGCCTGGTCTAAACTCACAGACACCCATCCTTCCTCACAGAGAGAGGAACAAGCGAGGACATCGACACAGTGCAGCGCAGATTTACAGTCAGTGAGGAAAGCAGAACTGATACTTACAATGAGGTGCATGGGAAGTGCTTCAAGAGTGAAGCTGAAAACTCTTTTGGAGAACCATGGCTGGGGACTGAGCTAATAAATTCTCTGTAATATATGAAGATATAGTCCAAAGGGGGATGTGAGGTTCTTATTGCAGCCAATGAACTGAAATACCTAAGTACAGACAAGTAAGTGTTGAAAAAGTACAGCCTGATGAGAAACTAGAACCAAGAGAGAGGAGAGGCTGTGACCCAGAGCCCTGGTCCCGGGAGAATGCTAGAGAACCTGAGTTGTCAGGAGAACCTGTGTTGCTAAGCACAGAAGAAGGGATTTTCTTTGTTGCTGCAATTGAACTGGGCATCCTTAAAACAGGTACCCTGTGGACTGTTCATAACCCACCATAGTGGCTGTGGGAAGGCTACTGGTGTGGGAGGGATCCACCATTAAGCTGGACTTTGCTCCAGGCGGCGGCTGATGGTGAGGCAGAAGACCCATAAAAACTGTATTTTTCTTACAGAAGATCCATGGTGTAAGCAAAAGAAACTTCTCTCCCTAAATGAACTGGAACAAGAACTGTTTCTGAGGTGGTAAATTGACAGGAGGTCGAAGTGTTGTCTTTTGTATGTTGTCAGGGAGAATGAAATGGAGAGGTGGGGGAAGGAGGGGTGGTCTGAGGAGTTTGTTCTGGTTTTTCTTGGGTTTTTTTTTCTTTTCCCTTTGTCTTAGGTATATTAATAAAACTTCTTTGTACTTTATAAAGTTTGAGCCTGCTTTGCCTACTCCTAATCCTCATCTCACAACAAGCAATCAAGTAAACATAAGTAAGTGTGCTAGCATTTAGCCACAAACGTGAATAGGCGAACTGAAACTACTACATTTATCAACTTTTTTTCTCCTAAGCACTTACAAGTTTTTTAATTATTTGCTGGAGCTCTAGAGTTGAGGACACCAAACTGAAAAGTGGTTTATGATATCCATGGACTTTCTACATACGTTCTTCCAAAATAATATTCACTAATTTTCATTGTCAATCTACCCAAAAACTAACCACAGAGGGAAAAACTGTGGGCAAAGCGGGGAACATACACTTTAGCAAGCCAGAGAGAGGGAAGAATGAGAATGTAAAATATTCATGTATTTTTGTCTCTAGACAGTAATAAAGTAAATAATACTAATATTACTACTACTACTAAATGTTATTTTTATTACTTCTTTTAACCATCTATATTTCTTTCTAGTTGGTTCTCAAATTATTTTTTTTTTTTGTTTTGTTACTCTTAAGTTTATTTTTTAAACATATCCAAATTAGGAATTTGATAAATTCTCCATTTCTTTAGTTTTTGGGGTTTTTACCTGTTCCCTTTCAGTTCATTGCTGAAGTCTTAATTTTTCCAAGTGGGTATCTCTGCGATATCTATATTTTTCTTCCATTAGTTTGTGCTTGTATTAGCTTGTATTTTATGAAACTGTTCATTGTGTGAACTCAGTATTGTTTCCTTTGAGGAAACAATCAGATCTGGAATCTGCTAATTTGAATCTATGAATTTTAATATGCACATTTTTCTGTATTAATAAATAAATAAATTTCAACATTCACTATGATCTTTCTTACCCAATTTGCCTTTTCATTTCATGTATTTGGTCATTTCGCACTTGTTGATCAGGAAAAAAACAAAAAGGTTTAGATTTGTCTTCAACTTCTGTATCTGAATGTTGGCTCCAACAGACTCCAAGAACTTGCTTGATGATCTCTTACAGAGTTCTGTATCTGAATATGTCTCTCTCTTTACTTACAGAGGCACAGCTGGTAGTTCATAATCTTCAAATGTCTGTGAAACTTCCTGATTACAACTGATTGAAGCATCTGTTCCTGCACTGTGTACTGCAATTCTCTTCACAGTATACCTCTCCAAGTTGTACCACTGTCGTGGCGGGCATTCTAGGGACAGCTTGGTCACAAGCATAATTTGGATTAGTTATTTGCTGCTTTTATTGTGGCAGAATCATTCCTAGCAGACATTGCTCACTGTTAGAAACAAACAGCTGGCAGAAATCCAGGTTCAAAGAATTCTGGTGATCTTTTTCTTTTACATTACTTTTACTGGTTTTCTGTACACTAAGTACTTTTCTACTAGTTACGGTGAATCTGTGGTTTCATTTTTAATTGCAAGGTTATCTTACCTGCAACCCAAATATGAATCCTCTTTGATCAATAGAGACACTAGGAATGCAGTTCATTTTATATATTTCTGAATGTTATGCTTTGCTTGTTTTACATTCAAGAGAGGGCCTCATCCTACCATAATACAGTTGTAGATCTTCATTAACTCTTGGTCTACAGACATCCTGTTTCTTAGCTTTTTTCTTAGTTGTTTACTTGTCGCATTTTAAATCAACTGCTATTCTATGAACTCATTTCAATTTTCCAGTTCAGAAATTAAGTTTCTTCTTCTTTTGCATCATATGACATTGAATTTTCATCTGTGTTAGTGACTTGATGTGTTTTTTTCGCAAATAAATGCTTCAGTACCTAAATTCCCCTTCAGTACCTAAATACGATCTTCATTTATAGTCTTTGTCACTCTTGAGGATGGTATTTTTATTCTTTCCTCCTTTCCACTTGGCCCAGCCAAAATCTTATTACTTTATAATACATTAAATCCTTGATATGTCTCTCCTCCCTTTTCCCGTTGCTACTCTTTCCTAAACTGCATATACAGAAGTAGTCTAATTTAAATTTGGTATTCCATTCAATTATGCACTAAGATTTCCAGTTTTAATATTCAAAAAACTTTGTCACAATTTTAAACTTGGAGGGATTGGTCTGTGGTCCAGTGAATGGGAGACCAGGGCTTTTCCTGATGGAGTTAAAAGTTGAGGAGAGTTTTGCACATGAATAGTTTCCAAGGAACAGGACTGACTGGATTTACAATGCTAATTCCTGTTCTGAGAAAGCAAACTGAAGATGTAGGATTGCATTTTTAAACTGGTAGTTGTGAAATGTCTAACAATTTCCCAGAGAAAACGGCAACAAATTAAGTGCTAGGTAGCTATATATATAATTGGTATAATTCCTATGTACTTACATACCTTTGTATGCATTTATGTGCCCTTGGAATTGTGCCACTCAATTCAGATTTTGTTAGAAGGAATACACTTTGTACTTGGCAAGAACTGCAATTTTAGGGCCACTCACTAAAATCAGAATAACTTTTCCTGGGTTTAATTAGAACTAGAATACGAGAATACTCTAGACATATCTAACTCACTATCCAAGTTATTTAAAAAATAACATGGTCAACAGTTTAAATTCAGAGTCCACTCTAAGTGGACATGATGAGCCTTCTCCAATGCTGAATGCAGTAGGATGATTACTTCTTCTCACGAGGTGGTGATGCTGCGCTTGATGCACCCCAGGATGGGTTTGCTCTCCGGACTGCCGGGGCATGCTGCTGGCTCACACTGAGCTGCTGCTGACCAGAAGCCCCAGATCCCTTTCTGCAGGGCTGCTCCCCAAGCAGTCCTCTGCCAATTTGTACTTCTGTCTAGTCTTATTCTGTCCTAGGTGCAGAATCCAGCACCTGGACTTGCTGAATTTCATCACATTAATCATTGCCCAGTGCTCTAAGATGTTTAGATCCCTCTGTGAGGTAAGCCAGCATCCTCTCCCAGTTTGGTATGATCAGCAAACTTGCTAAGGGTGCATTCAACTCTTGCATCCAGATCATTGATGAATATATCAAACAGAACTGGCCCTAGAACTGAACCATGAGGAACGTCACTGGTGACTGGTCACTAGATAGATGTAGCTCCATCCCCACAACCCTTTGAGCTCTGCCCAGTGCACCAGAAGCCAGCTCATCCCATGGCTGGACAACTTGTTCAGATGGATGCTATAAGGGACAATTTAAAAGGCCTTACTAAAACCCAGAAAAACTACATCTACTGTCATCCTTTCATCCACTAGGCAGGTAACCTATTATAAGAGATACGTGTCTCTGTGCATTCACACATCCGGATATATAATAAGGAATACATGCAGATTTATCAAAAGCAGGAAATTAGTTTTAATGTAGGATTTAACTGCAATACTTGGGAAAACTAGTGGGACCGGCAGATCTTTTATAAATAGGCTTGTAAGATTTCCTTACTGCCTTGAAATACAGGGAAATAAGTTTGTATGTAAAACCATGATCTCTGTTTATCATGGTTGAAAAAGCACTTCACACATTCTAAAGTTCTCTGGCAAAATAAGAGGTTTTCTTCTAAAAGATTTTTCTCAAGTCCTCTGCATTACAATGTGGTGATGTAGACAGACTATAAATACATCTGTAGTCATTCCAGTCATAACATTATATATATAAACATACAGAAATTTGTAAGTTTGAAAGTGCTCCTGAGCTTTAAGGAGTTGCCAAAACTTTTAGAGAATAGAGTTAGACATTATCATCTCTTGTTAAATTGAACAAATATTCCAAGTCTGACAATGCAGAATTCTATAACAAACTGTAAGATACTGCATTTATGAAAGGCTAAATTATAGTTACATGAAGTGTAGAATTGATGGTGCCATATCAAACCTGTGTTTTAAAAAAAAAACAGGAAGGTTAATTAATTAATAATCAAATTCCAGCTGTATTGGAATTATAAGGCAAGGTTTCAACAGTCAAGGAGGCTGCAGGGGTGGCATTTGTGAGAAGGCACCAAAACTTGCCCCTAGGGCCCACAGAACCAGTTCCAGACGGACTTGTCACTGGTGAAAGCTGGGCAAATCAAGGATGCTGCACCCTGGGAAGAAGATCGTGGTGAAGCAAGGTCAATGGAGATCCATGGTAGAGCAGATATCCACTCTGCCAGCTGTGAACGATCCAGTGCCAGAGCTGGTGTACGTGCCCCAAAATAAACTGTGCCCCTGTGGAAACACCTTGGTAGAGCTGGCTCCTGTCAGAATCTGTGGCCCTAAGGAGAAAGGGAGCCATAACAGGGTAGGTTTTCTGACAGAACATGTGATGCCATAGGGGATCCATGCTGGAGCTGTCTGTTCCTGACAGAAAACACCCCATGTCAAAGAAATGTGCTGGAGCAGTTGTTGAAGAACTCCATGGGAATGACCCACACTGCAGCATTCTGTGGAGTACTGTCTCCTGTGGCAGGGACCCCATGCAGGAATAGAGAAAAAGTGTGAGGAGAAAGGAGGGGCAGGAACTGACCTGTTGCTTTCATTATGCATTTCTTTGTGCTGTTCTGGGCTGGTGGGGTAGTGCTTTGTTTAATTGGCAATAAATTAAATTAATTTCTCTAAGTAGAATCTGTTTAGCTCACGACGGCAATCGAAAAATCTTCTGTTTCTATCTCTACCTATAGTCTTTTTTTAAGCTCTTCCTGTTGTGTTGATGGAGGGGGTGTGACAGAGTGGCTTGGTGGGCACCTGGCAGCCAGCCAAGGTCACCATGCCACACCAGCTCAGTGTAATGCCACTGAAGTAAAAAGGAGACTCTCATTTGTGATTTAATAATAGAAGTTCTGCACAAGAGTTTTTCAGTAATTATATTTGTAAGGCCTCGGTGAGTACTGTGTCCTACATTTGGCATCTGTCTGGAAAGAATACATAGTGAAATGGACGAAAGGCTCAATATGAGGTCAGAAAACATGACCATTGAAGGAAAGAATTTAAGGGGACAAATAGATCGTGTCATTCTAAAACTAACTGACATTATTTGTGCCATATCTTCACTAAGAGGAAGGGAAAGAAATCTATACACTTTGAAACAGTAGCATTAGGTGCTAAACATTACATTTTTTAACTGTTTGCCTATTCAAGTTTTAGAATTTCTTCCACTGAAGCTTCTTAATATTCTATTTGCATAATGTTTTCGAGAGAAAGATGTACTATATTTGATTTTACAAGTACATAAAAATCTGTCAAATTACTTTAGGTGACTCTCAGACTTTATTACATACATGAAAAACTGAGGATTGGTAACAAAAACATAATAGATCTATAATGTAGTCCATAGTGTTTATAGTGGAAAAGAATAAGATCTTAGCAGTTCCATAAGAAATTTTAATCCTTTAAGTCTCCATTTCACTGTCACAAGGTTACAGAGTGCAAAAAGAAAAAAAAAAATCAATTTCAGTGAGCTATTATTTCATATTTTGAAAAGAATATTTCTAGGTTTTAGTATTCCATGGAGGCTATCAGTGGAAAACAAAGAATCTGTTACAAAGTTGTTTGTATTTTGTGGGTAAATTAATTAGACTTTCATTCCTGGAAGACTTGGGAAGGCTTTCTACATAGATAAAATGTGGACTTTACCTCAATAAATGCAATTCCATCTATTACATTCTACACTGAAATATATCCATAATTAGAATTCTAACGAGTGATTTCGTAAATTTATAGGATGCATTACCACTTAATGGACATTTTAATTTACTACTTGAATTAGTAGTCCACATTAGTGACATTAGAAAAAAAATGAAAAAAACACAAACAATTATAAATACTAAATGGGATTGAGTAAGCATTTTTGTTAGCCCCAAAGCTATCTGATAGCTTTATTGTCTTAATCAACTTAGTTGACTCATTTTACTGCTCTTTTGAGGTGGATGTTGTGGACACATGCTGGGGTAGTAGTTCACTTCTGCCAAATTAAAAATGATAATTCTCATGCGTGAAATAACTGCATGGACTAATGACCAAGTCTCAGCATAATTTGAAGTGAAGCCCCAGCAGGTGGCAAACAATTAAACACATAACCTAATATAATATAGTCACAAGTATTTTTTTCTTTTCTTTTGTAAATAAAAAAGGAAGGAAGGAAAATAAGGAAAGCAAATGCTCCTTTCCTTGAACAGTTCTAAACTCCACTAAAAAAGTCAGAGTGATAAATAAGGAAGAAATTAAAAATATGTCTCTGGAAAGACACGTACTAACAGAACTCTCTCAATTCTAACACAGAATTCTAAATATGAAGCAATTTTGTTTTCTTATGAAAGTGCAGACATGATTCTGCTGCCACTGAAACAATAACCCAAAATTATAAACCCCAAAAATTATAAACCCAAAAAATTTCTTCTTTAGCAGAATAAACCTTGAGAAACACTTCCGCATTTCCTAAGAATCAGAAATAGTTTTAGCCAACTTGAGAAACAAATATGTAATAATTAAGTTATTATTAAAATGAGAAAAGACACCCTAATCCCAAACTCCAAACCAGAATAATTTCCCCTGACAAAACCCTATCTAATTATTCCTTACTTTTACATCAGGTCACTTATTTACATGGCTTCTAAAAATGTTATGTGTAAGTGCTGAACTTGTGTCTCTCAGATAATGATGAGCTAGGCTTTTCATGAAAAATATGTTTTTTGAAGAATATGCAGTGTTTTCAGGGGCTTATTTCTTGTGTCTGCAGGCACAAGAAATACAAAACACAAAATACAGTAACTGGATTGTAATTTCCAGTATAAACTTATTCGGCTTACAAATATTCTGAGTTTCATATTATTTAATACAAATTTCTATTTCATTGTGAAATTTCAGGTTATTTTAGGAATTTGGTGACTGTCTGCTTAAGATTATATTTCAACATATGCTAAAACATAATTAAATACTTCTATAGAATGGGCACTTCAGATGCCAGGTAGCTCTTAGCAAAAGAATTAGGGTGCCTCTTATATTCTGGAACAGGCCACAAATAAAACAGAAAGGATTGATGCAATTTTAGCTCCTGAAAACTCTGTAGATCTATGTTGCTAATAAATTTTTAAGTTAGATAATACTGAAGGGATTTTTAAAATAAATAGCTAAATTATTTTTAAAATCATTAAAATAAAATAAAAACTGTCATAAAATCAGCAAAACATTCAGTTTTTTAACTTATAACGATTAGAATATATATAACTTAATAATAAAATGAATTTATTTTAAAATCAATATTTTCTCTTCTTGCTCAGTATTATAACTTTAAGACAAGAATAATGCTGAAGATAAGAATGTAGTCAAGCAGTTCAATTAACAGAATTTTTCTACTCTGTTTGCAAAAGCCCCTGAATATACTTATTATTTTTATTTTGAAGACTATCAGGGAAATGTTGGTTTTCTGGAGTAAACAAAAGAAACCCAGGGTAAGACATTGCAGTTGCTGTATTTGCTTGTTTTTATCTAATGTTAAGGGGCAATTTGCAGCGGCAGCTATCATTTTAAAAGGCTTCTTTTGGAGAATGTCATGCTGGGAAAACAACTAGAGAGAAAAACTTCAAAAGAGCAGATGAGTACCCTCCCAAACACAAAGCACTTCTGATAAGGGGACTTTCTCCTTTCAGTCACAGTGAGAGGGGAAAACCTGAACAGAAATTTTGTTAAAGATTTTTGTCTCAAGAAATGTGGAACTAGAACAACAAAAGTGTGTTGTATTAGAATATGGTTTCTTGGAACCTAGTATTTGTATTCTCTGAATGTTCAGGGTAAGTTTTGGGGTTTTTTTGGTTTTTCTGGGGGATTTATTGCATTGCTTTTTTTAAGGCTTCTGTAATAACAATCTTTAACGCCCACAAATGTTTACAAATAATTTTCTACTCTCCCTCCCCAGCCCTTTTCTTTTATTTGTACTTTTGTCTGGTCGGCTCAGCGCAGATACCATGCCATTACATCTGAAGAAAAACCACACATTTCATTTGACAATGTAATTTTTTCTTTAATGTACATGATTATATTAATTTCACTGAGGATTTAGCTTAGTATTGTCGCACCTCTAGACTTACTCTCTCCTCTACTTTTAATCTACTGCCAACGCATGGAGAAAAATATATTTTTATGTATTCCCTTTTTCTTCTTCCAAGAGGATGTACCTTTTGGTATTGACGCCTGCTTCTTTTTTTCCTATTGCAAAGAACTCCCTATGAAGAAACACCCACAAGGGAATATGTTATTCTCTGCACCATCATCAACTTCGCTTATCTCCTGTAGTGACTCACTCTTTCAATTTTCTCAGAGCTTGAAGTAATTTCCTCCATGAGGCCTGAATTTTGGTATTGGCAAGGAAAGAAAGAGGGTTGAAAAGATAGGACAAAAATTATTTCTCCCATCTTTTTATAAAACCATCATCAGGGCAGTATTTATTTCTTTTGCTTTGTGAGAAACTCTTGCATACTGCGAAAGTATAGCTGTGATTTACTTGTCGTATGCACTTGGAGCTATACACAGATATCATAATCCTCCCAAAGAAGTTTAATGAAGGGATTATGCAATATGATCTGAAAACGACACCTATCCAAACTCATTAGCATGGATTTTCCTGATTTTTTATTACACATTTTCAATTATTTTTATTAACATCTTTGCCACAAAATCCACAGGAAAAAAAATCAAGCTGCACTTTACAAGACATTTCCTGTTAACTCAGGGTTGTAGATGTTCAACACCACTGTTCAGCAGCTTACATTTTCACATAAATGTAAGAATAAGAGCCTGAGGCAATCTGAATACAGGCTTTTCAGACTTCAAAGGAGCAGTGAATGATTCTTGCCCTGCTTTTGCCATCCAGAATTGGCCTAAGCTTGGGGAGCAATTAAAATTAAATGCCACTGAACTGCAGAAAGTGAAGATAGGCAGCTCTGGGCACGAGCAGACTTTTATGAAGTCTCCTGACTAATTCCTATCTTGGTCTGTAAAGCAAGGAAGGGAGTCAGAGTAAGACCATTTATTCAGAAACAGAGCAAAGGGCAGCTGCATTAACCTTGAACATAATGATTCACATCTTTGTTTCGAATCAGCTGTTTTTCAGTTACTGGTTGCCATATTTTTGGGACAGGAACCTTCTGTAAAAGCAATTAGTTACGAAAGATCTCAGTGTCTCCTCTTTAGTCCTAATCTATTCTGTTGTAAATAGCTCTCAGAGCACTTAAACATATAGACAAAGCCAAATGTACCAGATTTATGGCTGTGCTGAAAGGTGAAGCCTTTATTTAAAGATTGGGATATTATTTTTTTTAACAGATGTTTTATTTCTTTTTGTTTCATAAGAGCCAGAAGTAGTTTTAGATGGATATCACTGAAAATCACAATAATATTTAAGAATGTATGCAGGACTACTGAATTAAGATATATATGTATATTAAATTGTGCTTCCTGACATAGTTTTGAATTTTGAACTTAAGGGATATATGGATAGGCCACAAATTTGTGAAAAAATAGCAATTTATTTTCATGAAATTGTTTCATGCAACTTTTGTCCAGTAACAAATACCAGAACTTCACTTTTGGTAAAAGTTCAGAACATGTTGAAAAAAATAAATATGTAAATCAGCAATCTGATAGGCATAGATGAACTCTGGTGCATTTCATTTGACTTTGAAAGAAAGTACTTTCTGATACTTCATATGTCATTGACACTTTATATAGTTTGTAACAGCTTGTCCAGTGTTCCAAATCATATTTTGAATGGTTGACAGAGGCATTATTTTGTGAAAGGAAGTAGAAAACAGGAGAAGCATGAAAAATTTTAGGAATACTTGCCTGTATAATACAAGGAAGTTTTCAAACATATTCCTTTTAAAATCTCAAAAATACATAATCTTCAATGATTAGAGTTTTCCAGCCACTTGGGTTTTTTGTGAGGTCAGAAAAATACAACATTTTATCTGTTGAGTTAATGACAGAGCTCCAAAAGACATGATTCCGTTGTAGAAAATAGAAATTGCATGATAACCTGTGTTTCTATCTACATGCACTCTTCATAATTGCTCAATTAACACATATCACCCCTACATAGCTGATGTTTAATAATCACTAAAAGTCCCATTTTCCTATTCAATCTATTCTTAGTGTTCTCACAGAAATTATCATTTTGCTGAGTACAGACCCCTGATGTTAACTAATACATTTGTAAAAATCATTGGGATGCCTTTTCCTTTTCCTCAAACATTTGCAGTGTGATGCAGACATGCACAGATTCCCCTTTGCTTCTTAAAAGGTTCCCTGCATTTCAGACGTATTTTGCTTTATTGTTGGGTTGCCCCTCTCTTTCCCAAGCGCACAGACAATACTTGTCACTGAGTAGCTCTGCAATACAGTATTGCCATTGCTAACAACACATCATTAGCTTTGTACTGAGTTGACAAAGCCTCAGGATAAAGGCTACATCTGAAACTTGTTCTGTCTGATATTTTTTGACCTGTCCATACATTTATTTTACTGAGTTTAGTTGTAGCAGTAATTTTTCACAGAATGGCTGGAGTTGGAAGGGACATTTAAAGTTATGTGGTTCCAACTCCCCTGCCATAGGCAAGGACACCTTCCACTAGAACAGCTTGCTCAGAGCCCCAGTGATGGGCTGGTTCCTGGTGGGAATCAGCAGTGACAGAATAGACTGGGCCCTGAAACTGAAGAGGAGTAATTTCTTTTTTGATTAGTTGCATGAAAAATTAACAGAATTATATTGGAATGGTACTATTCTTTGCTAAGAACAATGTTTGTGATAACCTAAGACCCCTGGATGAACCACTCAAAAAACACTGCTCCAGAAGTTCTCCATGAAAGAGGTTTCAAGTGGATCATCCTCTGAAACAACCTGTCCTTCCTCCTTGACCCACTAAGGACAACCAGGCCTAATTCAGTTCTTCAGGTAAGACTGACCCAAACTGAGGTGAGATTCAGGAAATGCAAGACACCAGTCCTAGACAGCAACATGGCAAAACCCCAGATGGTAATGTTAAAATCTTCACAGAATCACATCATTTTCTAATTAAGCAGGACTCTACAGTGATTTGTTTTTTACTCTTGTTCATCTTTTTTGGTTTTACATCTCTAATGGACTGACACAATGCAGGAAAAAGATCTGATATGACAACAGAGGGCCTGAGAAGTGGTGATGCAGGATGTATCTTGGAGAACTGCAGTCCTAGGATGACTAAGGGATAGGGAACGGGCCTGGCACTGAAAATTCCACAGGCATAAACAGTTCTCCCACATGATAGGTTAAAGAAAGATCTGCTTTTAGAGGCAACAGAAAACAACAAAAATGCTATCTACAAATTGTGAAAGTCACCATGTATAAGACATTTGTATATAAATTGGTGGTGCAGAACAAAATGTAAAAACAAAAAGTATAAAATCATCTTATCAGACATAGAAATGACACCAGGTGGACCATACAGTGAATAAGCCATCAACATGTACATCATACTCCTCACAACCTCAGACCTTCAGGTACTAAATAATCATCATAACACTAGAAAGAAGCCACAAACTTTAGGATCCAGAGAAGCAGGAGAAGCATGAGCATAAGAGTAGAGTAGAAAAGAAGTCTTTGTGTAATAATTTGAACTACTATACTGGTAATTTCAGTCATACTGCAACTTGTTTTGCATGCACATATTCCTTCTTTTCCTTTAATAATTAGATGTGCATTATTAATGATTTTCAAATTAGACTGGTAAAACTTCAATTATAATAAGAGTAAGTTTTGAATTCCATATCATGTTCCATCTTTACTTGTAAACAAGATTTTTAGCATAGCATACTGCACATTCATGCTTCCAAAAGTGTAGTTGAAGACAATATTTCTTGTTATCCAGCACAGTGGTATGCCTTTAGAGGGGCTGGAGAAGGTTACTTTGCTGCTGTTTGTATCTACGCTTAAACATTCTTTCTGGAGAGACAAATATACTTAATTCTGTTTGCTCGTCAGTTATGTCAAATTTTTCTGTGACTGTTTTCTTAATTTTCCCTTGAATATACTGCTTATGGAAACATTTTAATATATTGTGGTTTTTGTTTGACAGCAATATTGAAAAGACAATCATGTTCATGAACGGGTAATGGGTATCTTAATTTTTTAGGATTTTGCTCAATAATTGGTATGTTCTAGGTTTGTTTGATTTGGATTTTTTCCCTTTGGATGAGAACAGAAGGGGATTCTGTGTCCATGTTCAAAGGCAATTATTCAGAGATGTTTACAATAGAAAAGTCTGCTTCTGTCACTATTCGGGCAAAGCTGTATCATGGAGGCCCTCAAGGGAATGTTGTAAGTGCCATCAGAAGGACTCCTGGTGCATCTTTATTTTCTCTCCAAATTGCACAATCTTTACTAAAAATCATTAATTTATTGATTTATCTGCATTTAGTCTTCAAGTTTTTTTGTAGTAACTGTCATCCACAGATATGTCTGAATTCCTTCTTTTTTTCTAAGAGCTTATAGCTAGAGTTTGTAGTATTGACATTGTGTACCACACATTCACTCACAGTAGGTTTATTTTCAAAAGCCTGCAGTTTGTCACCATGCCCAAAGGCCCTCCTTTCTTCACCTGTGTGACACAACCAAGATGTTTGAACGCAGGGGTAAGAACTGGGACTACTAAAATGGATGCATATATCAAAATGCTATGCCATAAACAACGCTTTGTAATGGAAAGTACCTCGCCAATACTGTTTACTCTCTTTATTCCAAGAAAAGCTTTTCTTATTGTAACAACATGTCAGCTGTTTACAAAAGCAACTAACCGTCATTAATAAAGCCAAACCTCTTCAATCTTACAATTTACCCTGTACTGCTGATTTACACAAGATCTGAAAGAATGATTCTTCTTGGATTTCTTGCATCATGTAATTCAAAATCTATCACAACTTTTATAGTTCAAATGGGACCTTTTTAAAAAAGAAAAAAATTCTTAAATTGCTTAGAATTACAGATTTAAATATAATTTTTAGGAAGAGTTGACAACAAACCGAGATGATGTGGAATTTAAAGGAGACATTGTTATAAATAATTATGTGTTGCTATCACTTATTAATCATTGGTAAATGATGGAAAACCACAAAAATAAAAACATTCTTATGCTGAGCTCTTAAATTAGGTCTGTATTTTAGAGAAATTTGTTGTGGCTGCAATATTATATGATATATTTGACTGTATTATTAAACCAGCAAAAATATATCTAACATAATTTTAGCTACTTGGTTTAAAATAGGGCAAAAGAGATCCTAAGAAAGTGTACTTCTCTGTGTGTATACAAAATAACAAATTACAACCATTGATAAATTAGCTAAAACTAAGCAAGAGTTATTGATCTAATTCCTTTTAAATTATTAACAGTCATAGGCCTTCAAAGGGCTATTTTCTAAATAAAAACACAGCGAGGAAGTTCATAGATATAAGAAAATTCTAGTTTATGAAGAACAAAAACAGAGTAGAGAAATGCTAAACCATTATTCTCAAAAATAGATAACTTTATAATGCAAAACATCAGTCAAGGATATGTACAAAAATGTCAGTGGATATTTTTCAGTTGTAGAAAAACTATTTGAGATTGAAAGCTGTGGAAGGAATATAGAAAAAGGCTGCATCTCTGCATAGTCCCTAATAGCTTCCAAATGATCTTAAATACAGAAAATTTAACTGTGCAGGATTGGGGCTTTCCAGCAGGTGTGTCATAAAGTGAAAGACAAAATGCAGTGCATTAAAGCACAATGGTAATTTAAATCCTGATGTCATTAGATTTTGGATGTAGAACAAAATGTTGCTTGAATACAAGTCTCAAAATGCTGCAACTATATACTTTGAAGTTTTGCCTGGTGGTCACAAGGGACTAAGGATTCTCACCCTATTTGTTATTTTCCATTTTGTCTCTTGTGCTTTAGTGCTTTATCTGCATAATAATTTTTCTTTAATTTGCTATTTTCTGGCGTTTTTTTTGTCTAGTATGTATTTAGTATTTTACCAGAAGAGTAATTTTTATTTAATGGAATCAGGTGAATATAGAGATACTCTTAACAAAACTATATTCGCTGCATATTAAATAACCTTTATTACATATCAGATAAATACAATGGATCTATATAACGGAAAAAATAACCAAGATTAATAATGTCTGACTTTCTCACCTATCTTAGAGCTTTATAGTTGTCATTTACTTATTGAGCACATTTTAATAAAAAAACACTAATGACAATAAGCTAGTGTGGAATTTCCAGATATTTTACTTTGTGGTGAGAATACTGTTTAGCTATTCTATAAATAATACTAGTAAAGATGACATTAATTATTTTATTGAGAAAAAGGAATTGATATGTATTCTATTATCTACATAATGGCCCCTTCGGTGTTGGCAGGGAAACTTTTCTGGCTCAAAACTAGTGATCTTTGGAGATTTGTTTCAAAATCAGGTAAGCTTTACTGATACTGCTTCAACCAGCACCCCCCAAAATGTAATCTCCATCTGACCTTCCCAAAATTATTTCGCCCTACAAAGGAATTCAATTGCTATAATGGCTGATACATAACTGCATTAATGTTAGCAGATCTTGTTATGTGTAACCCAGTTTCTACATTAATTGGGACTTTTGTATTGATAAAAACCAATTGTAAGTAAAGAGTTTTAAAAATAAAGAAGGCGCAATACAGCAGGCAAGCAAGCTTTCAGTTGGGTGGGGTATATTACGTTTAATCCATCTTCTATATATGCTTCTCAATATGATTTTTCTTTAAATGCATAAGATCTTTCAGGAGAGGTGTGGAGCAAATACCACACCTCTGGCAGAAGGCAGAGGGTATGCCACCTTAAACATTTGTCCAAACAAATGGGGAAAATGTTATTGCAAAGTTCCAGTTTTGAAAATTGACCTGTATTCTTAAAAAAAACTCCAAGGAGATATTTGAAGTTGTCACATAGTAACTTATGCAAGAATATATAACTGCATCTGTATGCTACATATTCAATGAATGAAAACAAATGTACTGGGAAGCAGGAAAGGATACACAGTCAAAAATTCGGTCTCTTCATGTAATTGTAAAAATAGGCTAATTCTGTCCCTACTCCTTAAAATCAGAATTTTATAAGATCGAATATAGGCTAGGTAATTCCTATTACATTTTCAGGACAAGTATGTTCACATCTTAAAACTATTAGATTTTCAAAAGCCTGAGTAAACTGATCAGGAATTTCCTCTGGATCAAACAATTTCTTTCCAGAAATCAGCATTTGGAAAAGGAAAATTTTATTTTTTTATATATTTAGTTTATTTTATTTTTCAGTTTGTATAGAATATTTATCTGATCTCTTTTGTTATGCAAAATTTTGATTAGCTCCTTGAGGAAGACTACAACATAACAAAAAACAAGCTGAGAATTAAAATAAACAATAAGAAAAAAATTTTGTGAAATATTAAGTCATCTTGTTCCCATATGAAATATCAAAACTTCTCAAACTATATAGAACATAAGAAAATATAATATATAATCTAATACTTTCCCCAAACTTGTTAGAGGAAATTATCTTTCACATAAGCTAATGCACTAGGCTGATATCAGTCTTTATAGAAAGAAGTCTTGTGGAAAGTATTTTATTAAAAAATCATAATGAAATATTGAATGCTTCAAGAATACAATATTTGATACAATATTTGTTCCTGTGAAGACTGTATTAGAATGTAAAAGAAAAAAACAGTGGAGCATATTAATATAAATGCTTTCTCTTTGACTAGTAAATCCTGAAAGCAGGATTTCAGCTGTGATCCCATTAATATCCCTTAGGAGAGACTTCAATATTTGATAGAAATTGAAAATATCAGGAAAAAAGGAGTCCATGCAAATAGTAGAAGCTATTTAATAAATGTTTAATAGTTCTGTGCAAGAATTTTGCACAGTGCCTTAAGTGCCATTAGATTTTTATATTGCTGAGATTCCTTCATTTATACCTCAGTAGCCTGCTTTTCACTTGGAGCCTAACTGGTGTGGGACTTTATTTTCCACATCCACTGCGGCAGCATTTTTTCCTTGTTCTCATGGCCTTGGACCTGCAAACCATTACTGTTATTATTGTGGGCTCTCCTGGTAAATGACTGTCACTGGCATCAGACAACCTTTCCTTTCCCCACTGTTTCTAGCACAGAAACATTTGATTTACATTAGGGTACCTAATAATGTGTATGCACACACCTTAGTAACCTGCTGGCATGTAAGCAGCTGCTCCTGAGAAGGTTGCTTTCCAGACAGTGAGATAAGTAGGTATATATAAGGAGACTGAGCAGGTAGGCAGGCATTTCTGTAGAAAAATTATGTGCTTTTTCCTTACAATCAAATGAGACATTTGTTCCATGCAACTTAAAACCGCAGAGGTTTTAGTCTTTATCCACAGTTATTGCAAATGTTTCTTATCAGTCAAAACTTAGCTGTTTCTAAATATCTCTCACTATGTGAATTCCACCTTTACTTTGACTGATAGGGAAACATTAATTTGTCTGTGTGCATATTGTGTGGGCTGCATGTTTTAATATAGTTTTAATAGAATACTTTTAGAAGGACTGTATTTTAACAATCAAGTCAGTTTATCCCTGCAAGTCTTGTGTCTTATGGAAGTGGATAATATACCTAAGGCACACTGCTGTAATCCATTATCTACAGAACCTGAAAAAATTTTTAGTTAGACTATCATTCAACTGTGCAAAATGGTTCCAAGCCCTGAAAGCATGTCACACTGGAAGAAATCAAGCAGAGAGTTTTGCTGGCACGAACATTTCATGTTAAATACTAGGCCGTCTGGAAAACAAGTATAGTATATTCAGTACCACTGTGGGCAGATATCTAGACTATTAAGATTATAGATCCAGGAGACACTGGTGTAATGTGAATGAATACAGGCCAGATTTACACCAAAAAAATGCAGACGAATAAAAAATATGTATGTAACTCAAGATTCCATTATGAGGAGAGCATACAGGAAAATAAACCCAAAAAAATATAACCAAGACACATAGTCATGAGTTCAGGTAAAATTTCCAACATTTTTTCCTTCATTTAAGAATATTGTCACTTGAGGCTTTCCAGTTCTGTCACTTCAATTTCTTATTAAAATAATTGGCAACTGAAACCTTCGACTAGAGTTTTAATACTACAATTTGCGAATGACACCTGCAAACTGTACCATTTTAACATTCTAAATATACTCCTATTAGGCTTGATGGTCTTTCTGATTCACCTGTATTTTTAGTTTTTCAGTTAAAAGAGCCATCTGAAAAATTACCAGTTTCCTGTATCTCAGAACCAAATACAGAGAAAACTTATTTGTATGCTTTATTTTAAACAGATACTTGACACCCTTTATCTTCTGTCACATAACATTTACACAAATTTTTATTATTGATGAGGTGCAGCAATTTAGAGGAAGAAGAATCATTGATTGTCAACAGCAGACAGAAAATCTTTGTAGTGTTGATTGTTTGATTGCTCTTTGTATGTGCTAGAGCAACGTGCCAATTGCAAGCAATCTTTTTTTATATTCTTTAGATTTCCAGCCCTAAAAAAAATAAGAAAATCAGTGATACACTCTTGGTTTCTGTTACAGAATGTACAACTTCACTTTGAATTTATGCAAAATTTTATTTAGGAATTTAGCACTTTAATCTGAGTAGTTAGCCAATAGTGGTCGGCACACCCCTGACCTCACTTGAGCTGCTGGCCTCAAATCTTCTCCTGCAGTTCCTCGCAGTAGCTAGCACTTAGTCCCTGCAGCACCTCTTCACACACAAATGGGACAGGGATTAAGATTATACAGGCAGATAGATAGGGATAAGACAGGACAGACTGAAATCAGGCACATGGCTCAGTTGAACAGACTAGTCTTATTTTACGCATGATCAGCTCCTTTTAAACCCCTGTCTATTCCTATATTGTTTCTTCCTAATCCCCTTCCATTGCACATTGTGCCATCAGTTTACATAGTTCCAAGATACTTCATTTGCCCTCATACCTGGGACTCTCAGACCTACATCCCCATCACTTTCTAAGGCTCTATTTCAAGGTACCCCTGCAGTTTCTTGACAGCCCAACAGTTACTGTCATTGATTTTATTGGTTTCTTGTCATTGTATCCATTGCTGTTTTTCAGTTCTGCATTTCTGCAAATTTTTTTTAAAATTGTCTTCCCTCCTTGTAGAATCCCATTTCAACAAGGACCTCATCAGGTAATTCTACTGAAATAAATATTATCACACTCCATATATACTTACAGAATCCACTCTTGTCACTATTACTGTATGAAATTACATTTAACTTCTCCCTGATTTGGCACAAATTAAAAGATGTATTCTCTATGAAACCCATGGTTACTTACAGATACAAGAGGAGATTCTTAGGAATCAGAGAATCAGTGGGTAGAAATTAACCTGCAAGGCAGCTCTCCATTTTATGAAGCATCTGCTATCTGAGTAAGTATAGACTGTCTTTTTGGTTGTACTGAATAGGTATTGTATTTTTCGTGTTACTGGGGAGATGCCAGCACTCAGCAGTTCACAAAGCAAAACCCTGCTATCACCTAAAATCTGACAGCAAAGCTAGATTTGAGGGTTTATTGAAGTGAAATTAACTTACCTGGAAAGCAAACAGTATTTTGGCACCACAATATAGATGAATAAGTTTCATGGACTAAAAGTCAATTTTAAAGATGTAAAGTTTATCTAAAAATGTAGAATAGTGTTCTTTTTGGATAAACAGACCTACCCAACTTAAACATTAAGATGAAGTGCTTCTAACATGTACCTTTTGGTTTTATTGTTTCACAGTATTGTAACTTACCTAGTCAAGGGAGTTAATCCATGTAGTGAAGAGAAGGACCTAAAGAGGTCCAACAAGAAAGGTGAAGGACCTTGTACAAGGGCACCTAGTGATAGATTTAGAGGAGATATTAGGAAAAAAATTTCATTGTGAGGGTGGTGAGGCACTGAAAAAGGTGTGGGTGCTCCATTCCTGGAAGTGTTCAAAGCCAGGTTGGATAGGCTTTGAGCAACCTGGTCTAGTGAAAGGGGGATGAAATGGAATGATCTTTAAGGTCCTTTCAAATGCAAATAATCCTATGAATCCATGACCTTGGAGAGAAAAAAAGATGAAGTATATCATTGCACTCCATTGGATGTCTGCAAATTTTCAGGTCCATAGAACATTGCAGCCAACATACAGAAGACAAACATTAAAAAACCATAAAGTACATGCAACATACAATCACTCCTGATTTTATCTTGGTTTTTTTATAGCATGTGCTTGTCCTTAAATGTGGTAAATTCTTAGAGTTATAGAGTAGCGAACCAGAATTACTCTAACAGTCGTAACTACTGGGTCCCAAAGGATTACATTCACTATAACAGCTGATACAAGTAAAGGTAAAATTATTTAAATTGTGCAATTTTATTTTAAAAAACGCACAAAAATTGAACAGGGAAAAAGAATGGTAAGCAACTTTCTGTGAAGGATCAAAAGCAAACCTGATCTAAACAGTAACACTGTCACTCTGTATAAATAGGCAGAGCAGAATTTATATTTTACATGGATACAATCTTCCCTTCTTTAAGTTTCTAAAGAAAGATTTTCAAGTATTAAAAATGTTTCCTTTCATGAGATTTCTGCATAGATAATCTTCTGCATAGATGACTAGGTAGATTGTGAAGAAGCAGTAATTTCAGCTGCTTTGAATTTATACAAAAGTTACCCTAAATGAAAAAAGTATATTCAATTGAAAAAAGGGTATAATTTTTAAGACATAATTTTAATATTAAGAAGAAAACAGTTTTCAGAATCCACAGAAGTGGCATGAGGGGGGTCATTAATGACAAACTATAGTGAAAACATTAAGTACTTACCTATATTTCTATCAGTGACTTAATATTAATCTCTGCATGAAACACAAAATACAGTTTTTCTTAATCAAAGATGTTATATTATAGACAGATTAGTATACTATACAACCTGCATTTATAATCACCATTTAACAGCAGTAACCCTTACATCTGCTTTACATAAGTGTGTTGGGACAGGGACACATCCAGATTTAAATCTTTAAGTACACCTTGTTTTTTCTTAGGGAATTCACAATGCTCACAAGAAGGTTGTGCTGTCTAATATATCTCCATAAGGAGATTTACAAGAGCTTGACAAGGCCCTGCAGTGTACACTTGCAGCCCAGAAAGCCAAATATATCCTGGCCTGCATCAAAAGAAGTGTGACCAGCAAGTCCAGGAAGGGGATTCTGCCCCTTTATACTGCTCTCATGAGAGCTGACCTGGAGTACCACATACACCTCTGGAGCATCCAACATAAGAAGGATATGGACCTCCTGGAGGGAGCCCAGAGGAGGCCACACAGATTAGGAGAGGGATAGAGCACTTTCTCTGGATACAAGCTGAGAGAGTTCATATTGTTCAGCCTGGAGAAGAGAAGGCTCCAGTGAGACCTAATTGAAGTTCTGACTTAAAGGGGGCCTACAAGAAAGAGAGAGAGGGACTTTTTACAAATACACTTTGTATGTAGGGACAGGACAAAGGTGAATGGCTTCAGACTGAGAGGAAGTTTAGACCGAATATTAGGAAGAAAATTTTTCATGTGAGGTTGCTGAGACACTGGACTGGATTTCCCAGAGAAACTGTGAATGTCCCTGGAAGTGTTTAAGGCCAGGTTGGATGGGGCTTTGGGCAACCTAGTCTAGTGCTAGGTGTCCCTGCCCATGGGTGGGTGATTGGTGGTAGTGGAACTTGGAATTAGATAATCTTTAAGGTACCTTCCATCCCAAAGTATTCTATGATTCTATGATCCAATGGTCCTAAAAATACCCTTTTGTTTTTCACTGTGTTCTCATGGGAAAGAGGTATGACAGCTCAGAGAATTATGTGGTACTGACTTGGCATGGCCAAGCTATTATTACTGTTTTTTTTGGGGGGGGGCTGTGTTTATTCAAGTTGTTAACATCAATTTCTTCTGATGAGTGCACTGATATTACAGTCTTAATATTTTAAACAATCTGCTCCATTTATTTTGTATACAGCACTAAGAACTTTCCTACACAAACTCTAAGGAAAAAAACAAAGCACATGAATCCTTCAGTCCCTTTCCAGATATCAACATCCTGCTGAGTACAGTACGTTTAGGTGGCACTAACTTATGCATCAGTCATGGAATGCAGACTATAGGAGGAAAGACTGAGAGACAGTAGGGTTTATAAAAAGAAAAAAAAACCTTTAAGACTCACATAATTTTTTGCAAAAAGAAAGTAGCTAAGACTTTCAGTTACTATTCCCAGCCCAATGTAAATAAAGTAATTTAAAAGTAGTTTTTTGGTTTTAAGAATGCTATACTTAGTCTCTGTTGTCTTGGAAAACTCATCAGGTCACTGAAGATTTATCCAAAAATATTTTAAAATTATTAATTACTATTTTGTATAAATAATCTTTATTTTTATGTTCATGGTTGGAAAACCTTGTGGCACATTAAGGAACAAGAGTTTTGTGTTCTTTTTCCAAAATTCATGCTATTTGAAGACTTGTATTTTACTCAATATTAATGACACTTTTAACTTGTCTTCTCTGTCAGTTTCTAGTTTACCACTGCAGCAATGCAAAAAAGTAGGTGCAAGTCTTGCAAAGGGATTTTCAAAATAGAACAAGAGACTTGATCAACAGACACACATTGATCTTAGATGTCATAAAAATAATTAAATACCAAATAAAATATTAACACAATAGATATTAATCAAATATGCTCCATTTGTCTGGACAGGGCTTTGAAGAGACAGGGTTTGGAACTTGTTTCAAAATAAGATTATGATTTATTTCCTTTTTTTCCCTAGTACTGAAAATAAAAGATTTATTACACTGAGAGCAGCTGAGAGATAAAGATTACTGTGCCTTGCCTTCAAATGCTATGAGTGGGTAGCAGTAGGTATTGTAAGTAATGAAGAGTGTAAGGATTTTTCTCACGTAGTTATCTTTTCCTGATTTCATTGGATTAGAAAGAAATCAAGCATAAATTTATTTCTGGATATTCACAATCAATAACTTTCAACTATTTGAGGACTACTTTCTACCAAGTATCAGTGTTATTTTAGCTGTCTTAATAGCTCTTACAAAAATATGTGTATTGAAAATAGCGAATTTATTAGAAATGGAACAAAAGATTATTTTATCATTCTCTAGTAAACCTTTCTGAAAATGGAAAACAATTTTATTCTATGGTATGCCACCTCAATTTGAAAAAATGTCATACTGGAAGAAATTGCAAATACCTCTTTCATTTCTCTATGTAAAGATAAATGCCTACTATTTAGTCTCTCTAAATATCTGAAGTTTTTTTAATGTTTCCTCCTGTGGCACAATTAAGTAGAACCCTTTTGATTAAATAGCTCCCAAGATAATAACAATTATAATGCAGCAGACTTGGGAAGAGTTTAATCTGAAATGAACATTGATGTACAGGGTGCATAAAATATCTGTATTTCATAATGTTTATTTCTATGTAGTCTCTATATGAGATGAGTATAACATAGATTGTCCTCGACATTACTGAATTATAAATAATAAACTGAAAGATAAATTGTTTATTTGTTATGGAACAGCTGTATGAATATTTCAGTAATCTATGCTCTAGTAGGTTCAAGAAAAAACAATACGTTTGAAATGCTAATCCATTTAACTCTGCATTGGTATCTTTCGATTAGATTATCAGTAAAAGTAGAAACAAACCAAATTTCTAATTTGAAAATATTATAGTAAAGGTGCTATCATATTCTTGCTTAATTCATACCATAAAATCATTAAAACTGCTTTAGAAAAATTGAGGTATTAAATGTTGATAGTGGGGAGGCTGCTATGATTAATCAGTAACAATACGAGGAAAAGCCATTCACAACCTTTCATATTTCTTACACTTTTTAAAATTTGTCCTAAGAGGAAAAAGAAAAAATCAGTTAGGTCAAAAGACGAGTACTGCAATATTCTGACAAAGACAAGAATGAAAAAGACGAAGTGATACTTTCTCTGAAGTTAATGCTTACTTTTGTGAGTTTAGTTATTTATTCTTAATCTGCTTTACTGCCTTTGAGAATTTCAGCATACTAAATTCTCATACTTTTCTCATACTACTTTCATGTCTGCTTAAGCTAAACTGGTGGCACGTTTCTTACATGTATAGATTACTCTTTTAAAGTAGGTATCATAAAATTATATTTCTATTTTTCCTGTTCAGTTGCTTTTAATACAAAAATAAAGAAGCAGCAAGCTGGACATCAATCAGTAGTCTGTGAAGTTAAAATGAGGAAAAAAAAAATGTTTGTAAAGAGATTTCTTTAAAATGTAAAAATTCTTAAAATTTAAAATGTAAAATTCTTAGGCACTAGCAAAACATCTTTAATAAATCTTTTATGATTTTTAGCTAGCTGTCCATAAACCCTTGACCGAACTTACAATCAAGACTAAAGCAACAGAAGAAAGAGACTTTTAAGCACACTCAGCAAAAGAATCACTTACACAATAAGACAGCAGTGAAGAAAAGGCAATATAAAATAGAGGTTTTTTATTTAGAACCAGAAAAAAAGTGATTAAATTTGCCTATTAGTGTTTATTAGTGTTGTTATGTTTATGCTAACCACACCACTTCTGATACAGGCTGACATTGGCATTCTTGGCCACCTGGGCACACACTGGCTCATAGTGGCTCTCAACCAGCACCCCCAGATTGTTTTCTAGCAAGCAGCCTTCCACCACTCTTCCCCAAGCCTGTAGTGATGCACTGGCATTTTGTGACCCAAGTGCATCACTCAGCACTTCACCTTTTGGATGTATGTATCCATGGTCCATCAGGTATTTGATTGCTACTGTAAGTTCTCAAAAATAGCATAGTCACATAACATTATCTTTGGCTCTCTTCATATTTACAAAAAAATTCAAAGTTAACACGATGGTCACCAGGGTGGCTGTCATGACTGTCTCCAGTCCAACATTTATTACAGAAAAGTGTGGACATATTAAGTGTTGCAATTGCTAATTGTTACTCTACTTTTTAGATCATACCTGCTTAATCCAATCAGAGCTGGAAGTGCTTTTGGATAGGCTCCACCTTGTGACAGGTGATGCGCACTGATTCAGAGCTTTCTGAAATGTAAATATGAGGACAGAGATGTCATGGGTACTGTCAAATAGGGAGAAATCATGGTTATTTAATATATGGTGAAAATATCCTTAAATTTTTGAGATAGTTCCCTTTCTTTTTGATTGGGATGAGTAATGAAAGGTGGCAAGTTACACAAAACAGAGTATGGTAAAATAACTACACTGAAAAGTACATTTCAAAGGAGAATATGTCAATTACTAGAGGCATTAGTTTTATCTAGTGAAGGAAAACATGACAAAAACAAACATGGAGATTTACTTCAGGAAAAGCCCAAATGAAATAGCTGTGTAGACTTAAAAATTAAGATATCAGTCTGACTCTGGAAATAACTAGGAGAAAGGCAATGACTTGTGGAATATAGGCCAGGCAGATTTAGTGATTCTCACTGGTCTTAAACTTTGATGAATTGAATTCATTGTCTGGTCAGTGTTTTAACTATCTGCACATATTTCTTTCATATTAGTTGAACTATTCAAATGGTGGAATAGTTGTTGGCTGAGAGCCAGAGGCTTTTTTCCTATACAGGAGCTTCATTAAATCTTTTCAGTGCACATGGAGAATTACTCCTTGCTTAGCATATCCTGTTTTGAAAAGTCTAAGAAGATAAAGTAAGTTTGCTTTTACTGTCATGTCCTTCAAGAAAATATTTTCTAATACGGCTGAATGTTCTTGTTACAAAGCATTCTTCAAAATACACAATTGCAGAGAAAGGAATGAAATACTTCTTTACACCTGCAAGATTCACTAGCCTACGCAATTAAAACATTCACAGTTTGTAATGTTCATATGTTATTCAAATTTAATATACTTTACCAGGAAGAGGGATTCAATGAATATTTTTCCCCTATTACAAAGAAAACATTTCTTTAAGGGGGAAAAAAAAGAAAAATGATGGATTAAGAATCTTGATTTCTCTGTCATGTCAGGCCACACCAATGGAGATTTACTTCACTCTCACTACTGCATTGATGCTTTCCTTCTAAACCTTCACCATTTTCTTTCTGACCTCTGTACTATTAGCCTTTTTTTACCTGACCAAACAAGAATACTGAAAAAAACCCACACAGAGTAGGTCAAAATCATTGAACCAAGCCATAAGAGGTAGTGTTTTAGTCAGTTGTGAAATATTTGCTGTTATAAAACAGGGGTATATCAAAGGTCAAAACTCCTTTGGATGAAAATCACATATAACTAAAATAGTTATGATGTTACAGTAGCTCCTTTTAATTTTTAATTTTTTTTCTGCTTGCATATTCTGACTACTGAACCTTTGGGAGTACAGTAAGGAGAAAGCAGTTTACTTTGTTCCCTTTCCTTTAGCTGTCTGACAGCTCCTTCAACACATCCCTCACCACAACAGCTGCTCACCAGCATTTTTAATTCCATTTCTGGCTTTGGTGATTTTGGAAAGGGAAGATGAAAAAGTTTTTAACCTGACTGACTTTTTTATCCTTTCTCTTAATGTTTAACACATATATGGCAGTTCCATCCTCTTCTTCATACATAACAGTATCTAGCTATGCTGGACACAAAGTTAGCCACTGAATGACCACTGTTCCCTTTTTTTCACTTCTATGGAATCATTGAATGACTTTGAGTAATTTTCCTGTCCTTGCTGTGACTCTGATTTTTTTTAAAATGCATATTTTTAAGCCAGGGCAAATCTTAAGAATATAGATGTATCTTATATGAATGCATGAAGACAGATATCAATCTACATATATATCTGTAAACACACAGATATGTAGATGCACTCATGCATGCACATACTTAAAAACATATTATATTCATTATTAAATCCAAGGAACTATTGTTATTATGTTCAATATGATTTTTCATTCTCTTCTTCTTAGCAGGCCCTCCGTGGGACCATATTTGGCTATCATAAATCGATATTCTATTCCTCAGTACTATTGATATTACATATCAGTTAATTGTTCCCCAAATAATTTCCCAATTCAAATTAAAGTTTATTTTTAACCAATGCAATACAATAAAAAAATACAAGCAAACATGTTTAATTCAAGTCTACACTGTGATAAGAAATATACTTAGATTCTGTCAATTTAACAAGGTGGGCAATTATGAGTTGAACTTACCCATTAGCTCAACAATGTGAGTGATTTTTCTTTTGTCCAAATGTTAGGATGGAAGGGGTTTTTTTAAGCACCACTAAAAACAACAACAATATAACCTAGAGAACCCAAATTATACTAACCTTTTCTAAAGCTGTTCCTTTTTAATGCAAGGAAGGATCAACATGACCTTTTAGGCTATCTTCTGAGAATATAAATTAGATAGCTTAGATTGTTTTTTACTGCAGTGTAATCTCTATTGAAGTAGAATATTTCCTGAAGAAAAGGATGATTTACTTCATTTTCTCTATATTTTCTTCTAGAGAAAGAAAATCTTTGTTAACTTCTTCTCTAATGAAGGATATTTGTATGAAGTGTATATATGAAGTCTTAATGGTTTACCATCAGAAAAAAGGGCTAAAAGCAAGTGGTATATTACAAGACTAATTTGCCTGTAACTCTTTTTCTAAAAGAGTAGATATTAATTGCAGCATCATCAGATGCTACAAATTAACAGTGAGGAACAAAAAGTCAATTATGGCATTTTCAGGCATATGTCTGTAAGAACCTTATTATAAATGTATGTCAGAGAGAATAAGATTCACAGAACTGTGCTTATGTCTTTGCAACTCAAGAATTAAAAATTTAAGACTATACTAAACTACTTTGTCCTAAGGAAACTGCAATACTTGGTTATCAAAGAGCACACTCAAGTGACACAGCAGGACCACAAAAGATGTACCCAAGATTCATGGTGTCCCTTCTAGCTGCTCCACGAGTAATGTAGTATCATCTCTCATGGGTGATAGGAGATCTGAATAGTCCAAGCTACTTTCTCAGTGTTAAGGCTTTCTTTAATAGTAACAAGCATAAAACAACTGCTCATGCATAGAAAGATTGAGATTTTATAACTGGCAGAATTTCATGCTATTTTTAAAGCACCACATGTTCCATAATGTATAAGTAATGCCTGTAATATAAATGGTGTACTTTAAAATGGTGTACTACAAATGTCAGACATCTAGATTCCCAGGTTCTGTACTCAGAGATTTAAAATCCTGCTTTTCAGGATCTTAGACAATTTTTTTCTCTTCCCTTTATCAATAAACATATTCCTACATTCAAGATATTTGTATAAAATTCTTCAGAAGTGACTAAAGAGAAAAGCTTTCTTTGTTTTGAAGAACAGATTTACAAATATTTACAGTTTCTTTTTTACTGACACCTTTTTCTCCCTAAAGAAACTGCAGGTTTCATAGTTTTGTCCCTTTGTATTTGAGGAAAAAATATCCTATGATCATAATTTTGGTTTGTTTTTATTCAAGTTGTTAATTAATGACACGTGGTGCAACACCTGCCTCCTTTTCATTCACCTCACGGACTGAATGACATATTTCATAACATTCCTTTTTACTTATTTCTCTTAAACAATTTTTAACTTAAATATTTTTAATATTCTGTGATGTATGGAGGATAAGGGGTAAGACCCTGAGTTAGACAAGTGTTCTCCTTATCTACAGACATATTTTTTGATTTTCTGTAATTTACTTGAGGTAAGGTTTATCTCAGTTAACTTTGGAGTACTAATTTCAATTAATGGGGACAGTGTACAAAAGATCCAGCAGGCAGTATTCCCTGTAATAATGAATGACCTAGAATATGCAAGATGATTCTTGTATGAAGGTCCACACTGAACTTTTACATGACTTAAGTTGAGGTAGATGTATCTCACTTTTCAGTTTAGCTTCTTTTGGGGTTTTTTGGGGGGTTTTGGTTGGTTGGTTGGTTGGTCAGTTAGTTTGGTTGGGTTTGGTTTGGTTTGCTTTTGTTTTGTTTTGTTTTAAGCAACACCAGAGTTGATCAAGAGAAACAATATTTGTCCAGCTTGGAATCAAAAGATTAGGGGGATATTTTGAAGAGACTAATGACATGTCTTAGCTCTTCTTCTGCAAAATGATGCTATTTTCCTCAAATAGAACTATAAAATTATTCATGAAAATTTAGAGTAATTATTAGGCAATGAGAATATCAGTAAGAAAATATGTAAAATCACCTTGACATACATGCTTAAAATTATTTTAACATTATTTGAGTTTATTTTTAAACACCTTTTAATAACTATCCTACTACCTCACACTTCATATTTTCTGTAAGATGTTAACATCAAGTATGGTTTACAGGAAAAATACTTTCTTTAAATCATAAAAGTTTATAATGTCATTAGCTCTTATTCCTGTATTTTTCTTCAGAACATAATCTAATTTTATAACTAGTTAAATTCACTACTGTGATGTCATATCTGAACATTCTTTTTCAGCTTTTTTTTTTTGTAGGCTATTTTTCTTATGAAAAATTTCTCTGACACTAGTGTAAATAAGTGATTCAAATTTGTCTGGGAAAAATATATGAAAATCATAATGATCACCCAGCTCTGTGCATGAATCCCCAGTGAAATATTTCTCATGGTTAGAAAAGTTACGTTATAGGAAATACCAAACTGACATTATGGTTCATATCCAAGGTGAAGTAGAAAGCTGGACATTTTAATTGAAGGTTTGTTTTAAAAAAGCAAATTAACAGCACTTTTATAAAATCAGAACTGAAAGACAATGGTGAATTCTTCTCTTCAGCTTGCTTAACTGGACTGTATCTCCCATCTAGAAAGTGTTCAAAACTTGCTGTATTATGAATACTTTCTGACAATCATATGTTCAGAAATTTACTGAATAATTTGTCAGATAGCTCTCTTTAGCTTTGCTATACACACTATATCCTTACTGTATGAATAAACAGCATTATATAACATTTTTTTTAAGAGAATTCTATATTGCGTCTAGCTTTTTTGGTTGATTTGTCTGGGTTTTTTTCTTTTTGTGGGTTATTTTATTTGTTTGTTTTAAATTTTGTAGTCAGCACTCAGTATAATCTGGCCTTTTTTTTTTTTTTAAATAGAAGTCTTTCATACATTTTTAAGTTAAAAAAGCAGGATTCAACAAAATACAAAGCATTAATCTTACATCCTGAATTCTGACAGAAGGTTCAAAACCTGAAAATAAAGCCCCAACCCACAGCACAAAAAAAAGTAAAACCACTATCATTCATATATTGCTACATTTAAGTGAAAGAACTTTAAATGAGGACTCACATAGTCCCATTTAGTGTTTTTTTGTGTTTGTCATAACTCATCCTCCTTTAAAAAACATGCATTGAAAAAAAGGACAGCAAGAGAATAACCATGTGTCACATCATGTGATTCTAATGTAAAATTATATCAGATATTAGAAAATATTAGGGATTTTAATTGCATTTATTTCAAAGATCACATACAAAATTTTATTTCCCTTAATATTGTGAGAATATTCTGGCCTTTGAAAAGAACATAGTACGTAAGATTTTTAAGATGTAACAATGTTTTTCATTGTGCATCTGGAACTTCATTTTCTCATAAAATTTTTTTTTTGCTATTCCTTCAGTTGTGCTGGAAGGTTCATCATTTTTTTAATATGTATCAGTTCAGCAAATTCAGTAACTGACTGTAAATGCAAGCCCATCACTTTCAGAGACATACCTATTAATGGGTGTTAATAAAACGATGTACTAAATTTTCCATTAATAGACTGTGATGGAATGTGGAATGTGAGAGCATCTGCTTCATTTAGGTTATCAAAGCAAGATCCCTTTCTGGTTCAACAAGTCAAAGTGATGAATGAAACAGACAGAGATACCAATCTGACAGACAAGTGACAAGGGGACTGAAGACTAAAGCTCTTGAAATGGTAATTGATGGCCCATTAAGAAACTCCAGGCTTAACTTTGGAGACTGTCAATCTGGAGTCCATAGCTGTCAAGAACAGGATGGTAAAAGAACATAAGTAAAGGGACATTTGAGGGGGGCTATGGTACTCTGCAAGACTTACTAAGGAATATTTAGGAAAAGTTAAAGGGAGAGAAAAAGGAGGGACCAGAGACTTAAAAAAAAGAGGGGGGGCATATAAAGAGGAGGGATAAGAGGAACCAGTTGTGTGTATGCAAGTCATCAGTAAACTTGTCTGACCATGCACTATGCCTAATCATCACTGTCTGTCCTGTCTTCTTACTAAATATTTTCTAAACTATCTTTGTAATCTTACCATTTACCCCATGTGTGAGGGCTCAGACTGCAGCTCAAGAAACTGTTGGTGAACTCAGAGCTTGCAACTGGAGTGACAGGTCTGACAGGGTCTGTGTGTCCATGCTGTGAGGAACTGTGTTGGGACAGTGGCTCACAGAGCCTGTCTGCCTGGGTGTGAGCAGCAGGTCTGTCAGCAGGTGTGACGAGAGGAAGGTGAATTTTTCTCAGGCCTGGGAGGTGTGAGAGGTGGGAGTGCATCTAATTTAGTAGCAAACTTCAAGCTGTCCCAGACAGCATAGCAGGACCCAGGTCCAGGCACAGGTATCAGGAAGGGAAGGGGCTCATGGAAAGATGCACAAATGTGGGGTACCTTTGAAATGAGTGTGTATGTGTTTGTTCATGAGCATCAGGCTAGATCAGTCAGTGAGTAGGACACCTGTGGAGCGAGTAAGAGGGCTTAAGATCCAGGCAGAGGTATTGGACAGGGAACTGTGCTACTTTAGGGATACATGAGCATGGGAACATGCTTGTGAACCTAGAAAATGAGTGGGGGTGTTTGTGTATTTTCGCTAGTGAACTCCAGTACTCATCAGCTAGAGAGGAGAAAAGGTACTTGGCTATTTGTACTTATGTTTTAGGGACTTCTTTATCTGTACTTGTGTTTTCTGTAAGTCCTGGTGGTGCCATATTTGGGGATTATTAAAGACAGTGCCCTGTCCAGATTTGTCACTGCAGCCAGCCGTGCCAGTGTTCCCTGTGTGTGCAGGCATGTGTCTCTGGGATACATGCTCATACTCACTGCCTCCAAATGGGAAAGCAGCAGCTGCATGCATCAGCTTGGGAAAACAACTCCCAGGCCTCCAGGGCACCAGGCTGAGCTCCAGCAGCCAGGACAGAGAAACACCTGGGCTTCAGAGCCTGCCAGAGTCAGAGGCCTCATAACATGCCTTAGCAAAAATATTGTTTCAGCCTCACATCTATTACAAGTGACTAAAATACTCCTATATGGCAAAGACACCATGTTTTATTTCATGATTGGTATTCTAAGGAAATATCCACCTGTTCTCTTATTTGTTGAAATTAAAAGCTATTCATAAAAATCATTTATGTAAAACTTTTTAAATTAAGTCATTTGCATTCCCTTATGACACAGTAGTCACACTTCATAGAAGACAGAAGCTGAGTAAGCATAATCTTTTTTAATAATTTCAATATATTCTGCTAAGCATTACTGATGATTAAATTATACTGTCTGACATGTTTTGTGAAGGCATATTGTAAAAGTGAGTGTTGCACTGGAATAAATTATTGAAAGATGTATGTCATTAGGCATTCAGCATGCATGAAGGAAGTGTTTCTGGGTATCATGTTAATCCAGGTCAAGGAAGGACAATGAAGGTCAAGGAGGCAGAGCCTTGAAAGCTTTTTAAGATATTAAAGAATTATGGGGAGGTCAATAAGATTTGCAAAGTGACCAATGATAGTAGAGTGTTTTCTGAACAAGAGACAATCATAAGATCTTTGTGGAAAGAAGGCTAAATTGTTCTTCACAGACATAAATCATTGTAATATTCTTGACTATTCTTATTATAATTACTATATTGCACTTACTTGCTGCTTTCTCTATGAAGCAGCAAGAAAGGATATTCTGTGGTGATTCCGGAATGAAGCACTAATGTCATTCCACAGAGAACAGAAAGTAGAAAATGACTACTCTGAAAGGTTATGAAAAAAGCACCACAGGGTACATATATTTCCATAATCAAAATAGATGAATATTACTCCTCCTCTAAGAGACTTTTTTTTCCTTTTTCTTTTCTTGCATATTTCATGCCAAGATTGTGGATGTGATGAATGTGATTCCAAAACTCTTCAAGAAAAATGTACGTACAGTACCTACCAAGTACTCTAGTATCATGTTATTTTCAAGCAATGTAAATAAAGCTTTAAAGTGTAAATTGAAAGATTTTTGTGATCAACCAAGTCCAAGATTCTAGGACAGCTAATATGAACTTATTTTACTTTCCATATATAAAAATAACACTATAAAAAGACACTAAATTTAAAGACATGAAGAGCAAGCCATGTCACATACTAGTTAGATGGAGTTACAAGTGAATAAAATAATGATATATTTTTAAGAAAAATAATAATTTTCTAAGACTGTAAGATAGCTTTTTAATGTACCATGATTTTGATATATTATTTATTTAATCATAGATTTGACAAATAGTAAATCAAATAGGAACAAAATATATAGCACATAAGGCACAAAGACAATGTAACTTTCCTGTTCTTTCATAATGAGAAAATAAGCTAAGAACATGAAAAATACTGATAATTGGTTACACTGGCTTTTTTTTTTTTTACTTTTCACAGCAAAACTAACTTTTAATGGTAATATTTGGTATAAATCTAAAGAAAGAAAGAAGAGAAATTTGCATTTTGAACTGCATTATTCAATTATTTAAATGGACATTGGTATTATTCAGAAATGAAAAGGATATCCATTTTCTCATAAAATTATCTTATGCTGAATCATTATGAATATTTTTAATGAGGTAAAAAACTATTGCTGTTCACAGGGATATTGGAAAGGTACTGTGTCAAGATCTATAGTTTGACTCATTTTAAGCAACTTTTAAAGGTATTCTATAAGGAATTCATATGTCGACTTCACATAATGATGATTATTAAGTACAAATATAGCCATTAGAAAATTGAAATATAAGAGAATATTGTGTCGACTAGAGAAATAAAACTGAAGTTTTTAAAATCATTATGAATTTCTTTTTTTCTTCATTATGAATTTTTGCAGCTGTCTTAAGAGGCAATGCTTATTTTTTTGGAAAGTTGGTGTCACTCAATTACTGCAGTTCCATTTTTTGGTAATAAATGTGATTGTATTGTAATTTGTGGTTTGTCTGGTCACCCAGCATTTTCTTGTTCGGTAACTTAGTGAATGAACACATTCTAACCACTGATATTTAAAATATT
The DNA here is from genome assembly GCA_034509425.1 of Eopsaltria australis. Lineage (NCBI taxonomy): Eukaryota > Metazoa > Chordata > Aves > Passeriformes > Petroicidae > Eopsaltria > Eopsaltria australis. The sequence goes on from JAVTVJ010000009.1 coordinate 6,674,447, forward strand.
TGTGTGTGTTTAAGGGGATTTGGAGGTTTTGGAAAGTTGGTTTTTTCTTTCGTAAGAACTGATCTTACAAGAGCTTTTGGTCCCCTACATGAAATACAAAGAGCTTCTTATAAAGCTACCCCAGGTACAGGGATAAGAGGTGGAGGTTTAGAGCTGTTTATTCCACACCACACACATCACCATGGTGGGGACAGTTTTCAGCAGGGAACACCGAGCTCTGGAAGAGGGACTTTTTTCTTATCCACTCTCAGCAGGGATTGGTTTTTTTCCCCTCTAAAAACTGCAGGCAGAAACGGAGTTCTCTTTCTTTTGCTGGGCTCATTACGGAGAGGATGTCTCCCACAAGTCTCCAGCCTCTGCCTGACATTGCCACTGCCAGCAAAAGTCCCTGCCAGGTGGCATGGACTGAGCAGCTCAGTAACATAGCTCCTTTTGAACAAAATAGCTTTCCAGGTTTTGCTGTTTTCCATTGTTTTCTGGCTGGGTGAGGGTGTTAAACCACAGAAACTCTTTTGTCACATTGTCTAGGTTTTTTTCTCGAGCCATGTGTTCCCTTGCGAGAACCCCCTGCCATCTCGCCTTTGTTCCCAGGGGCCCATCTCACACAGAGGGCAGGAATGGCCACCTGGAGGACCAGGCAACATCTTTTGGTGGTGAATACCCTTTTTGTGGGTACATCACTCACTCTTTTGTACAATCTTTTATTAACAGTGTTGTGGGTTTTGCGATTTCTTCAGTAAATTGTGACTCAAATTTGTAATATCTCCTAGTGTTTTTCCTCCACTATTGAAATGGAGTGGTTTGAGTGGGTTTCATTTTCTTGCTGAGTTTTAAAACTAGCACAAAGGCAAAGAGTACAAACAGAAAAATTAATCTTATATTATGATTTTTGGTGGGGATTTTTTGGGGGGTTTGTTTGTTATTTGTTTGGGGTTTTGTTCGTTCTTACAGAAACATTCCCTGCATACTCACAAGCCACAACTATATTTTTCTGTTGAATAACAAATACCAACTATAGCGCTAAAGATTGTCTCACAGCTTGTTGAAGGTTGGATCTAGTTCTTTTCCTCAGGAATTTTTCTCCCATGGGTTGCTAAGACACAAATGACTGGGTACTTAAGAGAAACAAAGCACAAGGCTAGAGCCTTTCTCCTTGGCAGGGTGGGGCAAAATTGCCCCTCATGGAAGCAGAGCCTGGTAACTCGAGATTTGGAGAGACTGAAAATCAAGGGCAGGGGGGAGGTCACGCCCTCTTGCTCGGGACCCTCGGAGCTGGACGGTCGAAGCTGCTGTCTGCTGAACCCACGGCCCCTGAGAAGCCAGCGCGGAGCTGCCAGTCTGTCTGCTGTGAGTCTCTGCCCTCTGCCCCATCCGGAGCCGACCTGCCTGCCACCAGCCCGCTCTGAGTTTTTCTCCGCTACATCGTAGTGGGGTTTTTCCCTGCACGTGGAGACCCCTTACCGTCCCAGCTCCCTGTGTCCGGGGATCCTGCTGCGGCACCGACACCAGCTGCCCCCCCCTCCCGAGAGTCTGTGGAGCAAGGGCTCTCCTCCATCCCTCCGTGCTTCGGGCAGCCGCCATTGCCGTGTGCTACCTGAGCTCACGCCGGAGCGCCCCCTGCAGGCACCGGGGAATCACCGCACCCAGAGCGCCCCTGCAGCCACCGGGGAATCACCGCACCCAGAGCGCCCCTGCAGCCACCGGGGAATCACCGCACCCAGAGCGCCCCTGCAGGCTGTGACTGGAACTGCACCGAAGGAAAAAGGTGCCTGAAGCCGAGCAGGCTGCCACTGGGTTTCTGGTTCTGTTTGTTGGTTAACGTTATAGTTGTTGTTATTTGTTATCCTTTGTTTTAGATAGTAGTAAAGAACTGTTATTCCTATTCCCATATCTTTGCCTGAGAGCCTCTTGATTTCAAATTTATAATAATTCGGAGAGAGAAGGGTTACAGTTTCCCATTCCAAGAGAGGCTCCTGCCTTCCTTAACAGACACCTGTCCTTCAAACCAGGACACAGCTGCAGTGCATTATGGGTAAATTAGACTGAAAATGTTGGCAGAATGATGCTACAGCAAATATGAGAAGAGTTGGTAATAACCTAATAGCAGTGTTTCATCTTTGCTGAATCTCCAGATTTATGTCATTAGTGAGATAGTTTAGAAATACAAAAATTCATCGCAAAATCTCTATAATTTTCAATCTTTTTCTGCAGTGAGGGAGTAATAAACTTGATATTTTAAACTCTAAACTGGAAGAAAATGTTATTTTTTTTTCTTTCCATACCTGAAGTTTCTATAATGAAATAATATTAGACATAATGGGCTTTGAATTGACACAAGTACAGCATGATTTGGCCTTCATTCTTTTTACCCTTCAAGAGTGCTTAAAATTCATTCAGTGTATTTAAACACTTCAATTTTTTTCTTTCACTATTCAAAGTCCTGTATTATAAAAGGATTCCTCAGCAACAAGGTCTCAAAAATATTTTCTCAGCATATTTCAGTCCCTCTGGTCTCTTCCTCTTTCTTCTGTTGTGTTCTGTGTGACAGAACCATCAAAAATTGAAAGGCTCTGGTGGATATTCTCTATGTTATATTCTTCCATGACATAATTCTTCTAAAAATTCTCAAAAAGAATCAGACTGTAATAAGGAGCAAATACCAACTTTTTAAGGGATCTTTATATGATTACTCCTTTCATACAGTTTTTGTATGCCTCCTTAAATTACTCTTTATATGTGACTAAATAAATTAAAAAAAAAAATTATTAACATTTTTGAGGGGGAGGATTTTTCGGTATTCAAAGGAGCACAATGGAGTCTTAAGATTTATTAAAAGGAAAACCAAATTGCTAAAAAGTATCAACATCTAAATACCAGGTACCTTTGCCAAGAAATACAAAATCATTAGCTTAACATCTAATAGAATTACGGAAAATGAACTTAGAGCACTGGTTTGTTTAAATGCTTAACAAATAAATGCTAAATCACAATTTTTTAATTTTTTAATAACTAAGTGATTAATGTAAGCAAATTACCTGTGCAAATGGAAACACTTGATCATGATTTCAATAAAATAATTATGAATTTTTAAAGTGAATTAAATTTTGTATCAAAATTGAGGAGGAACATTTTGACTCATGTTAATGGGATTTGAGACATAGATGTGTTTCTTAGCTCTCCTCTCCTTGAAATTCTGTGTACTTGTATTTTGAAAACTCGAAATAACTCAAAATATTTTATATGAGGAGAATGTGGATGTCTTTTTTTTTGTCCTACACAAATAAAACAAATTCCCCCAAATGAAAATATTGTGAAAACGTTTTTTATTCTTCTCAATTGACCTTTATTCACTTGCCAAGTACACTAAAAATGCTTTTTTTAAACCATTTAAAACTCAGTGATGAAATACTGTCTACTCTGCAGAATTTTTTTGTTCAGACTTTGTGGCTTCTGATTTAAGAAGTATCAGAATCTTTATCACAAACCCTTTACTAACTAACTCTAGCAGTCTAATTTATTCTTTCTGTTATACATAATCATTTACTTTTTCAAGAAATGTACTTTTTTTGTAATTAAACTAATGGGTAGGCTTTGCTGACCTCTGGTATGCATATCTCAAGAAAATTTTCAAGTGACACATGAAATTATCTAATCAGTTCAAATCAAATTTTAGGTTGACATTCTTGCTCCTTGATCAGTTCCGTTTTAATTACAGTTTATTTCAACTTCACTCCCATTATGTAATTTGATCTGCTTTCCTAGGTAGAATATAGTTTATTCAGAGAAGGAATGATACGTTGAACAATTTCAGGGATGGGACATTCACAACTTTTCAACGGGCAAACTCTACCCATGTTTCACCACCCTCACAGAAAAGAATTTCTTCATGATATCTAATCTAAACCCACCCTTGTTCATCTTAAAACATTACCTCTTGTCTTATCACTACATGCCCGTGCAAAAACTTCCTCTCCAGCTTTCTCAGAGGACCCCATCAAGTACTGGAAGAACTCAATGAGGCCTTTCTGGATCCTTCTCTTCTCCAAGATGAACAGCTCCAACTCTGTCAGCCTTTCTTCATAGCAGAGGTGTTCCATCCATATTTAAGTGTCTAATTCCTGTTTTGCATCCCATTGGAAACTGATGCCTTAAGTTTCCTGGAAAGTAGAACAAGTTAGGTACATGAAAATCTCTGTCTTTGTGAACTTTACCTGGTATGGCTGACAAATGTGGCCAGACTACAGAAATAAGTTTACCAGCTGTCAGTAAAGTACATTCTAATATTTAAATTTTTACTCTATGACAGCACACGTATTTCCCTATTAGAAGTTATAGTCCATAAAAATTAACTTCTCTGAGGTTTTAAGGATTAATTTCTAACTTAATTCCTTTTAAGATTATCCGTTAAAATACCCTAACGTCTTCTCTGAAATCAATGCTTTTTTTTCTTTTTGTTTAATTGTCTAATACTGCAGTAATGTAAAAGAAGAAAACAAGTGTACTATTTCATTAAGGACAATTCATACTAATTAAACAGCCTCACAATGGCTGATATTACTACACTTATTCTTTTCTTGCTTCTAGCTTTTAAATTTAACACATTGTTTCAGTTTAGATAATTCTTAAAGCAGTCTTACCCAGACTAAACAGAATAGAATATTTGAGTGAGTGTATTGCTTACTAAATAAAAACACCTCATGAAGTCTGAATTTTGAAAGACACATAGAGAAAGTTTTCTTAATTTTTAAAAATATCTCAGAATCACTTCCATAGTGTTAACACTTTTCTGACTTCCCAGTTTTAAATACAATAACTGAAGCCATTTTAGACAAAAGATTAGTTTATGTTAGATTAATTTGTTTAAAATAAGAGACAGAAGCAAATTTCAGTTTTTGCGATTACATTAGAAAGAGGTATTTTTAAAGTATTTTTTAACATTAAAAAAAAATCCCTTTATTATATTGATCAGTCTATCGAGCCATCACTCCTGTCAGAATAGGTGCACTTTGGTCCCCAAAAAAATTAACAATGTTATTCCACCTTGCCATCAGATGCCACTCTAGAGGCATATGGGTTTCACACAGGTCCTGTGTCATGTCTATCAGAATAGTGAGGATGTCTAAAATCTCAAGGCATCTTAGCCAAAACTCACATCTTGTCTTTAAGCAACAGAATTATTTTATTCAGTATTTTATGTATTTTTAGTCACTTATTATACATGGAGTTCTCAGAATTCCAGTTCTTGTTTCTGAAGTATTTAGAAAAGTAAGCAATTCTTTTCCATATAATTCCTTCAAAAATACACATTTTTTTCTTTTTTAAAATAAAAATGTTATGGTTTTAGCTAGCTTTAGAATGGATATTCTTGCTCTAATTCATCTAGTCCTAAAATAGTCTTTTCATGAGCTCTCTTGTCTAACAGTAGTCTGGATAAGAAGAAGTATTAACATTTCTTCCGTTTATCTCTTACACGAAAAGACTGATCAACTAGTTGAACTGCCTGATCACTTCAGACCAGACCAAAAGTTGCCTAAATGCCTCCTAAACACTAGCAAGTTGGGGCATTGACCATCTTTTTAGGAAATCCTGTTTGACAACTCTTTCCTGTCCTAATTAGCATTACTTGAGAATTCCTGAAAACATTGTTTTTTTAACCCCAGTGTTGTTATTCAGCCTCCTGCACCCTCTAGCCTTAAAATCCTTTTCGACTGCACTCAAGAGGTAGATCTTACAATGTGACTTACAGTCACTTTGAGCCACCTGGTCTACTGGAAGATGTTCCTGCCCATGGCAGGGGATTCAAAGGAGATGGTCTTTAAAGGACCTTCCAGCACAGATCCTTCTGAGTATAAAGTTTAACTGCAGGGTAGTTATTAGTTTTTATCAGTGAGAAAATTAAATACACTACACATACCAAATAGTTAAATCCTTTGCACGTATTTAGAGGTATTTTCATCAGGAGAGAGAACATTTAATTTCAGAGTAATGATTTGGATCCATGTATTCTATTAAAGCTTCCTTATTTTTGTATCCTCTGTCCTTTGAACTGATAACTGTTGCTAGTCACACTGAATAAGCTAATTATTGCACACTTATGTTTCTGTTTAAACACATCTGCTCTGACTGGAATTGCAGAAGAAATACACTTATGGCACTCTATTGATTGGTGAGCCATTAAGGTTCCAATTCAAGAAACATCTGCTAGTTACTCAGCCTCAGGTGTCTTGCTTGATTAGGTATTAATTCTTAAATTGATGCCAGATTCTCATTAACCTCCACATGAATAAAGATAAGGACTAAATTTACCAGTTCTGTAAAGCAAATTTTAAATGTGCTATAACTGGCCTCTTTCTTAAGATAATTATTAGAGCAGAAGGATCATTGAGAGCAACTCCTGGCCCTGCTCAGGACAACCCCAAGAGCCACACCATGTTGTTATGACCTGCCTCTTAGGCAGCGCAACTGAAGTTGTTGTCAACAGATCTCTTGGAGTGAATTAAAGTGAAACAACACTGAATGACCAATGTATATATGAGGCGGGCTTATTTTAAAACAATTTGGTTGTAGCACAAAGGAAGTATGTATCTGGTTTTGTTCTTTTCTATAAAAATGTCATGAAGAAAATACATAAGGAAAAGATAGAAAGAGAAGAAAAGTGCAAGAGAAGATAGTAGAATGGAAAGATACTACCTCCTGCAGATCCACTGATGATCCCTGCTATTTTAACGTCTGTGAGCAGAGTGGTGTTTGCAATCTTAATCCATTGGGGATGGGGCCCATGCAACAAAGAGTTTGTCAAGTTATATACATTTGGTTTTATGTGGGAACACTGATATCTCCACTGGGGGCAAGCTTACACTGTCAGATGCAGTTGTGTCTTATCTGAAGGGAGGAGATTAGCATGATAAAAACCATTACTCCGTCTCTGTAGGATCTGCTTCTTATCAGCCTTTTCCCTTATCTGGAATGAAAACACTTTGTTTAAAATAGCAGTCCCTGCTTATCAGTGAAAGGATAGAGCTCAACCAGCAAAGTTACATATGTCTCATAGTGTTGTGTCAACGCTTCTTGAACTCTGGCAGTCTTGGTGACCACTTCCTTGAGGAGCATGTTCTAGTGCCCAATCACCCTCTGGATGAAGAACCTTTTCCTAATATTCGACCTAAATCTTCCATAACCCAGCTTTGCATTCTTCCTCCAGGTCCTAAAATTGGTCATCAGAGAGAAAAGATCAGAACTTCCCCTCAAGAGGAAACTGTAGACTGAAATGATGTCTTTCCTCAGTCTCCTCTCCTTTAGGCAGAACAAACCAAGTTGCTTCTCAAAAGGCTTCCCCTCTTTGTATCAAATTTTTTTCAATTTAAATGTAAATAATTTTTCAAAGCTTGATGTTAGTATTAAAAATAATGTAAAAGTACTTTCCTAAAAAGAAAATATGGTTGGTCTCATTAAATTAAGATGGTCTTGTTAATAATTGGTCAGTTGTTCTAAAAGTGTGGACTTTTTCCACAAAGAAGTGAAAATGTCAGAATAGTAAGGCATTGTCTCATTTATGGTGCCATTTGGAACAGAAATATAGTTTCATGAACCATTTCAATCAACTGTACAAAAAAATGCGTGCATAGTATAGCTTTCAATTAATACTCCTCTTGCTGTGGTTCTGCAGCTTGATTACCATTGGAACAATTTTGCTACTGCAAATTGACTAGAGAAGTTAATATACGTTTTACTCTTCCTTTCTCTAGGCCCCATAACAAGGAATGCTAAGCTCAAGTTTACAACTTTGTTTGAGAGTCTGTTAACAAAAATATACACACAAGTTGTGTTTCACTAGTAGGTTTGCTTCTTGGCCTTTTCTCTTGTCAGTGCTGCCACAGATCCTCAGGCTGATGTTGTCTGTCTCTCTGATTAAGGAAATCAAGGTAAAGATGAATGGCAATTAAGTACAATATAGAAAGATGGACACCAAGCTGGGACTATACAGGCCCTCAAGTCCAAAGAGTAAGATCCAATTTATAGGATTAGTAGATGTGGATTAAGAGCTTGGTTTCATCTTTGGTGGTGCTAGGTTAAGAACTGGACTTGATTATCTTAGAGGTCTTTTCCAATATAAATTATTATTCTGATTATATCAATCAAAACCAGAGCTTTTTTGTTTCGCAAAAATTTATAGCTGGAGAAAAGGCACAATGAATGTTGACATATAAATGGGAGAATGCAGTGGAATAACACTGTGTTGTGGATTCACCTTGCCTGTTGCACTGAACTAGATGATCTTTGAAAGTCCCTTCCAAACCACTCTATCTTCTGTAGCTGGCCCTGCTTGAGTAGGTGGAAGTAGAACAAGTAATCTCCAGAGGTCCCTTCCAACTTCAATCATTCTGTAATTTTATGAAGCATAATTTATTATCAAATTAAAACAGAGCAGAAGTGTTAAAAACAAATGAAACAAGTCACCACCTCCCCTCCATTTTTGCCAATATTCAACTGTACTCCTTCATTCCTAACTTTCTATTCCTCCCTGGCCAGAGCCTCTGCCAAGAATGGCACAGGGAGGATGGTAGGTGGAGGGGTGAGGGGTAAGGATAACTGATGCAGGATGGATCCCTCCCATATGTTTGACATCTTCAGGAAAAATATCTCCTCCATCATGGGATCTCTGTGGGCCATGACCCCTCTCAGGTAATATCCATGGACTTCAGGGAATACCTGTTCTGCCACATGGATCTTTAACTTCTCCTGCTTTCTCTCTGAGCTTGATGTCCACTGCAGAACTACATCTCTCTGTCATGGGGCAGCCCTGGTCTCTTCTCACTGAAGTCACCTCTGCAGCCCTCCAAGGACAATGCCTTGCCATGGATGCCCAATGTAGTCTTGTATCCAGCAGCGCTAGTGCTGTTCTTACAGAAAGACAAAAGAGATCAGAGCTCTTGGATATCTCTCTGGAATTTTAAAGAACAATAACTAATACCATTATTAATATTTTTATTATTATTATTATTATTATTATTATTATTATTATTGTTGTTAATCTATTTTTCTGTTTGTTAGGATTTTAAATAGTGATATGCAATTACTAGAATTTGTAAGAAATGGAAACTAGGACGGTCTTGAAAATAAAGATAAGGAACCTAGAAATTTTCTCTCAAATCAAACGCAAAGGAATGCAAAAATGTTCCTTGACAAAAAGATATCTTTAAGTACTCTGAAATGTCTAATTATATTTCCTAATCATTCTAAAACATGTCTTTGCTCAACTTTCATTCCACTTACTCACTGCTGAGTTTCAAAATCCTTTAGTGTCAGTAAACAGATAGGATGTCCCAAGAAACCAAAAGCTTCTGCATTACAGAAAGTCCTCATGGATAGTAGTAGTCTCTGCCTTTTTCTTGAACATTGTGAGTATCTGAATATCTTGACTGTAAAATTACATGGACCAAAATGATTGTGGTTTCATGGTTTCTTTGCACTAAGGTTTTGCTCAGTGGTGTTTTGAACAAAGAAAATAATGTATTTTATACATTTCTAAAAATTGATCTTTAATACTAGTATAATAAGCCGTAACTTCAAGTGAGAAGACTTCAAACAAAAATAGCCAAAGTATCAATTAAGGTTGTCTGTGAAAACAGCTAATTTCTTTAAAGCTGTATCATTCTAAGCAGATGTATAAAAGCAAAGACAAATTGCAAATATTTTAGTCACTACTTCAATTTTTAATTTTATTCATGTCAACCACTTGAAACTCAAAACCATTTTTAGAAAAAAAGGGTTCTTTTAAAATGACACTTTGATGTACGCCCGTCAAAAAAGCTTGACAGAAGACACAAAGACAGAGGTAGGAAATGAGTGACTAAAGTATATTGAGATTTTTTTGCCTGTGCTTGTGCTTGGTTGCACTTTTGCTATTGCTCAGTCCAAATCCTGTCTATTGTTCGCACTGATAAGTACCTTTCTCTTGGCTACATGATAGTGTTTCCTTGCAGTAGAGATTTACAATTAGAAATCTGCATCCCATTCTTGCCTAAAATCACAATTATAAACCCAAAAATCTTTTTATTCCTTGCTTAAATCTCTTCTGTCTCAGTGCTTGGAATACATCCCCAATACACATTTCAACACATACCAAATCCCTGTGCAATTTTATCTGAGATGGATTCAATTCACCTCTGAAGACAATATTTATTAGTTCTCCAGACAAATTAAAAGACCCTGACGGTTAAATGAAGTCCCATTTTATGTCTTAACGTATCTCCATAAGGGACATTCATGTCTGTAACTTCATTATCTGCATACATTTCTCTAATACAAACAATGACTATCAATTAAAATGAGATTGAAGTGGGGCTTGGGGCAAGTATAATTTTCTTTTAATATGCACTTGAAACATCATTGCAAAAGGAAATGGTTGTGTTTTAATGGCTTCTCCTTTGAAGTTAAGGAGATACAAATCTGAGACTTAGTTCAGCTGCTTTGCAGCAGTTCTTTCATAGCACAATGCTGGAAGGAAATGAACTGCACCTTTGAGAGAATTTCACTGCATAGTCACAATCCCTAAGGATTTTAAAACCTCTGTAGCAGTTCCAATAAGTTCATTTTTCTATCTCTAAGTAAAGGGGATATGACCTGAAGTCCCATATGCCTTGGATATTCTGCTTATAGCTGTTTATAATGTCAGCTGCTCTGCATTACAGAAGAGTGAAAAATATACAATATATTTGTAATTTAAGTCACTTAACATTTAAAAATCATTGAGGAGAGCTGAAGAGAGGAAATGAAAATTAAAAATTGTTTTTAAAGTAAAAACAAAACACTTGGACAGAGCTGAGACCTCTTACATTGACTAAGTCACAAAATTATATAATGTAATAGTCTGAGGTTTTTAAGTGTCTTTGACCATTTTGTGATGCCCTTGAATTTATCTAGGAATATGAATAGAAACACTGGGTAATAATTACCTATTTTGAGTCCATATGGATTTCTTCCAAACTGTTCCCCTATTCTATTCTACATTGAAACTCTAGGGGAATGCAATCAAAGGCAGTAAATGAACTTACTTTGAAGCTCTCTAAGGCATTCTCAACTTGCCATCAGACTATTACTGTAACAAATTATATTTGTGAACTCTGCAAAAAGGCCTTTGTGTTGGATTCCTTTATGCGTGTTTCATCTGAAAAGGAAATCTGCTGCAAAACAGAAGATAGACAATAAAATGTTTTTTCTGAAAAAAAGGTTTAAATTTGAAGTATTTTATGTCAGACTACTTTTTGCTACTTATTCACATAATTTTTATCAGTTGCTTCTAATTTCTTTCATGGAAAACCCCAAATTAAAGTTTTCAGAGCCAGAATGAAAGCCAAAAGTTATTTGTGATCCAAATCCCAGGGATGAAAAGATTTAACGTGTTAGAATAAACAATGAACTAAGGCAAAATAAGTCAAGAAGCAGAGAAAGTTGCTCTTCATAATTATAGTCCTTCAGCATGTTTGGTTAAAAAATATTCCATTTCAAAGCCCAAAATAGCAGTAAAGTAGCAAAGGAAAATTCCTGTCAAGAAGATGAATTTTCTATTTTTTTTTTTTTTTATTGTGGGGATTTTTTTGTTTGTTTGATTTTTTTCTTTGGGTTTTTTTGGGGTTTTGTGGGGGGGATCTAACTTAAATGAAAAAAAAAAAGTGGTGTTTTTCAAAAGTAACTTAGGAATACTCTCAATTTAATGATATTTCTGTTGCAAAATGATCTTGAGGTACCAGTGAAAAGAGTTGAGTTGAGGAAAATATAATCAATCTTTTATTTAGCTGAGGCAGAAAAACAATTTTCATGAGTAGAGGATTAGGACCTTGATTATCCTTTAAAAGATGCAAAAATAGTAAATATAATTACTCATTATTTTAATTTGAAATATACAAACATAACTTATATTGAATGTGTTACACCTGAGGGTCATTAACCCAAAGCCAGACTTTAAGCTGAAATTGCGTTTATAAATATTAAGTACAATATGACATATATTCTTGATACAGAGGGCCTGTTTTCATATTGCACTTTACTCCATTTTATATGTGCCAGAAGGACAAAATCAAATGCGAACTTCCATATAATAAGCAACTCCTATAATCCTGTCAAGACATATAAAAATATATTTTGGTTATACTTAATAATTACTGTGGGGTATACTTATCAAGTTTTCCATTTTTTATACAAGAAGGACTTTTTCACAACACATTATTAAATTTCTTTTTGGCTTCTGTTGCTTCTCTGTCTTAGATCGTTGCATTATTTGAACTTTACAATTTTATTTACAGTTTGCAGAAAAGTGTAAATTATTCCAAACAGGGAGGAGGACCACTAGTTTCCCTGCTACTTAACCAAATTTTATATTGATCTACTTTAGAAAGTCACGAAGTCCCTAGGACTCTTGAAACAAAAGTAAAAGTAATTTTTATCCTTCAGTAGGAACTCTTAGTTAGAAAGAGCCTAAGGCATGACAGAGTACTGTTGCAGGATAAGACATCTATTTTGCTGTCTACAATTCTGCATGTGTTTCTTGTTGATTCTCTGCTATTGTTTGAAGAAAATGTGATTAACTATGAATTACTGATTCTGAATATCTCCAGAGATGAATGAATGAATGAAAGAATGAATGAATGAATGAATGAATGAACAAATGAAGCTATGGGGAAGAAAGGTAGGGTAGGGTAGGGTAGAAATAAATATGCATATTTCATATTTCTGATAGGAATCACACTAATCTGTTACAGGATACAAGAAGGTTTTAGAAAATAACCATAGTATTTCAAACTTTGTTCACTGATGCAGCAATTAAAGCACATTAATAAAACTAGAAGGTAGCAGTATAGCATGTAGTGCCCATACAGGCCTGTAGGTGGAGGTTAGTTAAAACTTCATATTATCCCTTAGGTTAGTTTTCTGAGAAAAAAGGGGAAATTGTGTCTAAAACACATGGCTGCGGTGAGGTTATGTGGCACTGTGGTCTTTAGGGCTCCTGAAGGATTTTGTTACAAATAAGCAACTCCATTCTTCATTTCTACAGTCATGTAAGGGAATGTTACTTGTAGATAAACTGCTTAATGTCAAGATAAAACAAGGGCTGTAGATGGTGTCATCCACAGGTACCAAGCTGGAACCAAGAACAGGCTTCTCTATTACAGATCTCTAAATTCATCTAGGTGGCATGAGAAGTATGTGTGTCCCATGTGAAAGAGACAAAGGCAATCACATGTACAGTAGCATATGAGTCTCTGCAATCAAGACGTATAATTATACCCTGCCTAAATTCTACTTGAAATATATATCTCTTTATTTCAGTGTTTTCCGGCTGTAGCCCACTATGGCCAAAGCAAATGGTCAAAACCAATTCAGAGTAAGGGAAGCCCTGGCCAATCCTGGGACCCTATAAAGCCTACAGCACTGACTAGTATTGGCAAAGTTGAATTTACTGGGCTACAGTTTCATGGAGCTGCCATACTTTGGCTTGTTATAGAACTTTCTCTGTGACAGATTTAAATGGCATTTTATGTAGGCTGTGCAGATAAATTTACTTTTGTGGTGGGATGGCTTTTAGTTGGGTTAGGGTTTTTTTCTATAATGTTAGATTAAAATGAGCACTTTTACTATAACCTTAACTTTTAAAGAATTTACTGTAATCTAGATCAAGTATAATTATGAGGAGTTTGATTAAATATCAACAGAAGCTATAGATTATATTCTGCATTTCTGAAAAGAAAAATACATGATAAACAATGCCAGACATAAATGTCTGCAGAATGGGGACTGGCACTCTACTTCTAGGTTTGGAAGTGACTGCAGCCCTACTATTCTTATTTATAGAAAAAAAATGCAGTAACTTCATTGAAGTATTTTATTTCTCACAAATCTGCATGTGAAGATCCATATTTGTTGTTTTCCTGTTGTATTTCTGCGACGAATGAGTAGAACTAAAGCAAATTATATAGGGGATAGCAACAAGGAAGTAAAAGTAAAAATGTTAAACTTGAATTCTGGTTGCAAGGTCCATACAGTGGCTTAGAAAGAGGTTAAGATTTAAGAAAGAACATGTATTTAATTGGAATTTTACTGCTGAAGTAGTATAATGACAATAAGAACCCATAATAAATCTCTATTTTCCATTCAAGAAAGAAAGTTGAATGAGCACAATAACTGGAGAAGATAAGTATTTGTTGATGATTTTTTTTTTTTTTAAGAAGCAGGAAAAAGTTCAGTGTAGAGATGAATTTCAATGAGAAAACAACGCATGATTTCTGTGGTTTTTTCTTTCAGATCTTTTTCCATTAGCTTAATTATTTAAAGGTTCTGCTGGCTGCATTTGTAAATGACAAGTAACACGTACTTCTCAGATTGTGGACCTCACCTGTCATGACTTGAAACATGACACATGATTAACATTTAGCAAAATACTCCTTTCTAAGTATTGTTGGTTTTGCACATATCTGTTCAAATGAATGATTGCTGGCAAATCTTTTTCATTTTCTTAGTGTAATTACAAGGCAGTGTCTTTTTTCCCAAGCATGAGATAATGTCCATTTTGCGTGTGTACATGTTTCAGATGTAGAATCTTTCCACAAACAAACAAACAAGCAAATTAAAACTCTTTAGTAAATTAGATTTCCTGATTAAAAATAAATTTATAATTCTTCCTGATTAGGACAACTAAATGAGCTCAGCCTATTTCATTTATGCAGAAGAAGTTTATAATATAACTTAATAATTGTGTAGAAATTCCTAGAGAAAGAAAATTACTTTTAATAAAAAAAGCCCTTCTAATAGACAAACATGTAAGATCTGGTGACTAGAAAATGATATCTGGTGCACAATAATTTAAAAGAAACACTTATTAAGTCCTGTGATTTAGCCTAATAAGGTTTAATGATAACAAATGTGAAAATTAACAAGGTAACAATGTAGCAGACATAAAAGTGAAGGTTATGGTGAAAATCAGAACAGAGCAAACTTACTGACGTTCTCTCTATATATTTTCCAGAGCAATTTATTTATCATTAGGGGGTTCCTTGAAGATAACATCTCTATGGCTGGTAGATTATAATGGATTTTTATTGACAAAGTGTGTGAGTTGGCCTACTTTTTTCTTTCCTACTCCTCCTTTACCCCACTTTTCCACAGTTCAGAGCTATTTAGTTCAGAATAACTATTCTTACCTTAGTCTTATAATTTATTAAAATTTTTATTCCGTACTGACTGTAAAGATCTTGTCTGAAGCTTTGAATAATCTTCAATTTAATTATATTATTTAGTTGTTGAGAAGGCTAAGCAGTGTTATGATTATTATACCTGACATAAAATTATCTGAATTGATTTTATCTTCTTTCAAATTCTGTAGTACACTTCATCTAGAAATTGTTTTTTCACTTAAAATAATATATATAATAATATATATTTTTTTTAAATTAAGGAGAAAAAAAAGTAAAAACCTTCAGTCAACAATTCCCAAAATCACACTAAAATGCAAACCATGATTTGGTTGCTTTCAAAACTGCTCCTCTTATAAACAGACATGAACATCATTTTGTGTTACACGCAACTCCTAGGAATGTCACAGCTCCCACATTTGCAGTGGGTTAGCCTTGGCTAAGGGACAGGTGCCCGCCCAGCTGCTTGCTCTCTTGTTCTCCCTCCTCAGCAGGGCAAGGGGAGTAGATAAGGATGAGCCAAGATCACGTATTAGGTAGAGACAGATAGATCACTTAATAGTTACTGACACAGGCTGAACAAATTCAACTTGCATAAAATGAATTTATTTTTTCCACTTAAAATAGATTCTGGTAGACAAAAATATTATCTTTCCTTCTCTACCTTTTCCCATGCCTTATTTAACTCCTTCACTTTCAACTGCTCCAAGGCCAGATTGACTCATTTCCTCTGAGGGATGGAAGACTGCAGTCAGCACTTCACAGTTTCTGTCTGTTGCTCCTTCCTCTTCATGCTTGTCCCTGTTCCAGCATGGGTCCTCCATGGGCTGAAGTCCTTCAGAAAAATTCTGTTCCATCATGGACTTTTTACAGGTTACGGTGAATACCCGCTTCATCCGCTGAAGCACCTCCTATTTCTGCTTCTCTGACCCTGGCATTCCCTCTGCTGTTTCTCACTCTTTCTATTTTTCCCTGCTCCTCTTGACCCGTGACCTCATTTTTTTTTTTTTCTTTTTTTTTTTTTTAATTAATTATATTTTCACAGAGTCATCACCAACCTGGATGACAGACTCTGTTGTGTCCTGTTGTGGAGTCAGATACAACCTTTTCTGTCTGCCATAGGGGCAGACCTTGGCCTCCCCCCACTGCCAAAACCTTGTCATACAAACTAAATAGTGTTTGCAAAAGATTTGACTGGAGGGCATGACGGTATAAACTACTAAACTGTATAAACCTGCTGCATATTACATGGGGATGGAAGTGTTTATTTTTGTTCCAAGCCCCAAAGTTTCAATTGAGATCCAGGAAGGACATTGTCTCCTGAGTTGAAAAACAAGTTGTTATACGCTTTGCTAATTTGAATAATCATTTTGCCAAACAACTATTTAATTTTATTAAACCTTCCTCTATTAAACTGAGTCTCCCTGTAATAGAATTTTCAATGGGAAATGTATTTATGCCATGTAACTCAGGCATTAGTTGATATTGTTTTTGAAAACTAAAGGTTGACCACTTCAGAAGCTTTCACTTTAGAGTGGGGGTCCTCTTTAGAGGGATCTCTAAAGGACAGAATGATGGGAACATTCTCTAAAGATAAATGTTAAATAAAAATGAAAAATGTTAAATAAAGGAGAACATGACCTTCGTAACTGAAAAATTTGTTACCAGGGGCTTTAAGTTTTAATAACCTTGTATTCTGCATTCAGAAAAACAGGTAAAGGTCCTGAACAGTGCTACACACTTTCTTCTGCTTACATTTTTTGCTGATTGATTCTGTCTACAAACCAATTAAAATCTCTGGCTATTTAGTTATCTTCAGTTCTTATCTACTGGATTCTGAACTCCCTTGGCCTGATTATATCATGACAAAACACTTTTTTGAATAGAGGTATAGTCAATGCCATTTCTACTCCCTCTAAGCAGTAAAGCATAGGTAAAACCAAAATTTGTCGTTTGTGCTACAATAAAGATATAATCAAAACTCTCTAACATTTATAAACAAATGCAATTATTATGAAAATATTTCTATATATACACATAACATTGATACTTTTCTTCCTACTTAATTTTCCCCTCAGGATAAAAGAGGGAAGAAAAAATGTGCCTAGGTTTCTAATCTAAAGCATTATATTAATATATTTCAAAGTTACTTCTGTACTACTTTAGGAATAAACTTTCCTGCAAAAAATGTAAGATGAAAATGTAAACAATATCAAATGTCCTTTGCTTTACTAGCACAGCAAACAGCATTAATTTTTTTTAAAACTTGTTAAACATAAGGAACCGACTCTCGGTACAAATCAGCATGACTTCATTGAAGTCGATGCAATAATGAAACTTTAAAACTTCTGTAGTGCCAATCCACATTTCTCTCTCTCTTTTTTTAAATTTTTGCCCCCACAACTAGATTGTAAGGTAGAAGCATAAATGCCATTATTTTGGGTACTCAGCATGGCCAGATAAAGAGAAAGCAGTTATATTATAAATATATGCACTAATTTAAAAATATGCTGCTTTCTCTAGAAGGTTGTTTTCTACAAGTATTTAATGTTGCAGAGAGGACCAATGAACTTTTTTAGAAATGCCTATGCATTTGACTCCTCAAAAAATGGAACTGGGCATTTAGTTATAAATAGAATATAACATCAAAATGTGATTCTGAGTTCAGATTTTAAAATTGAGGGCTAATGGAAACAAGGTTTACACCAGATCAGAGAAAAGTTACCAGATGAAACATTTTTTTTTACAGCAAGACAAAAATGCAGCTGTATACCAATCTTCAAAACCAAATTCTCAAGTTTTGTTGTTGCAAAGAAAAGTTGTTTCATAGCTCTTGTAGTATGTGTTTCTTGGTATCTAGTTGTAGCCTTTTAAAAGTTATTGTTCAATCTGGTTTCCTCTGCTGTAGAGAGATGTAAACCTATACTTTTAATCTGATGCTGAGACAAATGTCTCAGTACAGGGGATGAAATAGTCTTCCAGAATTTGCACCAACTATAGAGAAAACTGCATGAAGATTTTAGGCTGGAAACCTGATCATTATACAGCTAAACTTCTGTCTAATTAATTTAATCTTGCTGCTTTTTCCCACCTGGATGACTTAACTTCTATGAGTAATTTTAATTTCCTTCTTTGGCCTGTAAATATTTACATTAATTAACTATTCCCAGGGGAGTGTAAAACAAGGAAAGCATAAAAGTGTAAAGCATAAGAGTGTAAAACAACAACATAAAATTAAACAATACAAAAATACTCTAGTTGTTGGTCCATAGCTTTCACATTTTGGAAAGTAGTCTTTTTTTCAGGTGGTTCTCTTTAGGGTATTCTGCTGCAGAAGGACACAAGCCAACAAAGGACCTTATGATCTGCATTTCTTGATCAAGAAGGTACAACTTTTTCCATTCGTTGGAATCAACCTTCCTAAGCAAAAACAGCTGGAATCCTTCTTCTGCTGTGAAACAGGAGAATAGGGATTGCAAAATTCTTAGGCTTTGCTACAACACATTTCAAGTGTCTCCTTTGAAAATAGGTCTTCAAATTAATGAATATTTCTGTTAAAACTCTTGAATACAACGGTTTTAGTGTCTGTCAAAGCTGAAGAAGTAGTTAATTTTTTGTTACCATACTGTGAGTAATTAAAACACATAAGAGTTTTTAATGGGCCGGATCAGCCCAATTGGCCAGATCCTCTAGTGTTGACTAACTTGGTAGTCATTGTAATAAATGTCTGTCCCAATGCTTAAATGTACCCATTATTTTTGGTGTAGCCTTTCATAGTCCATTGTATTGGTCGATTTTTCCAGAGGTTGATGCATTTACAGGGCATATGATACACCCACTCAATGCCATGATCTTTGTCGCCCTCATTTTTATGAAGTTGTTTCGGAAATTAGTTCTGTTGTCTGGCTCAATTCTTTCCGGGGTGCCATGCCTGCATGCAACTTGCTTTTCAAGGCCCAGGATAATATTTCAGGTAGTAACACAGGGTAGAGAGTATGTTTCCAACTACCTAATGGTTTCTTCCACCACTGTAAGCACATGGTGCTTTACTTTGTGGAATGTTTTGCAGCGTGATACAGTCAGTCTTCCAGGCCTTCCCTTATTTATATTTCAGCTAATTCCCTCAGGTACTGGTACTTTTCCCTGTTGGGATCCACTTGCCTGGCTGGCACATAGAATCTTCCTTGAAGAATACCTTTCCTTCACATTGAATGGGATTTGCCTGCAGAGGCTAAGAACTTGTGTCCCTTTTCCAATCACCTTTCCATTCCCCTCCCCCGTAAGTTATCCCACTGGCTTGGCTTCTCTACTCTCTAACTCCAGGCTACTGGTCTCTGGGAAACTGAACCGGAACTTCACAAACATTTGTTTTTTCCTTCTAGACCAGTTTAATAAATAAAAACATTATCACTACATTGTTTGAGTTACTTTTGCTGTGATTAATATTAACAGAGTTTTGGCATCAAAAGATATGTGGAGACAAATTTTTAATTTTTCAAGCAGTGAGGGAAAAATATTTTTGAAACACTTCATTAATCTATACATTCTTTTGCAGAGCTTTTTCCTGTTTATGCATAAAACTCTCATCATCTATACATCACAGAGTCATGAGAAAGTATAGATTGTAAGAGAACTCTGCAAATCCTCTGGTTCCAAACCTCTTGTAAAAGAAAAGCCAAGCTGATCTAGGGCCCTGTCAAGCTAAATCCTGAATTTCTCCAGTGACAAAAATTCTGCTTTGTCTGTGTTCAACCTTATCCAATGTTTGAATCTTCTCATAATGAGGAATTTCTGTCTTTTATTTAGGCAGAATTTCCCCTGAAGCAACTTGTGCCTGTCACCTTTTGTCCTGTCACCTTGCCAGCCTAGTGAGAAGACAACCTCTGTAAGTTCTCTGTAACTGCCTTTAAGCTACTCAGACTGTGATTAGAAGTTCCCCTCTTAGCCTTCTCTACTCTAGGCTGAAAAAACCAAACTTTTTCAGTCTTTCTTCATGTGCCAAATCATTCAATCATCTAATCATATTGGTGGCTCTTTGTTGGACCCTCTCCAGATGTTCAATGTCTCTCTTAAACTGGTGAATCAAAACAGTCAAAGCATCACATTCATCTCAATGAGAATTCATTTTGAGAACTGCCAACTTGCTGTGTCTTAACAACTAAGACGGATAGCTGTAGGTAACTATTGAAGACTTTGAAACTTTGGCTTTACACAAAATATCATAAAACTTGAACTCTGTTGGCATAAGTTACTTAGGTCTGTTTGACTTTTGTTTGTTTGTTGTTTGTGTTTTCTATGTTGTTTGTTTAATTTTAAATATAAATGGAAACAAAATCTAAGTTTTATTCATATAATTTTTCTCCTTATTTTCTTTGGTTTGTGAAAAGCTGGGCATAAACTAGCAGTGTATACTGCTAAAAGCATTAATGAGATCATAGCCAGGAAGCTGAGTGGAGTGATTATTTCCCTCTGCTAAACATTTTTGAGATCACAGAAATTGAGTTTTCCATCTAATTCTGTAGAATTACATGAATACAAGAAAGAGACAATAACAGAAACACAGAATCACAAAATGGGTAAGACTGGAAGCGACAGCTGGAGGGTCACTTAGTCCAATTTCCTTGATCACGCAGGGTTCCCTAGAGCCTGTAACTGAGTGTTATGCTCAGGATCAAACATCTTCAGAGAAGGAGAATCCATAAGTTCTCTAGGAAACCTGTGCCAGTGCACAGTCTTCCTCACAATAAAGAAGTTCTTCCTCAAGTCTAGGTGAAAATTCCTGTGCATTGGTTTTTGCCCATTGCACATTAAACATATTTAAGAGGAGAATAAAAGCTATTGCACAAATATATTTGCAGCCAAAGAGTAGGGTGAGAATATGTGAGATGAACAACTCTGCAGACATCCAGGTCAGTGGAGAAGGAGCGGAAGGAGGTGCTTCTGGAACTGGAACTGAGATTCCTCTGCAGCCCCTGGTGCAGACCATGGTGAGGCAGCTCTGCCCCTGCAGCCCATGGAGGACAATGTGATTGCAGAGATCCACCTGCAGCCTATGGAAGAGACCCAGTGGATGCCTGAGAGGAGACTGTGACTCCATGGGAGACCTGTCCAGGAGCAGGCTCCTGGCAGGGACCTGCAGACCCACGGATAGAGGAGCCCATTCTGGATCAGGTTTCCTAGTAGGACTTGTGACTCCATGGGGGACCCACACTGGAGCAGGCTATGCCTGAAGGACTGTATCCTGTGGAAAAGTGACCCACATTGCAGCAGTTCATGGAGAGCTGTTGTCTGTGGGATGGACACATAGTGGAGAAGATGGTGGAGAACTGTCTCCCTGGGAGAGATAGCATGGTGCAGTAGAAGAGTTCCTCTCCCTGAGCAGAGGGAGAAATAACATAGGATGAACTGACCGTAACCCCCATTCCCTGTTTTTCTGAGCTACTGAGGGAAGGAGTACTGCTCAGGAAGGAAGCAGAGGTGGGAAGAAGGTGTTTTTAAGATTCATTTTGCTTTTCCTTATCCTGCTCTGATTTTTTTAGTGATAAATTCAAGTAATATCCCCAATTCAAGTCTGATAACACACCATAGTTTTGGCTACTGCTTAACAGTATTTGCACTTCATAAAGACTTCCTCTGTCTCTCTCCCCACCCACTCCATCCCCACAAATTGAGTTGACTGGATGTCAGCAGGAGCCTGAGATGGGACACAGCCAACCTGACCTGACCAAAGGGATAGTCAGTGCCATATCACATTGTACTAAGCAGTAAAAGCTGCTGGAATGAGGGAAGAAGAGGGGGAGAATTTGCATGTTTGCAATGGTGTTTGTCTTCCCAACTAACATGCTAAAGGCCTGTTTTCCTTAAAATGGGTAAGCATCTGTCTTATGGAAAGTAGCAAATTAATTCCATATTTTACCAGTGCTTGCAGCTTTCTTTGTGTAATTAAACTGGCATTACCTTGATGCACAAGTCTCTTCTCATTCTTTCTATTTTTCTTCCTAGTCCCAGGCTGGGGTGAGTGGGTGAGTGAGTGGTGACTGGGTGACTGGGTGAGTGAAAGGCAGGCTGGGTGTTTAGCTACTGTTCAGGGTCAAACCATCATGCATATCTAAGTTATGTAGGCCATGAGATTTGTCTGGGGAATAATCTGTGTGTAGTTACTATGTGTGTTCTTCATTGTCTCAATAACTTATTCAGGAAAACTAAAAATTGCAAAATCACCTTGAGTAAGCAGAAAATGCTGTAGAAATAAGTAAAGCATTATTGTTTAAATCTGTTCTCCTATTTATCTGATACACTACTGAACCATGACCTATTCTGTGAAGAAATCTGCTTGCCCCAGAATAATCAATACTCAAGTTATATTTCACAGGAGCATGAGAAACCATTAAATGCTATTTTGTCTCTTCTGGAACAGCAGTGAAACTAAGTCTTCAATTTTCTATAATGTTTTTCACTAGGTACACTGTGGATAGTGCTGAGTACTTTTTAGTCTGTCAAGATGAGTTGTCTACTACTCTAGAAAATAGTTTTAAAAACCTGGGTATTGTGCTTTTCACAGTGGATATTTAGTGTGCACAAGTAAACTATTGTGTGTTAATACTCTTACTATTGCTGTTACCATTTCAACTTCCATTTTAAAAATAAAAATTATTTTCTGTTTTTGGATTTAAGTGGTAAATGTACAAGCTTATTATGCAAGACTATGAAAAAAAATTACAGAGATTCTGTCCTGCAATCTCTTTGTCATTTAAGAACCTCAGATACATAATCCTCCCAATAGAAGAAAATCTGATGCATGCCAGAAAGGTTTGGTGCTATTTCTTCAAGATTTTCTGGGAAGGTTCACTTGAGAGAAATTCAACATACTTCTGGATTTTTTCCATGTTACACATGAACAGTATCTTTTAAATTGAGTTTTAGTTATAATGCAAAAAACAGCCTAGATAAGGGAAAATAAAGGCAAATTTTGAGAATAAATGGTGTGGTAATGCCAAGGGATGGAGGGGATGATTGTACTCTGATCAAAAATTAGAAGCAAATGAATATGCCAATTGTGCAGCATTTGAATGATGAGCTTGATGAATATGGAGCATGTGGGAGCATGCCAAGAGGATCTGTACTTTTGTGGTATAGGTGAGAATGAGAAAAATTGGTTTTGGGAAACATTGATTAACAAATTGTTTTTCAGAAGACAAAAATGAAGTAGCTGCAGAAGTTGGTGCTCATCTTAAGCTGTGGAAAGGTCAGGCCTCTAGACTCAGTAAACACCCAAGGTTCTCCTATAATCCTGACAGACAGACACTTTCAAAGGGTAATTCATCATAAATATTTTAGATCCCTTCTACCCTGATGGCGGTATGATTTTATATATCCCATTCTGTATATTGTATTCCAAACTGGAAAAAATCCTGACTGACCTTGTCTGACCTCATATCTGACCACATTTTGAGCAGCAGGTTGGATTCAGGTGACATTCTGAAATTAATTTCATTAATTATTTTGATCCTACTAGCATAAATCTGTGATCAAAATATTTTGAATTGTACACTTATTTGATCTACTCATGAAACACAGGCAAATTCTACAGGTCTCATGCTTGAAGACTGGAAAACATAATGTTGCCCCATATTTTTGAGTATACCAAGTTTCTTCTAGTGTAAGTTATTACAATTGCCTGTGCAGCCCCATCAAATTCATAGGCTTTATACTGACCTGGCAGTACAGGTTTCAGGACTTCTTTTAGCTTGTCTTGTCCTCAACTGATTTTAATTAGTTTTAACTCTCAGCTATCTGCAAAATATATTTTAGTTCAGTTTTACCTTGTAGAAAAAAACAAGTAATTGTTCTGGCTGGATTGAACTGTCTGTGATCTCAGAATAAAATGTGCTGTAGAAGAGTGTAGGAGTGATCTTACAACAAAATGTGCTGTGGAAGAGTACAGATACCAGACAAAGATCTCAAACTATATAAACAAATCACTGCCATCCGTCACTGGTCATTACCAGAAAGTTTAACCTTGAGCACCACACAAATCCACTGTTGAGAGCAAAAATAAAAAGCCTGAGTAACTGGGAAACGAATGACAAGAAGGAACACATTTTGACTTGTCATAAAACCCTGCATTGCCAATCTGTTTGATGGAGAGAAACACTGGAGAGGCGAGCATAACACCACAGAAAAAGGGTTGTTAGTGGTAATGTAATGTATAACAATTTTACGTATGTGGCTTTTCTATATTAAATTAGGCTGTGAGTATTGGTATTGTTGTAATTGATAAACTGTTGTATTTGGTTAGATTTTAAGACTTTAATTACACATTAAATTCTTAATTCCATACACACAACATATTCTGTTTTGCACATAAGATTTTGAATATAACATCAGCTGCCTGATTCTGTATGAGAAAATTATTTTGACTTTCACTGAAAATCTTAATTTTCTCTTTCCTTGACCCTTCCAGAAAAACATTTCTGTGGCTTATCTTCAGACAATCCTGAATTATATCTTTTTCATAGTGAAAAAAAACCTCTAATTGTGCTGAGTAGATTCTACTTTCCCCCACCCCCACTACACACCCATTTGTTCCTGTCTTCACCAGATTTTTGACATTCAGACTAACAATTTGAACTCTTAGAACTTAGTTTTGGACCTGGGAGACCCAGGACCATTTTTCCTGAAACACACCATCATGCCTGGACAGTCTCCCCACAAACACGTGATATCGTTTCCACCTGTCAGAAACAGCTGCAACTGCAGCTTGTTCTGAGAAATTAGCAGAGGCAGCATTTTATGTTAATACCTCATTTTGAGCCATTTAATTTGAAGCTCTAGGTGCCATTATTCCTCTTCAGTCTTTTGTATCACAATTATATTGTACTGTCTCTCATCCATTTATTGTTGCCAACAGTCACTGCTCATTGAATGATGACAGACATGCCAGCACATTTATAACCTGAAAATAGAGCTAAATGCTATCAAAATCCATATACTTTTCCAAAGAAGCAGATGCTAGCAATATTCTAAAATGGGTAACAGGGAGGAAAGCACATTTACTGTGGCTTTTCTGAGGACTCTGAGCTTATGACAGGACTAAGCTAACCTGGGCACCTGCCTATAGGGCACTGTGAAGAGATTTTGATGGGAAGTTAGATAAAAGCTAGATTATAAAAATTTTCATTTGAGAAAAACGCATTAGTCCATATAGCTTGCTGGTATTAATTGATGCAAAAAACCTAAGTTTAGGCTTTTGAGTTTGATTAATTGGTTGGGGTTTTATCCTTTTTCTTTCCTGATTAAAAAAAAAAGAGATTAAAAAACAATAGAAAACCTGAAACCAAGATTCAGTAAAGTTACACATCAAGTTTGAGCCTTCACACACACTTGGTCAAAAAAAGCACTAGACAGAATGCAATTAGGTAAGTGAAGTGCTCATTTGGAATCTGAGTTTAAATGTTCTATTACTTTTTAAAACAAAGTCGAGTGTATCAGATACAATGATAAATATTTCTATACTTCTGAGTAAGTATAAATATAGTTAAGCTATGGTGTTTGTAAGTGTAAGAGGAACCACAGCTGTGTCTGTCAACCTCAATTAGCATACTGTTAAAGAAAAAGATTATTTTCAGCAATTGAAAACGTTTTTGGAATAGAAAAAATGAAACTTCAAAATTTGACTATGGCAGTGTGTAACAAAAAAAAAAAATATTAGTTGAGAAAACTTAACAAAGTCATCATCTGTCTTCTAGGCAACAAATCAGGCTAAGAATGTTTCCATCTGCTGTGCCTGGAGGGTTAATAATTTTTCAACTTGGACTTTTAGACTACTACAATACGTTCCCTCCTTGCCTCTCAGGAATTTACAATTTAATGATTTAATTGTGTGACCTATTATTTTGTGATTTTCTATTCTGCTTGTAGAATAGTACATACATTAGCTTCTGCAACCAAATCAAAAAAAGGTTTCATATTTTTCACAGATTTGTTCACTGAAAACTAGGAGGAGAGAAAAAAAAGCTTAAAAAACGTTTTAATTGCTACTTCTGCCTCCAGACTCTTTGATTATAATGGCTATAACTTACACTCAGGGAAGCAGTAAGCTAGGAAATACCTCACCATATCACCTCTCTGGTTTCCTTACCTCCAGCTCTTTCAAATTACTCTCATGGGGTTTTTTTACTGATTGTGAAATATTGCATCTGTCTTGAACCTGGAATAAGGTATCTATTGATTTCTTATCAGTGACTAATAGAACAGAAAAATAATTTTACTGGTCTTTAGCTGAACAATTAACAGGAGCCTTTTGTTGACTTGTTTCCAACACCTCCTCAACAACGGTGTTGCACCGTGTGTATGGGATAGGTTTGATTGTTTGATAGCATTTAGCTCTATTTTCAGAAATTAGAGAGAAGACAATGTCACTGTATCATAAATGCAGCAAGCAGAATAGAAGACTAACTCAGCTAAACAAAGAGCTCAAGAAGAAAAAGAAATTTCATGATTTCTAGAAGAGAGATCAGGCTTTGCGGGGAGATTACAGTGTCATGGTTCTTACATGCAGGGAGAAGTCATGAAAGGCCAAAGCTCAATTACAGTTAGAACTGGCTGTAAGAACCTGATAATAAGAGAAAGGCTTCAAAAAGTGCTTCATCATTATGTCTGCTTATCATAATCACTCTTGAACACCTGAAAACTTTGTGTGGGATGGACCGTGAGTAGCCCAGCTCTAGGCCCATAAAAAGGAGGGCTAAACTGGTGCAAAGTGTGGAGGGGAAAGCAAGGGGCAGAATCCCTGACCTTTGCCTTTCCCCCACCACCACCATGGCCTGCTGTGAGACATCGTGAAGCCTCTGGGAGCAGATACCACCCCCCTGGGAGAACACCCCAATCCTGCACCCCTGGTCTGAAATCACGAGGGAGTTGTGGAGCCCGTGCCCTGCTCCTGTGTCCCGTGGTGAGAGCACCATGAGTGGACCGAGGTTCCGCTGCAGCTACTGGGCACTGTGCTGGCATCTCAGAGGATGGGCTGCCGCATTCCAGCCAAACTGCTCCTGAGATAGGGGAAGGCAGGTAAGATGTTCAAATGACAGAATAAAGAAAAAAAAAAAAAAAAGAAGAAAAAGGCAAAAACTGCTTTGCTCCCTCCCCCCAGTCTGAGCAGCAACAAACTTAGCACAGTGCAGAGGTGACCGATCCTATGCTTTGTAAAGTAACCTTAGCTTTTTCTAACTTTTCTCTACTTCTTTCTTTCTCCTTGCCTCTTCTTCTATTAAATAAAAATATATTAATTTTTTAGTACCAACAGTTAATCTCATTTGGTTTTCATCTCCTTTTTTTGGGGAATAATTTGAACCTTCAAAGTCCTTTCTGTTTTATTCACAGAGAGTTAATTCTCTTTACTCCTCTGTGATTAAACCAGTTTGTAACCCTGGCTAGTGTTGTTTCAGATAACAAAAGGGCTTTTTGAAGTAGTTCCTGATAGCAAGAGGAGATCTAAAGATGTTGAAGATGGTCATCTGATTAATAGGGATGAAGAAGAAGTGGAGCTATTCAATGCCTTTTTTGCCTCAGTCTTTATTAATATTGATAGACCTTGGGCTCCTCAGTCACCTGACTGGGTAGACCCCAAGTGTGAGAACACTGACTTTTCATTTGTGGACCCTGAAATTTTAAGGAGCCAGCTGTATCAACTGAACGATCACAAGTCCACAAGGCCTGATGGGATCAACCCCAGAGTACTGAGGGAGCTAGAAAATGTCAGAGCAGGACCCATATTGATCACTTACCAAAGGTCAGGAGAGTCTGTGCAGGTTCCTGCTGACTGGAAGCTAGTCTGTGTTATTTCAATCTACAGAAAGGGCACAGGGAACTACGGACCTCATAGTCTAATCTCAGTTCCTGGAAAAATTATGGAGGAGATTGTACTGAGTACTATTGAAAGACATTTAAAGAACAATGGAAACAGCAGGGCCAGTCAACATGGGTTCACAAAGGATAAGTCCTGTTTAACTAACTTAATATCCTCCTCTGATAAGACCACCTGCCAACTGGATGAAGGGAAGGCAGTGGATGTAGTTTTTCTGGATTTTAGTAAGGCTGCAGCCAATAACTATGTTGTTTTACAGGTGCTTTTACAATACCCCCCCTAAAAATCTTCTTCATAACTTTACCAGACACTGAAGTGAGACTGGCAGGCCTGCTGTTTCTGGGGTCATCTTTCCTGCCCTTCTTGAAAACTGGGACAACATTCATCACCTTCCAGTCAACTGGGATCTCTCCAGGCCAAGACTGCTTAAAAATCATTGAGAGAGGCTTTGACAACAGCTGTTGTTTATTCTCCTCCCTGGACTGCTGTCATCTGCAATCTTAAGACTCCTACTCTTTATTTCACCATTTAGGTACTGAATGAAACAATGCCATCCTTGTGCACTTCTCCAAATGCAAACCCCTGCATAACCCCAACTAAATAATTCTTTGATTAAGAACTACTTATAGCACTCTCCAAATATGGATTTTTACATACGTTTGTACATATTTTATGATATCTTAATTTATATTATGTAAAATTTATTGGAGCTTATGATTTGAAGGCTTAACCTTTCAAAACTATACAGGGCCAAAGTTCAGTGTGTATTGTTTAATCAATATTGCCAATTTAAGATATTAGGGTGCTTGAGTCTGTCTATGAATAATGTAAAAACTCTCACCAGTTACACCTACTTTGTACACACCTAATTCCTCTGTTGGAATTAATGAGCAGAATGATAGGTTTGTAAAACTGGGACATGAGGAAGCTGTGAAAACTTTAACTGTAAATCCTTTCTGCATAGACAGAAATTAAATGAAAGGAAGGAATAATATATTCCATTTCCATATATAAAACTGTTTATTCCAATGCAAAGGGTGTTATTACTCTTGTTTTCACAGTTGCATTTCTGATGATCTGAAATCTATAATTTTTAATGGAATGGTAGTTTTAGAACATGATCTTAAACTCAGAACTGCTTTTCTTTTCTAAAATAAGAGCAGGCAAATTTTATGTTTCAATCAAAGCTGATCTTTCAAAAGACAACTGCTGGGTTATAGAATTGATCTAATGTGATTTTACTTCAGTGACCATTTAAGTAGCTCAAATGAAGTTGAAATACTATATATAATATGTCCATATATTATATGTTCTATTATTTCTTGCTAAAGACAGCCTAGAAGGATCTAGATCAAAACAAAGAGATAACTTACCAACTAACATCATTCCTTCACTCCCAATGCCTCTCCTTTCTCCCCCAAACTGAGCTGCACAATAGGGAAGGGGAACTGAGGGTTCATGGCCTGTCCATAAATGTTTCTTTCTTTCACTTCTTCCTTCTCGCACTCCTGGCCTGTTCCAGTATGGGTGGTCCATGGTCTTCTCTCCATGGAATGCAACATCTGCCCTGGATTTCTTGTCTCCACAAGTTGTAGGGGAATCTCTGCTCTAACACTTGAAGCACCTCCTCCCCTTCCTTATACTGTGATGTTGCTGCCTACAGGGACCGTTTCTCACACCTTGCCTTTGTTATTGTTTTTTTGGCCGGTTGTGTTTTTGTGAGGGTTTTCTTGTTTTGTTTTGTTTTTGATTTTTTGTTTTGCTTTCCTTGTTGTTGGGTTTTTTTGCTGTTGTTATTGTTTGGTTTGTTTGTTTGTTTGTTTGTTTGTTTTTCATCACTGCTAACTGCCTGTGTGGATTTTACTCTTTCCTAAATATGATTTCTGGAAGAACCAGCAGCTTTACTGACAGACTCAGATATGTCCTGTGGGGGGTTCATTGCAAAGCTGGTTGGAATACACAGGAACAAGCATGGTGCAGTGTGGCGGTGGTGCAGGTGGCCCAAGAGACTTTTCCAATGAGGAAGCCCTGGGGGAAAGAGGAGGATTCCCCTGAGGTGGGGCAAGACTTGGTTTAGCCCAAATAGGATGGGCTTCAGATAAGTCTACACCCTCTAGACTGATAGGCTAGCACCACCTGCCCATCGTTAGTTCACTACTCCCATGTTCCAGTAAGTTCTGTTACACTCGGTTGTTCATTGTACCGTTCTGTTATCTGTCACCCCTTCTCCACCCCCTTACCTCCCTGGTTGGTTCCCTGTCCCATGCTCTTCCCTAGTTCCTCCCCCGAGCCCCGCGGTGATTGGTGGATTGTTTACAATAAACGGCTGTGTCACTGGGGGCTCGGGGTCTCTCAACCCCGGTGCCAGAGAGTGCTGCTACCCTGCTGGTCTCGGTGTCTCTATTGCCTGGGTTGGGAGAACCCCCTTCAGCCACAGTGCGGCGGATAGTTTGCCTACTGGGAGCGCGATCAGGGAGCTAGGGAAACTGGACTCCCGGCGACAGGGGACGAGGCTGGCCACCGAGGACCCTCGTCACATCCGCCTCTGATTAGCGACCTCCTCCAAGC
Source organism: Eopsaltria australis (assembly GCA_034509425.1). NCBI lineage: Eukaryota > Metazoa > Chordata > Aves > Passeriformes > Petroicidae > Eopsaltria > Eopsaltria australis. The sequence goes on from JAVTVJ010000009.1 coordinate 6,705,065, forward strand.
CATCGAGGCAGAAGGCGGACGGCGACAGTGGAGCCCCTGACCTCTTCTTAGAGATATATCTTTAAGCTCATCCCTCCAGTCCTGGCCACTACAACTTTGCCATGTGCACCCAATGCAGGGACTGTTTGACAGGGTTGTGTTCTGCACTGTCAAATCTAGATTTTAGAGTGATATTAGAAACTGGGTCTGCTAGTGTTTAACATTTATAATTTACCTGTTTGAGTATAAGAGACATGGAAGCAGAAGAAATAAAAATTTTCTTGCCTATGCTGAGGTGTGTGTTTTGTTACTAGACTGCAATCCCAAAAAGCTGATGTCACTTCAGCTACTGCTTCTTCATTCTGCACCCATTAGGAATCATGAATCCTAAATATTTATGTTTCTCCATCCAAAATCAGCTGTCAGATACCCAATAAAGGCTCCAAAATGCACAGTGCAAAAAACATAACATTTTCTGGTACTGGCTTCAGCGACTCAAACTCAGCATTCAAGAACACTGGCTTGTCCTGAAAATGACTGCGACCTTTAAATTAGTCCTTGGTGTAGAGGATGCACCAAGTGGCTCATTTTTATTTCATTAATTAAGTTACGTTAGCTTTAAGTTACATACTGAGAACACCTTTGTCCCAGAACTCAAAATTTTGGCAATGGAAATGGATGACCTTTCTCAAAATGCATCATACAGAACATAGATGACTTTTTTTCAATGCTGCAATTGTGTTGAAACACATATTTGAATATTAGATTTAATTGTAACACTGGAATAGCAGTCATATTAGAAAAGTTTTAAATTATTGATACAGGTTTGTATTATTAAATAACGATTGTATTTAAATTACTGGTTGGTGAGTAAGCACTATTTAATAGGTAGTTCAATAATCTTCATTAATAGTTGTTGAAGTATTCTATAACTGCCACAAACAATTGCCGTCTTTATTAAAATTATTTGCAGTTAACGAAATTTCAAAATCTTATTTCTGTTTCCATATATTTCAGACAATGTATTCCACATTAATTAAAGGCTTCCTGTTTGCCATTATCTTCAGAACATTTTCATAGTTACATTTATTGTGAATCTGGCTGTCTTACAGTCTTCTGTTCTATGTAAGACTCTTCCAGAATAGGATTTTTCCTTACTTTTTATGCAAATAAACATTATTCAAGTTTAGATGGTTCAATGTTCAGTACATGGGATAAGTAACTGTTTTTTATGGAGCTGGAATTAAAGGTATTTTTGAACCACATTTTGGCATTTGCTTACGATTATAAAATTTGAAATGCCTTTTAATAGCTTCAGTCTCCAAGTTTTCCTATACTTATATGGAACATACAAGCTTTTTTCATCCCAGTAGAAGTAAAATACTCACCCTTAATTATCTTAAGGGAGAAAAAAAAAGCCTTTCTTCTGAAGTTTTATGTTACCACATACCCCTTAAGATATGATCAGGCAGAAGTCTTTGACTTTTCTTCTATATTTGCCAGCCCCAGGTCTCAAAGGATTGTAAGCTTTCAACTCCATTTAATTTCCTAATTACTATTTAGATAATTAAATTGCCCTTACTGTTCTTGAGTGGCTCTGAGTAGGAATTACACGGCATTTTAGAAATGCAGTCTGTACTTTCTTTTGAGAACCAGGGTGATTCTATCCTGTCTGTTCATGTTTTAACAAAGCAAAGTTCTATGTTGGAAATGTTACTAATACTGTACGCAGCCCAGCAATCTAAGCTCAGTGTCCTGTGTATGGTGAACTGTTAAAATGGCATAATGTCCTTGTAAGTACAAAGTGCATCTGCGGGAGACTGTGATTATAACGTGTGCAAGCCATTATATGAAATTAAGATGTCTATTAGTTAATTTTCTTAGCAATTAAATCCCCTGTTTGTTCATAACAATATACTGAATTATATTTCAGTCTCATCTTGATAACTTATCATTGTTAACATCGTGAATTAAATTCAGGTCTGCCACCACAGAAACCTTATTAATTACTAATTGCTTTACATTTCAATTATTTTCTGCTTTGAGTGACCAGAAAGTGCTAAACACCTCACAAACAACAGCAAAAAAAATATTCCAATCACACAGATCCAGATAAAATAAGAGCAGTATTGTGTGGTAAATAGAAAAATTAAGAACATGGAAGAAAGATGGAGGCAACTAGAGCTATCAGAGAAGACATTCCTCCTCTCAGGGCTCTTAACAGACATAAATTAACAGATGAGCTGCATCTCCTACCACCTCCACGCATCTTTCCCATCCCAATGACAAACAGAGCTGTCCTGAGGTAAGTGCATTTGATACACTCACAAACGAGCTTCAGCATCACCTCAGTTTTGAGTTTGTCATACTGAAGTTAAACAAAACTGGAGTCATTTTACCATAAGACAGAGGATGAAGGCTGTGGTGGTTCTACTTATTATCAAGCAAATCAGAGATCCATCCATCTGGGGAGGCAACACTGGTCAGAAGGACATGGAGGAGTGCTAGGGGCAGCAATAGTTTTAGCCATTTGATTTTAATCCACTGCTCCATGATTGTCAGTGGTCTCAATTAGTCTAACCACATTCCTTGTGTGGTTTTAAAAGTCCCACACCTTAAGCAAAATGCATGTCTGCTTCTGCATGGCTCCCTTACAAGGATTTATAGACCTCAAAGATCATAGAAGTAATTTTGTCTTCTCTTATATTACACAGATGTTTGTAAGAAGTGCATGTTCACACATATAAACATTCTAGGCATTCTTTCTTATGCTGTTTAAGGGTGATAGATATACAAATATTTTCCTAGGATTTTAGTAGCCTATAGTGTGAAGGGAAAATATATGTTAAGAAACTGTCTACAGTATTTTCTGTAGAAAAGCAGATTTTTTTAAGAGTTTTCAACTCAACCTAACAAATAGGTTTTGCATGAGAAGTTTGATTAATTATGTTTTCAAAGCATCAGCATTCCATAATAAAATAAAGAACTAACTTGTGGTTTCCTGTTCCTTTTCTCCCAAAAGAATGATGTGATTGGGTTGCACCAGCTATTAAGCAGCTGAAAATCGCCTGCGATGTTGTATTGAACACAAAATAAAGGGTTTCAGTAGCAAGGGCTCCAGGGCATTCTGTAAGGAGGGAAGATATGAGCCACGTTGTGCCATTCCTGCATGCAGGAGCAGGACCTTCCCTGAGGGATTGCAGCCCATGGATGATCCTTATTGGAGCTGAGGAGCTGAAGGAAGCAAGGAGCAGGCAAGGAAAACAAGTAAGAAGCAAGGAGTAGCAGAAGGATATCTTTGTGCTATAGCCTCAGCCTCCTGCACCATCTGTTGCCCCGTCACCAAGGTGGGACTGAGTATATGTCACAAAAGCAAGGGAAATTTAGACTAAGAAGAGGAGAGGAGGGGTGTTTGGTTATGTCTTTTTCTTTTCTTGTGGCAAGTTATTTGTATGAAAACAAAAGCCAATAACGTAAGGCAGTACAGCAAAGCAGAAAAAATAGTAATTACAGACCCATATTTCTGGGTGTATATTATTTTATCCTTCTTAGGATCAAAAGAAAAACTCTAATTTATTTCAGCAGGATTGAGTTTTCTGTAGTCAAATAGAGCTTGTCACAAACACATAAAAATAGCATATTACCTAGATTTGCAATCTTTCTATATAGGCTTCTTTCCTATTCTTTTTTTATAGCTGATGATAAGAGTGACTACAGAAGTCAAAAAGAGATTAGTCAAATAAACAAAATTGTATTAACAGGTGCAGATTTTTATCAGAGATATAAATATTAAAAAATATAAATCTTCTTGTCTAGAGAAATAGTAATGAGTAATCAGCTGAATTTTGAAAATTATACTGAATGAAAAATCCAGTTTAAAACACAGATCATCAAAAACTACCCATTGTCAATGGTACAATAAAAATTTCCTCCACATAAATATACTGAACAAATGTTACACCAATTTATTAACTTTCACATTTGGTCAAAGAGTTAGGAGGTACAAATTTCTGATATTTAAAATGCCAAAACACTTAGAAGCCTTTGATATGTTACTTGAACTGTCAGTTGAAATACGTGAATTGCACTTTTGAAATACAGGTATGTGAAGTGTGTGGTTGAAATAATGTTAAGTGGCAGTGAATAGAAATGGTATTTGATTATCTGTGATGGTTTTTCATATACAGAAGTCATTCTGTAGCAGATGGAAAAGTGCTAAGGCAGAGGTTGAGTGTGGAACAGAATATCAGATCAACTTTCTTGTCCAAAAATAAAATCATTCAGTGTAATCCACTAGGCACTGGCTTGAAAACAGTGAAAATTTGACACTGGGATCCCAGTGCTAGATTACACAGAAAACTAATTCAATATCAACTAACCCATGCCAATTCAAAGTTGTTTAACAAAGAGTGATGTGTTAACAGTAATGTTTGGTGTTGAATCAGCTATTACCAGTATGCTGTACTCCTACTAACACTAACCTTGCATTTGCTGTTTTCTTGAAGCTGGTCTAAAACCGCTTTAACTTTCAGATGCTTTAATACAACTGTTATGTGACTGCAACAGACCGAGATCAAATTCATATCACTGTAAGAACAGTTATAAATTCAATACTATGATCCTAAAACCATATTTGAGAAGCTTCACCAAAATCTATAGTCAAGAAGAGATGATGATAGTTGTTAATCTTTTTTTGTATTTTACATTCAAAAGCATGTCATTGCCCATTTCCCACTTTTTACTCCTTAAAAACTTATCTCAAAGTCTTCTTGTTCCTAACACCAGAAATCAAGATTTAACTCCTTTCATGTAGAGCAGCTGTAGTTCAAAGAAAGCCTTTCCTTGCCCAGACCTGCAATCTGCAAAGTCTTGAGAATATATTTAGCATATATTGTGTTACATTACATTTACTTTAGGTTTCATTATGTTATGTTATACCATATTACATTACGTTATATTATTATTAGGTTTTTTTTTATTTTATTTTTGTTTTATTATTTTTTTAAATAAATTATTTCACTTAAAGGTGTCAGTATGCCAATATTTGCTTAGGCAAAAAAATTAAAAAAGAATATCAATGACCAAAAACAAGCAGCATTAGTATAAGATAAAAAATTATTATAACATAATTTCTGCATGTGTTTGCAGGTTTATTTCACTTAGTCATTACCAGAGCTGATGTTCATGTTATGATGGTACCACTGTGTTTCTTTTCAGTTGAAATCTATTACTGTATGTATGAACGAGAACACATTGTCCATTTTGTGTACAGGGAAAAAATTTCTCTGATAAAAAAACCTAAACTATTATTTTCAGATATGTGAATGCATGTATTCACATGTTTATATGAGTATATTTTTAAATGCATGCATTTTATTTAGCATATTGTGCAGATAATGCCAAGGTTGCAGGTTTGATCCTGGTAGAGACCATTCACTTAAGAGCTGGACTCATTGATCCTTGTGGGTCCTTTCCCCCAGAATGTTCACTCAGAATATTCTGTGATTCGGTGTGTTTCTGAAATTTTCCATGGTTTGTTTTGTTGCTTATATTACTTAAAATCCTTATTGCCATGTCTGAAAAAGATTACATAAAAATCTGGAGCAGCATAAGGTAATAGTATATCTATATAAAATATCAGAGCTAAATACTAATTTTATATAACATTTTGAAATAATTCCTGTAAATGAAAAAGCCAACATACTACATCACACTCTGTTTGAGGAGGCATTTTCAATAACTTAAGGTAGATGTCAAAAATATCACAAATGGAAGTACAAGCTATCTGTACTAGTCCTCTGTTATCTGCCCAAAATATGGGAAGCCAACATCAAACACAGAAAATTAATTGAATTTTGGATTGCTTTCAAGATGTTTTAGTAATGTTCTCAGAATGCACTAAGCATCTTTATCTTTCAGAAGTCGTATTTTGATTGATTTTCAGATGCAATCTGGTCAAAAGTATTTTGAAATCTATGGAACCTTCCTATTTACTTCAGTGAATTTGAGCCAGATCCATATCTGACAGCAATTTTTAAGATGATTAAAACTAATTTTAAAACAGTAAGTGCAATTTAAAAAAAAATCATATGAACTAAGTATTGTCATCTTTTCAAACAATAGTGCAAAGCAACCCACCAATTCCCTCATAATATAAACAGCAATATGGTATTATGGAAGCACAAGGGAATGCTTCATTTGTAATTCAGGAACAGTGTGTCATAACAACTGACACACTAAGTCCAAAGAGTGCCAGCTATATACATATCTATACTCATATGTACTGCTTTCCTGTGGTCAGTTCAGATGTAGTTAGAGCAATTATGACAAAGGTAACTGGTAAGAACAGTGTGGTCATCTAACAAAAAAAACCCTTTTATATATATTGTGATAAAGTTCAGATTTTTGGTTTTTTCCATAAAGTTCAACTATGTCCTAGAAATAAAATCTTTTAGTAAAACTTCAGTAAAATGCAGATATATTTTAATATAATCACATGTTTTAATTGGTGGTTTCTTAGGTAAGAAAAATCATTAGATTAGCTAATTGATATAGAGAAATTGTATTATAAAATTTCAGAGAAATCTGAATTCATTCAGTCAGAGATTCCCCTATTATAGAAGATACCAGCACTGTAACACAAACGTGAATAAAATTATCAAAATTAGTTCTAATAGCATCTATGGGATGCTATTTCTGGTAACCAGACATATTGAGAGAAATCACAAAGCTTTAATTATAAAGTTGCAAAAATAACATGTTTAGATAATACCACATAGTTTGACAGGAGAGAAGAGAGGGGTGTATGTTACATTTCTGTTTCATTTTCTTTCAGCTTTAATGCATGTTTAATTATATACAGAGACAAGTATATACACATTTATTTATTTATTTATTTATTCCATATATATACAGGCCAACTCTGTTACCAAGAGATGAAGAGTGTATTGAATACTGTACCAAAAAACACCGAACTGAGTAAAATTAACTTTTAAAAAGTAGTCCTGAAAAACCAAAACCAGAAAAATGGGAAGGAAAATAAGGACTCCAGTAATCTATCTGAGTTGGTGATTCACAAGAAACAAGAACACCATTGGAAGATATTGTTACAGAACAGAGTATGCTGTAAAACTTTCTGGCCTAAACCCAGGTTTAGTAGCAAGTGTTGCCACAAAGCACAAACCACAGGAAACAGGGAAGTCTGATTTAAGGATGAAAAATGCTCATACTCAACCAAAATTGCTTTAAAAATAATGACAGCTTCCATGATCTGAATAGTAATTTTCCATTTTTTAAACAAATAATTTTAGAAAGTGTGACCACAAGGTCACAATATTGCCTGATCCCATAAAATATTTAAAATTAATTTCATTTGTCTGCTTTCTTTTCTTTAATAATTAACTTGGAATCATCTTATTGACTTCACTACGTTCCTCCCATGTTAGCAAATCTCTGTAGTGGTTCAGTATGAACCACTCCACTGAAGTGGAGAACAAGTATATATTGTACTGGGCACAGTTACTATTTTGGGTCCAGGAGTTCTGTGATTGCTTTAGAAAAGCCACATTGCCATGCATATAAGGATTTCCTCTCATCAGGTCTCCTTTCCATAAATCTAGTTCTGCAGTTACAGCTCAGCAACACTGGCATCATTTTCCTGTCGGAATCCTGTGCAACTTATCCCAATGGTCTCTCTTAAAGAAATGCACAAAAGACCATAAACTAAAAAAACAATAAAATAATCCAACTATAAGAAAAAATGTGGTTATCTTTGCTCATGAAATTCCACAAGTACAAAAGACAAGTCCCACACTTGTGAGGAAAGATCTTTCATGGAGTACTAGAGGCTGGGACTTCACTAGCAGGGAAGAAATCCTGCTGAGAAAGATCTGGTGGCACTGCTAGACAGCAAGCGGGTATCAGCAAGTAGCACAAGAAGACAAAGAACCTCCTGAGTTATACTAAGAAGTGGATAACTAAGCAGTCAAAGGGAGGTGATTATACCTTTCTCTTCAGCATGTGTGAGACTGTATCTGGAGTCCAGTGTAAAATTTTGGACCACTCAGTCATTGGTTAATGGAGCAAGTTCAGGCAGAGAGTCAGCAGTGTGGTCAGGAGCTGGAGAACTTTGACTGTGAAAAGAGACTGAAGGAGCTGGAATGGATCAGACTGGAGAAAAGATGGCTCTAATCTCCTAGATGACGATGAGGTCATCAAGACAATGGAACTGTTCACAGGGCTCTGTGATGGTAGGACAAGGTACAGTAGACAAACTGGAATGAGAGAAACTTTATCTGCAAGTGGACAGTCAAGCAGTGAAACAGACATTGCAGAGATGTTGTGAAGTCTCCATCTTTGGTGTTTTTGGGAACCAGCTGGATTAAAATTTGAGTAATCTGGTCTGACCTCAGATGTGACCCTGCCATGCACAAGAAGTTGGATTTTCAACATCCTGATGACTCCCATAAACTGAACTGTCTATGATCCTAAGGGTGCTCATATTATCACATGGTAAAATAGAATGAAAACTGTGAAATCACTGCAAGGATTATAGGTTCTTTTAATTAAAAAGTTTACTTGAACACTTAGAATAAAAAAAAAAGGTCTTGAAGACTGCATTCAAAACCTAGATAATCAGAATCTTCCCTGAGGTGTTGTATAGCCCTGGGAAGACTCAAAACTTCTAGGAGCTTCTTTAAATTATACAGCCATGCAACTAAATTGTGGTACGGCAAGAACCTCATTATTCTCCTTAACAGCTAATGCTGAATACTTGTGATGCAGAATATAAACATAAACTAGACTGAAACTGCATTTCCACACACACGATTGAGAATAATTAAGCTTAAAAAGATAAATTTTATTACAAAGTATCAGTTTACAAAAAGAAGAATGTATGAAAGAACTACTGGTTAAAAAACATTAAATCAAGAAATTGCACTTTTTAAAATTATAAGATACATACAAAACTACTGTATGGTCTTCAGCAAAAGTTCAGATTGAGTAGATGTGTTTGGAGGAAGAAATTGATAAAGTCTTACTGTATTATGCATATACAAAATACAAATAGACGGAAATAGGAAAGAAAATATTAGTAAATAGCAAACATCAGGCCTGTTATTTGCGTAAAAAGAAGACAAAATGTCTTTTATAATTTTTTTTCTGAAAGCAGAATAGTTTCACTTGAAGAAATGCTGTGTATCATGATCAAGAAGAATATGTGTAACTTTATTTCTTTTATTTAAATAATTAGATAAACTACTTTTAAAATCAATTTCTCTTTTTCCAGAGGGTGAACAGAACTCACAAAAAAAGCAGTACATTCCTTCTACTTCACAGGAAGCAAGGATTACCAAGGGCAGTTTAATACATGTAATTATTGTACATGTTATCAGATAAGAGTCCTAATGAAGAAAAAAAAATATACATAAACTGGTAATGTTTATTAAGAATTAAGACAGAATCATTTCCTTTCACTTTAAGAATCCAGACCTTGCAAATGAAATAATACATTTTTCCCTCTTAAACATATTTCTTGTAGAAAGGAGAAGCACACAAACCTCAATAATATATCCAAATTAAAACCAATATTTTTACATAATGTCTTACAAGAAAGCTTTATAGATGTGTATGCAATCAAGGGTTGTTATCAGTAATTCTTAACAGTGGCTATTTATAATATGCTACAATTTTTTTCCTTTAGTGTGAAAACCTATTCATTTCTTACTGAGGTTAGGCAGTAAGTTCTATTTCCATCAAAAATGGGACAGATTCACTTTTTCCAAGTTAATCTGGTAGTTGAAACTAAGCTAAAACTTCATTTGAATTCAACTGATACATAGGAAAGAAACAAAAATAAATATAAATCAAAGTGAAAAAGAAATCACAAAGTGAAAAAGCAACTACATCGTTTCCCTCCACTGCTCAATTTTCTTTTACAGATTTCTTTAACTCCTTAATTTGTTCAGTTGAAAAAGGTCTCAGTCTTACAAGCAACTTTCTTTCTCTTCCAATGTCATTTTGTCTTATTTTACATGTTTTTTTTACCTTTTGACAGAAATTTGGAAACATAACTAAGTGCACAAGTTGTCTCACTGGCTTGTGAATATTTGCATAAATTCACAACTTTTACTGAAAACTTTCCTAAGCATATGCAGGAAGGAAATCTTTGTTCATGCAAAAATGAAACAGATTCAGTTTTCCTTCATCATATTGCTGACTACTATGACTTATTATCTATAAATAGTAGCCTTTACTGAGATTTCACCCAAGAAGTTAACGCTAAAGTTTCTGTATAATATGATTTTATTATTATATTGACAAGCCAATTTGCAAAGTTAAAACCAAGTCACCAGAAATAAAGAACATTGGAAATTTTACAATGAAGTTTAAAAAAATAACTTATTTCTTTATAGAAATAAATATAAATCCACTGGAAACTGGAATTCAGATGAGGGTAAATTTATACATATCTAGCCCAATTTTTCCCTCTTTCACAAACAAGAACAATTTTGAATAATTTTAAACCTAGAAACTAGCCCTCAAGTGTTGGACTAAAAATACAGTGTCTGGAAATTTTAATTTTTTTCTTTTCTCGCAGCTAAAAACAGTGCAGACTGCTGCATGCACACACGCACATGGGCTAAGCTAATAGATGAACAGCCATCATGTCTTTTGCCTAGAGCAGTGGTTTCCAACCTTCAGGCTATGCTGAGCCAAATCAGCTCTTTCTTGGGTTTGGAAAAGCCTGGCAGCAATTATGGGACTCTCTTGTGAATACTTATACATAGGAATGAGATTTTTTTAATAATATATATACAATAAAATCTGAAATCTATTCTACATTTTTCAAGCGGAAGCCAGCTTATTCTTTTAGATATGCAGCACTTGAATTTAGGTATAATCTTTTATAAAGGTTGCAGTTAGCATTAAAAAAAATGTTTGGTGTAATTATATTCAGATTGATAAGCCTAAAATGTTGTATGAATGAATGACATCTTGTAAGCTGGGTGAGGTTGTTATTGTGATTTTAAGTATGTTCTTCATTTAATCTTTCCTCTAGTTTTGTTTTGGGGGGTTTCTTTGGTGTTTTGTTGTTGTTTTGGATTTTTTGTTTGTTTTGGTTTGTTTTGTTTTTTGGTTGTTGTTGTTGCTTTGGGTTTTTTGTTTGTTTTGTTTTGTTTTTTGGTTGTTGTTGTCGTTTGTGTGTTCCTGAGATACTCTCCTTCCAATTGCTGGGGACACTTTCAGTTTCCATTAAACCAAAAGAAGACAGATGTGTTTATTACCTCTGTCCACAGTGTTTGTCATCCTTGCTTAAAGAAAGTTAGCAGCGTCAGGGAAAGTCAAGCAGTATTTTTCAGTTTTTAAAATTTGAGTTTTGAGTTTCCTGTTCTTTCTTGGACTTTCTTTATATATGCTTGTTGCTTGATTTATTATAAATGAGAAGAAATTAAAGGTTCCCTATTGTGACTATTATTTCTTGGACAAAATTATTTCATACGTTGCTAGTCCTCAACAGTGGTCTGAGATGAAACTAACCGGCATGTGGTCTCCCTGGTTTTCCATTATTTTTCTTTTTAAAAATAGGGTTATATTTCCCCTTTTTTAGTCAGCAGGAACTTCACTGGACTGCCACAACTTCTCAAATACAGATAGACAGTGCCACTTCTTCTGGCAGTTCCCTTAGGACCTGCATTTGCATCTCATCTGGTCTCGTGGTCTTGTGCACCTTCAGGTTGCTTAGGTGGTCTCAAACCTGATCTTCTCCTTCAGTGGGAGGTTCTTCATTCTCCCAGCCCCTGACTTTATCTTTTGCAACTCAGTAACTGTGGCTGGAATTCTTGCTGGTGAAGATCAAGGCAAAGTAGTCAGTGAGTACCTCAATCTTCTCCACATCCCAGGTAACCAGAATTCCCACTTCCTTCTGGAGAGGGCCCACATTTTCCATAGTCTTCCTTTCATCACTGATCCACCAGTGGATCAGTGGAAGCTTTTCTTATTGCTCTTGATGTCCCTGGTCTGATTAAATTCTATCAGGGGTTCATCACTCCTGGCCTAATCCCTGACTGCTTTGACAATTTCTCCCACTCTGTATTCCTCCCAGGCTACCTGTCCTTGCTTCCACCCTCTGTAGGCCTCCTTTCTTTGTCTGAGTTTGTCCAGGAGCTCATTGTTCATCTATGCAAGGCCTCCTGACATTTCTGCCTGACTTCCTCTTTGTTGGGAGATATCACTCCTGAGCTTGGAGGAGGTAACCCCTGAATATTAACCAAGTTTCTTACACCCCTCTTCCCTCCAGGACTCTATCCCATGGTACTATACTGAAGAGTCCAAAATCTGTTGTTCTGAAGTGTAGGGTAATGAGCTGGCTCTGTGCTCTACTCATTGCCCTAAGAACCTTGAACCCCATCACTTCACGGTCACTGAAGCCAAGGATGCCCTTGAGCTTCACATTCCCCACCAGCTCTTCCTTGTTTGTGAGGATAAAGTCCAGTATGGCACATCTTCTCATTGACTCTTCTATTACTTGGAGAAGGAAGTTATCATCAATGCATCCCAGGACCCTCCCGGATCTATCCAACAGAAATCAGGTTGCTTGAAGTCCCCCATTAAGGCCAAAGTTTGTGAGCATGAGGCTACTCCTTTAAGTCTGTAGAGGACCTCATCTGACGGGTCTTCCTGGTCGCATGGCCTGTAGCAGATCCCTGTTATCTGAACCTGTCCTCCCTTTAATCCTGACCCGTAAGCTCTTGGTCAGCTCCTCATCCATCTACCAGCAGAGCTCTGTGTATTCCAGTTGGTCATTGACATAAAGAGCAACACCCCTTTTCAATCTGTCTTCCCTGCCTGTCTTTTTTAAAATGCCTATATGTTGTGGTGGTTCCAAGTCCCCAAAAACCTTTTCCCCCCACTAGGAAGCTGGGGGCCGGGGACTCCCCTGGGGCAGAGCCCAGGGTGGTTTACACTGTGAATGGGCTGGGCTTCCCGGGGGTTGGCTACCCTGTCCCCAGCTGCTGCTCTCCTGTCTTACCATCTTTAGGCTCCAGAAAGTACATTGTTACTCAGTACTTGATTGTATCATCTCCTTGCCAGTCTTCCGTTCTCCTCCCCCTTCCCCTCCCAGTTGGTTCCAGTCCCCCGATCCCTCCCTGGTTCCTCCCCCGAGCCCGTCAGTGATTGGTTTGTAATCCCTCAATAAAAGTCTGATGCAGAAAGTGCCCCAGGTCTTTCGCCTGGATGCCCGGAGAGCTGGTAACACTGCCTTACAGTGTCTCTGTTATTCCAGAGCGAAAGAATCCTCCTACAATACTCCAGCTCTTTGGTTACAGTGGCCACCGTAAAGGCAGGCGCAGCCTGCGGCAAGGGGCGTGAGCCCCGACAGCAGGGAACCCGCTCAGCTCGGGGACGCTGGCTTGTAAATGCCATGGGGCTGCAGTCTGAGACCCTGGTGCGCAGCTGGCCGGCCCACACCAACGGCCACACCTATATTCTTCCATTTCACCATTCCAGTCATAGGACCGTCCCATCACATATACATGATACCAATAAGATCATAGTCTTGCAGGCACGTGTGCATCTCTAATTCCTCATTTATTCTCCATGTTACATGTGTTTGCATAGAAGTATTTAATTTGGGCCCCTGATGAAGAAAATTTACTGGCTGAAGAATCAGGAATTACTTTATAATGCTCTTCAGGTGCTCTCCTGCTGACCTGCATCCCTCTCCAGGCTTTGGGCATCTCTTGCTGGCACTTACATCAAACAGGTAGGAGTAGGATTGAGGTTCCCTTCCCACAGTGAGTTTAGTTTAAGTCCCTCTTCACCAGCTTGGCAAGCTTATGACTTAAGATGCCTCTTCCCTTCTCTGATGGACAGATCCCATCAGCCTCCAGTAGACTAGGTGTTAAAAGTGAGCCCCATTGTCTAAGTAGCTGAACCCTTGATGGTGGCACCCATTTGTTGAATTTCCAGATTCAAGTGATTCTTTTAAATCCCTTTCATTTGACCAGGAGGATTGATGAAAAAACTACCTGTGCTCCAGAGTCCCTTACTGCCTCCCCCAGGGCCTTGTAATCCTTCTTGACCCTCCTCAGACTGTTCCTGTCTGTATCACTGTTGCCTACATGGAAAAACAGCAGCAGATAATACCTAGTGAACTGAATGAGACTTGGTAGTCCCTCAGGGACATCCTTTATACAAGACCCTGGTAAGAAGCACAGCTCCCTGGAGACAGCCAGGTCAGCAAATGGATGCTTCCATGCCTTTCAAAAGAGTGTTGCCTGCTACTCTCACCCATTGCCTTTTCTTAGTTGCACTGGTTGTGCAGAGTGAGCAGATTGGGCTGCCTTGCTCAGCTCCAATATTTCTCTGATGGAATGGGTCTTTCTCTTCAGCTGCAGAGCAGCAAAGCAGTTCTCCAAGGGCACCTCAGGCTTCAGGGGAATTCTCTTCCTCTTGTGTGTCCTTGCAAGCTGCTGCCTCCTGGCAAGTCTCAGCATTCCCATGGGGTTTCCCTGGCTCAGGAAACCCCCATTTGTGTGCTGCAATGCCCTTCTCTGCAGAGAAACACACCTGCTCCAGAGCTGTTTGCCTTCGTGAATGAATATTCGACAGGATGGGATAAAAACCAGTCAGAAATTAAGCTCCACAGGGCTCCTAGCTGATTTACAACTTACTTTAGAGCCTTATTTTAAAACCAAGAAATATACTTATTCAACAACCTGATTAAAGTACACAGTAAAAAACTGGTATGTACATCACACTATAGACAAAATGTCTTTCCCCTGTGACTGCCCCTTTTTAATTTCATGCCCATATAATTTCTTCAAGAAACACTGATTATGTACTCTAATATGGTTCAGTACAGATAAATCAGTTTAATTAACATTTTCTCAGGCTCAAAGTAAAGTTCTAATGTATATTACAGATATTCCTGAAAACAAGCAGCCCAGTAAATGTGTCACAAGCCTGAATTTGTATCTGTATGGGTTTTGGCTGAGACAGTTACTTCTCTTCATAGCAGATTGTATGGTACTATATTTTAGATTTGTTAAAATCTAAAAATGATGTTGATAACACACCAATGTTTTACATATTGCTGAAGGGTGTTTACAGAGGCCTTTCCTACTTCTCACACTGTCCCATCAACAAGTAGGCTAGAATGAGGAAGTCCAAGGCCCATTTGAAATTTAATCTGGCTAAGCATGTCAAGGATAACAAGAAGGCTTCTTCAAGTACACCAATAGCAAAAGGAATACTAGGGAAAATGTGGGCCTGCCACTGAATAGAACAGGGACCTTTTCAACAGAGGCTGCAGAGAAGGCTGATACTGAACACCTTTGTGTTCACTGCCAAAGCCAGGCCTCATGAATACCTAACCCAAGAGACCAGGGAGAAGACCTGGAAACAGGAGGATTTTCTCTTTGTTCTGGAGGATTTGGGTAGAAACCATTTAGTCAAACCTAACATCCACAAGTCGATGGGCCCCAATGGAATGCATAGAGTGGTGAAGGAGCTTGTGGACTTCTTTGCTAGACTACTCTCATTCACCTCTGAAAGGCTATGGTGATCAGGAGAAGTGCATGAGGACTGGAAGAAAACAAAGGTCACCCCAGTCATCAAAGAGGGCAAGAAGGAGTACCCAGTGTACTTGGCAAGTCTTTTGACACTTTATCACCCTGGAGATATTTAAAAGCTGTCTGAGTAGTGTGCTTCAGGGGACCCTGCTTGAGTGAGGAGGTTGGACAAGTTGACTTCCGGTGATCCCTTCCATCATTACCCATTTTGTGATTATGTGTATTTTTGTTATTTTTGAGTCCTAAAATTAGTGTACATTTTATATTCATTCTCTAACTGAAATTCTAATCTTGGGACACTCCTTAAAACAATGTTGATACAGAGATTGACATGGTGTTACTATTATAAGAAGCTGCTTATTTTCACCAGCTTTTAGTCATTGTACTCTCATTTTCCATCCTGAATGCCTTTCTGTGGTTCATTTTTCTATCTGTGTGTTTTTATCCTTGATATTGTATGGTAGGATTTCCCCATACAGTGCCAAGTCAAAGCATTTCTTTTATATATGTAACAATGATCAATGCTTCATTCTGAATACCATACAGAACGTAAAATACTTATTAAAAGATATGCCTTTTTCCTTCCTTCCTGATTGTTATTTTTTTAATAAGAGAACTGCTTCTTATAGAAATAAAATAACCTGAACTGAGTATTTAATTTCTTAGAGCTAGTAGGAAAAACAAAGGAAAAAAAACCCCACACAAACAAAATCAACTCATATACATAAAAAAACTATGTTGCCAATTGAATCTTATTTAAAAATCTGTTGGTGTTTGCTTACATCTATTGCACAAAGGTTCTAAAAGTCAAGCAGAATGGAAGAAAACTATGTGAAATTTGTTTGAAGGAGTATCTGTTCATATGTCTCAGAACCCTAGCCATGTTTCCACCTGTGCAGGAAACAGATATATTACTCATATTTAAGGGCTTGCATATAATAGAGAGGCAAGATATCACTTAGTATTTAATGTGTAGTAACATCTTGCCTTCGTGGCCTGGTTTCCACATGACGCAGCTTATCCAACAAATACAAAGTAGATTTCACTTCCCTGTAAGGCAATGCCTTATAGCTCCTACCAAACTCAGAATGAAAATAGGCAAGTGACACATAATCGGTGAATTTCTGCCCTGTGAAAGGTGACAGCATCAAAACTCTGTTGAGTTCAGAACTAAAACAAATAGCCTTCAAAGAGGGCCAATATTCCATATGGGCTCAGTCTATAATCCAGCTGGAGGTAGAAGTCAGGAGTTTTCATGCTAGAGGCAAATGAAGAGCTGCTGATCAGCACTGTCTTTTCTAGGAGAGTAAATGTTTCCTAAGCCAAATTCCACCTCAAAGTAAGTAGGAACAGATGATCACCCTAGTTTTATAAATGTGTCCACCAATAACATGAACTGGATTCCTGTACTCATTCTGAGTGTCTCCCTAAAGAGTATCATTGTGATAACGTTCAAAGTTGAAAGTGGTTATGTGCATGACCGTCGTACATTATTTACTGTCAAAATCAGTTTGAAGATGGAAATTATATCCAACTATAGCACATATAAATACTGATTAAAGCAGATTGCATAGTCTTTCAGTTTAATAGCTAGGTTGTGTACCAATTCTAACCCAACATCAATTTACAAAACAGAAGCCTCCACGCTTTAGTTTCCCATGTTATGGGGCTTACTAATGATAGTTATTGTTCTCTCGGAAGTGCAGGGTGGAATTTTCAGGTTCACAAGGCCTGTAGAGAATATCTCAGACATAACAGCAGCCACTTGGCTATTGGATAAATCTTGAATCTCTAGCAAATCTTGTTTGCTCTTTGTTCGTGAGATACTTTTTATGTGCATTTCTTCAGCTGAATCTTTTCTGCAGACTCTGAGGGTATATGCAGACAGAAAGACAAGTTTCATCTTGGGCCAGAAAAAGTATATGTTTAAACTCTTTTGTTCCAGATGTACTATTGGACTTATGTTCACTAGTTCTTCAGGCAAAAGCACTTTCTCTCTTTTTATCTGCCCAGAATCACAACAAACTTAGTTGCATACATGTTCAAAGAAATGTCTGCAATGATCCAGCCTAAAGACTGATTCTATATCTATAAACCTTGCAAAGACCCATACATCACCTTATGTTTCTGCCTTAATAAAAAGAATGATTTTTCTCTTTCAGTCAATTTTCTAGCTTACAGACTTTGAGGTTTTCTTTTTTATTTTTTTCTTTTCTAACATGTGTAGTGCTTTAAAATATAATTTAGTGTTCTCATTCATCCATTTTCAGTTTCGTTCTGCTCCCTCAGGGTTTTATTTTTCTCTCCAACTTTATCTTTTATTTTTTACACAACTTTGACAAGTACAGTATTAGAAGCTTCTTTTTAAGGAGTCTTCCAGTCTAGAAACCAATCAAGACAAAAGAAAATCTATATTTTGCAGATCATTTACTGTGCCTACACTGTCTGCACACAGAACAAATATAGAAGAAAACATTGCTCCTGAGCAAATGATGAACAGCATGACATCATGACTCGTTCCAAGTACTGACATTTGTTAACATAGTACCCTTCCTACAATATTGAACTGCTTACCCAGTTATTTGGTTTAATAGGAATATAAGGAGACATGCAGACCCAAATTCTGAATAACAGATCTTTAGGAACATAAGAATTTCATGGTGAGTTTTTAAAATTGGAACCCTGTTGTTTCAGCTATATTCAACAGTCATAATAATTTGGAGTGTTTTCAGGAACACGCTTCATTTGGAATCTGATGCAGAGAGATAGTCAGGGAGCAAGAAATACATGTCAGGTATAAAAAGTAGTTTCAGTAGACTAGAAAGACTCCTACAAGAATAACAAAAACAATTAGCATTTTAACACATAAACAAGAAAAGAAAATTGCAAAAAAGGAAGGCTAAATAATGGGGGATTTCCTTAAAAAATAATTTAAAACAACAGACTGAATCTGAAAACAACAGTATTTCAGACAACTGTGTTGCATTTTCTTTGCCTTACAAAGAAATTAGTCTCTTTCAAAGAAATTATTTTCATATATTAGTTTAATAAAATATTTCTCTTTTCTATTTTATTTCTTCAAATTTGTTTCAGTGTGATCACTGATACATTCCCTTTACCACGCTTCCCATGATGCAGCATTAGCAAGAAATCAGGCATTTATGCCATTTGGCTTCATTAACACCATTTGCAATCTATGCACATTTAATATTTTCTCATCTAGTAATTGGTATCTCTTTTTTTATATAAGGGAATTTACTTGTAAAAATGGACTTCCTTAATTCTTAGAATTTGTGGGCAGTTCTGCTAAAAATGCCCCTAATCTAGGAATACTGCAGAAGCAGTGCCAAGCACTGACACTAAGGGGCAAGCCCCTCCACATTATTGTGGAACATGTCAGATGCACCCCTCAGCTCCAAAAGAAATTTCATCTTCCTTTGCTTTTCCTGAGGGACTGTGGCTGTGATAAACTGACTAAAAGTGGCAAAGAAGTTCCCTCAAGATTTCAAATGATCTCTGTATCAGGGTGTTAAGAGGTAAAAGAAGCAACAGAAGAGAGATTTATTTAAAATGCATTTCTAATCTATTTCCTTTTCCTTTTAAGGGAACAAAGAAAATTAGTTTTGTGCTCTGCCTTTCTTATACTTTTGAGCTCTTAATTTTTCTCTTTGAGAAAGCAAATCCACTTGGAACGCAATTCTTCTTCCTCTCCATATCCTACTCATTTGGCTGCCAGAACAAGGAAAATTTGATTCTGTCATTTGAAATGCAGCCCAAAGAGAACACCCAAGGTCAAATTTTGGAAGGTATATAAACAAAAAGAAAAAAATACGTAGCAGTATATGTTAGTATGCATAGTATGTATTAGGATGTATGTTAATACACATTTAATAATATCCATTAAAGATTTTTTCTTCTGTGACGTTTAAAATGTTCCCTTAGAAACATACTGCTTAAATCCTGTCTTGTACCCAGTGCTCACATAACATTCTTTGCTATGGCTAAGCTTATCCATTTGCTTGTAGGTACTGAAAACTTCTCAATAAATATACACTTTGGTTGGAGAAGCATTCTTGGGGTAAACCAATTTCAATCAGGTTAATAAGAAAAAAGGTGAAAACAAAATGGTGCTGACAAACACTTCTTCATTCTTTCCTCTTTTAAAAAGAAAAAAGCAAATGAAAAAATGAAAGACTGAAATACTGTCTTGTGGCAAAAAAATAATGATGCAATATGAATGCAATAAAACTGCTGCTAACAAATTTGTTGCAAGCGCAATGTTTAAACACTCCAGAAATTTATAACACTGAGAAAAAAGAGAGAAGCATGAAGGA
Source organism: Eopsaltria australis (assembly GCA_034509425.1). Taxonomy (NCBI): domain Eukaryota; kingdom Metazoa; phylum Chordata; class Aves; order Passeriformes; family Petroicidae; genus Eopsaltria; species Eopsaltria australis. The sequence goes on from JAVTVJ010000009.1 coordinate 6,724,956, forward strand.
TGGAACAAAATACACATTTAGTGGGAGTGGGGAGATTTTATGTGTTTGTTTGTTTTCAATTATATATAGTAAACCTAAATTTCATTTATCTTATATTTAAAATAGTATTTATAGGGCACAAACTCACAAGTAATAATGACTGAAAGTCATTTAAGATTTAAATTTTTAAACTGTACTTTAAATACTAAATTGACCATCTGGTTCTTTAGAGATAAATGTATTAACTGCATGAATTTACTTCAAGCTAGTGTGTAATCTAATTTCTCTAAGAAAGAGCCATGCAAATGTGGGACAAGGAGGACTTGTCCAAGTCTTTTTATTTTTAAGTGTGAAGAATGCCAGGGTAAGGAGGTTGGAAAATTTTGTCAGTATATTAAGCATACCTAGTATTCTCTTTGAGAAGATCAATTGTTAAGCTCACCAACTTTCTTCTGTTTAATACACTGGGAATATATTTTCTTATGTTACATACTCTTTATCTGCAATATTTCTGTCTCTGTTTAGACGAGCATTAGCTGAACAAACTAGAAGAATTTGGAGTTTTGATCATGGTTTGGTTTGCACAACGCCAAGTGTGCTGGCAACAGATGGAGTACACCTGTCTCAAAGGGGGAAAAAGGCCTTTGCACAGGAGTTAGCAGACCTCATTAAAAAGGCTTTAAACTAGTGTTGAAGCAGAAAAGGAATAAAACCAGGCTCACTAGATACAGGCCTGGGGGAGGCATGCCAAAGCTTGAGGACGGTGTGCTAGAGCAGTCCTTCAGTGTGCCATCACAGTGGAAATAGGGGATGGGGATCAAGGCAGCCATGAAGACAAAAGGGTTATTTACATGTAAGAAACCATGGAAATGACTGATAATAATCACACCGGAAGTAGGCTTTCTCCCTTCAAAAAGGTGGTGGGATCAGCAACCCAACTTCTGTGCATCTACTCCACTGCACACAGCAACAAACAAGAGATCTGGAAGCCACTGCACAGAAGGAAAACTATTACAGACATCATCACAGAGAGAGGCTGAGCCAATTCCCACAACCAGAATGCTGCAATGAATAGCTATAAACCCTTCAGAGGGCATGAGCAAGGAGGGAGAGGAGATGAGTAGCCCTGTATATTAGGGAGTGGTTTAATTGTTTACAGCTTAATGATGGTGTTAATAGGGTTGATTGTTAATGGGTAGGAACCAGGGGGAAGGACAACTAGGCAGATATCCTGGTGGCAGTCTGTTATAGACCATAAAATCACAATGAAGAGGCAGAAGAAATATTTGATAAGTAGCAGGGAGAAGTGACCTAACCACTAGCCCTTGTTCTTGCAGGGGGTTTAAACTTACCAGATGTCTGTTGGAAATACAACACAGTAGAGAAGAAACAGTCTCAGTCAAAGAGATTCCTGGAACTGTGTCAAAGATAACTTCCTAATACAGCTGGTGAATGAGCTGGCTAGGGAAGGCATCTTGCTGGTCCTGTTGTTTGTGAACAGAGAAGAACTTATGGGAGATCTGAGAGCTGCAGGCTGCCTTGGGCACAGTGATCATGAAGTGAAAAAGTTTTCAATTCTCTGAGAAGGATGGGAGTCAGCAAAAACTGCAGCCTTGGACTACCAGAGGGTAGATTTTGGCTCATAAAGGAGATTGACCGAGAGGGTCCCTAGCACATTAATCCTGAATGGCAAAGGAGTTCAGTAAGGCTGGACATTACTCAAGATGAAATTTAAAGGCAAAAGAGAAGGCTGAACCAATGTGCTGAAAGATATGCCAATAGGGAAGAAGACTTATCTGGCTAAACAGTTGCTTTCTAACTTAGATGGTTGTGTTGAGCCACCAATGGTTTTGTCTTCCCAAACCAATTTCTTTGATTTTCTCCATAGCTGTAGTCAGTTAGTGGCTTTGCCTGGATCATTAAAAATTTCTCTTCACTTCAAGCATGCTACAGGAATTAAAATTAACCATTCACTTGAGCTTTGTTTGTTTCCTAGGAATACCTAAATCATAAGAACAGGGTAGAGCTTTGGATTAAACATGCCCATACCAATTTTATGTGCTTTGTTTTCCCAGCTCATACAAGAATGTAACTGGTAATCTAACTCATAAGAGTTGGAATTGCACAGATATAGGCAAGGTCACACTGAATTGTGTTTTTTATTACTGGATGAATAGTGAAATATGTTGCTTTTTTTTTTTTTTTTGCAAGCCAGATAGAGCAGAGTTCACAGAATTTGCACAGACAGGTTTGAGAATTAATATTTTAAGAGTCATGATAGTGTATTTCTAAGTCTTGCAATAATCAGGAAGCTTTTAAGACTGTCTCAAAGTAATGGAGGATAAGATATGAATGCTTTAAGCAAACTTTTTACAGACTGCATTTTATGCTAGAGGTTAAAGAAATCCAAAGCTGGAAATTACCCAAAACTAAAATCCTTCAAGTAAAGTGCTCCAAACTCTTGGCTATTTTGTGTAAGATGGGGAACACTTTCAAAATAATTATTAGGCACAAAATAGAGCTAGATTTTAGGGTCAAATTCTCATAGTATATGGCTCTTAGAATTTTATACAGGTGAACTGAGACTTTAATAATGCCCTTACCCTTGCTGCTCAGTTCACAGACCACATGAGAAGCGATTTTTTTCTTATATCTCATACAACAATGTTGTCAACGAACTCTTGTCCCTTCAGAAAGCACACACTTAGGTAACTTTTTAATAAGGTTTTTGTTTTTACTTAAGTTGTCCTTTGTTTTCTTTTGATGCCTGAAGGATTTTTCTGCTTTTCTTCTAAATACTTCTTACACTGTTCCCTATATTCACAAGTATTAGCATGCATACTTGTGATGCTTTAGGTGATAGTTTAGCCCAGTTTCATGGTGTTTAGTAGGCCGGTAGACTAAACACCCCTGAAACTACGTAGAGTTAGAAGACCAAACACTCTGTTTTCGTGGGCCCTCAAGGTCTCCTAGTAGGACAGATTTTGTAAACTAGAAGTTAGCCCACCCAGGCCCCTTATTGGGCCCTCCTGGTAGATATGCTAATGTGTAGAGTCTTTAATTGTATACAGTTGTATATATTGGGGGGGGACAGGGCTTTTGCGACGCCTTCTACCTGGATGGCAGAAGCCATCGAATGGAATCCTATTAAAATACCGAGGTAAACAACCCCCAACCCTCTAACTATGTCTGAGCCTTTATTTCCTAAGGCCAGAAAAAGGCATCACTTCATGATTTTCTTCTGGTCATACTGGTTAAAGAAAGTAGCAATGAAAGAATGCATGCTCATCCCTCTCGTACTAAATGCAGAGGCAATTATGTGTTGTTGTTTTACAAAATTCTTTGTTGTTGCCTGGAATTTGAATTCTAGGCAATTCTTTGTTGCTTATTGAGAGATAGAATAAGGACAAACAGACGTTGCTTGCTTCAGGGTGCATGTTTTTATTAGAAATGCTTATCAGAGCACAAAACCTTCAACCATGAGAGCACAAAGGAAAGAAGCAAAGGTATATACATGTATAGTTAGACAACATAAAAATAGTGTGTGAGAGGGGGACATGATTTCACAGGATAGACATATTGAAAAATGTTGATTTTCAGAGTAGATAAAATAGCTAATGTATCCCTTTTCAGAATCAAATAAAAATCAGGTAAAGAACTGTGCTTCATAGATGATTCTCTGTAATCTGTGGAGATTTTCATCCAGACCACAGAACTCGCAGCTTCCTAGTGATTCCTTTAGTCTTGCAGCCAGGCTCTTTTCCAAATGTTTTCTATCATGCATGTCTAGATGCTCCAACTGAAGGAAATGAAGTTGCGCACTTAGAGAAAACACCCAGAGAAACATATGAAGACCACAGTATAAACACAAGAGAATTTCCTTAGCTGGGTGACCACTGCTTTATATAACCCTTGATTTCATTCTACATCCAAAATTTGAAGTTATGAGAAATTTTAGTTAAGAAAAATAACAGACCATAGTGTTAAATTTATATATTTAATAAATTATTAAAAATGTATTAGTGGAATTTTAAGATTAGAGTTTTAAAGGTGTAAAATTAATACGTAATTATCATGTACAATAATACATTTTTATGACTTTTCTTTAAAGTAGAAAAATAGACCATATATTCTCAGTTTCTCACAATGCAAGATAGAAAGAATGTTTACAGGGATTATGTATTTCTAAAAGATTTACTTCTACAGTTCTAAACTGTTGGTTTAGAATTCTAAGGAGAAAGACCTAGTTATCTCTATTTTTTTTTTTTTTAATATTTTATTGTCTCTCCTATTTATTGTTAGCAGAGAGCTTACTACTGGAGAGTCTAAAAGAAAGGTTACAACCTTTACAAAATCACGGAGTGTCTAATGCCTGTAAAATAAAGGTGTCAAAGTGAAAATCTATAAAGCAAAATAAAAACTACAGCAAAATAGACTAGTTCAAAATTTGGGTTTTTTGTTTGTTTTGCTTAAGAGGAACATTCTCCCTGCCTCAATGATTTTCCCAGTTCTTACTCTTAGCATGGTGAGAAGAGAGGTGTCACTTTTGAAAGAGAACACCAATATGCAAAACAGTCTTTTGGCTTATGGTGGAAAAGATTGAAAAATACAGCCACACTGGGCTTCTAATACTACTTCCTCTTCCATCTTTTGCATTTCAATTCTCTTGCTTCCAGCATAAAACCCAAAAAAACCCTCAAAAGCAGTATAGGGTTCTTCTCAGAAACAAATTTTATGTAGTCATTATATCTCTACTACTACATCTAGGATTTATATAAATAATTTTTAAGGCAGGGTAAAGACATTTGTTCAGTACAAAATCAAAGCACTATACTTTTTACTTTTAGATCTAAAACAAGATCTGATGATGTCATGATATAAACGATATGGATCAGATTTCTACTCCAAAGCATAAAGCCAGGTGGGGGAGGGAGAGCAAATCCACAGGTATTTTTCAGAATCGAGGCTCTAGTGTGAGTGCAGTCTTGAATTTTAGGTGCCAAATAATTGTCATCAAACTGTACTTAGTAACTACTGATTAATGCCTAGAAATGGTTAACCTCAAAACAAAATCTAAATACCTCTAATTCTTCATTCCTTTAAATATTTAACTTAGATAAATTTCTGATTGCATGGGAATAATAATAGCGATAGTGGAATAATAATAATAATGATAATAATAATAATAATAAGAAGGATAATAGTAATAAATACCTACCTACTTCATGGACATCAACAAGGGAAAGTAATTGATTTCTTATAGTGGTTTTAATTTGCCTATTCGAGCTTTTGCCAAACACCAGCACATTTACCAAAATTTATCTGATTTTTGTTGTGAGATGAGGATTAGGAGTAGGCAAAGCAGGCTTAAACTTTAAGAATTTAAAGAAAGCTTATCAATAAACCTAAGACAAACGGAAAAACAAGAAGAACCAGAACAAAATCCTCAGAATACCTCTCCTCCCCCCACCTCTCTGTTTCTTTCCCCCTGACAACGCACAAAAAGACAACACTTTTGACTTTCAGTCAGTTTACCACCTCTGAAATAGTCTTTGTCTGAGGTCATTTAGGGAGAGAAGTCTCTTTTGTTTATACCATGGACTTTCTGTAAGAAAATAGTTTTTTATGGGTTTCAGCCTCACAACCAGCAGCCGCCTGGAAGAAAAAAATCTGTTTATTGTGGAGGATCCCTCCCACACCAGTAGCCTTCCCACAGCCACTACGGCGGGTCATGACAGTCCACGGGGTACCCTTTTAAGGATGAACAGTTCAATTGTAGCAACAAAGAAAAATCCCCTTCTTCTGTGTCTAGCAACACAGGTTCTCCTGGTAACACAAGTTCTCCAGCATTCCCCAGGGCAAGGGTTCTGAGTCACAGCCTCTTCTCTGTTTCTGTTCAAGTTTCTCATTAGGTTGCATTTACTTCAGCATCTGCTTATCTCTGTACAGGTGACTGCAGTTAGAACATCATATCCCCCCTTTGGACTATTTTCTCATGTATTACAGGGAATTTATTAGGAATTTATTAGTCCCAACCATGGTTTCACAAAAAAGTTTCCAGCTTCACTATTGAAGCACTTCTCACGCTCCTCCCTCTAGGCACTGGTTATGCTTCCTTCACTGACTTAAAGTCTCTATGCTGCATTTCTGTAGATGTCTTCACTTGTTCCTCTCTCTGTACAGGGAAGGATGGGTGTCTGAAAGTTTAGTCCAGGCATGGAGAGGGTTAATCTCTCTCTCTAGGGCATTGTGATGATCACATGGTCTTTGCCGGGCTGTTTGAACAGGTCCAAGCTGGATGGCAGAAGCTCTCAGAGTCTCTGTGCCTGGCTCTGCGGAGCTGGCTCGGCCTGCTGGGGCCATCTGGGCCCGGGGTGACAGAACAGGGCCCAGCCCAAGTCGGATGGAGCCAGCCCGGCCCCTGCCTGGCCCGGAGCAGGGGGGCCTGGCCCTGTCTCGTGTAGCTGACATGTTGGCTTGGCTGAACTGCATCTGCCGAGAGCTCAGGCAGGGAAGGCCCAGTCTCACCAGAGAGAGAAGCAGAGGAGCTGCTTCTCTCTGAAGAGCAGGAAGGCCAAGAGGAAGAACTCTAAAGGGTCCTTTGCTTATATATGGTTTCTTCCTTGAAGGCGGATCAACTTTTAATTGGTTGGTATGCATATCAATATTCAAAACTAGTTGGTTATTGGTTCTCTCTCTTAGGAAGGAAGTTGTATTACTTCCTGCAGCTTGAATAACTTCTAAGATTGACAGCTCCTTGGCCAACCCAGGACAATCCTTCACCTGCGATGGGACAACCATGGATGTACAGATTGGGGAATGAGATGCTGGAAAGCAGTGCCGTGGAAAGGGACCTGGGAATCCAGGTCAACAGAAGGTTGAAAATGAGTCAGCAGTGCCCTGGCACCCAGGAGGGCTGAGGTGCATCAGGCACAGCATCACCAGCCAGGCAAGGCACGGGACTGTCCCGCTCTGCTCTGCACTGGTGTGGCCTCACCTTGAATATTATGTGCTGTTTTGGGCTGTCTCATTCCTCCACCTCAGTGGGATGGAGAGAGAAAATTAAATATCTCATGGGTCAAGATAAAGACAATTACTGTCACAGGCAAAACAAACTTGACTTGGGAAAACAGAATGGAATTTTTAATTTTGCTTTCAGAAACTTCACCACACCCCTTCTTCCAAAACTCAGCTTCACTCTTTCATTCCCAGCTCCTCCCTCTGAGCAGTGCAGGTAGAAAGGGAATGGGACTTATGGTCAGTCCTTAACAGTGCCTCTCCGTGGATTTTCCTCATCACTTTTTCACCCTCTTCCACTCTGGGGTCTCTACACAACTATAGTCTCCTCAGAAATTATTGACAAGCTGTTGTGTGGAGTCCCCTAGGGCCTCCAGTGTGGGCATATTGCTCAAGGATGGTTTTCTCCACACACTGTCTGGGAAACACCTGCTCCAGCATCAGGAGTACCTCCTCCCTTTCCTTACTCTTTGGCACTTATGTTACCAGGGCTTTTTCTCATGATGTTTTTTGTTTTTCCTCATTCCTCACTGTTCTCTGTGTTTTAAACATGTTTTCCCACAGGTGACACCAGCTTGTCTGAGGGCTCAGCTGTGCCCTGTGGTGGGTCCCTGATGGAGCCAGCTGGAATCAGCTGTGCTCAGCACAGGGCAGCCCCAGCCTCTCCTCACAGAGGCCACGCTGCAGCCTCTGCTGCTGGTGCCTGGGCACCTGCACACAGTTCAGTTCAATGCACCAAACAAAGCACATTCCAACAATATCTGATTCTTACTTCCTGAAATTTGAGCACTTTTATTCCTCTCCAGGAAATTATGCTGACACTGCTCTCCTTTCAAAATTAAGTGCAATCAAACTTATATGACTTTCATGACAGTCAAGCTTTAATATTAAATAAGTAATTAAGCAAATAAAAGGAGTAACTAGGCAAGCAAAAATTTGATGTATTTTCCCACTTGAAAATTTATCTGTCCAACCAGTCATCTCAACCTTCCTTACTTGATACATGTTTGACAATAATTGACACAAAGACCCCTATATTTGGGACAAAGCATATACCATGTATTCACTCTTAGCTCAAAATTAATTTTTCACAATGGCAAAACTGAGCCCCTTCTTTTGAAAAAGATATATATTTACACTTACTGGAATCTGATGAAATCACTAAGAAACATTTTAAACAGATAAGCAGCTGGTCTTCAAACTGTTCTGTAAATCTACTTCAGAATTGAATAAAACCTGAAAATTTAATACAGCAGGATATATGTCCTGCAGGATCAGATAAGTTATTTCATATTATTTTACTGCACAACTAATGCATAATGTAAGATACTGCTAAGGAAAAAAATATATTCAGTAAACTTTCCACTTTTCATTGGCAACTCCTAATATGAACTTCTTTCTTGACATTCATGGTGACATTAATAATTTTATTTCTACAGAATTATATTATTACATGATAGGTTATAACTATAGTGTAACATATTGTACAAAAAACAATGGCATATGTGATTTTGTTATGCTGTGAGAAAAGCTGATAATAGCATCACAAAAGCGTCTTTACTTTCACTTTTGGCAATTATACATATTATACATATTATGGTGCTCTAGCCAGCCAAAGGGAAGAAATGCACAGAGCTTTCATCAGGCTATGAAAAAGGTGCATACTTACAGTCTGACATGTGGTTTGTGATTTGAGTAATCTGTTCTTAAGTTACAATTATAATTATACTGGATGAGCACAATGTCAATCCAAAGATGGACAGATGGGTTTTAGCTGGCCTGGTTGTAGGGAATAAAGGAGGATAATTGCTACAGTTTCCAAATATTGACCTGATTGAGAGATGCTGTGTTGGGTTATTTTAACATCTGAGAAGAGAAATGTACAAAATCTGATGGACTGCATTACTTCCTATTGCTACTTTCATATGTAAAGTACTATATATTATCTACAAAGTTAAAGAATAGCTACAGTAAGTGCTATAGAGTTTCCCTAGATAAAACAATTTATCAAATTTCAGGGATGCTGACAGACTCAGTATAGGCTTACTATCTTTGAATTAGCTCTCTGTGTCCCTGCTGTTAACAGTGATGATATTCCACAAAGAGTTTCTTTCTCCATAATCAGACATTTAGTGGAGCTGATGTACAAATTTTTTTTTTGAGAGTGATAGCTTTTATACCACTTTTTCATCAGTTTCTGCCAGAATGAGGTCAGTTCGTGTGTAGAAGAGTGAACAAGCAAACTGCTGTCCCCTAAAAAACTGCTAAAAAAAAAAAAAAAGAGAGAAGAAATCTGTGCCTTACGTTTCTCCTGAGTCCCAATATAATAGAAATATGTTAAAATTTCCAGGCTAAAAGCATAAAGAAACATGAAACTGAGATCAATTCTGTTATGCATTGTAATGTGATTTTTGATTATGAGATTTAATTTTTTTTTTGGTTTTGCATCATTATATTAGTTCTTTTAGTATCATCAGCCTGCAACCACACTATTTGCTGGATTAAAATATCAATCATATTTCTGAAGCAGGTCTTGTTATTTAAATGTTGTCTTTTTCCTGTCCCTTAATTCATTTCCTTTGGGTATGTAATTTGGTAGCTGAAGTAAATCAGTAGTTGTGTACTACCAGGGTAATTAGGTTCCTATGAATTCTCTGGTCAATTGTTTCCATTATTCTAATATTTTCTGGATGTTGCTAATTCCCAAGGAGAACACTGAACTTGTATGTTAGTGTCTGAGAAGCTCGTTGAGATCTTTTGTTTACATCTACTGTAAATTTATCATGGTTAGATCTTCACCTCTCTGTTCACAGAAATGTCTCTGGGTGAACACCCTAACAGTACTCTTAGTTTTGTTTGGGGTGAGACACAATCACCCTACTTTGTTTTATTTGAGTCTTTGCCAAGAAGTCAGAGAAAATGTTTCTGTATTCTCAAATAAATCTCCTTGCTCTGAAGCAGAGGGCTGTAATTTGATAATCACATAGCACATTCAGCTTCCAGTGTTGATACAGTTTAGGATTATTACCTGCAGAAACATTTTTTGTTCCTTACCTAAATCTAAAGCTGCAGCTGAACAATTTAAGTGAGGTTTTCCACTAAGGAAATAATTACATGTATGTAATATTTTCCAAATATTTCTTCAAATCAAAATACAAATAGGCATTTGCTATACTTTCATGTGCCCTATAATTCATAGCAATATTGTATTTTCTTGGATTAATTACCAGAAATATTTTGTCATAATTATTGATTATTATCTAATTGAGAAACCTTGTACAGTAGAGACACTTGGGTACATTTATAAATTACAAAATTATTAAGCAATCCAGTTTGGGCATTTAAGATTATTCTTGGAGCAAAGACAAAGAAAACTTGATGGAATAGTAAATACTATGTCAGCTATGTCTTAACTTCATAGGAATGAAAGTTACCCTATTTTTTCTCTGTTGAGATTCATACTAAAAGTAAAGCAGAGGAAAAAAATCTGAAAAAATCCAACACAGAATGCTTTGTTAAACACCAGGTTAAGCTTGACTTCAGTGTTTCACACATTTATTCTCATTCATGTAGCAGTCAAATATCCAGCCAAAGTCAAGTGTTTATCATACAGGCAGGATTTACTGAGCCTTAAAAAGGAAACAAAATAATTTAACATATTTTCTTGCGCATCTTCTGATGTCTAACTTCAATAATTTTGGACACCTTTACATCTGATAAAAACAGATAATGAAGAGTTTCAATTAAATTTTTTGAGAAATGTATTTTATTTACTTTTTAAAAGTTGATACCTTATGTTTTCAGTTCCAAACTTGTCTTTTACTCTTTGACATCCTCTATACCACATAAAAGGATCAACAGTATGCCTTTGCCTTTTTGTTTTCAGAAGGAATGTAACCAAAAAAAAATTAGATAAATTTAAATTTCTAGCAACCATTTAATGTGGGGAAAAACAAATTGCATTTCTTTTAGGTTAGAATAATTTGAAAGAATTGTTCCAAGAAGTTTCAATGGGGCTATAATACATAATCTTAAATAAAGCCTCTCCAAAACGTATGCATCTTAGTTGTGAAATCCTTATAGCCTTTTACTCCACAGATTTCCACCTATTTATTCATGCTTCTTGCTAAATTGCACACAGCCGCAGACTATCTACTTATATTGCACATATAGGGTTTTAATTTTTGTCATCAAATGTAATGGGTGATTTGAACTGCTGGCTTGTGGTGAAAACATATTTTTAATTCCTCTTTTTACATATGGAGTGCACTGATCTAGATATTGAAAGAAAAAAGGACCTCCAGTATCAATGGCTATAAAACAATAAGGTAGATACAGGTTGTTTCAGCATCTCCATTACACCAGGTTACATTGGAACATTAGAGGATTTATAGCTCTGAGCAGATAATTCTCCCTGGATTTCAATGTGGCTGGCTGCACATATCTTTGTGTGAGAAAGCTAAACCACAGAGAATTTCACTGTCCATATGAACTAGATTAAGAAACAATACTGACAATCTGAGAGCAGTCTGGGAAAAGAAAATGAATCAATGAATCTCTCAAGAGGCCAAGCAGGTTATAATAGCAACCACTATGAGCAGTACAAATTCTCAGTGATACTAGTAGAGAATCACAATGTGATAGTTTCACATACGAAATTAGTAAGTAAAAGAGACAGAGTGCTATTGGTTAGGAAGCAAACTTTACAGTGTTTAAGAACAGTCAGAATTCATACACTTCAGTACATTAAAAAACAAGCAAACAACAGGGAAGAATTATTTAGTGGATGACAAGAACTTTTCACATTTTTTTGGTGTAATTGACTAAAATTAAATTAAGATGAATAAGTTGAATAATTTGAACTAAATCAAATCACCATTCTGCTGCTAGAAACTACTAAATTATAGAAGACTAAAACACTAATAAAGCAGTTCAGTCTCCCTGTTACAGCAGTAAAACATTTTGCAGAAAGCTGAACCAGAAGATATTATCTATCTAAAAATAATATAAATTGTATTACTAGTATCAGTCTTATACTTAAAAATAAGTCAATATAAATAGTCACATAATCATAGAACACAGGACTTCCTTACAACTAGACTAAATTTGTATTTAAAGAACAACAGTGATAAGGACTAAGCTAGTTAAGGCATGGGTTTAAATGTGAAAATATAAAAAAAACCCACAATGAATGCATTGTCAAGAAAGCAGCTGAATATTCACAAGTCAAGCAAAACACATTTTGAATTTTGCTATGGGTTCCTTGCCTGCCAGATAGATTAAAGATTTGGAAAAATAGGACTTCTTCAGGAATTTCTTCATTCTAGGTAGGAATACTGCTCAGTGTGATTCTGCCTAATATATTACTCCCTTGCTTCTCTTCCCATGTGCAGCTGTGATAGCCCTTGAAATGTTTTCTGTGCCTTCTCTCAACTCTTGCTTCTTTGTGGTCAAGATCTCGCTCAGAGACTGAAACAACACCCCACTAAGAAACACGAGTAATGCATTGTAGTAGATTAGTTTCTCATTTAGTATTTATCTGCATAACGATTGTACCAATGTAGTGTTATGAAGACAAATCCCAACTAGATCTAAATAGCATCTTTTAGCTGCAAGTAGAATCTAACTTCAGATACACAGCCCTAAGTGCAGGCTCTTTTACTTTTATTCTTGCTGACATCTGTGCCAGTGTTAGTTAGGTATCCATGGCTGAGATAACTTATGTATTTCTTCATTGCCAGGCAATACTCTTGTGATATATACATTATTTCTAAAGTGGTACATGTCTAGATTAGCGTTAGCAAGACAATGAAGTCACTTTTGGGGATTTAATGTGTACTACACATTCTTTAAAACTTTATGAAACTCGTAAGACTATGATCATTATACCTTGTAAATTTTACTCACTCCTAAGAGAGCTATTTGTAAACCTTTCACTGATGAAATTCTGTGGCCTCTAAAGCAGTGGTCAGAGCTACCCGTTTGTTCATGGGATCTTTTTGCTCTGTCCACCACTAAATAACCATAATATTTCAAATTGCTTTCAAGTATTTGAGAACAATATATTATCTTCCAAATTACATCTACAATCTAAACAAGGATTAATTATAACTTGAATACTTACAGAATATGTAGCTCTTTCTTTCTGTCCTTCAATTCTCTTGCTACATTTTGTACAAACAAAATAGTGCTTGGCTGGTATTTTAGGTGTGATCAAACATAATTACTGAAGAAATACCTTGTGCACAGTTTTATGCCCTGACAATGAAGGAAATAATTGTTACAAGGTCACACTTCCTTTCTTACTGTAGAAAAAGAAGCTGTCAGTGTTGCCAAAATAGTACATCTTTTGAAATATTTACCCTATGGTGTGAAAATGAATTTATTCTCCTGTCTCTTTATTATCCTTGATATGATTTGACTGGCTATGTTAAATCAGAAGTTACTTGTAGTGAGAAAAAAAAATACAATGACCTTTTCATTTTCTTAGGCAATATTTTTTCTTTTTCCCCTTTCCCTAATAAAGTAGCAGAAAGTCATACTTTGTTCAAAAATTAGACCTAGTTCAGTAAATTTTTACTTTTATCTTGTTTCTCATACATATACATATGTATAACCAATCTTCATGCCTCAACATTTCATCGTGCTTATCTTCACAGCAGTTCAGTAAAAGAACACTATTTCTGCTATACAAATGCACAGAAAGAAAAGGGGCCAGGGGGTGCTTGACAACAGCTGTCTTGGTATGGGCCAGTAGTGTGTCCACGTGGCCAAAAAGGCCAGTGTCATCCCGGACTGTATCAGGTGTAGTGTGGCCAGCAGGACCAGGGCAGAGGTCCCACTCCTGCCCTTAGCACTGAGGAGGCCACACCTCAAATTCTGTGTCCAGTTCTGGGCCCTTCACTTGAGAAAAGACATTGAGGGGCTGGAGAGTCCAGAGGAAGGGAATGGAGCTGGGGAGGGGGTCTAGAAAACACCTTTTATGAAGAGCAGCTGAGTGAGCTGGGGTTACTTAGTCTGGAGAGGATTGAAAGCATATAAACTCAGTGAATATTTCTAATAATGAAATATATTCCTAGAGAGAAAATGTGTAATAAGAAAGCAAATGACAATATTCTTACAAACTGGAAAAAAATAGAGCCACACTGTCAACAGGTAGATATTACCATCAAATAAAGCTATGTGCTAATTTGCACTAGCTAATACATAACACTAGCTATAGTGTTATATATATTATAGATATAATCTGTTGAACATAATAATCAAAGAAATAATTTCATTTCAGTTTAATTATGAATTTTGCAATAATTTTCCAGAATATATTAATTGATTCTGGAAGCATGTTGCTTATAAAGGAATGTAAAATTTATTTAAACATTAGATGTTTGTTGTCTATTAATAATGCCACTTTATATATAAAAATATTTGTATTATCTATGACTGCAGGATAACCAGTTTCCCTGGTTATGTATTCAAACATTATTTTTACAGTCTTTCTGGGTTTACCCTGTTGGCTGTTTCCATGACATTTTACATTTCTCAACAAAAAATTTGATTGTATGAAATCTAGAATTAAAAAAAAGGAGAAAACATTCCAACTCAAATGGAAGATTAAACAGAATGTCTTGTTCAAAGGGGTCCTACAAGTCTAACATCAGTGCAAAATACCAAGTCAAAGTAGATTCAGTGATGGAGACATTCTGTAACACACAGAATGGTGTTTTGATGTGAAATAAATAAAGACAGTGTAAAGTAAAAGAAGCAAACTTCTCTTGCATTTTTTCTTTTTTCACAAGGTTAGAACAACTGGGATTACAACCACAGAGCTAAGAAAAAAGTGTTCTTAATAACACTTGAAGTTGGGTCTTGATGCGCCTATAAATTCTCGCTTTGAACAGCAACCCTGCCTTTCTGAGAACACGGAATATTCACGTTCTATTACATATTCATTAATTTAAAAAACCCACATAGAATCAAATGACAGTTTCTGATATACTGTTTGTCAGAGTTCTAAGATTTAGAATATCAACATTTTTACTAGACTATTGCAGGCCTTAATCCTGTTACGGGTTTCTCCGTTTCTACTGATGTAAAATGAAAGGAACTCACAGGAATCTCTTAAATTTATGTTTGGGAGACACTCAAATACCATGCCATGTGGAAATATTGATTTTCACATATATGGAAATGAAAGAAGTATTTCTTAAATGTAACATTTGCAAGAAAAAAAAAAGAGAAAAAATAGGTCTCAACACAAAGAGCCTCATTGTTAGCTCCTTAACATCTAAAAGTCAGTTCTCTGCCTCTAAGATTTGAATTTCTCAATTTGCATTCAAAAGACAACTTAGGAACTTCAAGAAAGAATCCATACAATCTGTGACCTGTTTAGATTAATACAAGCAAATAAGAAAACCTAGTGTAATAAAATGTATCTTTAGTTTTTCTAGAAAGTGAGATTAAGAGCCAGAATATTATTAGTATTTCTGTATCCAATTAATTCTTTCTGAACTATATTAAATTTTCTCTTTCACTGCGGGACAATGTTCTGGTAATAATAATTAAGAAAAGGCAGGAAAGAAGGAAAGGGAAAATATAAGTGGAAAGAAATTGAAAGATAATGACTATGTTCCATGTATATTTTATTGGATACCGATTAGGGTAACTTATTTCATTCCTATTACTGTTTATAAATGTAGAAGTTTCATTCTAATCTTTTCTCACTGAATGAGAGAGGACTAAAATTTCCTAGAAAAATATTATCTGATGGTTTTGCTGATAAAGTATCTCCCACTTTGCCTCTCTTTCAAAATAACCTACAGTTAATAGATATATGTATTTTCCCAGAGCACTGGAAAGTAAATTTTTGGCTATTCTTTTGTCCTGTTTCTTTAAAGGAAAAATACAGTCACAGAAATAATATACTTAAAATGCAGGTTAAATAAAATATTCTATTTTTTCCTTTTTGATCTATTTTTGTTACTTTAATTGGGAACAACTGCTGTACCTCTGATCAATTAAATAAGTATTTTCAAAATATCACTTTTTAAAGTCATGTGAAATACTTTTATTTGTACAGGAAGGAATAAAGTGGAGCTCTGCAGAACAGTTGGGAATCTTAGGTGTCATTGGAAAGTAAGGTGCTTTCATTATATTATATTATTAGAACTAAATTTACTCCTATTGTTTAAACTGAGAAACAAGGAACTAATTCCTCTGATTCTTCCCTGAACTAAATTAAGCAATTTGTGACCACTGCAGTTCCACTTTGCAGTCACTACTAGAATATATGAAATGTGGGACTGCAAAAAAAAAGCTAATTGGCTAAGGATTCCAAAGGATGTTGAGATGGCTGCCTCCAAGCTGTGGGACAGCAGGCTATTTCCTTCCACTTTGAATGAGGGTTTTGTTTGCAGGTAGCATGTCTGTCTTCACTTCTATTCAAAGACATACCCCAATCTTTCTACTGTAGTCAAATTTTTCCAAATTTTTTGGGCATGGAGTGAAATACATTTATTATCATTTTAATGAGGTTACCTTAGTATAAGAATTCAAGATTTGCCATGAGAGATTAGATTTCATGCTACCAATCCCACAACCCTTACTCTCCTTCTAGACAGAATCAGGTGCTTCAGAGGAGTCATCCATAGTGCAAAATAATGTATTCAAGACATCTGAATATAGAGACAAAAAGATGCAGGTAGAAATATACTTTTCTACAGAAAAAAGGAAGTTTTTTAAGGGTTGATTCTATTTTAATTAAATTTATGGGATTTTTGCAAGACAGGAATTTACTGAAACAAACATTCTGAGTTTAAGACATATTTGAAAGGAAATACAACTTTGTGAAGGTTAGTTATAACAAAATATGGTTAGGAAGATTGTATCCAAAGTAATTGTCATCGAGGAATGGTGTATTATCATCCAGAGTAATTCTTATGAAATAGAATTTTCATGCCAATGTAAGAACTTAATGTATACAAAGAAAGAAAACAGAGAAAAATATAGAAGAAAATTAAAAGAAAAGGAATGTTTAAAGATCGTTGAAGATGCCTCAAATAGGCAGTAGAATTGGGTCTAGAAGTTGTATGAGTGACTTGACAGGAAGTATTCAGATAGGAGCCAAATATGGAAAAAGTATCCTTCAGTTACAAAAACAGGATTAGTTTCCTCAACAAAGCAGAAATATGCTCTACCCTCCAGGGTTGTGGTTGCTTCTCAGTGAACAAGTTAAGCTAAACTCAATAAAAAAGTTTTATTCAGTATTCCAAAAGGAAAATACTCAGCATGATGGCTCAGTTTCAACAGAACGGACGATGGCTATTTGTACTTCATGATGATTATAGCCCAGATGTATCTGCTGGGACTATAGGAAAAAGTTAGGATTGGTGTCCTTAGTTCTATCACATCAATCTTCCATTCTTGGAAAAGGGTAAATATTCTGATCTCAAGTAAAGGAAATATCAGGAATATACCATTCATATATATATATATATATATTCCAAAAGAAGTAAGAAAGATAATAAAGCACACTCTTATTAAGCATATTTTTGAAAAATATATAGAGAAAAGAACATAAATTACACAACTTAGTTCTTGCTCTGTTCTTTTAAGAAAGAATTAAGGGAAGTATTTTTAGTTGAGTAAATATCACTCTTTTTCTCTTGTAAGGCCAAGCATTTACAGTGGAGCTTCTAGCCAGGCATAAAAAATGTCTTAGCTTTTCCAGCACAGTCTGTAGGAATAGAAAATCAAGATATATCTCATCTTTAGTTCTTTGGATTTCTTGAAGTATTCCTTATCAAAGTGATAATTAGGTATGCGTAGTCCTAAAATTCAACTAGAAAACAGGCTTTATTTGTTAAATGGGGGGAAATGTGTTATTTCCTGTGGGGTTGTATCATCAGTGAAAAAGTTTTGGATTTTTCACATTTGAAAGAGAACCTGATGGCTGTGAACCCTGACATTTCTGCCTTTTCTAACATGTCGTTCTGTAGCCAGATAAAGAATTATTTGCTCCCCCAGTGGGAAAAATAAAATGCTTATTCTGAAAATCATTAGCCTATGGAAACACACAGTGCTTATTTTGTAGGATAATTTTCAACATGGATCAAGAAAGGTCATGGAAAATAATGAACCACCCTAGATATGCCAACTCAGCTCCATATTTGGGAATCAACTGATCAGGTATACCTTTGGGCTCTAGAACCACTAGAGACCACCAGAGGGATGGACAGATTTTTCTGTACTTTTTCTGCACGATTTTGGTGATATGAAGTGCAGGGAAATGGCCCGAAGCTTGCTCAATTTATCCTCATTGAAATCGCAAGATTTCATTCCCTTTCCTGTAAGAAAATTCTTCCTTTCAGGAAAGGGAATGAAATCTTGAAATCACAGGACAAAGTGGAACAAACACTTTGGCAAGGAGATATGATCAAATCAAAACACAATTGAGAAAAAAAAAACCCAGAAAATTTGCAAATGCATTGTTTTTTCTTGTTTCGGAATTATTTTTTTTTCGATTTTCTTTTCTCTGGTTTCTTCTCTGTCTCTTTGTTTACCTTTCTTCCCTTGTTTAGGGATTTCAATGGGAGTAATTTTGGCAAGTTTTTGTGCTTTCAGCTGCACCTCTTTTCATCTGAGTGCATTTGGTTGTAGTCAGTCCATTTGCTAATTTTTCAGTTTTTTTCAATCGCATTTTGATTTGATCATATCTCCTTGTGAGATATCCCCTTGTGCATCAGGTTCTGTAATAAAGAATGCCTTCTTTTTAATTCTGCATTGCTCTTAAGGAGTTTTGGACAGTTTTTCAGCAATATCTGAACATTATCCATTTTATTTGTAATTTTAGTTATGCCTTATTTTAATTTTGTATTTTTTATTTACTCCTATTCTTGCTCTAATTCTGTCTTAAATCCATTCAGAGTGGTAAAATATTTTTCCTCTTTGTTGTTGTTTTCCTTTGCAAAAAATAAAAGGATTATGTTCACTCTTTGTGAAGTATCAAGTGCAGTAAAATGAACATGATACGGATGTTAAAGCAGTGGATTCTTCTGGACCTGTTCTGCTAGACAAAATCCAGTATCAGACTTCCACTGTGTTCTGAACTATATTCTATTTTTCTGTTATATGTACATTTTGACCTTCACCTCAGTTTACAAAAATTCATGCATTACATTTTATGAAGAAGAACATCCATAAGTTTTCCCTTTGACAAGCTTGTTCCTTTTCAGCAGAACAAGAGAAAACATGCAACATTATTTTAAATACTGTTTTCTTACAAAGATTATCTACAATTTAGTTTCTAAGTGTCAATGTAATCTTTTTAATAAAAAATTTTTGCAACAGTTCAGGCTTCCATGTTACACATACACATAGGGTAAAACAGAAGGCAAGCAGAAGGAATTGAAAGAATTAGAGACCATTTCTAATTCCTGTCTGAAGACAAGTCACTTTAGTTAAAGTGTAGAAAATTTTCTATTGTTGAAATGCTTTTTCTTCCCAGACAAAATGCTGATTTGTCAAACTCTGCTCTAAGATTTTAATTTCTCCTAAGGAGCTGGAGTGAGAGAAGTGCTTAAAATGTGGTTAGACAAAAAACCAAAAATTATGACTTATCCTTTCTTTGGGGTCTGTGCAGTGAAAGTTTATTTGTAAATTTAAAAAAAAAAGCAGTGGCAAAAGAAAGGTAACTGTAAGAATTGTCTGAATCTAAACTTTTGCAAATGAAAACTAAACATTCAGGGATGTTCAAAACAAGAAATATAAGTAAAAAAAAACCAAACAAAAACAACCCTCTGTATTGTTTCTTTTATGAAAAGTGAAATATCTCAGAAAGAAAACAGCTCAAGAATTAAACCTGAACTTGAAGGATAGTCTGTGTCTTTGATCCAGAGAAGAATAGACTGCTGTCACTTCATTGCATATTTATTAGAACTATTAAAATTCATGTACTTAAGGTGCCCTGATATCATCGATGAACGTGTTGAACCAATGAAGGGATGATAAAAAATAATTAAATCCATGCAACAAGAATTTATCCAGCGCTCCCGAAAAGGTTGTCCTACATGTCTAGTGATGCTATGGAAAGAGATTATTTTATATTGTTCTTAGAGAAGCAAGAAGCAACATTCTGTTCTCATTTTTAATTTCAATGTGTGTCCTTTCAAATACTTTCATCTTGTTTCATCTATTTTCTTCTGAGAAAGTAAAAAAGACAAGGAACAAAGAATTCAATACACAGCTATCTTCCATAGCCTCAAATCATCCTTACAGCACAGTGGCAAGAAATTTATCAAAATTTACCACTTTATAAGAATTATATATTTTGTTTGTTCATAGAGCTCAATTATTTGAAAGAGAAATATTGTGCTTTAAAGTAGCAGAAGTTTTTTTGTCAGATATTAGAAAGAGTGCTCAGGAAAGAAACAAATTAAAGAGAAAGATGTATAGAGGCCTTTAATAATCTGTCATTAATCTATGAATGCAGATTAAATTCTCTTTTTTAATACAGCTCTTTAAAATCTATTTTCTTTGTTTTATAGACCTCTCTGAAAATGTCTCCCATTGTCTACTTACAAAACCTTTAATTCATTTTCAATTAATAATGAATAAGCTAGTCAATTACTTTTTTCATTTGCAATCTACTTGATTATAAATTATACATGAAAAGATGATTCATTTAATATTTTAGCCCTGTTCTTGACTTATCTAGAAGAGTCACATAAAAGGTGTTTCATAATCAGTGGTGTTTTATAACCAGGGGTCTGTTAAAGATTTCCTTAAAAATGCACACTGATAAGATAGATAATGACAGAAATAATTCTCATATATTATTTTTTGGAGTTACATTTTTTACACAGACCATAAACGTAATTGTTTTACTTGTCTAGATTATTTTCCTTGTAGTTGCATCCTCTGAGAGATTACGAAAGTGTCCAGGTGAGTAACCTCACAGGACTCATTAATATAAACTGTCAGTAAAACCCAAAAAAATTAAGAGCTGGGAAGTCAATTGTTTGAAATAGGATTTCTGGTATCTTTTTATGGATATTTATTTGCTGTTACCATTCTCTAGTTACTGCAATCTTTAATTTATTAGACATTTTCTTTTGGCAGATTTTCATCTTTAACATTAGAAATATGTGCACATTTGATATTACATATTCTGTAAAACAATTAATACAACAACATAATAAACATATCTCTGAAAATGTTATAGAATTACAACATTTTATAAGCTTGATACCATTAATAGGTGTAGCAGTCCTTTTCCTACCAAAAGACAAAGGTGTTTTTAATTATTATTTCGTTACTCTGTTTTGTGTTTTTTTTTTCCTGAGAGCTTCCTCATTACAGAAAGATCCCACTTTCTTTGTCATGCTGAGCTTGTCTTTCTGCAGAAAGGAACAGATCCATGCCTGAACAACTATGCTAATATTTGTGGGCACAGATTGCCCCTGGAGTTGAGGCTCAGCATGAAAGACTGCAGCAATCTCAGCTCAGCAGGGAGTGGGAGTGAGCCACGGGCTGAATGTTTCGTTTCTGGTAGGATCTGGACTTCATCTACCAAGATGTGGGAGACTGAGAATATCTGACAAGGCAAGGAACAGAGGACTTTGTACAGATCAGTGGGTTCTAAGCATAATATCCTGTGTCTCCTCTTCATCTCAGAAAGAGCCATATCAGATGTGAAGATGGTAAATAAACACATGTTACAATGACACACTGAGGAATGTGAAAGTCTTTTTCCTACTACAAGACTGAACTTCCAAGCTATGAAATCAGAAGTCTGGACTTCAGTTCAGGCTCAGATCCCTACTTTGTAACAGGGATTCTGAATTTCACATATAACATAAAAGTCTAGTTGAAGGACATTCTACAAACCATGAAAACTGCAGCTTAAGAAACAGAAACTGAACCTAGAGTTTTTCAAATGAAAACTAAACATTCAGGGATGGAGACATTCTGGCTTTGGAGACAGAAATCTAGGTCTTCTGATGCACCAGAGACTCATCTGACACCTTCTAAGGTCTCTAAAAGCTCTTAGATTCTAAGTAGTGCTCTTAGTCTCTGGATTGCTCTCCAGACTCCTCTCCTCGGGGATGTAAACTCTTGCTAACAAGGTCTCAGCTTTCAAAAGTGTCTCATAAAAAGACATTGTTCTAGTATCAATACTAAATAAGCTCCAAAAATTCTGGGAACAAAACCTGACTAATCAGGACCTGGAAATTCACTTTTTAAACAAGTTTTAAATGTCTCTAGATGAACTATCTGTTATATTCTCAAACTTCATTATCTTCTGTCGTTTCCTTTCAAAATTTGGGAGATGAGCAATTTCATCATTCTGGAAGGGAATTAATATTCCCCTTGATCCTTTTTAATTCCCATCAAATGGAAATTTTCATTTTTAACCTTTTCCTCTTTCACTTTTTTTGCCACTAGCACACAGTTTAGATGTCTATAAACTGAAATGTTTTATTCTTTAAGTTTCATGAAGGATTAAAGTACAATAATGCTATTCTGCACTGAGGACAGTTAAAATAGTGATCAATTTTTGTTTTCAGTATAGTATACATATTTCCTAAGGTGAGGAATTCTCTGTAAATTTCTAAAGTCAAAGCAAAGTTGAAATAAGCCCTTCAAAGCATTTCCTCCTTTTTTTTTTTCCCCTAGTCAAAGATTTGATCATATCCTGGAGCATGAAGGTCCCATACTAGCTTAGGAACTAATTTATTGAGCTATACTCACTTCAACCCCCAAAATATTAAGAAATCAGTTATTGTCTGTCTCAATTCAAACACGTATTTTTTTAGCTTTTCAATAGAAAAAATTCAAAAATTCAGTAACTTAAATTATGCAATGAGTATTCAAAAGATAAATTACAGGTCAGTTTAAATTCCTTTATTATGCTGTCATTCTTGTTGCTGTTCTCCCTGGTGAGCCAATGAACCATGCCTCCATGCTGTAGATAGGGCAAACTCTAAATCCAGTCATGCCCTTTTCTTCAGTTTTAATATGCTGCTAAATATTTAAATACTTGTCTTCAAAAATATTCTAATTACTTTACACTTTGCAATAGGAAATTAAGCCATTTACAAAGGACAAACTATTAATATCCATAGTTTATTCTTAAAGGGAACATTGTTCCCTGCTTAGAATAGCTTTGTTACTTTCCTTCTTAGCAACCATGTACCCCTATCAGGATGAGTCTTCTTGCTTCTTCTTTTCCTTAGGTCCCCTTTAGACCTACTGTTTAAGAAGGACAAAGACAACTTTTTAAAATTCTGTTTATGTTCTGGGGAAATGTCACTTGTTTGGCAGGAATCCTAAACAGTAGCACAGCTTGATCCCCCTGCACAGCCCTACACACAGCCAGACCTGACATCAGGAAGCTTTTTCCATGACAGGCATAAATTAAGCTGAAACTTAGTTGCAAAATAACGGATAATGTTTTCTAGGTTGGACAGGCTGCATGTTCTTATATCTCTTTAGTGGGTCAGTCCCCTCTTCTGAACTTACCTTAAAAGAGATTAAAAAAAGAAAAGATACTTTTAAAGTTTTGTGTGGTTTAGGGGGTTTATCAGTGGTTTGGTTTTGTTTTGTTTTTTGGTTGGTTGGTTGGCTGGTTGGTTCATTGTGGAAGGGTAGAGGATTCTCTTTGTTTAGCTTTGACTTTGAGTATTTCCGGTATATTTCTTTTCGGGGCTGGGGTGGGGCAGGAATAGATGGGAGAGGTGTTTTTTATTTCCTTTGAGGATTTACTATGAAACTATTTATTCAAAGCTGTGAATTGCTTTGTTGCAAGTGACAAGTAATTTTGCAAGTGCCTTGTGCAAAGACACTTTTAGAAACTTTACTGAAAAGTTTTAGGAAGTTCACAGTAAAAAGGTGAAGATGCCATCTGCTCATGTATAACTGAACAAGGTTATATTCAAAGGAGACCTTTTTCCCCTTCTTCCCCTCCCAAGCTGATAGAAAACATTAATTACTGTTTTCTCAAATAGAAGGCTGAATCTGCCAAGAAGTAGGATTGAGAAAGGTATTCAAATAACAGAATTACTGTCTGGCCAACATCAATATTTCCTGTGATATAATCATGAATTGCTCAGTTGTAAAGAAGTCCTCAGCTTTGTGGTAAAAGGCCAAGTGAACGAAGTCAGCAAGGGTGTCATTCACTCTTCACTAAGCCTTGCTTCCTACAGTGTGTGGGCTACTATTGTAATCCTTGAGAGTGGGCAGGAGGAAGGGACAGTAGAAACAACCCAAACACAAATGCACTCACTTTGCAGTAGATTATTATTAGCAGAAGTTGGATGTCAGGCATATAGACAGGGCTGTTTCTGGATCTAAGTTGGGAAGATGCCTCAGGACTGTGTTGTCAGTTTAGCATGGACTTTGCGACATCTCTGTACCATACTCTGCCTTATGCAGTCAAAACATGCAGAATCGTGCTCTTCATGGACAGACACAATAGAGGAACTACTCTGATTCCTCTAGGGAAATATCCACTGTCTTGTAATGCCTCTCATTGTGTTTACATATATAACACCACTATAGATTTTTAAGCAGCCACTCATTTAATTTAGTAAATAAGCAATTCTGTGGTTATGCTTTTTTTTTTGTCTTATCTGATTGTGATGATAAATAAAAAGCAAAACTTTAACTTTTTGGATTTTTTAACTATGACCACATTTTAGCAAGAATGCAAAAAACATGTTTTAGGAGAAAAAATTGCCTTAGGGTTCTTTTTTTGCTTTCTCTGATGCCTTTTTAAAAAGAGTCGATAAGTGCTGGGAAACCTGACTTTAAATTATGTCTTATAACTACTTTGTTTTCCAGCCTAAGGCATCTTAGAACTAAAAAGTCCTTGACTTTTTCTGATATTTTTTAAAAATGAAAACATGATCTCAAGTGTTTTGAACATACTACAGAGTTATTATTTCTAGAACATCGATCCCTCTACTTTTATAAACTAATGGACGTTCAAGTATGTTAAGAAATGAGATGCTCAGTTGATGCTAATGGCTAATATAAGTCTTATTGTAGGACAATATTAACTGAGAATGTGATCACACTTTTTAAAGCTTGTTGTTCCATCAGTAAACTAACTCAAAATGATGACCCTGTAAATTTCTTTCTTAGAGGACATTATAGATATAAATATTACATAGATCACAAACCCAAGGGGAATTTTGTATATTAGCTATATATAAGGGTCTCATAAGTGTTTATGAGACAAAGCCAATGAATGAAGTGATTTGGAAACACCACACTGGACGCCTACCCCTTCTAAACAAACTATTAAGAAGTTAGGATGAGCAATACTAGTAATCAGATAATTTTCTATTTTGTTTAATTTTACTACAGTATAAGCCTCTTTGCAGTTTTGATATGTTATTAGTTTTTTGAGAAATTAGTAGGCTGCTTTAAACTTTTGTAGTTATCATTTTGACTGGAGATTTGTGTGAGCAGCTTTTAATATTTGGTGATAAGCATGTTATTCTATAGAAACTAATTAATTATTTGAAAGACTTCTTCAAAGTAAATGCATCATTAAAAAAAATTGGCAGGTGGAGAAAACAAAGAAGTAAAGAGGAAACGTAGGGAACTTAGGTCCAGCAGTTTCTATTTTAATTTTTGTGCCTAAAAGACTGAAGTTTCTCCCATGATCACATGCCTCACTATTAATCTTTCAAATTACGCCACTGAAAGTTAAATGCTGTATTCATACCTACAACTCAGCATTCAACAATATTATACAGTCTGGGTTTGAAGTAAACAATTTCTTTTTGAAACTGAGCCTTTAGAGGTCATAGTTTACTAAGCAATCTACAGAAAACTAATAAATATGAACTTGATCCAGCAGGTAAACCTAGATGAAATGTCTATAGCTTAGCAGAACAATTATTTTAGCTAATATTTTAGTTTATAAGTCCTGTGTAATATTCATTTCTGTATATATATATGTTCATGAACACGGGTAGGATGGACTGATTTTCTACATTGTAGGAACAGTAACATCATAAAGTATTGTCCGCACAGTAAAAAAAGAAAATTAAAAAATCTAAATACTCCCTCTACCAAAACCCTTTCAGAAGAGTGGGGAATAGGTGGTCACTAATAAATTTCTTGCTTTTTGAGCTATTGTCTGGGCAAGGACTAAGCTGTCACAGCTGTGCTCTGTGCATCCTTCAGTGAATCTGAGCAGTGCTCAGAACTAGCTGTGGTCAGCATTTGGTCATTAGTATCTAGGACAGTACTTATAGAAAAGGAGACACAAAATGAAAATCTACCAGGTGTGTGCTGGAGACATCCACAGAAAAGTAGATTTAAACAGGCTTTAAAGCCAGTGCACTTCATAAAAATAGTGAGTTGGATGGTAAAGTAGAAAGTGAAGCCAGTAGACAACTTTTGCCCTTCCAGAAATCCCAAAGGAGTATTTGAAAGTGCTGTCTCTCTAAAGTAGATTCCAATACCTTTTGCACTCAGTGGGAAGGATGGCAACTTATTTTGAAATGTAGAAGATCACTGGAAAGCAGGAGTCATAAAAATACTGGAAAGAATGGAAGGTTAGACAGAAAATACTGAACAAAGACTTAGTGGAAAAAAATTAGTTTTGTGAAAAATAAAAGAAAAAAAAGCAAACCAAGAAAACCCTCATCTCCTTACATAATGGTTCACATAGAGTAGAAAAATTACAACAGACAGAGAACAAAGATGGCAAATAAATGTGTGTTTAGAGAGTTACAGGGGATCTAAGTCACTGCTTGGTGCAGTTCAGACCAGCTTATTGACCTGTCACACTTCTGATGGAAGTCACTAAAAAAAATAGTACTGGAGGTTATCTTTTTCCTGTCTTTCTCTCGTACCTGTACATTTTTATTAATGTATATGCATGAAACATAACACAATTAAAATATTTATTTTTGTTGTTTTCTGGACTGGTACAGATTTCAAATCCTGAAAGGTTGTAAAATGCACTTCTTTGTTTTCAACACATCCTACTAAGAAAAAAAAAAAGCTTAACTTTTCAATTAAATTAGTTGTAAAGAGAAATAATTTATATTGCTTTTGGATTTCAAATATCTAGGAAACCAAAAGAAAAATATATGCTAATCTTTTTTTCTTCACGGAATCTCCTGTTTTCTTCAAGTCACACTTCCTCATAACTTTATTTGTTGATATTTCTTCCTATGAATTTATTTTTCCTTTCTGGGAACAGTTTTAAAAGAATGCATGAAGAATCCTTCAAATCTAGTCCACTGTAAAACCTAGTGAATAATTAAATTGCAGACAGAATTTAATTTTTTAAAAAATGCTCTCAGGACTAAAAAAATCCATAAATAAGGCGGATGGGATAAGATTAGGTTTCCCTCTTTGACACCATTTTTTAAACAAAACCAGAGAGGTTTCTTCTGAATATCTGATGTCTTTGAGGATTAGAGTCTTCACAGAGAATCTGAAAATACAGTACATGGGAGCAAAAAAAGGAAACAAGCAATATCTGAATCAAGGCAGAGCATCTCATTCAAATTGAAGTGGAATACAATGGCAGAGCTTGTTTTTAAACTTACCTTACAGACAAAGGTGTCAGTTTCCTTCTTTACACTCTGTGGAAGCCTAGAAGATACAGGGGCTGATGTGTTTGTCTCAAACACTGAGAGCCAGAGAGCTGTGGAGTCAGCCAAGGATTGTTGGTAAGAACACATTGTGAGAAAGAATAGGATGTGGCTGGAGAACGGGGACAGACAGAGGCAGAAAAATACTTTTCTGGGAAAAATGTCCTTGTTCTGGCTCCTGAAGTGGCACAGTACAGTGGAGGTGCAGGAATGAGGTCAAGAAGCAGGCATGGGCTGCATGGGGGGATCAAGGCCACCAAAGACATCCAAAGTTCTCTGAGCCACTTGCAGAACCACTTCTGTCTAGAATAGACTCTGCATGGTAACTTATTTGCATAGGAAGCAAGAAACATATATTCAGAGCAGGCAAAAGTTGTCTATAAAATGGCACCCTCACAATACCTGGAAACGTGCATTCCAGCAGCCTGGGCACCCTATCAGATGGCTCAGTGCTCAATCCAGGACTATTGATGTGTCTCTTCCCTCCTTTCTCACTCTCCCTCTCTTTCTATCTCTTTGCCTCCCCTACCCCTTTTTTAAAAACCCGCTGCCATGCACTTTTAATAGGAGATAAAGAGCTAACACCAGTTTCCACGCCGGGTATGTAACACAAACAAATCTTTGTAAGCTTTTGCAGACCCTCTGACTTATGTCATTCCTTTTAAACACAAGCATCTATGAATCTTGGGAACTCCCAGTTAAGAGGGAACACTACACCCTCACATCTTGGCTGTGTATATTAATAATCTATAATCTATCTGTTATGTTTAATCTATATAAAATAAAATAGAAATTCTGAATAGAAATTATATTTATAGTCTGTTTCCATTACACACACATCAATACTCACAATGCCCTGGATATGATATGAGCAAATTTTGCCAGGGTTACCTGAGGACCTCTCTGAGAAAAGAAGTAAATAATTTCAGATCTTCAAACACTTGCAACTGTAGTTCAAGCAATTGTGTTACAGTGTTCAAGATGATTTGCAATATAACGTTTCTCATGTCCATTTAATATTGTCAATAAGCAGAAAGAAATCAGTTACTTAATTTCAAAGATGTATAACTGAAAACATAAATTTCTTTACAGAAGACAGACCTCTACTCAGTGATGGTCAGTTCCTTGCTAGAATTTAAGCTTATAAGCTATAAGTCACTTCTGTCTCAGGATGTAGAAAGTGATGTTCTAGAAAGAATTTAAAAGGCAAAGTGTTTTTCTAAATGGAAACTTTATCAAAAGATATCTAACTTCAAGTAGCATCAAGCTGGGAAAATTATTCAAAAATATCAGGATGGGTAGTGGCTACAAATCACTGAAAACAAGGTTTAACATGGAAGCAGTTATTAAAGGCTTACTAACAGCAGGAACACTGATGTATCTGTAATTAATTAGAATGAATACAAGAACAATATGCAAGCACTAGGCAGATGTTTCCTTTGCTGGAATATTATGTCACAAGTCAAGCTACTACAGAACTGTACCGTAAATGACTGTCTAATAGAGGTATAGCAAAATGTTCTTTTTCAGCCAACAACTGAGTCAATACCCAAGTTCCATAACAGTTTTCTGTTATCTTTCTTGTATCAAAAAGCTGAATATACTACCAGGCTCATGGTGAAGAACATGAGAAGGGAAATTGGACCAAAATTTCACAACTAAGCCTGTAGGGAATTTAAACAAAGATTCATACATATAAAGTAATATTTTAAAAAGATTGAAATGTCATGATCTTACTCTAGATGAAAATCATTCCTAGTGAAATACAAAAAGGAAATTGACAAATTCAATTTTTCTGCTCATTCTTGAAATGTCATCTACTAAAAAGTTCTTTCCATGCTTTTTTGTCAGAGACAAACATACCACAGGACAGTCAGACCCTGCACAGGAGGTTGAATGAGAACCTTATAACATGTCTAGGTAACAGTCACCTGTTCAAGTCTAATTTTCCTGTGACTATGAGCCTCTTATTATTCTAATTATCACATTCTATTTCTGTGCTTTTATAGGGAAAACTACTTCAATAAACCATGTCTTCTGCCTTCCACTAGAAAGATATTTGAAAGGGATAAGTAAACAAATATGTTTTAACTTTTAATCTAGAGGATCAAATAGGATTGGAACACAAAACTGTAACAATGAAGACTGAAGATTGATACTAACTTTTTTCATCCCCTATATGCAGTTTTTGAGTTACAGCTTTTCACAGTCATTTTAATTTAAAAATTCAAGCCATAAAAATAAATACATTCTGCTTCTGAAGAATACTGTAAGATCATGTTATGAATGTCTTACACAGTAACATCACAGTTTGTGAATCTAAATGTCATATTTCCTATCAATATATAACAGGAAAAGTATGGATATTTGGCGATCAAGGGGATTAATTGTTTGCATTCTTCTTATTACTTTGGATTTTCCCCTCAAAGAAAAAATAGACAAATAATTTTTTAACCACCATGACAGTTATGATCCAAAATAGATTTTCCCTTACAATAATTTGCTATGTGGAATG
Source organism: Eopsaltria australis (assembly GCA_034509425.1). Lineage (NCBI taxonomy): Eukaryota > Metazoa > Chordata > Aves > Passeriformes > Petroicidae > Eopsaltria > Eopsaltria australis. The sequence goes on from JAVTVJ010000009.1 coordinate 6,755,085, forward strand.
GAAACAAATTTGGAATGTGAAACAAAAAATTCATTTCATGATGGTAATAACTCTTTTGGAACTATTTTTTAGCATGAAATACTCTAGTGAAAAGAAAAAACCAAACTCCTACCTTTTTTCAACAATTAGCTCATTTACTCTGCCTAACATTTAGAGATTATTTTTTCCTGGTCTGTTGCTGTCTCCTAGCATAAAATTTCAACTCTTCCTAAGGTTGTTATTTCTGTGAGAAATACAAGCTAAAATCCATTCACCCACCCACTAGCCCAGTTATCTAATCTGTTTGTTGCTGCTAAGTACTATGGGATTCTCCATAATCCCAAACAAAATCCACTGACGTCTATGATGATAAGTGCCTAGACAAATAGAGATATAATGAGAAAAGTAAAGTGCACTTTCATAAATATTCTGTGTATACAGAACAATTACTAAAATACAGGAATAAGGATACATAATAAAATGAACATGAAATTAAGGTCTTCTTTTTTCAATCACTTGTAATTTTTTAATATATGAAATCTTGAGCCTTTTAAGATCATGTTTTCAATCTTTTTTTTTAATAACTATTCTACCCAGAAATGCATCTTTAAATAACAAATTGGTTAGTTTGTTTTAGTAGAAACAGATGGCAAGTATGAATTATGAACAGCTCAAAAAAGATCAGCCTTTGACCTCATGTGCAAAGGAAGGTTTGGTTCTGATTAGAGTAAGATGAGATCATGTTATATTTCCAGGATTTGGAAGTAACCTAAAACTAGGTTAATAAGTTAAGGAGTTGGTGCCAGTTTAAAATCAATGTTTCAAGCAATAGATTATCAAACTGCTTTTTTTTCTTTTCGTGATCAGTAGAATTTAACACAATATATAAACATGTTAATAAATGGGTTAGAAAGTCTCTTACTGAATGAAGCAGGTATTTTCTACATAAATCTTGTTTCTCTGGAGTCTCAGAGAACTCTCTGCTTGGTTTGAGCAAGTGACCAAGACAGAATATGATTAGGACTATCAAGAAGGTCTCCGCTGTAGGCAAGTGAATATAAATTTTGCCATTATTAGTAAAGGGCCAAAGGCTTTGTATGGACAAGAAAAAGCAATGTCTCAGTTATAGCCCAGGCTTGCCTTGCTGTAAGTCAGTTTCAGCTATTTTGAGGAATTGATGGGTTGATCTGAGTCAGGATTTGGCAAAGTAAGTCTGAGTTGAACAGCAAGATAAAAACTTAGGAGCCAATCTTATTGATTTTTCAGGTATTTAATGAAAAATAGTGTGAAAAAAGGATCCAAAATTCTTAAAAGTTACAGTTTAATCACCAAGCCAGCAAGATTTTTGAAACAAATTTAGGATTTATTCTTTGTAAAATGTAAACCTGTCTTTTCAAAACAATAAACTTACAAGAACAGAAGCCATGTTTATATATAGACATCCAGATAACAAAATTAGTCAATAACATGTGTGAAGTGATTAGCACTTACACACTAAGTAACATATTTTCATTGTGGGACATTATCAGGCATATCTGTCTGTCTATATACACACTCCCACTCCCTGGCAAGTAAATATGCTCTATAATTTATATATATATACACATTTATATGTAACTTTACAGACCCTAAAAAACCTGAAACGGAATAGTACCATTAAACCAGTGAAAACTTACTGCAACAGCTCTCTAAAGATACTAGTCTATTTCCTTGAGAAATTAGAATTGAAAGATTATTAGGAGCAAGACAAGCACCAAAATAGGTGAAAGTGTCCCTATATGTAGTAATGGAGGAGATATTTTTTCCCTGGGCTTTAACCCTCATGTAGAACATGAATAGACAACAAAGAGGCCTGGAGGCCAGTTATAGATCAATAGGAATTCAACAGGAGGCTATGGATATGTAGATTAAGGATGACCTGAATATTCTGGATCATTTCATCATTACATCTATTCAGGTATCTGCTTTGAAAAATACCCAAGCTTCTACTTTTCTAAGTCGAAAAGAGATTATTACATGATTATAGGATTAAAAGAGTAAGACATTAAAAAACAAAAAGCAAGCAAATTACATAACACTTGTAATGGAACTGCAGGTTCTTAACAAAAATGTATTTGTCTATTTGCATAAGTCTCAGGAATCTCTAGAAAAGTTTGAATTAATTCTTACAACCTGATTATTTATGGACAAGACTGACTTCTTGAATTGCGTCCAGGCTTCTCTCATGAATTAAATTAGTCTGCTCTAGGAATAAGATCATTTTTTCTTCATTTTGGACACTCAGAAAATATTTCTCCTTAAGTTATAGTCATTGGTGGTATGATTTTAAACTGATAAGCAAAATTTGCTCTTAACCAGAGCCTAATACATTCCAATCATTCAAGAGTCATAGGCAGTTTCTTTTGTTATACTGTTAGTAATATTGTTTGATTTATTAGTTCACAGGAAGTAAGAGCTGGGTCAATTTATCAGATTTGTCAAGCTTTGTAGACAAGTGTAGCAATGAGAACAATACAGGTTTTATTAAAAAAACCCAAAATCCCAAACAGTAGGAGGGTTTATAATAAAAGTAAAAATTAAAAAATTCAAGCACAATGCAAGAAGTATATGAATTGGTGCTATGGGTTCTCCTGCATATTTTGAATAACAGTGTCAGATCAAACTCTTTCTAGCCTTTCCTTCCTCACAAATAATTTTTCTTCTCTCTTGCATCACCACTTAAACTTTGCAGTAATATCCATTTTTGAGGCTACACTGAGTTTAATTATGGTTCTGATCTTGTAATTTTTTAATTTTTTAAATTTTCTTTTCTGTTTGAGATGTACATGTTTATTGGTTCTCCATCCTTAGTAAATCACTTTTATAAACTAGTATACTGCAGGAATGAATAACTGTTATTGTATTACTGAAGTTTATAAATATATATGATATTATATAAATATATATTATAACTATACTATAACTATACTATAACTATAAATATATACACATGAATATATGGTAATATTTATGTATCTATGAAAGTGCGATATGTATTACACCTGCACTGCAGATAAAGCATCAGATTAAAGCAGTGGAGCCAATTTGGGATACATGTATTTGTATGTCTGCCATATACAGACCCTATTTTTAGGGGTATACTAAATGGAAAAATACCATCATTGTCATTTAAAATTTTTACCTTTTTAAAAGCTGACATGAAAACACATTTTATTGAATCTACTGCAAGCAACCTCAGGCAAGAAATTAGCATGTCTTCATTTTGTCTGGTCAGCTTTCTCTTGGATGCCATTCACTTCATTAAGAATTCCCATATTCTCATCTTCTGAATCTCCAAAATGTGTAGTGATGTTTTTAATTTTTTACTGCTACTAGTGAATTTTTAATTACAGATCACTTTCTTCACAGAAGTGTGCAAGGACTACAATCCCTTCTAATTTTGCTCTGTGGGGCTTGGTTTCCTTTTGGCATGACTCCTGTGGAGTTTATACTGCTGATGCACCAGTGCATTCATTGTCATTGAAATGGATTGACTTGATAGCTAAATATTAAAGAGTTTTAAAGCACTGTAAAAACTGTATGTTACAAAGCACATAGTATGCTTTTTGCTTTTCATGGAAACCATATATATCAATGGTAAAAATGGTAAAGATGACAAGCATTTTGCACAAACTATTCTATCCTGAACTGTCACAACAGTGCATAGGGGACTTTGGATTTAGACTAAAGCATTAAAGTTTAAGTACCTGCTGACAAATGGTTGCTTTGAAAACTGGAGAAAAACCCAGCTATATCTGGGAGCCACCTTCAATGATGAAATATATTGCTCAATCAACTGCAATTTTTTCAGCTTTTTTTTATCTCAAAGAGGAAAAAAAGGATGAAAGGACCCCAGGATTTTATGCAATACAACTTGCTTGTGAGATGAAATGCAAACTGAAACTGACTTGGAATGTTTCATATTTGTTCTACACGGAAAGGTGTTGTTCTTTGTTTTGTTGGGGTTCTTCTATATTTCAATCTAAGTGAAATCAAACACAGCCAATGCATTTTTGGATTAGTTTTTCTTGAAATTTTAAAGAATCAGAGAGATCTCTATGACTTTGATGCTGATAAAATCTAATGCCAGCTCAAAATTTCCAATCAGTTTAAATGTGTTGCTTAAAATTGAGGTATGAGACTGAATACAGATAAAAAAGCTATAATCCCTGTATTTTGCTATTAGCGTATCTATATACTATGACAGTTTCTTTTCCTTTTATGATTCTTCTTACAACAGCATGATTTAATTGAACACAGTTCAGTTTCCTTATGGTTCAATTCACTGACAAATAAAACGAACATTTCAATATTTTGCTTTTTTTAATATTCTCACTCTTTACTACACCTCAATAGATTTTATAATTCTACCTGTTCTTTTCCAGTTATTGTAACTGGTTTTATTGTAAATCACTGTATTTATGTTCTGCAAGGTAGTGTGTTCATAAGTGAGTTTGAACATCATGACCATATGTCCAGCACTTAAGAGAAAATCTATCTGAGGGGTGAGGTAGTATGAAACAGGAAGTAAATTACTGTGAGAATTACTGAATACTGAAAGCTCCATTTTGTGATAAAGAACAACCAAGTCTTTATGTTAATCAGTTAGACATTGAAGAAAAATCAATCCTTGATATAACATGCAGAAAATTAATGTTAAAGAATGTTGTTGGCTTTGGTAGGTTTCTTCATTTTTGTTTTTTCCCTAAAACTTCTCCCTAACAAAACTAAAGTAATTAATCCTGAACATGAACAGTGTAAATCATAAACATGTATAGGGAGATCTTTATAAAGTTGAAAATAGAATTTAACAGATCAAAATCAGTCAAACTTGTTATTCTATTTGCAAATATTTAAATTCTTCATCAATTTTTATTACGAGACTGACTATATAAATTAACTGTAGCACTTACATGTTAATTAAAACATCTAGTGTTCACAAGTGGTAGTTAGGTGTCACTGTTGTGGTATAAGGTACATAGGCAGATTTCCTGCTTCACATTGCAATACCCTAAATTGAAAAAGACATCTCTCTGTTCTGGACTTTATTTTCCAACATGCTGGCCAACCAACACGATAAATTATTTTATTTGAAACAATTCTTTTGTATTCTTTGAAATAATCTTATTTTTGGTGGTGGGGTTAGACCCTACTTTTATCTGATATTTTTTACATTTTCCTGTCCATAGCCTGCTGGGTTAATTTGTGCTGAACAGTTAGGTACCATTACAGCTCTTGAGATGCCTTTTTGATAACTTTTGACTAATGAAAACCATTTGCACTTAATTCTCTGTCTATCTCCGTCACTATTTCAAATGCAAGGAAGAACTTTGAGTCTCACAGGCACTTGATGTCCTTAATAGCTTATATAAAAACTGAAAAGCTCGGTGAGTTCCTGAGTGTAGCTCCATGTTTTACACAAAAAAACCCCCATTATTTAACAACTTTTATAGAAACAAAATTACTCAAAGAAATGAAGCAAAACATGCTGCAAAATGCACAAATGTAAACATTAAAACAAGAAGATGTTGATTTTGAGTGAAAGGAAGAGAAATTACGGAAAGAATTTTTTGGAAAAAAAAAGGCTTCTAAAATCCACCTCAGTTCCAAGCTTTAATTTATACTCAGAGAAGTATAAACACCATGTTTCTCTGAATAATTGCTGTACTTCAGTAAGTGCTCTGCACTGATTTGCTTACTTATTTTGGGATGTAATTTTTTTTGCTCATTTTTAGGGTACTAATGATAGGATCACAGTAGGAAACAACACATGAATGAATAAATGCAGATTGTCATCACCGGTAAGAGCAACAACCTTTTCCCATTGTTTTCAGTTACACAGAAACAATCAACTTTCATTAAAAAATATTTAAGATTTTTCTCAGACTTAGGCCCAAAGTTTTTGATGCTGTATGAACTTGTCTATCCACACCTGAGGTCAGTAGTGGCCAAAAGGTCATTATAACTTTGTGGTGATTGGTGTTGATGTCAGCAAAATGAATCCCTGGGATAATTCCAGGATAAGTGCATGAGTGTCTACAAAATAATTAGCAGAGCTAGATAGACTCAGCAAAAATGTGAGTGACCATTTAGTGAGGGTGATCATACTTTCAGCTGTGTCTTCTATTAGCCTCAAGGACAGGTCTCATTTACAGTACAGTGCTGTAACCTTGAAATTCTCTGTCTAAATTTCAGTATTTAGAGAAGAATATACAAGAACTCTAGATATTAGCAAGTCTGTTTTAATTATTCATTCAGGCTGTATGTGTTTGAGAGTTTTTCTTCTTATTCATATGAAAATTCTGAGTATGATGTAATATTAGTCAGATAGTTTATCTGCTGCTGTTTGGAAAGGAAGATAGAAGGAAATAATGTAAAGCCAAAATAAGTGTTCAAGAGCTCAAAACACTTGGAATTTCAATCTGATAATCAATTCACCATTCATTTAACTCACTGTATAGAACTAAGGCATTTTTGTGTGCAACTATCTAAAAAAGTTACCTTCTTTGGAAAAATAGACAGATTTCACCCACACAACTGAACTAAATACTAACATTGGAATTTAGGGTATACCCTTAATTATTTTTCTTTGAAAGGTATTCTGGATGTTATTCTGCTGTACAGAGAGGAGATACTTTCAAACAGAAAAGTCAGAAATAGAAGTGATAAAGCAGTCTATGAAGAGGATTTGCTTTAGATTAGAGAAAAGCAATGGTTTTTCTAACCATTTTCTCTGTTATACGATGTCTTCTTATTACTACATATACAAGTGGAATATTATGGAATCTTCTAAGATGAATTTCTATCTCCTTTTCTAAGTTTTAAATAAAGATTTTATACTTTACGTCTACTATTTACTCCTACCAGTGTTAAATAATAAAAAGCTCATACTATTTTATAGGTTTTCAGAGAATCTTTTAGCCAAAATTTACTTAAAAACTAACTGAATGACAGAATTCTATATTAAAAGATATGTGCAATGACTATGGATTATTTTGCAACCAGCACATGTGATCTATTTGATGAGGATTTACATCTATCTGTGCTGGTTTTGGAGGATAGACAGATAATTTTCTTCACAGTAGGAAATATGGAGCCATGTTTTGTGTTTGTGTTGGCAGCTCTTAATAAAGCAGCAAGTTTTTCATTACTGCTGAGCAGCGCTTTCTGCTTCTCATACCTCCCCACCAACAAGGAGCCTGGGTTGCACAAGAAGCTGGGAAGGGACACAGCTGGAATATCTAACTCCAACTGCCCAAAGAGACATCCCATACCACATGGCATCATGTTCAGCATATAAAGCAGGGGAAGAAGAAGGAAGAGGTGGACATTTTGAATCATGACATTTGTCTTCCCAAGTAAGCATTACATGTCATGGAGCCCTTCTCTCCCGGGGGTGGCTGAACATGGGCCTGCCCATGGATGAATTCCTTGTTTTGTTTTGCTTGTGTGTGCACTTTGCTTTACCTATTAAACTGTCTTTATCTCAATTCATGCATTTTCTCATTTTTACTCTTCCCTATCCCACTGGGGCAAAGTGAGTGAGCACTTGTGTGGTGCTAGTCACCAGCTGGGGTTAAATATCCTATCTTGCAAAAACCTCATTACATACAACCCAATAGTTATTCCACATTTGAGAGTTTTCCTTATTTTTATATGAAATAAAATGTTATGACCTCTTCTGCAGTTTTTTTTTTCTAGGTTCTAAGACCCCTGAAAATACATAAAAGTAATATGTGAAAGGATGTCCAGTTCCAGAAGAGAAGTACATCCTAGAATGCAAAGATATCTGACAGTGAATAAAGAACAGACAAAAAAGTATGTGTGAGACAGACAAGCACACAGAGTTAGAGGGTACTGTAAAAGCAGATTTAGTGGCTTTTAAAAGAAACCTATATTTAGAAGACACCAAACAAAGGAGATATGCAAAGTATGTGTTTCTCTGCCCGTTTCTTGTTTGCTCTTTTTTTTTCCTTTTCTGTAATTACCTTGACTTGATGGTAAACAACAATGGAAGATACTCTATATTTCCACCTTCTAGCTCTACATAAATCTTTCTCTAGAGTCAGAAAGTCAGATCTTTGATATTATTTGAGGGGGTGGGGGGTGTCCTCTTTTTTTTTTCTTAAAGGCTTTCTGTTGCACAGTTTAGTGAGGTGGGTAACAGCTACCATTAAGTGACTTTAAAAACACACATGAATTGGTTTATGGTCTGCAGAACAGCACTTGGCATACAGAGATGCAAATTCTCTTTGTTCTATTAAAACATCTGCAGCTTTTCTTTCATCATTTCTTAGGGCACAGATTTGATGCCCTCTAGCGACCAATCACTTGGCCTAATATTTAAGAAATAGACAGTGGACTGGCTACAAACATGAGTAGATCTTGCACATCAGCATGACAATTTTCTGACTCTGAAATGCATTACGAAAGCTTTTTCATTATTTCTCCACCAAATAATACAAGTCTAAAATTATCTGAACTTACTTCCCTCTGTCATACAGTATAAAACAAGAAAACAATTAGAACTAAGAGAGAAGATAATGATAAACACTGACTTGAGGGTTTCTTTCTTTTACTGCAAGCAAAATCCATTTCTTCTTAAAGGTTGAGCACTGGCATATGCTTACTGTCATACTAACAAACTCTGCAGACTATGAAAGCACACTGCAGCTTCCCTATGTTAGACAGCATATAATAACTGAATGTAAATATACTGTGAGATTTCTGCAACCCTCTGCCCTCCACTTTTTTCCCTAACATAACACTGGTGCAATATATATGACTAGTGCATTAAATGTTCATCTGTTTTATTAAAAGGTTATCTGGCACCTTCTGATGACAGAACATGATATCTGAAATAATCCATACCAACCTGTGTTGGAGTGATAGAGTTTTATATGTAATGGTCCTTTGCAATTTTTCCAGACATAAAAGATAGATTTTTAAAATTTTATTTATTTAATTGGAATCATCAGTGCATCACATTGTTTAGCCTCTAAATACATCCCCTTTATGATAACTCTTTAACAGACTTAAACTAAAATTTTGATTTTACTTTGATATAAGCAGCCTGTAATTGCTACAAAATTTGTCAGAGAACTTCAAGTTTTGAAGCAAAGTCAGTGTTGACTTCTGTGCAGCATAATGTGACAGATGTTCTTATGATGCTAGAGATGTAACAAACTATCTGTAAGTAATTTGAATAACTGGTGAAGCAAGATATATCTGACAACACCGGGAAGTTATGAACATGAGGAGGGGCATAGAGCAACCCCTGTGGCTATGTAGCAGGGAAGATAGTGTATTTAACTGACCTTTTTTCCTACTTAGACTCAAGGATAATATATACTTAAAAGAATATGCAATATATGAAAAACAAGCACACTCCTCCCCCCAAAAAAACAGAATCCCCCAAAAAACCTAACAAAACAACAAAAAGAATCTCAACCAAAACCCACTTGTCATGGTTTAGGAATGGCATTCCCCCTTTAAGTGCTGCTACTGGGACTCTCCAAACTATGTGCTGCCTGCTTGCTCCCCCCTTGCCCTCCCCCACTGTGTTGGGCTGTAGAGGAAAAGTGGAGGTACAAAAGGCAAAGATCATGGGTTGAAATAGAAACAATTTACTGGAGACATCAATGAGATAAGAAAATGACCAGCAACAGCAACAATGCTACGAAGAAAAGTATACAAAAAACAGTGATTGATGTGCGAAAATTCTCACCACAGAGCTTGACACAACTGCAGCCATGCCACACTGAGCACTTTCTCTAGTTCAGAACAGTCCCAGCTGCTTCCTCTGGCATGGAACTAGCACCACCCAACCACTTGCTCTGGTTCAGAGCCAGTGCCACGCTTACTTGATTGGAAGGATCCCCTTCTCTCCACAAGAGACACCTGCCCCAACAATGATGTGAGGTGGTATAAAATAACCTTTGAGTCCTGGCTCCTCCTAACTACTGCTAAACTTAACCCTGCCCTGTCCACAACCAGGACACCACTTTTGTATGTTGTTTACAAGAGAACTTATTATGGAGAAAAGCCTTGGAGGAATGAAAGTGAAATCATTTATAGAACAAAACTAACAAATTTTCAGGTTTTAATCCTATTTTCATAATTTCTTCCAAACTGTCACTAAACATAGGGGGAAAGAATATTTGATTTTAGCATGGTTCGATTCTGAACTGCTGGAGCAGCTTAAATTGGAACAGTTTCTTGAATTGCCTGTGCTGGAATTTATTACTCTATAGCAGCATACGCAATATGGAAAACAACTATTTTATTCAAAAGTTAAAGATTATTTATCAGATTTTCTGTGTTACAAAGACAGAATTCTACTCTCCTTTTTTTATTAAAAGTCAAGAAGTCAGAACAAGCTTTCTTAAAGATCTATGCAGCAGAGAGATTTCTGCCACATTAGGCAGGAACAGAGAAGTTTTAAGCAAAGCAATGTTGTCAGTTGCCCAAGGCAGCAGACGGCAGATGATGGCAGAATCAGGTATTGTTGTGTACCGAGGCCTGGATTTTAGTAAAGCAAGAAGCAGCAATAACATTGTGGCAGGAAAAGGTTACCGATATTTTATTTTGGCATATCATGAATAAATAAACACAAAACTGAAAGGAAAAGGAGCTATCAACTCGGTGCCTGTCCCCCATCACTGTATGGGTTGTTGCTCTTGGTGTGCTTGCTTGTATATTGTCTCTCTCCTCAATTCTTGTCTGGTTTTGAATCTCAGAAATAAACTTTCTTCTCCATATCCAAGTAGAATATTTAAATATATAGGAAAAAGTTCCCTACATCAGATGTTATTATTGAGCATTATAAATTATCTCTAAATCTTATTGCTAATTTAAATCTGATTTTTTTTTTTGTTGATAAATTCAGTAAAAGATAAGTTCAGTATTAGAGAGTGAAATTTACTGATGGTCTATAAAGTTTGCAGATGTACTTATGTTATGTTGTTTGGTTTTGGTTTTTTTTGTTGTTGCTGTTTTGGGTTCTTTTTTTTACATTACACACTTCTTTACCCATTATTTCTACACACTTACTTGTAAGCAACACATACAGCTCTGCAGGTATGATCAGAACAAAAAGGGCTAATATTTACCATTTGTTCAACAGGATGTGTTGACTGTGCAAACAGACATGAACCTGAAGTTTTCAGTCCTGTGAGGAATTCAATCTTTAACTACTTAGATGTTTTTATGTGAGTTTTGGCTGGGTACCAGGAATTTCATTTTCCCTTCCCCTAACGTCATGCAATGCATCAGTTTCTGCTTATCATACACCTTGATTTCAAGAGTTCTACTAAAATCTCACAGCAGAAGTACAGTAAATTCTCTGTAATTTAATATACAAAAGTGTTGTATATAAAGTCTTAATGTCCCTTATTTGCAGATAAAACACTGTATTGAGAATTTGGAGATATGGCTTCCTCAGAACCTCTCAGATGTATTTGTACCTACTTCACAGCTGTATGAGTTAATGACAGACTCAGAGCAGAAAGACTGAACTCTAGATCATTTTCTTCAACAGAAGAAGGAAGGGAATCCTTTTAAACACTGTATTATGCAAAGAAAAATATTTTTTGGAAACTAATATAGTGCTCTGAAGTGTCTTTTGGCTCAATTAGTGTAATCCCCTGCTACAAAATGGCATTGACATCATACCATGTCATGTAGTCATACCAATATAACCAGCATTATCCTGTTTTCAGGTTTCACCCTAATTCACCTTTTCCTAGCTTATATTTAAGATACTGATCAATGCAGTGCCTATAATCTTACATGAGCATTTCCACTAGTAATTTCCTTTTTATGAAATACAATGTTATTAATATATCTTTGTTACCCTTCAGATTGTAGTCTGCAGTACATGCTCATAATTCAGAAATGGGAAAGAGAAATCAGCAGATAAACTTTTATGAAAGGGTGCCATGGAAAAGTAAATACTGATAACTAATTCTGAAAGCAACAATTGCTTTCTGGTTTGTATAATCATGTATGATCCTCCCGCTTGTCTATCAAGGTGTAAAAATGAAGTATGGGATGATCAAAATCTGCTTTACCAGCAATTTTCAAATAATTCCCTTAGTAATTTCTCTGTAATGCTGTACACGTCTCTCAAGTAGTTTTGTTTTACCCTTGTGATATAATATTTTTATAGTCCATCTTGTCTCTTACAGCAAATGGTAACCTTAATCACTGCTTTTCTTTGCAAGCTTTCCATTAAAAATGGAAAAACAAACAAACATATAACACCCTTATACATATAACACCCTTATGACCTTCTGAATAAGTCATTAACAGCGATATCTCTCTCAGAGATGTCTCATGATATAAAGAAACTTTCTTATGAATCTTCACTATTTGTCTACCTAGACTGAAGTCTGGTCACTCACATAATCAATTCTTACAGATGATTCTTCTTTTATTACTTCATAACACATTTATATTAAAAAGTTAATTATTATAGTTTATGCTGTTCAAATTTCATTTACAGTTACTTGTCACCCTTCAACACTCACTATATTTACAAAGTAGTTATAAGAATACAAATAGGGGACCTAGGTTTGTTAGTATTAATATAAGCAAAAGAGAAATAACCTTTATTTAAAAAAACTGCAAAAACAAGAACAACACCAAACTAAAACAAAACAAAAAAAAACCCAAGCCAAACAAAACAAAACCCCACAAACCATAGCAGACGCCAGTTTGCCAAAGGTAGTTTCCAGCTTCCTGAGAGAAGACTGTGAAAGAGCACTTCTGACTGCAATCCCCAGATTCTCAGTATCTTTACTTTTTTTATTCTTTGGTTAGTATACCTTTCAACTGAAATCTTCCCCGGAACATTCACATATCATTCAGATTCTTGTGGGAAGTCTGAATCATTCCATTCCCTAAAGAGATCAGTATTTGATAGTCCAACTCCCTATCCAGAACTGATTCTTTGAAGTTTTCCATGCGCCAGTCCACTCAGGTTCCAGAACTTCAGTTCCAAAGGCATCTCACTATCACTTTCAGAAGTAACAGCAAAGCATTGAACAAATTCAGTGAAAAAGAATGTATTGGATACCCAGTCCTTTTCTGCTGTGTGTAATCTCAACAGAAAGAAAATTTTCCATCTTGTGCTCTCATGATCTTCTGATTGCCATTTCATAATCAGGAAAGTCTTCATGTTATTACAATGAAATACTAAGCTTTCATCTTAACACTGAAAGATTTCTTAGGTTAATTGCTAACATTCTCTCTACTCTTAAAAATGTCTATTGCCACTCTTATGGATGGAACAATACGATTCAAAAACCAGAAAAGAAAATATATTTTACACATGAAAATCCTATGCTTCAATTGTCCCTTGTAGGGATTAATTCATAGTAAAACCTTGTGAAGATGGAACTGGTTGCAATACCCTTCCAATATTTTTTTCTATTATGAAGAAGAACATTAATTTTTAAGCAGTTTAGTAATAATATATTTAATATTTAGCTCTTCAAAGAATGGCCAGATCACAGCCTACTTGTAATAATGAAAAGAAGAGCTAGGATTGGATATTAAATACACTGGACTCAAAATTATATTTTTACTTCTTAGTAAGGCAAAGATCTCATTTAATGGGACAGAAAAGAGTAACAGAAATGTTGCTGAGTTCAAGATCTCCAGTACAAAGAAATTGACCTTGAAAAGTGAACTTTCAACATTTAACAAAGCCGTAGAGACATACAAATGTTCTAAATAAAGAATGCATTTTAAGCAAACATAGTGTATCCATAACATCTTTTTGAAACAAACAAACAAATCAAATTTTTTTCCCTGTCTACTGATTGTTTGCAGAATATTGAAAGACATCAGACACAAGTGATTTAAAAACAGCCAGGCAATGTTAAGGGTACTTCAGGGATAGAAGTTTCTAAATAAAAATAGAGCAGATTGCCATTAGTATACATGTCAAAAGTGAAAATTTCATGAGTGAATCAGGTACCCTGGAGTATGCAATATATAATTGGAGCACATCGAAACCTTGAAAAAAATATAGATATATACCACATTCTAAAAAACGAGCCATAAAATGCAGCATTAGTTTCTAAAAAGGCAAAATTTTTGCCTTAACAATGAGAACTCATTATTTAAAGGAAACAATTAAGGAACAGAACCTGAAACAACTAGGAAAAATATAAAAATATAAGCAACCAAAAGACTGCACTCCTCTATGCACTCCTCCTGTTGCTGACTACTTATATGTGGACAGACATGGTTGTGTGTTTAAAAACTAGTATCACTATTACAAATTATATATCTTAATATTAAGGATTTAATTTCTACCACACTTTTAAAATGTGTGTTTTCACCTCCAATTTGTAGATATCTCCTCATTTCAAATATCAAGTTAGAGAAGTTTAGAATACAAATTCCAGAACAATACTTATCATAAAGTAAGCATATTAGGTAATGAATATCAGGATGCTGTTGTCATAATTTCCCCTTAACAGTCTGCTTGATACATACAGAAGTGTAAGCCCTGAGACCCAGAAAAACACTTCAGGAGTGAGCATTGCACTAGAAGACATATAGACATACCAGGGAAGAGAAGAGGTTGCATTACTATTTCATCTTCCTGTGAATGAAGCTTTCCATTTGAATTCAATGATTTGATCTATTAGAATGATTTTTAAAAAGATAGTTATTGCTCAACAATAAGTTCTTCACTCCATATATGGTCTATTTCCTTTGCCCGTATCAAGATTTTACGTGCAACAGTTTCAAGATAACATGTATACTTACAAAATAAGTAATTAGAGATGCTCAAAAATCATTCAGCAAGTCAATATTTCCTCATGGGAAGAAGACAGTGAAACCTTTTGTAGATTACGTGCATCTCAATGATATGGAATAACTAATAGATTGGTTTGGGGAAGTCAGCTATGAATGCGTGTAGTACAGCACCACAGTCTAGATGACCTGGAAGTTAATGATAATTAATGTTACCAGAGATGTTATAAAATTTGGTTTTGATAAGCACATTAGGTGCCCTGTGTCCCTATTTTTTCACTGTACCTTCAATAATATAAATGCTAAAACCCTACTTAGAAATCAAACTGATATTTAATTCTATATTCTTGAAAGTCTATAGAGGCATTTTGTCTCCACCAAAATCCTGGTTGCTGGAAACCTTTTGTTGACCCTCCCTGTCTACAGTCTTAAGCCAATATGAATTTAGTAGAAACTGTAATGCAAGTGCTAGCTTTTGCCTGATATTGACATAGTACGAGAGATGATTGAATAATTTTCATAAAGGTGGAATGCACAAGCAAAATGAGCAGTATATGCTTACTACAGCTTTTAAGAAATATCATCTTTCTAAATAAATTAAAATCACTCTTCTGGAAAGAGCTGAAAAATCAGGTACAGTAGGCTTCTTGAAACAGTGTGAAAAATTCCTCAGTCAAGTTCTAGGAAGAATTGTGTTAGCAATGGCTTTTAAAAAGAGATCTGTGCACAGATGCAAGAGATCTGTGTACTGTCTATATTGTATGTTCTGTTTTATATTTTTGCCATGAAATAATTAAAAATAATCATTAATATTATATAAAATAATTTCAACAATTAGTTAGCAATTTACCACTATGCTACAAATACCTACTATATATAGGTACTGTGTAATATAAAACTGCTTAAAAATCTGAAATATATTTCTGCATCAGTTTTTGTTGTTGCTGTTGTTTTGGGTTTTTTTTTGTAATTGGATTTTTTTGAGTTTTTTTAATCTTTGTTTTTTGCTGTATGATCAAACACACAGCAGTTCACATCAGACTTCAGGAGAGTGTTCCATCAATATGCTTTAGAGGTCTCCAAGGCACTCACTTTTCTGAGCAGCCAGTGAATGGAAAGCAGTTATATTTACTGAAGTGGGTCACAAAGTTTCCATAGTTCTTTAAGAAAAATCTATATTGTACAGTTTATTCTGACATAAGAATAATTTGATGTTAATTACCGCAACAGAAAATTTTAATTAGCTTTTATTTACCTTCATATTAGAATAGTTACTAAGTGATTGGTGGATAAATTTCTGTTCTGGTGAAAAGATGTACCACACAAGATGCTAAGGATACACACACTACATTTTTTTTTTTTTTTAAATTCTCTGTCTAATGAGTGTGAGACAACACAGAACATTATAGTGAGTAAAAAGACATTATTTTGGAACATTTCACTACAAGTTTGATATCCTGAATTATCTTTTAGCAAAAATTACTCTAAAACCTAATTAAAACATCCACTTTTTCGCTTCATTCCTATGCTCAGTCAGCTAGAATTTGAAACAGCTGAATGTAGTATTGTAGGAAATCTGTTGTCTGTGCATTTCCATAGAAAACTAGTTATTGCTGACAACTATAAAGAAAATATGCCTAGAAAAATGGATCTAAGACGTAAAAGTAGAGAGGTCCTCTTGTGTCATCCTATAATATCAATTGTGACTTGTTGGGTTTACTGTCTCTTCTTTTTAAATCTAAATATGATCAAAGCATTTAAGAAATGTTGAAAGGTCTTTCTAAAATAATTTAAGTATTTTTTCTTTTTCCTAAAAGTATATTGCAATGAACATAGAGATAATGAAAATAGTTTGTAAGTCTTCAGTAAAAAAAGTACTACATATTAATGCCATAACAGTAGACACTGTATCACAGAATATACCACTCAATGATCACAAACAAAATAACATTTACTTCAGATTATATGCTATCATGCTTTATTTGGTCTTAATTTATCATTCTGCATTTCTGTGATTTTTAGTATTGCTATGATTTTTGTTAAAAAAACACCAGAACATATGTCATATCAAAATAAACATTGCAAACATTTTTTGTAATATATATAAACATTTAGTCTGTTTTTTCACTCATTACATAGAAAAAGAGCAGATAAAGCATAAAGGGAACCAGTCTGTCTGTGCTACTATTTTCCTTTGCAAGTAATAACATTTGAAAATTACATTATCTGCATCAGTCTCATCGTAAACATATATTATAAAAATTAGTATGGTCTCAGAGTGTCAAAATTCTTATTAATGTCATTTGGGGAAAAAATGTAATTGCTTATCATTGTTATTTCCTTGGTACTGTTGTTCATTTATAAAAGGGGAAGAAAAATACAGTAACAAGGAAAAGAGGTCTGTGATAGCACTAGAAACTCCTGTTATATGTAAAAATTTTATTCTGATCCCCATAAAACATTGTTTCTGACCTCACCATTCTTGTAGGACCCTCTCCCTATTGATGGTAGACCCTGGTTAGCATGAAGAGAAGTAGGGTGGAAACAGAAAACAGAGACTGTGAAGTTCAGAATTACCTGTACGTTCTCAGGAAGAAAGCTTGGCATGGTACTTCTATCAATACTTCCCCACTGAGAGGAGAGGTGGGGAGGCGAGGTGGAACTTTCCATGTTAAATGGCACAAATCTGATGTGAGTAGAGCTCCACCTAAGAACCACCAGTCTGTGCTTTTTGTACTATGGGGTGCTGCACTGCAAATATTCAGATCATTCCACCTAACATTTCAGTGTTAAGTTGAATGAAGATGAAATGGAAAATTATTCATTAGATTTAATGGAAAAAAATAATAACAGCCCATAAACAAACAAAAGCAGAATGTTTGACTAATACCAAGAAGGAAGTTGAAATTAAGAAGATTTTCTACAAGTAGTCCAATTTTGTCTCTTGCCTCGCTTTTTTTTTTTAACGTGATGTTTGGGGTCTGATATGAATATGTTATTTTCTTCACAGACCATTCCTGATTTTTCATCTTTCATTTTATTTCCTGAAACATTCTTCCATGTAAAGCTATCAAATCTACTAATTTTTCTTTAAAAAATATTCTGTTATAGTCAATTATCCAATCAAGAATTTCAGTCTTAACAGTTGCATGCTGTTGTGTGACCAGTATGTATTGCAATTACAGAAAAAAAAAATCAATTCTGTTTTCTGCATAGTGTTAATTTGTAGGAATATATAAATATTAATAATGCATCATGGGGTAAAAATCAGAAAGTCAATTAATTCATACATGTTGATTAGAGAAATTAGGGTTTCGACATTTATATACTTGCTTCAAAAAATGGTTTTGAGTCTTGTAAACACAGAGTATCTTCAACTACATTGCCGTTCACCTAAAATTAGATGTTTGGAAGCCAAATTATGAGTACAGCCTAAAAAACAACCCAACTCTAGAGTAGAGAGAGAAAGAAAGAGAGGGGGAGATAAAGTATTTCAGAAGTCAAGTCATTCCACTGCGAGACAGATGTCTTTAATAGATGGAATGTATCACCTTCTCAGTGTCATTTACCAGTGAAGGCAGGAAGCCAGGATGACTGATTGGATGGATGTGACTAGCTTTTTACACTACTAATGATAGCTGAGATGAAGCTCAGCCCATTAGAATTAAACTACAGAATATTGCATAAGAGTAAAGAAGGTGTACTCTGTAGTCACTACATCATAGGCAGAAAACAAAGTGGAATCAGTTAGAGAAGACAAAAGGAAAATTGTATGAAGTTTTCTATGTAATACATTCACCAGGGATATGTGAAGAGGGAAATGTTAAAGAGCAATTAGTTAAACAGAGAGACAAGAAAGGTTAAGAATGCATATGGATTTCGATCAATTAATCACCCTTATGTGACTCATATGAGCTGGGACTGGAGATATTTCATGCTTCCTTTGACATTCACAGTGCCTCACTGAGGGCTTTCAGCATAGTTGAAAAGAGCTGAATTGGTTTACTGACATATAATGCCTCATCTTTGCCTCATTATGGTTCTGCATCTCTTACATTCCTATCAGATTGTTGATTCAATCCAGCAGAAAGAATGGCTTTAGCCATATCCTTTGGTGTCTAGCTACTAAATGCAGAATGTTGCTACATACTGATACATCTGCAGAGGGATCCGGACAGGCTGGATTGATAGACAAAGGTCAGTTGTATGAGGTTCAACAAGGCCAAGTGCCTGTCACAACATTCCCATGAAGCACTACAGACTTAGCGAAGATTGACTGGAAAGTTGCCTGATGGAAAACGACCTGGGGGTGCTGGTCAAGAGCAGCTGAATGTGAGTCAGTGTGTGTCCAGATGGTCAAGAAGGACAATGACATCCTGGATTGTATCATAAATAGTGTGGCCCGCAAGACTAGGGAAGTGATGATCCCACTGTACCTGGAGTGCTGTGTCCAGTTCTGGGTCCCTCACCTCAAGAAGGACATTGAGGTGCTGGAACAAGTCCTGAGAAGGGCAATGGAGCGGGTGAAGAGTCTAGAGAATGAGTCCTATGAGGAGCAGCTGAGGAAGCTAGGGCTGCTTAGCCTGAAGAAAAGAAGGCTCAGGGGAGATCTTATTGCTCTCTACAATTACCTGAAAGGACGTTTTAATGAAGTAGGAGTTGGTCTCTTCTTCCAAGTTACAAGCAATAGGATGAGAGGAAGTGATGTCAAGTTGTACCAGGGGAGTTATAGATTGGACATAAAAAAATTCACTGAAAGGATTGTCAAACTTTGGAACAGGCTACCCAAGGAAGCAGTTGAGTCACCATTCCCAAAGGTATTTAAAAGATGTGGGAGTTACAGACATGGTTTAGTGGTGGGCTTAGTAGTGTTAGGTTTGCAGTTGGTCTCAATGGCCTTAAAGGCCATTTACAACCTAAATGATTCTGCGATTCTACATCCTTTACAAGCTTGATGTGTTTTCAGAGGATAACTGACCTGATACTACTCCATCGGTGAAACAACAGAGCACTAATGTTTTCAAGTGTTTTCTTGGATGCAGATGCCTAAATTTCAAACCCCTGAAGACATCAAAATAATATTCCTAACCTTTAATTTTGGAGATAGTGCAGAGATTACTAGGTACACATCTCTTCATAGTTTCCATTTTCTTCGAAGTTTTGGGGCATTTGATTACTTTAAGCTATCAGGACATTGATAGTTTTTCTCTTTATTACTTCAGTAAGTCTTCTAATTGAACTAGGTCCTTGATGCTACCAAAGGTTCTGGGGTTGGGTTTGTTTTGTTTTTTCTGTTGTGAGGTTTTGTAATAGCTATCATTGACTGGTTTTACAATTTTTTTTTCTCTAAACTTTAGAAGAAAACTTGCTGGGCAGACTTTGCTATGCCATTAACATAAGTCTGGTCCATTCTACTAGCCTCATTATTTTTAACAATCTATTATTATTATTGGTCTTCAAAATCATGACACCACATTATAATACATGCAGCAGTATCTAGTTTAGCTATTTTCAGAGCAACAATCTCTTAACACTGTGTCAGTGTCCAAGCAAGTTCTTTATATATTCCACACAAGGAGGGTGTAGTGTCTTAATACTGAATTTACTTAACTAAATTTATTTCATATTACAAAAGATTTTATCAGAGTCATGCAGAAATGTAATAAAATCACAACACAATCACATGCATTTGGTTCACAATACTGACCTGATTCTCATAAACAGTCTAAAATACGCTCACCAACATGATACTCGTTGTCCCCAGTGGGAAGGAATACATGGGTTGAATATAGATTCATTCCTCTCTTCAAAATTAATTTTGTTGTTTGCTCAGCTTTTGCCTTCTTTGTTGGGCCCTGATGTATACATTTGGCCTATACTCGTCTGGCTTGGCCAGTGACAGTCACACTTTTTTTTCCAAGTACTTCAGAGAAGGTTGTTTACACAAGTAATTCATCCCCTCATGAGATGCAGCCAATTGATTCGCTCAACTTATACAGCTACATATCTAAACCAAGTGCTATCCCCTGATCTCCTGGTCCCCTTTATGTTGTGACGTTCGACAGTTGTGGTCACCCCCTACATTCTCCCTTGAGCTTCACTGGTAAAATCATTTGTGCTTAGGTGTTCCAAGGCAGAAATCATGAAAAGCAGCTGAGGGAGCTCACATTGTTTAGGCTGGAGAAAAGGAGGCTCAAGGGGACCTTATCACTCTACAATTACCTGAAAGGGAGTTGTAGCAAGTTCGGGGTCAGCCTTTTGTCCCAGGCTGCTAGTGAAAGGACTAGAAAAAGTAGCCTTAAGCTGTGCTAGTAGAAGTTTAGATGAAATATTAGGAGACATTTCTTCACAGAAAGGGTTGTAAAGCATTGGAAGGGGCTTTCCAGGAAGGTGGTGAAGTTGCCTTATTTGGAGGTGCTCAAGATATGACGGGATGGGGTACTTACTGCCATGGTAGATTTGCCAAGGTGGGGATCACCTTGGTTCAACCAAGGTTGGTCAATGATCTTTGGGGTCTTTTCTAACCTAATTAATTCTGTGAATCTGAGCCTTCTTCCATCGCTTGGGATTTGGTAGGTCATACAACTACAAGTTTCCAAGTTTTATTTTGTTTCACAGTTTATAGTGAATAAACAGAGTAGTCCTGATAGGTATGGAATATACCAAAGTTCAAGATATTGATTGATTTTCCAAAGCTGATTAATTACCAGAACTGTGCAGGAATAAATTAATTTTTGATTCTCTGCATCATTTCCCGAAATTTACCACTTGATTTCTGCAGAACATGAAGAACTAACTAGTATGGATTTTTAATAAATATTTATAAGGCGTTATAAAGAGACTTAATATTACCGTAAAAATGTGACACAAAGTTGTGATAAAGAACAATTAATTGTCTCAAAGGTTAACTTAATGTTTTACTCAAACTAGTATGTGAGATTGTAGATTTATGTGCCAATAATGTGCTCTTTGTGCAAACTGTTTGGGCTGGATCTTGACAGGAATGATGACTATTTTCCCCATGGCTTTATTTCACAGAGGAAACATTCAGTTCAGTAACTGCTGAGTGCTCAACTGCTTAGTCATGCTGTCTAGAAAATTCCATTTCTGTCAGGACATGTGTCAGTAACTGTCACAGCAATATGTAGCTAGAGGGATAAAGAAACCACTGCTAAAAAATACACACAATTATCTTGTGAATTACTGTAATATATTTTATTTATATTTGTGTTGCTTCAGCTTTTTACTGCTATACCAAACTTTAGAAGTACTATGATAGTGTCAGAATTGATGGCAAAGAAAAGAAGATACTTGTTTCAAGATGGATACATAAAGAGAACATGCATGAAAGAATATGATTGTTATGATTTTACGTTACTAATGAAAATTGTGTAAATGACGTTTTATTTCCCACTGTATTACATTTTCAATAGGAAAGTTGTTTAAGTTGTTGCTAAAACTTGTATCACACAATCATAGAATGGTTTGGGTTGGAAGGAACTTAACAGATCATGTAGTTTCAACCCTCTCACTGATACAAAAATATCAGAATACCAGAGTTCAGCAACAGCAATCCATTGCAACTTTTTAATCAATATGTTAAGTTCCTATATAAAGATAGCTGGAACATTAATAAATTTCATCAAAAGAAATGAAAATGTTTATAGGATTATATTTGTACATGAGAATTCTCTCAGTCCTGTCAAAACTCTTTGCTTACTGCTTGAGAGGCAACCTTTTCGTGTTACTTAATATATTATTACCCTTTGCTCCAGACCCCATGCAATGATTATTAATTTCTGACAGCAGTTGCAGTGCATTCTCCCAAGAATGGTTTGATACATAGACGTTAATAAAGTTCCCAGCCCAAAGGAATTTTCCATTGTCCATATCACTACAAAACAAAAGCTTCAAGATAGAAGTATTAGAAGTATGCATGCAAAGTTGTAGATTACAAGGCAAAATAATTCATTCTTTGTTGTTGTAGTCCTAGAAATACATATTTTCTAAATTCTAGAAGAGAGTAGTATATATTGACTTTGCTGGCTGTCACTGACAAGTGAATAAAGTATCACTTTTCAGGATGAAACTAACACAGAATTCCCTATTGTTTCAAGGAAAGTAATGCAACAAATACAAAAATAATCAACAAAATGAGTTCTGCTCTTTCTGTGCTCTTTTTTTCATAGATAACAATAAAATTGTGGTGTGCTTTATTTTTGGGGTTTATTTGTTTGCACTGATCCTTTCATTATAAGTTGACAACATGCTGATAAACATTTTTAAAAGTCCTATAACACTTTTCATCCACTTTTTTACAGTCTGAGATACTCTGTGTTGTGACACCCACGGGCTTCATCTTCTATATCTGTTTGAAATATTTCTGAAGTGAGGGGCCAAGGGGGAGACAGTAGTCTGAACTCTTATTTTGACCAAATAAGGCCTCAAACACTTTGCAGAAGAAGCTGACTCAAGAGTATTTCTGAAATTAAAGATTTTAGAATACTTGCACCACTGTGATTCATTAGATGATTCAGTTATAGGTTGGCAGAGCAAGCAGAGAAAAGATAATGATTGTATGAGAGGCTTATCTGAAAGCTCTAGACTACATCTGCCCTCTCTAATAGTTCAGGTGCATTTGGAAAAAGAAGCAAAGAAGCACAAATGACCTATTAACAATTTTATTTATTTGAAGATGGATTCAGCAGGTGATACTGCCACAGATAATGATCACTGATCAGCTTAAATAAGGAGAAATCAACTTGTCTATGAAAGGTTGGTGGTGTTTGTTACCCGTCTGAACTGGAACTGAGATGTATGAATGTGGATACTCTGACCTCTCAGTGCTAGTGTCTTGTTCTCCTGAACTGCTGGTGCTAGTCACAACTAGAGCAGATATCCTGATTTATATGTGTTCTGTGAAGTACCTCTGTGTTGTTGGATAGACACTTTAAACTAACGTTTACCCATCCCACTTAATAACTACATTTTAGACTTCATAGGTCTAATTGTCGCCAGATTTCCCTGTGGCAAATTCCTAATCTGTTAACAATGAGAAGATACATAGCATCACTTTATAGGAACATGCTAAAATGCCATCTCTTTTTTTACTAAGTCTCAGAAGAAAAATACGTTAGCAATTCTGAAGGAGTAATAATGTCTATTCAGTGTTATTAAATGTTAATGTGTTGTGCAATATTTTAATAAGTTTTGTAGGAGAAAAAAGTCAGTTTAACATTTCACTAGAATGGTACAGAGGTAGTCTGAGATGATCTGTGTGTTCTTTATAGCTACTTGCAGTAGCACAAGCACCTGCTGTTCTATCCATGAGATCAGCAGGGGATCAAGCTGTACAGAGCATCTGTTTCTTACCTTTACCTTTTTTCCTCCATCTGCCTCTTAATCCAATAGAGGAATGACCTGGTGAAACTATGTTAGAGAAGCTCGCAGTGAGTCCCAAGGAATGTAGAAATATGTGATTTACTGTTTCACTCTTTTTCCAGCCATTTCAACATTTCTAGCAAGTTTGCTCTTCGTAGAGCCATAGGGGGTGATATAGCCTTTGGTTATTTTTCAGTGTTGTCACAAACTAGAATCAAAAGTAGCTCCAAGAGTTAAAAAAGCTACACTAAGTTTTTTTCCCAGAGCTGCTTGGATGGTTTTCTTTGCTGTTCATTGTAGGCAAAGTTGGTCTGTTTACGTGTAAGGTTTCACCTTAGCATAAAAATATCTGAAATGAAAACAACATTAAAAAATTGAAGGTTTGTGACGAGCTGGACAGTAGCAACATGCCTGGTCAGGCAAAATAATGAGATTTTTTTAAAATCAGTTATATAATTAAAACACAGTTAAAGCAAACACTTCTGATGTGGATCTGAAGTGATCAGGCATTTGGACTGGATTAGTGTATGTCCCTTCCAACTGAAATTTTCTCTATTCTATTCTATTCTATTCTATTCTATTCTATTCTATTCTATTCCTGTGCCATGATGATACCAAAGACTACTTACTGCCTGAGGGGGACAACAAAAAGGAAATAACATATTCATGTCAATCAAAAATTTTATAATTTTTTTAAGTCCGAGACTTAAACATTCAATGTGGGATTGTTATTTTGTTATAGTTATTTTTAATGTAAGAACTGAAAAAAATTGCTCTAGTTTTCAAATGCTGGGTTTATGTAATTTCAAAACTGAAATTACATAAACTGAATATTTAATAAAATATTTTGTCACCTTACGTTACATACATGATGAACACCTGTTTATTTTCTTTCATCTCTCCTTTATGTTTTTAATGGCCTTAAAAAAAGTTCTTTTCTTCAAAATGAAAAAAAAATTCCTGTTATGCAGACATGGGCCCCCAAGAGTTGTTTTACTAGGGTTCCAGAATTTTTTCTGGTTTAAGAAAAAGACTGTCATTTCCTTCATCTGTTGAACATTTAGATGTGTTACTTATATTAAGATTAACAATAATAAAACTATACTATCAGTTGCACTGGTAACAGAAATTCTTCTGCATATATAGTATAGCAAAATAATGACAAAGAGAATTTCAGGAAGCTATATGAATAGTTGCCTGTTTCACCTTGTCTTATTCTCTACAGACTTAGCAGTTTAGCACATTCTGCTTTACATGTATTTTTAAGCTTCTAAAATCCTTTTTTTTGTCCTATGCTTATATGTTTCTGGTGAGGAAAAAAAAAGTCTACAAAAACAGCAAAAAAACAACAAGCAAACTGATAATCTCATCCATGAAATTTGTTTTAAAGTTTGTAAACCTTTAAACAAAGTGATTCAGAGTATGAAGACAGACATATTTACATATACATATTTAAATGTGTTGATTTTATCTTGGTAGACAAGTTTAATTAGTTTTTACCATGTAGAGGTTTCACAGAATCCTTGGAAGGCCTGGGTTGGAAGGGAGCTTAAAGATCATCCGCTTTCCCTTGCTATGGGCAGGGATGCCACCCATTAGATCAGGTTGGTCAGGGCCCCATCCAGCCTGCCCTCAAACACCTCCAGGGATAGGACAAGCACAACTTCTCTAAGCAGCTTGTTCCAGTGCCTCACCACCCTCACAGTAAACATCTTTCTAGATCTAATCTAAATCTCTTCTCTACCAGTTTAAAACCATTACCCCTTGTCTATCTTATCTGTCCATGTAAAAAATCCCTCCCTCTTTTTTATAAGCACTGGATGACCACTATTAGGTCTCCCTGGAGCCTTCTCTTCTCCTGGCTGAACAACCCCAGCTGTCTCAGTCCGTCTCCATAGGAGAGGTGCTCCAGACATCTGATCATCTTAAATTTTTGGATTAGAAGTAGGGGCTCCAGGTGTTACCCAAAATTTTTCCATTACAGCAGAGAAAGTATCTGATTGGTATGGTAATCTTTTTTAGTCCCTGAATGCACAGGATTAATATTATATCACTGGTGCCCTTCTCAATGAATTACAACGGTGATAATATTTGGCCTCAATCCTGAATCAAAATATATGGGACATATAGGTATATACAGTTTACTTTCTGCACTGTGTATTCTAAGTGACTATTAAGTTACCTATAATGGGAATATGACCCACCACTAATCAAAAAATGACATGCCAACATATGAGAAACTGGGAAAACCCACAAAAAGAAAATATCTTTTAAAGATTTAAAGACTTCTCAAACAACTTTAAGTCTAGCTAATGCCCACTTTTCCAATAATTTTCACAACAGCAAAAATTTTATGTTTGACAAGACATAAGATTGGCTGTAGTCAATGTCTAAAATTGACAACTTAATAAGTATAGAAAAATACAGTATTATGTTTATCCTAAAATAATTTTTAAAAATTTAAGTCTCATTGGTATAAATATGAATTGCTAAATGACTAAGTGAAGCATCTTGGTAACTTGACTAACGAAGTAACAATCTATGAAAAAGAAGGTGGTAGAAGCTTATACTGAGATATTGGAGAGATATATGGTAGATCCATCACTCAGTAATATTTTCACAGAGGAAAAAGAAGTAAAGGAGGATTTTTCATCTATAATATAGATTATATATATAATATAGATTAAATATAGATTATGGAGAAAAACTGTGGGCATTAAGGAAGTCAGAATGACCAAAAGCAGACAGAATATAACTGTCTTTGAAAAGATAAGATACTGCAGAAGAATAGGTCCAAAGATTAGGCCAGACATTTTCTGGCAGATAAGTAATTCACCTATTCTTGGTATCTGGAAATCTCATAAAGAAAGAATACCTGAGGTTTCCAATAACCTACTTATATGTGATTAAATTGAGGTACAACATTGTTCACCATCTATTTGTCCTATATACTATATAGTTATATTCAGCTAGAGCTGGTGAGGTTAATTTTCAAAAGGTTTTAATCAAGGAAAACACCTTTCTGGATGGAATTGAATTGGTATTTAGGAACATGTAGATTTTGTCAGAAACACCAATGAAAATCAGAAATGCTGATAGCCTGACCAAGCAGCCAGCTGCTAGTTAATCTGATTTTCTGCCACTATGCTCAGCCACTGTCTTGCCAATTGGACCCCAGGATGGTGAGTTGGCTAGAAATGAGGCAGGATGCTTGGCTTCTCATCTTGCTTCATACCCAGCTGTCCTCCTTGGCTGATGTGAAACCTGGCTAACTCCTCAAGTTACCACCTGCCCAGATAGCTTTTCTGAGCAGTCCAAAGAGTTCCTTAAGTTGTGCTGCTATTCAGAATCTTGAGCAGTCTGACCTCCTTGTTAGTCACCCAGTTATCTTGCTAAGTAAGGGAGAGGCCTCTGTTTCTCATCTGTCCCTTAAGTGTCTGATTTCTCACAAGATGGAAAGTTGTTCTTCTGTCTGGTAGAGTATCTGGCCTGTCATTTTTCTAACTTTCCAGCTGTCTAGGAGGGGAAATGTGGGCTGGTAGGCATTGAAAGAGATTTTTCCATTTCACCAGAAATTCTGTAACATTGGCATGTTTCTTCGCTGAGTAATGAAAAAAAATGGCATGTACAATTTCCTATAAAGTAGACGTGAGTTACAATTTTTTTCTTTCTAATATCTATAGTTTATGTTATTACAGAATCACAGAATAGGTAAGGTTTGGAATCACAGTAGGATATGTCATCCAACCTTCCTGCTGAAGCAGGGACATCCTTAATCATGTTGCACTGGATTGTGTCCAGATGACTCTTGAACATATTCAGATGATTCTTGATTATCTCTGGTGAGGGAGACCACACACCCTATCTGGGTAATCTGTTCCAGCACTCAGTCACCTTCACAGAAAAGAAGTTCTTCATCACGTTCAGGTGAAACTTCCTGTGCATCAGTTTCTGCCCATTGCCTCTAGCCCTACTGCGTGGCATCTCTGAGCAGAGCCTGACTCCATCCTCTTTGACACGCTCCCTTTAGATACTTATACACATTTTTGAAGTCCCCTCCTAGTCATCTCTTCTGGAGGTTGGACATGCCCAAAATATAAATGCATAAATCCATAAAGTAGAAAAAATAATAAAAAAAAATCTACTTTTTCATAAATATAGATACGGTAAGATATAAAATGTAAGTCTTGTCAAGCAATACACTAAACTAATATCAATAATAGAGAAAATAGTCTATACATTGATTATTTAATTATAAATTAAAATAGGATATACAGTGATTATGAGCTATTCACAACGATGTGTGAAGGATTAATTATCAAAATGGTCATAAACCTCAAAGTTAATACAGTATTCCTGATGCCATAAAATATTTTAAACTAAATGTTCTAAATTAAAAGATAATCTGTTTATTGATATAAAAAGTAATTTTAAAAATAAAGGGCTGTTTACTTTGGAAATAAAATACTTTGCTCATTCAATGAATTTTTTCAAATCATTCTTCAATCCTATTAATGACATTGCTCTTCAAATACATACATTTTGTACATTTCTGCTAAGGAGCGGTAGCTACATATTTTTATGTGTTATATTTACCATTTGCCATTAATTTTCTCTCTTACTAAGGAAGCAAAAGTAGAAAATAGGTTTCCTCTGACCTTCTATGAATAGTGCAGATGTTGAGGAGTCTCCACTGGCTGAAGTTCTGGTGGCAGTCATTTCTCATTCATCCTCCTTCATTCCTCGCAAAACTAGTGTAACAGAGTCAGTGTTAAGAATACATAAAAATAGTGCATATACCTATAGCACAGATTTCTATATAGCTGCATTCAAAACAAGCAAAATGTACAGAAAAACAATTAATTCTGTAAAACACTTAGAGAATTATGTGTAAAGACCTACAGAATTAAACACAGAATTTGTGTCATTATCTACTGAAAAGTGTAGAACAGCATTGAAACACAAACCTTTGGTACATAAAAAGTGTAAACATCTAAGTAAACCTTCTCCTTCCCTCTTTTTCCAAATGTCTAGAACTTTCTGAAGGAAACAGATTTTCTCAAAATCATTGTTACAGGAATAATTTTCCAGTATACTACTGGCAAAGCCTTTAAGGCTTTAAGGCTCCTCTGAAATTTTAAAATTTGGATTTCTATTCCTCAGTATATATACAGGAACTGTTACTGAGGAGCCAAATTCCTGGAGAAAATTTGTATCCCATGGCTTTAAAGAAAAAGTACATGACTGATGTTAACAGATATTAACAGATTCGTGAGAGATGCCTCTGCCCGAATTAAGGTGCTAACAAGACCCTATGCTGAAGTCAATATTATGGATTTTATTTAACAATGAGTTTGAGAGAGAGAGAGAGCAAGAGCAGCAGATAGTCACCACCTGTGAATCCAGCAGCATCCTGTTGGTCCTTTTTCACTCCGGGCTTCTCAGTGGTAGAGATCCTGAAGTAGTTCAAAACTTTTAACTATTCATACATCATAGCAAACAAAGGAATTAATGCTCACTGGCCACCCAGATCTCTCATTCTATTGGCTAAATGATTCCCCAAATTTTAATACTGATTAATCTGCATGCTCAGTCTTTCTCTTCTTTAGAGACGGTGGGTTTGTTGACTTGGCGGGCCTTGAGTCAGTGGTTACAATCTCCCCCAACAGAATTACCTTTTGCCCAGCAGGAGCTGATTCAGCACTATTGACGCCCAGAAAGTAGAACCACCTTTGTCTTATCTCAGGTTCCTCCTGGGAGGGCTTAATTTACAGTCCAAGTTCCAGGTATCTATTGAGGTGTATTCGAGGGCACTTCGGTGGTCATTTGTGGTCGCAGATGGCATCTGGCTCATAACTTGGGATGATCTTTGACTGGTGAAAGGTGCAGGGGCAGCTGCTTCTTCACACAGTTTGACACAATGGTAATTTTTGCCTGGATGTGTTAACCATGATGTGCTAACCAGATCTTGCCTCTGACAGGCCTGGAGTTACCTCCATTCTGTCTCTCCCTTCTGTGCTTATCTCCTGGCAAAATCCTTCTGTGGCTTTAACAGTGTTTGAGACAGACGACAGATGCTGTAAAATTTTATTCAGTGGATATTTACTAACCCATAAACCAGATAATTGATATACGGGCCTTCCAACATCAGTCACTTCTATGCTAAGTTTTCCAGATGTGAAACTGTTTGGTAATGGAGAATTAAGAAGAAAAAAAAGAAACAACTAAAGGAAGAAAGGAAATAAAAGGAAATAAAAGGAAATTCCATAAAAGGAAATTTATGATAGATTTTAAAAAATGCTATAGAGACTGTAAATTGCATATAAAAAGAACTATTAACTGCATACATTGCAACAATTCAAAAGGAGTATTTTTTTTCTGCTAGCTACACTGGAGTAACTGAACAGTTTTGGGTTTGGGTTTCAGCTGAAAACTGAAATGTTTTTAGAACATTTGCTTTTGGATTCCAGGAAGAATGACTACCTGAGCTGTAATGCTTTCCTGTGTAATGCAACCCCAACCAATTTAGTTTCTAAAAGTAGTTTGATTTTTCCCTTACTGTAGTGCTATCAGATAGCAACATGCTCTCTGGGGACTCCATTCATGCTGAGATTGCACCAAACAGTGATTGCACTGCTGAATCAGTCTGTAATCAATCTTGCATCCTGCAGATCTCCTTCAGTATTTTTTTCTTTGATCACTGTCTAATGGGAAACATAACACGTTTAAGAATAATGAAACTTCAATCTAATGGTATCTTTGCTGGAGAGTCTCAAGGCATCCTTTTGCAGCCTCTAATGAAATGACTCTAACAGTGAATGTTTAGCCACATGTTCTATAGAAAGGATATACAACTGGTAAGATTTCTCCCAAGTGTGAGTATATGTTCACTGTCAATAAGTTATTTGACTGCTTTCCAGTCTTTGTGCACTTATTTCTCTTGTTTCTACAATATTCACAATTTCTAATTAATAGTATTTTATTCTGGCTTATATAAGGGGATCTTGTATTGCTCTTTTGCACTGTTTTATACTTTAGTAGTATTCAATGAGTGCATTAACACATTTTTTCCAGAGCATATTCATTGCATAATGAAAATGAAAGATAATTCCAAAAAGTATTCATATATCTCTAAGCCATAATAATCTTTTAGTGAACCACATATGTTTTGATTTCTGTTTGTTATTTTTAATACATTTCCTACTTTGGCAAAGTATTAGATGACTAAAAAAATGAGTGATAAATTAGGTAGTTAAATGTGTGTCAAAATCTATTATTAATTCTGATTCCTTTTATTATAAGTCATAAATGACATGTGAATTCCCAAAAAAATCATATGGTATTCAGTTCAGTGACAACATATGCACCACAGCATAAGGCAAGATAACCAAACTTTAATCAATATTCTATGAATTTTCCAGTAATGGTTATATTATATTTTCAATTTAGGGTAAAGAAGAAATATAATTTAAAGAGACTATATAAAAATTAGTTGCTCTTTTTCTCTTGGCTGAAAATGCAGTATACCCATGTTCAAAGCAGACAGTTCTCGATGCCTTTGGGTTTTTTAGTGTGTTTTGCTGTTCTTGCAATACGTCTTTGAGAGACTACTTGTTACGATTTACAATAACAAGTTATTGTTTTTATGTCCCATCAGTTTTTAGCTTCTTCTTTCTGATATTGACTGCTCCCAAACCTGATTTTTTTCTTATTTCTAATAGTTCAGAAAGTACATATCACAGATGGTAAAATGTCAGGAAACATATCCACATTTATAGTCTTCCTAATGGAAAATGTACGAAGACAAAACTTTTAAGGTGAGTGAAAAAGCAAATTCCCTTTTTCATGCTTGATGTCTGCAGTTCTGGGAAAAAACATTTCCCTTCAAAGCCAACATTTCCAATGAACCTTTGAGATATCTCACTGTCATTCTACCAGCAGTTTTCTGAGGTTTTATTTTACCGTGTACAAACCTCCAGAGCTAGTCTGTCTAACTATATATGGATGCTTGAGGACATCTCACATCTGAAAACTTTGAGCACAGCACTAAAAATATTGAGTTCTTCTCTGCTCTAAAGCAGGTCACTGGAGTTTTGTTTATTTTACAAGCAGAAGATCTCAGAATAAATTGCTGAAATCATTAATAAAGAAAACATTTTGCATGTTTCATACTTGAAAGAAATACCATCTGTACCAGTAAATTGCTTTCCATGAGGTTTTATCAACTTTGCATAGCCACTTGAGACAGTCTATTTCAAACATTCTGGGAAAACAAGTTGACTTCAAGTTGACTATTAGAAGTTGCAGTAATGGTGTGGTTTTTTTGACATGCATTTGTTTGAAAAACAGAGATTAATAAAGCAAAAATATATATATATAGATATGAAAATGAACATGCATTTGTATTTTTATAGATATACATACACACTCATGCTTTTTCCCTCTCTCTTGCTTGGTAACCATGACTGATCTTTTTATAAGTAACTCATAGAATCCTAGAATGATTTGGGTTGGAAGGGACCTTAAAGATAATTTAGTTCTAATCCCCCTGGCCCTGGGCAGGAACACCTTTCACTAGACTGGGCTTCTTAAAGACCCATCCAGCCTGTCTTAAAACACTTCCATGGGTGGGGCACACAGAACTTCTCCGAGCAGCCTGTTTCAGTGTTGTTATCACCCTCATTGTAAAAATTTTCATCATCTAAAGTCCAGTCTAAATCTACCCTCTTTCAGTTTAAAACTGTTGACCCTTGACTTGTCACCACAGGCCTTACTAAAATATCTGTCTACATCTTCCTTCAAGCCCCCCTCACTTATGGAAAGGCATCTATAAGGTCTCCAAGGAGACTTTTCTTCTCCAAATGGAAGAACGTAAATGCTTTTTCAGCCTTTCATTACAATTCATTACAGTACATTACATTACAGCCTTACAATTCCCTATATCCACTCCCACACCACAAATATGTATCTTCCCGACATTTCCAATTTTTAATATCTTCATCATCTTCCCTCTGCCACTGATTAATGTACATCAGTTCCTGTGATCTGGATGACCGTGACTAGTTTACAGACAGCACCCACTCTCACTCACCCTCCTCAACAACACAAGGATACAAAAGCTCATGGCTCAAGATAAGGACAAGGAGATGGTTTACTATTTACTGTTACAGAAAAAACACAAAACTTGAGGAATTTAATGAAAATTCAGGCAGATTTTGACAATAGGACACAACCCCAAATTTAAAACAATAAATTTCCTTGCCCTGTTTGCGCAGGCTTAACTTCATTTTGAACACATCTAACACCACTCTTGTCATTTGCTCCTGGTATAGAGTAGTCTGATCAGTTCTCTGCTCTGTTTCTGGAGCAGTGAGCCTTTCATGCAGCAGTGATTTAAATGAATGCATTTAAATCATATTATGATAGGATGATCATATTCTCTGAATCAAGACTAAAATATGTACTGAAAATTTTATTTATGCAGATCAATATATGGTTTTGGAAGAGTGCTATTTTCTTCTTCATATCTATGATTAATCTAAACATGATATATATTGTATGAACATCAGTATTTTAAATAAATACTAATGGGACAGCACTGAGTTTAGAGATTTTATTCTGCTTCTTTTCTGGCTAGACATCTAATTGAAATGCTATACTGTACTTCAATAATATCCTCTCATGTCCTCCTCTCCATCTTACTTCAGAGACTGTGCCGAATTTTTTCTTCAAAAGTTGTGCCATTGAGTTTTTCCCTATTGCAGGATATTCTTTTTGATAGCTCTGCATATGTTTTATATTGCTTATGTAAGGGATTAAAATTTTTCTGCTGCATTAGTAAGGAATATTTGGGTTTTTTTCCTAGTCATCTGTGTTATATATTTTTTTCGGAAAAAGAATAAGAAAAGCTCCCACAAAATCTCCTACTTTTATAAACCTATTAACAGTAATTTTCTCTGATTCTTTTAAAATTAAAATGTTATTGCAATTTCCCTCATATTGTAACATAAGGGAAATGTACTAATATTATTAATACTCTGTAATACAATCTGTAATTTTTTATACTGCATTCCTTCAGATTGGTTATATTAACTTCTAGTTTATAACGCATTTTTCACTGGGGTCTTTTTTAAGTCTTGTTATCTAAAAATTTCAGTAATATTCTTAAATAGAGAAAAGAAGTCCCCCTGCCCCCCATAAAAACTTCGAAGAGGATATTGCTTTTTCAGCTTACACAAATGGATGAATTCATGCTTTTGAAAACGAATTTCTTTCTCTCTGCATCCCTCAGTGATTTATCCGAACCTCTTACTTAATTGAAACCGTTCAGATGCACTAAGTTACACTTCCATCTGAATCAGTATAATTGAATGCTACAAAAGATTGCTCTATGATGAAACCATTTCATTTATTACTGTAACACATTTAACATTTCAATGCAACCGCAATATCTCGTTTACTATATGCCTGAGTACTGGAAAGGTTGGGGGTTTTAGCTTGTTTTTGTTTTTTATAGCAAAGTTGTTTTTTATAGCAAAGTTGGATAGGAAAAAGTTTAGAGTCTTTTACAAGCTATTAATGTTATCTATTCATGGTGAAAAGGTGGAAAAATTTCAAATAGAAAAATAAAACAAACTTAAATACAACTGTCTTGCTTTTTCCAAACTAATTGCTGTTGTAATACATGCCTTGTTTCTGGAAATAACATAAAAGGATTGCTCTTCCAGTTAGGTGCAATTTCCTCATTGTTTCAATTTATCATGAAATCTTATTATAAAAATCAGTGTTCTTCATAGAGTTATTAATCTGCAGTGTAATCACAATCTTTGAACCTGACAAAGGACCTCACAGGGAACATAGAAGCCAACATTTCTCCTGATTACAGCTCCTTGACTTCTTTCATTTTCTTTCACAACTCTTTCGTCCATTTGTGGTAGGAGAGTAAACCATGACAGAGCTATAAATGAGACAGAAATATTTTAAACTGTAACTAGCAGGGAGATTATTAGTAGGTTCTTCTGAAAGACCATAATTTACTTTCATATTCTACATTGGTTTTGTTTGGGGTTTTTGGGTTGGGGTTTCTTTTGGCTTTTTTTTTTTTTTTGGCTTTTTAAAAATTGAAATAAGTCCTTTTTCTTTAATTAATTTTCTTTAATTGGGTATTACAAAATAACATTCTGGATTAGTGTTTTTTGAAAAAAGAGATGAAATATTTTTTATTCTTTTATTTCTTAACTTTGCTATTAGTAGTCTGATCAAACCATAACTCCCTTGCAGTGAGAAGGAGTAAAAATCTGAAAAGGACAAAATGGTACTTATACATGTTAAATAATTTATCACAATTTTTTTGTGATTTGACTATTTCAGTTAAAAAGTATGTCCAATAGAAGGTAAAAAAAAGTATTAAAGGTCAATGAAATATAGTATGTTTAAACACACCACAAAAACCAAGCATGAAAGAATTCTCAAAGTCTAATTACAGTTACAATCACATGACAAAATTATGGTAAGAAATTCTTTTCTCAGCAATACTCATCTTGAGCTAGTACCCATCTACAAATAAAATCATAGTCACAGGATTCTGAGGAATATTATTTTGTCAGGATGGGATTTAATCTTCTGCTTTTCCATTTTTTAAACAAGCAAGCCCTCCAAAAATGCATGGTAAAATTATTTCAGCAGTTTTTCTTTCTTAAAAGACAACTTGTAGGAATAGAACTGATAAGCAGTTCACTGGGCTTTTTTAGTCCAAAATGCTAACAGGTGGCAGGGTTTCTTTCAGAAGCTGTTTTAACAGTTCTAGTATTTAGTAACAGATTAGAAAGCAAAACGTAAGTATAATAAGCATTTCATTTTGGTGTTTCAGTGTTTGGCTTCATAAACATCAAAGAATTTTGCAAGAAGTCTTTGTTTTACTGAATTTGTTGATGACTAACAGGTGCCAGTATTGAGTCTTTATAAACTAATTTTGTAAACTAACCAATAGTGTGCAAGAAACAAAATTAAGGTACCTTCTGACCTTGCAACTAGAGATTTAACTGCTTGAGAAGTTCATAAACTTGATTAAGCTTGAGGGTTGATCATAAAGCATTTTCTTTATCTTTGTGTAGCCACCAAGAAAGAACTGATAATAACCTTGTTAATCTGTGGGATGAGTTGCTCAGTCATGTTGCTTATTATGTAATTTTACCATGTAGACCATTAGCCTGAAAGTACTATGAATTTACAGCTATGAAAAACTTTCCCAAAAAAAATCTCCGTATACTTGATTTCTAGTCTTTCTCTTATACATGAATATTTATTTTCCCATGTCATTATTTCTCCCCTTACTTGCATGCTCAGTACTGCATAATCAAATGTATATTTACATCATTAGTTTGTTTTTCCATAAGTACTTACCCTGAAAATCAAATTTGTTAGTAAACCTTGGGGTTCTACTGGTGTCTTCTATTATTTTTCTTACCATTTAGTGTATTCTATGTTTTCCAGCCATATATATATTCTGTATTTCCAGCCATAAAATTTTAAGTTGATTCATGTATCTTTTGACTGCATTTATTTTTGACATCATACTGAAATCTGATCAATTTTTCTGTCTTTAAGATGCAACAGTAATGCTGATCTTAACTTTGACAGTTATACCTAAGTATCTTTTTATTTCTCAGATCAGCACTGTGCCCAACAATCTGCTCCCTTTGGCATTTTCAATCCTTATGTCAAAGATTGTTTCAGAGTAATTAATCTGAAGTTTAACAGAGAAGAACAGATTCATGAACTGATATATCCCAAACTGCTGCATATTACAGACTATAGGTTTTAACTATCAATCTCTACAAGGATTGTAAATGACTATTTATGATTAACCAGTTAAAACATTTTATCTATGCACTAATGCTAGTCAAATAACTTATCAGGAAGTACTGATAATTGTAATAATGTAGGACAGCTACCCAGTATTTTTGGAATAGAGATACCATGGTTCTGGCATTTTGCACCAAGTGATCAAAATTCTTGTAGTTATTGCAGAAAAGGTTTTAAACAATTGGTCTCTTAGGAGGATATAGGCCAAAACAGTCCCAGATTTTTATAGCTTAGATATAAATCACAGAAATAAAAATTAATATTAATGAGGACTAGATTAATGCATTTGCTGCTGTTAATGATTGTATTTGTGCAGAATATTGTCCATTTATTTTATATGGGCATGACTGCTACAAAAATCAAATGTTAATGTATTTTAAACACTTGCTTTGAAAAATTATTATTCATCAATAAAAGAAAGATACATATTTATTTAGCCCCTTCTCTCATATTCTTTGGAATGTGCTATAATTACATTCATTTTTCTAAATATGCTACTAAGAATTAAAATGTTGCCTTGCTTTGATTAGAACCACTACTGCAGTTACATGCTTGTTTTGGCTGAAAACCAGTACACAAATGCAGTGATATGCTAGACTTCCAAATTCTGTTCTCTAGAGCTTTTGGCTTCACCTCACACAGGTTATGAAACCACTTCTTTAAGAGCAGGTAGCAAAGACACAGAAGAAACACTTGCGTTGCTTAATGCAGACGTTTTCAGGAGCTATTAGAGAATGTCATCCACAGTAATACCAAGAGAGTTAGGAAATAAAAAGGCTTAATTGAACAAGGAAGATAGTAGGTTCCAAAAGATGGGTCTGTGTTTGATTACCATCTGTACAGTTTGAGAAAGAGCCTACATATTATGAGAGATCATGTGCTTTTTCTTTGGTGAATAAGAAACTTAAATGGAAGCAAAGATCTCTTTTCTAACTTTGCAACAGCCACCTGGTGCAGACAAGAAAGTCATCTGTTCCTTAGGCAGTATTTCATAACAAAGAGGTCTTGGTGCCCTAGTTAGAGGCTATTCTTGATCTGAATTTCCAGTCAGGTGTCTATGCCCATTACTGGATTTTAGACACGTTCCTGGATAAACTGTCTCCGAGATCAATTGATTCAGAATATGAGATGTCTTAGAAGCAAAAATGTGGAAAACCAACTTTATTCTCAATAGCAGCTAAGAACAGTAAACACTAATTTCACCTGAACCACTTCAGAGAGATTTTGTTTACCATGTATGTATGTATGTATGTATTTATTTATTTATAGCATTAAAAAGAAAAATAATTACTTCAGGAAAACACAAAATATGCAAGGATTTTCCACATAAACATTATGTCAAGAAATTTGAAAGGAATTTGTACAAAAGAGTACAATTCCACATTCAGATATTAAATGCTGATCTTTAAAGATGTATCTTTACAATATAGGTCATTGATGGATACCTTCTACTAAAGTAAAGTGAAATGTTCTCTAGATATACCCCAAGTTTGGATATATGCTCTTGGATACATTTTATATTTGACTCTTAACCCTTTACAGGAACATCAATTTAAGTGGTTGACCATATTTAGACCTTTCATTGTTGCATGAAAATTTTCTCTCAGGCTACTGAGGTACAGCCCAGTGCTTTCATTTGAAGAGCCCTGAGAGAAAGCATAGCCCGCGAGGAGTCCAGACTGGTGCTTCCTTTGCACAGATGGGGAACTGTGCAAGACAGAAACCAAATGAATATACAAGCTAAAAAACCTGAAACAAGCAACCAACACTCCCAAAAAACCCAAACCCAACAATGTCTAACTACAGTAATCTTTTTGCAAAATTATAGAATTGCATTACATTTTGGTGTGAGCATGCTCTATGGAAAACTAATTGTATTTATTCTTAGCAATTACAAGGGGTTTGGTCTTTTAATAAACTATGATCCATTCAGAGGATTTGCAACTTTTTCATGGGGGAAACAAAGTACTCTTTGATTGCAAATCTTCTTTCCAAGGATAAAAAGATACCTTATTTTCACTCTACAGAATTTCTGTAGCTAAAGGAATTTATATACTTTTCCTTAAGGGATAGAGGTTACTTTTTCTGAAGAAAATTCTAATCTTGTAAGTAACTATGTTTCAGTTTACCTTGCATGGGATGGAGACATGCTTTCAAACATCACATTTATTGCAAAGTTTAATGTGGAAAAAAGGGATGTATTGCAATTATTTTTTAAGAACTGCCTTCCTTATTTCTAAATCTTAATCCTTTCTGAAATAAAGCAATATTTCTTAAAGCAGTGTGAAGTATGTTTACCGATTAAATTCCTTACCCCACGTAATAAGACCAAAATGTCATAACATACTTTTTATGTTATAAAATCCATAAACTCAGAGGGGGGGAAAAAAAAGAAGAAAGAAAGAAAATAAAAAGACATAAGGCTAAAATTTTGTAACGTTATTGCAATCTTAATTTAAACATGCAAATATAAAGACAACATGCAGAAACTACAGAGAGCTGCAAGTGTGCCTAGATTCGAATAAGGTGGATTACATCACTGTTTCTCTGTCCTTTCCTCAATTTTTCTGTTATGAACAATTTTTCTGTCCTTTCTGCTTCTCTATTTTTTGATATTTTTTAAACTAATGTTTTCTCAGTCCATTTAATATATACTTTTTCTAGAAATTCTTCTAAAAGAATATATATTTTTAAATTCTTCTAAAAGAAATGTGAACCAGATATCAATAAAATTCAAATGTGATTTCAGCAAACGCCTGCACAAAACTGGATGTCATAACAGAGTTTCTTTTCCTATCTCAAATCTCCTCTCCAGACATAATATCTTGGCATAGCCATAATACACACTGGTAAATTTTATTATCAGTTTATTTGGTTTGTGCTTGTCTATTGTAATAAAATATGGAAAAAGAAAATGTTCCAGATATTCTCTTGGCTTAAGATGAATTCTTGCTTTATCACACTGGGTACAAAGCACTCACTTTGAGAGCTGGAGATGGTTTTATTCACAGTGGTGCCTTGTCTCATAAAATTAATTGCTCAGACATGTTCTGTAGTACACTAAGCAAATCCTTGATGGCTTCTAGAGGCTTTACAATAGCCTAGGAAATGTCACACTCTGTTGTGGTATATTACACTTGTAATAGTAGTGTCAGTAGTAATAGAAGTAAAGCTGTAGTCATTATAATCAAACTGTAAAGATAATGACACTGTGAAAATATATTTTCTTTCTCCCCAAGGATAGTTTCAGAGGACTGTTCTCCAAAGGTCTCTATGGATGTATCTGAAATGACTGGTGAGCTTCCTCCTATAAAATATTGTGACTATCACAGCACAGAGCTGAATAAGCTATACACAGAGTACACTTACCAAGGACTTTTGGAATTGGTTTCCTTAAGATGTAGTCTCTACAAGAAGACAAAAGTACAAGTACAACATTATTTAAGGGAGGAGCTAACAAGGCTGAAATACAAAGCCCAACAAAACATGATTTTAATCAATGCCCACACAGATTGGAAATTAATGCTTTAAAAAAATCAATCTTCCCAAAACAAAGAACATCCCATTCTAGCATGGGTTGAATCAAGTAATTGTCTGATGTTTTAACTACAGTATTTGGAGCTGACTCAGTACAGAACACTCTCCTAAATAGTCTTCCACT
Organism: Eopsaltria australis; assembly: GCA_034509425.1. Taxonomy (NCBI): domain Eukaryota; kingdom Metazoa; phylum Chordata; class Aves; order Passeriformes; family Petroicidae; genus Eopsaltria; species Eopsaltria australis. Next base: position 6,795,781 of record JAVTVJ010000009.1, read on the forward strand.
TTTTCTTCCAAACTTACATTTATGCAGTGCACTATCTTTTTTTTTTTTCTTCAAAAAGACAGGCTTGAATACATAAAGACAGGTAAGTGATTTTGTGAAAGCCTATGAGATGAGGTTCACAAAGACTCTCAGGCATTAAGATGATCAGTCTCATAATGATTAATTCTCTGCCTGGCTCGGCAAATTCTCAAAGCCAGTTATGGACACTTAGGTTTCCAGCTGTCACAGAAATCTTACCATATTTTACCTGCACAGTGAAACAACTTCAACAAGAATGATAAAGAACGCTTTTTTTCTTCACCATTGCCTATTTGTGATTAGCTACTTTTTTGGGAGATGTGCACTGATACCATTTCAGAACAACAAGAATTTCAAAGTTAAAGATGTTGAGTAAATTGTTATTGATTTAACACAGCCAAATAGTTTCTATCCTTTCTATTCATGTCTTGGAAGTAAAGAGGTATGTATTTTTCAGCAGTCATTTGGCATGACATGACCCCATTTTTATTTAAACCAATGAATCTTAGTTGGCTTTAGATGCAATATAGATCTAAAGGTGCCTTACTCTGACAAAATTACTTAAAAAAATGACAGCACTTCCAATGCTAAAGTCACTTTATAGTCAAAAACTCTTCTGCTTGTAGATTCTCAGGTGCGTAGGCCATTCCGCAGCATTGTTGCCAATTTTTAAATGTGACTTAAATTCCAACCACAGTGAAAACTCTGAAGTGTCCTTTTTTTTCATCTAGCCTTACAGACTTGGCTAAGGAACCAATGGAGGGAAGAAATTAAACCCATAAAACAAGGTCATTTGCTCGTGAAGATGAAAACGAACCAATAATGCCTTTGTCTTAAAGTCCTGAAGTAAAAAAAAAAAAAATAAAAAAAAAAAAAAATCAAAACATAAAATAAAAGAATAAGAAAGAATAAAAGGAAAGTAAATAACAAAAAGGGACATTCTATATGAATTTAAAGCAATCAATCTATATGCCTAATTTTTAAGCTGATCATTTTTTCCTCACTGAAACACTGATGGGTTGTTTTGTTTTTTTTTTTTTCCCTGGGGATTGAAATAATAATAATGCATTATGTAGCAAGTACTAAAAATATCTTATGATTAAATATATAAAGCTACCATATTTGGGCATCTTTAAGAGCTCATGCTCTAGAAATATAGTGATAACTAGAATCTTCCCTGCTATTTGGGAGCTTTTATCTGATACAGAACACAGAGTAAATACTAATGCAAAAATGTATAAGCAAAGTTGCAAAAAATTCCTCAAACCAAAGTTTTTTCCTACTATTTCACAAGTAATCTTGGACACACTCATTATAAATCTAAGTTTCCATTTTCAAAACAGATTTAATATAGTATAAAAACATGTATATATTATGAATTATTATTGTAATATGTATTTTCCCTCAGCATTTGCAAAAATTTTTAAAAAAATTGCAGAGGTGCCAATGCTTTCCTCTGTGTTAATGTATGACACCAATTACCTGTGAAAGAAGTCAAACCTTTATCTGATATGGCAGCTATGCTTTTTTGTATCTAGGAGTGCTTACTAGTGCACCTCTCTCATCAGCCTCAACATGTCATCCAAGCTAACGATGCGTCAAAATACTTTTGATGATGCTGTATGAAATTGCTGTTTAAAGAAAAAAGCTACTGGTTCTTTTTAAAGGACAGAACACAGAAACACTTGAAAACATGCAGGTTGTCTCAAAATGGATTCACAAAATATTTCTTGTAATTAATAATGTGAACTAATATGTTCCTTTAATATATTTATTTGGCAGATTAATGCGGTTTTTTATTAATCTACATTCAGTATTTCCATGAAACACTGATACAGGCTTGCACACAAAGGACAGGTTGCTGAAGCTGTAGTCACCAGTATTAATATTTTCCTTTGGGACACAAATTAATAGGAATTATATGGCAAAATGTCCGGTGATTCAGCCACTTACAGGTGAAAGGAAATGAAACTGATAGTATAGCAGTATTTGTAATTGATATTCTACTGTAGTGAAGAATAAAACAAAGAACTGATAGAGCCTGTTCATGCTTCCTGGTACTCCCATTTATTTCCAGCAAGACCGAATTTCACAGAAGAAACTGGATGTGAGGGACCAATCTGATTTTTATTTATGCCTCAACATGTGTTACACAGGGCGTGAAGAATTCCTCCTTGCTGTACCCGTGCTGGGAGCCCTGTCCCCGGGGAGGCTTCGCCTGGCAGCCGAGCAGGGCAGAGAAAGCTTCGTGATGGGGCTGCAAGCGACCCCCCCTTGTCGGCGGGGCAGATCCCCGGGTGCCCGGGACAAAATGCCCACGAAATCGGGCTGTGGGGAGTGCTTTAGTACATAAAAGCAGTGAACTGCACCACAACCCGAGGTTATTTTATCTGGGTTTCCTTGGAGGGAGTGGGGGCTCGCCTGGAGGTTCAGCTGGGTCGTCGTCGTCCCCCCCCACCTCGCCTTTTTCTCACTGCGGACCCGCTTCTCCCCTGGCTGCCTTCCCAGTCCTGCCCTGTCCTGCCCTACTTCGTCGCTTCCCCGAGACAGCTCCACCCTACGGCAGCCCGTTCTTCCCCTACAGCAAGCACACGCAGCCGCTGCTGTCGGGAAATCGGGCCCAGGCCGCCCCGGGAGCCGCGCAGCCTCAGCGCAGCTTGCGGCCCACACGCTCCGTGTGCCGAGCGGGCACCGACTGCGCGCCCGGGGCACCGCGGGGTCCCGGCACTCTATTTGTCTCTCTTCTCTTCATTTCTCTTTACTGCCCTCTTCGGTAGGAACACTTGCCCTTCTTTATCAAAAAAACAGTTCTCAGATACAATATTGCCGCGTTTGCGCTTTATTTTCATCCGAGAAATCTATCAAAAAGAATCCTCCCCGACTCCCCTTTTACAGCAGGGCAGGACACTGGAAAAGAAGTTAAGATTAAAAGTCTTAAAAAGTACTGAGGTTCTCAACCCACTTAAACTCATCGAGGCTTAACAAGCTAATAGTAGAAAAATGTACTTTGTTGTTCTACTTTTGCTTGAGTGTACTTTTTTCTGTAAGAAGTCTAGCCCCGCAACCTGTCTTAAAATACGTGCATTCTCAGGATTTCATTTTGGGTATGTTAACAGTGCTCTCAAGTTTTAAGGCTACTGTCAAGTGTAGTGAATTTCTACAATTGTTTTCTGCAAGTTTCTAGATATCTACAAGTATTTTGTCAAATGAATGCCAGATAACTAAGGGACCTGATGACACAAAGACTACAAAGGTTTTCTGTAGATCTTTAAATAAGAGGTTTTGAATACTCATAACCCAAGTTTATAAGCGTTTTTTCTGAATGTTTGAGCATTCACTTAAATACCTACGTAACTCAAATTTTTTGACAAGTTCTTGATGACAGGAAACTTCCAGTGATAGAATAATAGCAGTGTTTATCTAAGGGGATGTTGCATATACTAGAATAGTGCCAGAATAATGATTACAGGTTTATCTTTTACTTTTGCCAGAGCTCTCAGTTTTTGATGTTTTCCTACTTCTGATAGGCAGGGTGTTGTTCTGTGAAAGAACCACTAACATCCGTAAAGCTGTAGAGAGGACTGCAAGCTCTTTTTTAGTCTCTGTGACAAATTTTCTTATGCATGATATATGATGTAGGATGAGGCAGTTTGTGTAAAAAATTATTATTGTAAGGGTCTTGAGAACTCATCTTCTGGAGCCAGCTCAGTACCAGCATGTCCATGGAGTTTCTGCTGATTGCTGCGGCGAGAGGCTCCCCAGTGCCCAGAGCATTAGGCTGTGCTCAGGACTAAACCCCTGCCCATGGAGGCCAGGCCTGCTCCTGGCTGAGGCTGTGGGACCAGCCCTGCCTGGTGAGCCCCTGCCCTGCCATCCTCATGAGCATCCCCCAGAGCTCCCAGGGAGTCTGCAGCTCCTGCTGTACACTGACAACTATTTGACATCTTTTCCCATAAGTCGTCCTTTAAGTGGTGTTCTCAGGAAATCGATGGGGAGCAATGTTTCATTCCACAGCTTCCACTTACATTAATATTCATTTTGTGACAGACCTGTGACCTTGTGAAATGCCCTTCAGAAGGTTAATATGAATCTCCAAAGCCTCTTTGGGTTTAAGCACAAAACCTGGGATTATCCCAGTCTAAATCAAGGCTGTGGATTAATGAACAAAATTTAAAGTTATTAATTTAATTGCGACATTCTGGCATCTGTTCTGTTTTAATTTAAGATTACTATTTTTAAAAAATTTGTTTCCAGACAGTATATTTAAACTTTAAAATAATTATCCTCTTTGTATTATGACTGCATCTCTGTAAACTGCCCATGCAAAAGGAGAGTAAAGAAAGAAGCATGATACAGTTAGCTCTTTTTTCAGTTTTTGTTTGTTTGGTTAGTGTTGTTTGTGTTTTAACAGCTTGCATGATCATTCCAGCATTGTTTTCATTCATTTAATGCACTGATATTTTTAACACAACAAAATTACCATTTCCACTGTTTTGGTCATCTCTTGAAGAGTTTCATTGTAAATGAAATTTCAGTTCTAATTTACTATACTCAGTGAATTAGATGCTTTCTTTACCTTTTCAGTTCCCATTCTGAAATGTGTTAGGGGAGGGGAGTGTGAAAGTGGGACTTATTGTATCCTCACTGACACTGCAAGAGATATGCAAAAAATGAAACAAAGGGCAAAGAGGAAACAGTGGATAAAAAATTGAATACTTTCAAATAATTATCTGAAAAACAACATTATTTAGAAAAGTGGGAGGGAAAATATCCATGGTAGTTTTGACTTTTTTTAGTCAGCAAACTCTGAAATAATAGTAGCAAATAACAATGCAACTAAGACTACATGTTCCTATGAAGTATCCCCACAGGAATGGCTTACATATTAGGAGAAATTAAGTAAATTTGAACTCTTCACATTGTGAAAAGCATAAATAAAACCCAATATACCAGGAGAGCATAAAACTGTGCAAAGGAGGTGAAAAAAAATACCTGTCCAGAACTAGTTAAAAGACATTTCTGCTCAGTGAAGTAATCAGAAATTAGGTTAGAAATAAATTTTAAAATAAAGAAATATTCTGAATTGCGAACTGCTTGTAATAGCTAATTATAAAAACATCAATGACAATATCTCATTTAGCAGCTGTGAAACGTTAAGCTCAGAGAATCCCTAGGTCACTGGCTACAGTACTCTCAGATATTATCTCTGAAAAAGTATATGTCATATATTTAATGTGCTCTGTTCTGTGGTTGGTTGCTAAGATTTTTTTAAAAACTCCACTCCATTTTTCTCATGTGGGAACTTGAGTATTTTGGACAAGCTGTGCTATGAGAAAGCCTACCATACAAACACTATTTCTGAAAAAAAATTCTTAGATTATGTAACTGGGATGTCAGGCCATGTATATTCTTTTGAATGTTCTCCCATTTTTACACAAGTTCATGAAAAATCCATTCCATTTTATGCATCTGTTCCTCTTATCCTTCCTTAAAGAAACTTAGGATCAATTTGATGGTAAGTAAATACTAACATACTTCCCTTAATAAAATAAATGAATAAATTATAATGAACGGTTATTACTGAGTTTCAGGAATACATCAGTCTGATGTAAAGAACTTTATGCTTGTTGGTAACTAACTGAATGCATGGAGAGAAACAGTTTTGTCTGATTACCTTACAGGTGTCTTCATTTTCACAACCCCTATGAAAAAAAAGTTAAGAATGATTCAGAGACACTTTCAAGCATTCACCCCTGAACTCTTTGAAGCATATCTGACCTAGTCTGTCACCACACTCTTTAGGCACAATAGAAAGATGGTAAGTGTATTACCTCAGTTTAAGGGTTTTAGACCTTTACTCTCTTTGTGGTCAACTTCTTCATATCTTTCTTTATATAGCTGAACAGCCTCAGAGATATAGGAAAAAAAACAAACATTTTTTTATTCCCTACCCCTTCCTCCCCTGCCAGAAATTGGTAGCACTGAAACTCAGTTACAGGATACCATTAAATTAATGGTTAATAGTATAGAAAACTCCAAAAACTGCATTAGTTTCATATGTAGTTGGGATTTTTGTATTTTTTATCATGGATTTGTTACTAGCTTTGTTTTAGGAGGTCACAGGTCAATGAGATTTCAATGTAAGAAAGCATGATTCAGTATATTTTGTAATCTAAGTTTTGTTGTACTAACAGCTATTCAGTACATGTTACATGAATACCGTAGTGTCCATAGAAACTTCCATTACCTAGTATATTTGTCATTACTTAGTTTCCAGAATACATCAGTTATGAGCCAAACAGCACCATAATAATTCAGGATCTGACACTACTCCCTTTATAAAACTCTGTCATGAGAGGGCTTTTAATACTCACATAAAATTTCAATCTTGCTGAAATTTACCAGTGTTTCAGCCTGTGTATGAGCATGTATTCACTGAATTTGTTGAAATCTCAATTATTAAAAAAAAAAAAACCACTGAAATTTAAAAAAAATTATACCTCCTTTTTTTTAGGGATTCATTATGAAATATTTCATTTACAAAACACTGATTTTTTTAGAAATTATGAAGATTGGATAAGAGCAATTTATATCAATCTTATGTTTAATGACAGATTCTGAGTCTGCTTTCCTTTTAATCCAGTGGGAAAGTACTTTTTTTTTACACAATTATTTTTCACCAAGGAATTGATAAAACTTCAAGATCTCTTAATTTTAATTAATTCTTATTTTTCAGTGAAAATGTTTTATGTATTTAGTTTTCACTTTTTATTGGCTGAATAGTCAACAATACTTTGTGAGAATTTATGTTTTTAATTGACAAAATGGAGATCTACCACTTTGCCAGCCAGAAAATTAAGTAAACAGTATAGCCAACCAATAATCAACAACTGCAACAAAAACACAACAGAACAAAGGAAAAACTCCCACAAAAAGAAAGAAACAACCCATTCAACATTTAAAATGGCAAATCATCCTAGTTCCCTTTTAATTTTTCAGTAAAGAGTTTGAAGGACACTAGGAATCAGCAATTTTAGGTTTTTTAAAGGACAGCAGAAATTAATGGAATACTTTAAGTATTCAGCATGATTTGGGATTATGAGACCAAAAGGTGATAAAAGGACCTTTCTATTGCAAAAGGACAAAGCTGAAGCAGGAAGATGGTACATTTATATCAGCATTAAGAATGCATCCCATTAGTTCTAAAGTTTGTGAAATCACTTTCCTTTGAATCTCTCAGGGATAATTCACTTAAATTAGCATTAGCTTTAGGAGGGAGCTGTGATCTGAATGCTCCTCTCTTAGTTTACTCAAAGAGAAAAACCTAGGTTTAATTTATTTAGTGACCTTTGTAGATTTCAAACTTGAATGATTTTCTTTCTTTACAGTCCTTGGTAGACTCAAGGCAGGAACTACCACTTTTAAACGGTGATTGCCTTATTCCCAGAAATGGACATAGAGCCTAGAGGCTCTTTTATGATTTTCTTAGAGACACTTCAGCAAACATGATGCTTTATTCATGTAAAATATTACTTGAATTCTTGAAACAAGTAGTTCTCTAATTTCTAAAACATTTGATGTGATGAGTGTTCAGAGTAGCCTAATGAGGTGGACCCATGAAAAATGCAATGGTAGCTGTCAAATTCTTTTAAAATTACTCTAAAAGAGAAGATAATGATGACAATTCCAGTTCTGAATACCTGTATTCAATTAATTTAATGCTGTTTTAAAGTAAAATGCAGAGTAGTCTGTGGACTAGAATACTGTTGTCCTCCTGCTGCAGACCAAAGATCCAGCCTAAAGATATCGTTGGTCTCAGGCTTGCTTATCTCAAAATATTAACCTAGAATTCTTTTTAAGATAACAATTTGCAGATGACAAGTGGTGCATATAATCCTTTCAGAAAGAAAGCAACACATGTCTCTAGTCTTCCTGAGAGACTCCCTCTTTCTCTTTAACTTCTGATGATAATGAGTAAATGGTAGTGACCTTCCCATACAGACAGGTTAAAACAATGGTAGAAGAAAGATCTGAACCACAGTATTCCTCATTGTCTTCCTGGTGAAGATTTAGACAACTAATTATTTACATGATTACTTTTTATATGAAGAGAGCTTGTATGGCTTTTATCCTAGTGTTTGTTTCTCAAGCCGAAACTTTGGCACTAGGCTTTGATCAGACCTTGTTAAAGGCTTCACTCAAATCTGTATAATATTCTAAAAGATAAACATTTCAGGGCTCATGACACACAAATCCTCTTTTTGTTTGGATTTGAACAATTAGAAAAAAAAACCTAGCTAATTGAACTTTAATACGAAGTCCGAGTCTCATGAAGAGGTGTTCTAAACTTGCAGACTATTGCTGAGAGCATATTGTGAGCTTACTTGGTTCCTGCATGTAGTATTTGTCCAAAAAATATTTATATGTGTGTGTATATATGTACATATGTATGTATGTATGTGTGTATGTATATATGCATGTAATAAGCCGTTAAAACAGGAGAAAGAACAAAAGAGACTGTAAAAATATTTATTGCAAATGTCTGCAACAAGATGCAACATCTGTGGTGAAACACATGACAAATATGTGATGAAGTACAGTTATATTGGAACAATTAAAGCTTCATTTTTTACTTATCATTTTGAAGTGGTTCTAAGTTCTGGTACTTTGATAAATAAAATGGAAACAATATAATGACAAAGAAAATGCATAGATTATAATATTACTAAGGAAAAGGAATAAAAAACAATCTCAATTTACTGTTAAACTTTTTATGCTTTATTCACTTACAGAATACAGAATGATTCTCAACTCAAGAATCTTGTATTTTTTTCAATGACAAGTTCTCTGAATAAAATTTTATTGAATAGACCAAATGAAATAGCAAGTGACAAAAGAAAGAGACTACTCACTGGAGCCTTTGTTCAGCAATCAATTAAAGCTCGTAATTATCAAATGGTAGGCAATTAACTTATTTTCTATTATCTCAGTTATTGTTTGACAAAACTAGTTTTCTTTGATTTTTCTTTCTTTATTTCTTGAAATCAAATCTTTTTTTAAGATGACAAGATTTTTTGCAGGTAGGATTGCTATAGCTCCTTGATTACCAAAGCTCTGTGATTTCTAGCTCACATCCTTTTTTTATCACATCTGAACTCTATTTGTGAAAGGGTTTTTTTGCCTTTCCCCACACCTCATCACTATGATTGGCTTTATCTGCAGTACCTGTAAATACACCTACTTGTTAGGGTATGACAATGTCCTTGTTTAAGCAATATATGATACATGCAATTCCAACCTTCCAACAGCCTTCAGAAAAGTATGCCTTTTTGAAAATACAATAATGCTATATATTACTTAAGACTTTTTGGTATTTCTATATTACAGAAAGGATCTAGTGAATGAAAAATACAATTATGTCATCTGAATTTCGAAAATATATCACAATTACTAGGTTTTACCCAAGTTTTCAATAAAAGATTCAGAGTGAACTTGACCAGATGTAATTATTTTGCTTTTCATAAAAGAGTGTTCTCAAAACTACATCGAAGATCCTCTGAGTCTGCCTAACTTTCTGCAGTGGTTAACAGGAAATGTGCAAAGATGATACAGAAATGGTAAATGTGGTCCACAAGAAAAAAAATTGATGCCTCAGTGCCCTGACAAAATGTATTCTGCAGACAGCTGAATGTGAAACTTCACAATTTCCTTTTGCAGATGGTGTGAATATTTTCTTCAGGTCTGATCCATGTCGCTTGGCACCTCCTGTCTCACTATCTCTTCAAGGGTCACTTTGAGTTTCTGGCTCAGAGAAAAGTAAAAAATGCAAAATGAAAATCAATCAAAATCATTGAGTTTCATTTGGTTGCATGGCAAAACGGTGAAGCTTGCCTGATGTTTTTCTGCAACCACAGATCATCTCACTTCATTTCAAAACTGGAAGTAACTACATGCTAAGCAATGATGAAATTCAGTAAATCCCTAAGTATATAAACCCAAATTACATATCATACTGCAAACTGATCTAAGATTATGTTTCCAAATGTTTGCATTTCTGTATGTTTACAGTGACACTTTAAAGGCCACAAACACGTCCTTCAAAAAATAACCCTGTAAGAATAACACAGATTCAGAAAATATGTAATAAATATTCAGCAAGGAGATTTTTGTAACAAAATGTCTGCAAAGAAAAAGTGAACATCTAATGAATATGCTGTCAGTTGTATACACAATACCAGGAGAAAGAGGAGATGCTAGAATGCCACTGATCTTAGAGCAGTAACAATTATATTCAGTTCTTTCCAATAACATGGAAAAAAAGTGTTCCGGGTTCCTAAGTAATATTCTGCTGAACTGTAAAGCCCAGCATGGTTTAGATAGACACTGGAATACAGGAAACACAGGTAAGTGACCATTTTACTTACTCTATACCTCATCAATGAACATTTTCCATGGTGTAATAAATGTTAAGTTTTATTAAATATATTACAATCCATGGTTTACTAACAAGAAACTTCTCTCTAAAATACTAAGCCATAAATAATAATACAATATATATATTTGTACTTATAACCTGAAACACTTCAGAGCCATTAGGTCTGATTTTAGGTAGTTGCTATGATAATACAATTCTAGATTTTCAGATAGGAAATTAATTTTTTTTCAAGCATTCTTTCCCTGTCAGGATTATGTTGTGCTTATCTTTTCTGCAGTTTTAGCTAGCTTCAGCTGATAAGCATTTAGCTTAAAGAAGTTCTTATTCTTATATCATGGATAATTTTGCATCCAAGTTAGAAAATTATGGTCTGGATGAGCAGACAGCTGAATGGATAAAACATAGCTTGGAGGACCTGTCTTGGAGGATAATGGTTAATAAGTCTTTTTCTACCTAGTGATCACCTAAAACTAGAGAGGTCTGTCTTTATCAGTGACATGGAAAAGGTAACAGTGTGTAGTTATCATTTCCAGATGACATGAAATTGGCAGGAAAGGGGTAAAGAGAAGGAGAGGAACCAGTTAATACTCTCTATGGCAAGGCTGCCATGTAGGGGAACCTGGAGAGGTTGAAAGAACATGCTGCCAGTAAGTAAGCTCATTAAATTCCCACAGACCAATACTAAATCCTGCTGCTGGGTAGGCAGAAATTCCCTTGCAATGTCACAAGCTGGGGCCTGACTGGCTGGGCAGCAGCTCTGTTGAGAAGGACCTGGTGTGCTCTGGCATCAAAGGCCAGAAGGGTCCTGAAATGTCACTAGGAGGCCAGCCAGGAGGTTAAAGAGGAGTGATTACCCACTTTCCTCATGGAACCTTAGGCTGCATCTAAAGTCCTGTGCCCAGTTTTTGGGCACCCCAGTCAAAACGATGTTGATAGACTGAGTGAATGCAGTGGAAGGCTGTCAGGAGAGGCTGAGAAAGATAGGGTTGTTTAGCCTGGAAAAGAGAAAGCTTTGAGGGGTCCCTACAGAAACCTGATGGCACCCATAGAAGGGCCATCCAAAAGACAGAACCAGGCTCTTTCACAGCGGTGGCAAAAGGATGTGCCAAATTTGCATAAATTGAAACAAGGAAATGGTCCAGCTGGATAGAAGAAAAAATATTGTCCTCAAGAGAATGAGCAAGCAGCTGACCATACTGCTCAAAGAGTTTGTTCAGTCTCCATCCTTGGGGGATATTTGACAGCCAACTGGATCAAGTACTGAGCAATCATTTGTTATTTCAGTGCTGGTCCTACTTTATGCTAGAGGTTGGAATAAAAGATGTCCTGAATTCTCTTCCAAACTCAGCTCCCTTTCAACTGAATTATTCTATAATTCCATTATTGCTAAAAATTTTCTAATGAAATATTATTCATTCTGAACTTAACTGGATGTCTTCCTTTGATTTCACTGGGGCTAAATGCTGGGATGGTTTTATTTTATTCCAAGATGAAGCATTTGTGTAAAAGCAAAAACAAAAATCTCCCCCCTCCCCTCCCCATTCATTTCTATAGAAATACTTTATCTGAGAGAAGTAGACCCTGTCAAACAATGTAACAAAATTGTAAAAAAAGCACATAGAAAAGGCAAATTTTATTAGGATTATTCACATAACTTCAACAGGAGTTGCAAAGGTCTCTACAGTATCTTGCTTTTTTGTAACAATAAGGTGGCTTCACTGTATGACAACACACAAAGCATACTTTCATGGTTATGAAGTAAAATTACTTCCATGGGGTTAGGAACAAACTGATAATGAATGTTATGTGCCTACAGGTTACAATCAATTTTTTTTCCTTAATTTGTTACTTGACTTTTCCCCAATGAAAATAGATTCCTCACAATGGTGTGTCTAAACATATATATTTTATAGCATATTTGATAAACCCTGAAGATTTGTTATGATTTAGTAATCTGACCTCCTGCAAATCATAGGGATATTTACAGTAACAGGTGATAATATGTAATACAAAATTGAGTTAGAGAATGGATGTTACTCCTTTTTTGAACACAGATTTGCCAGATGTACACCCATTTCTTCACATACTTAGTACGTGACATTTCTGTGATGATAAATTTTATGCAGTTACAGCCTCCTTTTGAAAGTCTTGTAACGGGCAACATCTTCAAAATATTTTGCTAAGCAAGCAGGTAATCCAGGATTTAAGGTTATTAGGATAGGCAGGGCTAAAGTGTCAACCAGGCATCTTCTACAAGTGACTACTAAACATTAAACAGCCCATAATAAACTGGTAAACAACACATTAGTTTTGAATATCAACCACAGTACTACATGTAGGGTGATAAGAATTAATTCTACTCCCATCACACAAAAGTTCATGGCAGACACTGTATATAACGGACTCAAAGCTATCTTTGTGTAAATAGCATTTAAAAAAAAGGTGAAAAAGAACTTCCTCATCAAGCAGGATGAACTTGTCGCAACAGATGTCACCATATTGCTGAGTTTTGTGATTTTTTTGAGATTGCGTTTTCATAACCATGGCTTCTGGCATTCTGGGGTTTTTGCTTCGGTTGTACACTGCAGGCTTTACAAGAAACTTTCAGATAAGAACCCTTAGGACTGAAATGAAGGTGAGCAGAGAGCAGCTTCAATGACAAGGCAGCAGAAACATGATGGCTCAGGTCAGTGGATTCAAGAGACAGGTTCAATAGAGTAGACTATTGTGGCTAGCAGGGGAAACCACAAAATATACAGGATTTAGGCATGTATCACATATTGACATCCAAACATTGTTTGCTATTAAAAGATTTAAAAACAAATCATCCTGACATTATGATGCTGGTTACATAAATATGGAAGCACAAAATTTGTAAAGTTAATAGATTAAAGCAGTATTTGCAAAGCTGGGACTGAAACTAAAATATATATTGAAATCTTTCTAATGTTTTAGTCATGTGTGTCTTCACATTGTTACTTTTGGTCTAAATTTCAGATACAGACATTGACTTCAGCATACAATTTATTTTCAGTTTTGCTTTTCTGTATTTATAAATTCTCTAGATGTGTGTGTTTCTTTAAAATCAATAGGTTTGAAGATGCATGATCACCTTAGAGTATTTAAAAATATGAACATATTTTCTTTCGAAATAAAATATATTCAAGATGGTGTTTTAACAAGCTTTTGAAATTCATATTTTTTACCAAAAAAATCTATATAACTGCATTTAGTAAAACAGTAATATTACTGTACTTCTGGTCACTTATGTAATTTGATTTCCTCAGAGTTGTATTTACTCAACTATTCATAAATAAAATCAGTGGTTATGCTTTCAAATTTTTTTCACTCTTACAAATAGACTATATTGTGAATTTCAAACATTAGCATATGTTAGCATAAAAAGTTGTCCCACATTAAACAGATAAATTATTTGAAAAGCAGCTATCTCTAATCATTTTTAAAACTAGAATGTTGGGCCTATCACAGGGTGCTCAATATTTCGAAGTATACCAATGTATTGGGGTTTCTCAAGTATCTGAAATGATTTTACTATGCTATTATGTTTAATAACAAATATTATTGCATATAGCAATGTAGCACATTTGAGTCCAATAACTCACTAAAAGAAATCTCAAGACTAGCTATGGCTTTGTTCTGAGCACTAACTTGTGAAAGAAACCCTTTTAATCACCAGAAGTTTTAAGTATAGCAGATACAAAGGATCAGCTTTATTTATTCCCTGTTTGTGGCCTTATATACTAAACCTGTATTTTAAAATATTGAGCCAATTACAGAGACTTCTTAGTAATCTTTGGGGGTTTTCATTATAAGTACAGTTTGTCAATGAGTTAAAATCATAGCGTTGTGTAATTTATTTATTCTTGATTTTTTTTAAAACTCAGGTCCAGTTAACCTTTGTAACTTGTTCAATGAGAAAGACCAGTGATCTGTATCACCACACACAATTAATGGTTGAGCAGCCTATAATAAATGAAAATGCCATCATAGTCTAGCAATTAGTGCATGGATCATCTTCGAAAACGTACACACTTTTCTGTCAACAGAATTAAACTTTGCTCTGTGACTCAAATTGTATTCAAAGTGAATGGCCATATTCAATTACTGTGGTAGCGTATTATGGGAAATTGTCACAATTGTGATTAATAGCCCTTATGGAAAACAATTAATTTGGTGTCCTGTTGCTAGGTCAAGTATAAAAGCTAATTTCCTGGAGGAAAGAAATATGTTTATCAGCAGATCTTCTTTGATGTTTTAATCTGAAACACTAAGTGCTTCTTTCACTGTAGAAAGTTTTCTTGCATATATTAAAAACAATTTGTGAGATAAGAAAGAGGTAGTAACAAAAGTTTCATTGAAAATATGTGTGAGGAGTACAGGAAGGACAAGTGCAAGAAAAATGACAGTTCTCTCAAATTTTATCACAGGAAAATTTTCATACATGCATAGAAATTGGCAGTGCTAGTCAAAACTGGTTGAACTACGCAATTTTAGTGAAATAGAACAGTTGAACACACGAAGAGTGACATTCCCCCTTCCTCTAAAATACATGCCGAAATAAAGCTCTTTCCTGTGCCAGCAATCACTAAAAGGAACAGTATTTTTTTTCTATTTGAGTCCAAGAAAAAGGAAGAAAGAAGAGTGTTCATTCTCTACCACTGTTCTACACTTTAGTATATTTATTTAGTATATTTCTTTTAGAATATTTCTTTAGTATATTTCTTCAGTATATTTTTTTTAGTATATTTCTTTAGTATATTTCTTGATATATATTTAGTATCTAGTATGTTTCTTTTTTATATTTCTTTACTCTGATTTTCATTCCTTTTTGAAGACATGGTTGGAATTATTTTGCTGTATTTTTACCCCCTGATGTTATATCAAGTCACCGATCTGTTACCATTTTCACGAGTGGGTATGTAGTATCTCTAAGTTACAAAATTCAGGGTGTTTTTTGAGACTTCTATTAGTGTAATACATTACCCATTTTGTTTTCTTTAATGTTTATAAATAATTTATTCCAAAAATACAAATATGCAGGATGACATATTTACATGATGAATATATTCATGAATATTTATACCACATAATTCCAGACATTTAAGTTATATGCCTGACTTAGGAGAAAAGTTTCCAAACAAGCTCATTTTAATCATTTGAACAAAGCAGGAACATAACATAAGCATTCTTAATAATGTCTTTCTCCCTCTCTCTCCTTCTCCCTCACTGTTGTATACCTAAATACTATCAATCAATTAGCTATCAGTCTTAATCATTCATATTCTTTTTACCTTTTTCCTTAACTGTATTTTTATGAATATTACTTTTATCGTAAGCCAACTTCCAGTACCTAAATTGGGCCTCATGAAGTGCATGCAGTGATAGGACAAGGATTAATGGCTTTGAACTGAAAGAGGGTATAGAATACAGCATATAGAATCCAACTGTACTGGATGTCTATGGTGTCATAATGTTGTTCTAGAATGAAATTTAAAAATATTTTCATATTTAAATAGATTTTTCTGTCACTATTTTACCTGTTAGAACAGTCACATCATTATATTACCAATGGAGACAATAGAAAATGTAACTTTGCAACTTTGCCTGCCTATCTTGAAGTTCATTTATCCCCCATTTAATATAGTATTTAAAGTAAAAACTATTAAAATAATTATGAATATCTGGTCAAAACAATAAAATGCAATTTTATTTTATTTGTTAAGTATAATAAAAGTTAACTTTTCTTATTGCTAAAAAGAACTCTTTTGGATTCATAGAGTGCCATAGAAAAAACTGCCTCTTTTGAAAAGTGGCCAGCTATGATTCAAGCACAGATTTTGTGTGGATTCTGCTGTGGTCTTTGTGAATTTAGTTAAATCAATTTTCTTTTTTCTGTATGACATCATTGCTTCTCGTAAGTTTTGCAGAAAGTGAACAATTTCCTTAGCAGAATTTTCTCTTGACTCCAGAAATGACAACTTTCAGTCTTTTAGGAAAAAAAAGTTTGATACCAGAAAGGTTTTACTTCATATTTAGGATTTTTTTTAAACTATAAATGCTATAACAAAATGTATTGCTGTGAATCTGCATTTCTCTCAAAACCAAGAATTTAAAACAGAAAAGTATTTAAAATTTGAATATAATGGTTGTATTATCTTCTTTCTTCAAATATATATTTATTCCAAAAGGAATTTAAATAATCTGAAAAATTTTTCTATGTGCATTGCAGAAGAATTCTAAACAATACATATTATTCCTTTAAAATATAGGTACTGCAGTAAAACTTTTTATCCTAAGTGTCCCTGTGTTTTCAGTATAGAAGTGATGAATAATGCATTATTCTTCATGTGGCAGTCTTAGTAGGCCTCAGAAAATATGTAACCATTTTATTACTATTTATTTATGCATACAGTTAATCATAAACTACAAAGGATTGTTAATTTCAAACCCTTAAGAAAAATTTATGAGGTCAATTTTTAAAGAATTATTCCTCTGGGCTGTAATTAGTATTTGGTAGCATATGCAGCCTGATGTTATCGTAGGAGGTAATTTGAACATCTGTGTGTATTATTTGAAAGGTTTAATCCCAAAGAATCTTCTTGCTTTGTGATGTTAGGATGCACACTAGACAAAAAATAGATAAAGTGGAAGCATTCATATCTGTTGCATTGGAGTACTGAGAAATTTACAACAGCTTTGTTTTTTGCTTTGCTTCCTAACATACTAGAGCATATAGGACTATAGAAGAAGGCTTTACATTGAAGGCTCATTTAGTTCAGAATTCAATTTATATATTTCATGGGTTTTTCATAGCTGTGGAAGGTTATAATACAGATTTTTTAAACAGGCAAATATACCTATACAAAAATACACATACACACCTAACATTCAGGATTAAATATATTGGATACTGAAGTTGTAGACCACTGGAAATAGATCTATTTTCATCTAAGTAAATTCTTAGGAAATAAAAAAGGTTAAAAATAGGGCTGGTACATTTCAGAAATTATTTCTTGGAATAAGCTGGGGAAAAATGTTAATCATTTCTCATTTACTGATTAATATTCATTTTAAGAGTATAAAAAAGCCATAATCTATTCTGACAAAGTTATTAGGGAAGTCCAGCAGTATGAAAATTGTACTCAACTAGAGTCAGTCTTTGATATTATCTCACCTGTTTAAGCACAGATCCTCACAATACACAGTATTGGTGAAAAATGAGTCTGTCTTCAAGTCATCTCTTCTGTCACTCCACAGCAGGAAATTTTATATAGCAAAACAGGACTCAAATATTTGATCCCTAGAGGTAATATTCTGGAGTTCAATAATGATGTTCCTGCAGAAAAGCATTGTAGTCAGTTCCTAGTCCTGCAATATCCTGGGTTCTCCCACTTTTGGCAAACTTAAATGTTGCCCTTATTTTGTTAAAATTACTTCTTTAAGTTATATAATTAATTATATTAAGTAATCAGTTACTTGATTTGTTTAATTTGTATCACTAACTGTTGTTGGGTTTTTTCCTCCAGGGAAAATGTTAAGAGTTGCAGGATGCCTTCTTTCAGTATACAAATGGTAAACTATTAACCAGATTTCATTTATAGGTATTTCAGTAGAATTCATCTCCAAAATTCCTGGAATCCTTTTACCTCTGTAGGTAGTTGACCCTGGCTGGATACCAGACACCTACCAAGGCACCTCTACCACTATCAGGGTGGAGAAAATATAATGAAGGATTCTCAAGTTGAGAAAAGGACCAGAAGAGATCACTCACCAAATACCATCACAGGCGAAACAGGCTTGAATTGGGGTTATTAACTGGATTGATTACTAGCAAAATCAGAGCAGAATAATGAGACATAAAATAAGACCTTAAAAATACCTTCTCCTCACCCCTCCCTTCTTCACAGCTCTACCTCCTCCCCAGCTGCACAGGGAGAAAGGGAATGAGGTTATGGTCTGCTCATCACAAGTTATTTCTGCTGCTGCTCAGGGAGAGGAGTCCTACCCCTGTTCCAACATGGGGTCCCTCCCATGTGAGACAGTTCTCCATGAACTTCTCCAATGTGAATCCATCGCATGGGCGACAGCTCTCCACAAACTTCTCCAACATGGGCCACTCTTCCACAGGGTGGGTGCAGTCCTCCAAGGACAGGCTGTTCCAGCATGGGTCCCCCACAGGGTCACAAGTCCTAGCAGGAAGCCTGATCCAGCATGGGCTGCTGTCTCTACAGGTCTGCAGGTCCCTGCTAGGAGCCTGCTCCAGATAGTTGCTTTTTACAGAGAGATTTTGCGTAGCCAGTCCCAAAACCTATTCACATGTTGAGCAGAAATTGCAAAGTTATATGATGAAATTCCAGATTTTTTTTTATTTAGTTGCAGGTTATCAGGACAAGCATATCCTCCCTGTGAAGCTAGAAATGAGTTCTAATTATTTTATTTGCTCTTAATCAGATATATGATTTCATTTGATTCACTCCTGGTTTTTTACCCGGTGGAATCCCAGTGGAGCACAAGCACTGCTGATAGCTGATATGATTGCCCATAATATCTCTATTATACCTGTTATATCTTATCATGTCAAAGACTTCTAGCAGAGTCCTTAATTTGTGAATCATTGACAAAATAGTCCATAACAGCACCTTGAAGTGTTGAGCTGTTACAGAAGTAACACTTTTTATCCTTAGACAACAAGACTGAATAATAAAGGTCAAAATGTTTTACAGAGGAATACATGTTGTCCTTCTTTTTGCCGTTAGATGAAGGACTCCAAATGAAAAATTAAAATTAAACCAGGAATGAGACTTCATAAGAAAGAATTACCAGGACAATTTAGAAAAGAAAACAAGACAGAGGTAATAATTATTTTAGAAAGCTGTTTGAAAAGCTATTACAATGTATTACCTTCAGCAATGTCCAATAACTGTAGAATTAATTTACCTGCTTTGTAAATATAATCAAGGGACATGCCTAGGAGAGTGAAAGGTTAGAATGAGAGGAAATCCAGGGCTTCCCAATCCACCAAAACACCCTAACCACTAGTCTGAATAGCTCGTTGTTAACTCTTGCCTGACACTGAGAATGAATATGGTGAATGGCCAAAAAATGTGCTATTCAGTAACTATTTTACCTATTAAATTTGGTTAATTTAAAGATTTCTTATTAGGTTTCATTCTTTTTCTTTTGCAATAGTTTGCAGGTTTTGTTGCTTTAAAAAATTCTTTAAATCATAGAAAATCACTTTCTACCTGTTTCGACTATGTTTTATGGAGCTCAATCCTTCATTTCCAAGTATCTAAAGAAAATATTTTTTAAAAAAGCTTTTAAAATTTCTAATGTATCAAAACAACTTTTCTGAAATAAATCACATATTCATTGACAATGATGAAATATCGAAAGCCATGGAAGTATGACAGGGTTCAAGTAAGCTTAAATTGAATGTTCTGTCAAGGTTTGCTGCAAGCCTCCAAAGCAAACCTCTAATAAATCAGCAAGATAAGAACTGAAAGTACTTTCTAGAAAGGTAGAACCAAAAGTAAATAATAAGCTTAACACAATGAAAGCAAATTACAATGAAAGAATTTAAAGTAAATCTATTTTCAGGTGAAGAAACTATCCAATATGTTTTATGCAAAAGCCTAGAAAAGCCATCTATAATTACTGGTAAAGGTTATAGATCCATTTGTATTTTGTCTTTAAATATTTTCCTTCAAATATGTGAACAAATACAAAGAAGTAGAAATTAGTAACTTGACAATCTAATTAAGTCCCTTCAATTTTATAGTGGCCGCAGAAGACTCCGAATCCCCTCTGGAAATATGTGCCGGTTCTCAGTAACTCTCATGGTAAAAGAGTGTCTCTCCTGATGTTCAAACGGTACTTCCTGTGCTTCAGTTTGAAGCCATTGCTTCTTGCTTTGTCACTGGGCACCACTGAAAAGAGCCTATATCCATCTTCTTTTCTTCCTCCTGTCAGGGTCTTGAATCCATTGATGAGCTCTACCCTGAGCCTTCTCTTCTCCAGGCTAAATGGCCTCAGCTCTCACAGCCTCTCTTCACTTAACAGCTGCTTCCGGCCCTTCATCATCTTAGTGGCCTTTTGTTGTACTCCAGTATGGCCATGTGTCTCTTGTGCGGGGGAGCTCAGAACAGGACACAGCACTGCAGGTGCTCCCTAGTGCTGAATAGATGGGAAGGATTGACCTGCTGGCAACACTCTTCTCAGTGCAGCCCAGTGTACCATTTGACATCTTTGCAGCAAGGGCACACTGCTAGGCTGTGTTCAAGTTGGTGTTCTCTAGAATCTCCTTATCCTTTCCTAAAAATCTGCTTTCCAGCAAATATGTCCTCAGCATATATTGGTGCATCGTGTTTTTCCTCCACAAGAGCAGGACTTAGCTTCCCATACACAATAACTTCATTAGGTTCCTGTCAGCCCATTTCTCCAACCTGCCCCTGGATGGTATCATGACCCTCTACTGTATCAGCCAGTTATCACTGCTTTTTGTCTTCAGGAAACTTGACCAGGGTACGCTCTGCTTCATTATCCAGATCATAATGAAGGCATTGAATGGGATTGGAGCAGGTGTTTAAGGTATGCTGATAGTTACTGGCCTCCAACTAGACTTCTTATCACTGATCCCCACCCTCTGGGTGTGGCCATTCAGCCAGTTTTTAATACACCTCGCTTGTTCACCCAGCCCATCCTTTATCAGGTTCTCTATGAAAATATTATGAAATGCAATGCTGAAACTTTACTGAAATCAAGGTAAGCAATATTCTTTGCTCTCCCTCATCTACCAAGCCAATTTTTTCATTGTATGTTATCAGGTTGGTAAAGCATTACTTGCTCTTTTTCGATCCATGCTGAATACTATCATCTTTTCCTCCTTCACTGACATGGAATTCTTTTCCAGGATTAGCTACTACATCGCTTTCACAAGGACTGAGGTGAGTCTGATTGATCTATATTTCCCATGGTTCTTCTTGCCCTTCTTGAAGATAGGAGGGGTTTTGAATTCCTCCAGGTTTTGATTAACCTTGGCTGGCCACCAGGTGTCTACTAAGCCAGTCTAACACTCCTCCCCCTTCTCAACTGGACAGGGAAAGCATAATGAAAGGCTTCTGGATCAAGATAAGGATAGGGAGAGATCACTCACCAATTGCTGTAATGATAAAAACAGGCTTAACTTGGGGGATATTAATTTAATTTATTACTATTTGTAAGTCAGACTAGGATAATGAGAAGGAAAGACAAAACTTCTTGACCTCCTGTTCAGCTATGTTCCTGGCTTCTCTACCTCTTATCCCTAAGTGGGACAGGGGGATGAGGAATGGAGACTGTGGTCAGTTCATCTTTGTCTCTGCTACTTCTTCCTCTTCACACTCCACTCTTGCTGTCTGGCATTGGCTCTTTTGGACTCAGAGGAAGCTTCTGGCACCTTCACACCTCTGCAACTCCCCCACCCTCCACTAAAGAAATGTTGGACATAAACCCAATACACCCAGATCTCAGGCATGTCTCACACTTGAACGATCATTCAAAGATGACCAAGAGCAGCCTCAGAATACATCAGCCAACTCCATCAAGCAAAGTTTATCCTACTACTACCTACTGCATTTTGCTGAAGGCTGACTGGACTGATGCCTTCTAACAATAAGCCTGTTCAGTTCAAATTCTTGTGTTCCATACTGTTTTTCTCCTTCTGACTTAATGGATTATATGAACGATTCACATTTTTAAGAGATTGATCTATATTTTAGTCGCTTAGTTGCAATTGTATTGCTGTATCAGGAACAGAAAGTTGTCTAGGGAAATATGTAGAAATAAAAGGCAAATAGAACTTGGGAGAAGGGGAAAAGGAGACTGAAAACAAATTAGTACAATAGTGATAGATATTGACTTGATAATGTAAGTCCCTTGCTGAAACCAGTCTAAAACCTCTGTGAGGTATTCTTAACTTTAGACAACATGGTAACCACTATACAGTGTACTTGTTAAAGTAGAAATTACTTGATCTTTGAGATATGTTCCTGGGAAATTTTGAATTATTTTGTCCAACAGGTTGATCAGGAGAGAGATTGAAAATCTACTCAAAATATTGTCATTTAATGCAGTTAATGTAGCTGTGATCATCTCTGAATCACTTGGCAAATTACTTCAGTCTGTTCAGAATGATCTTTTAGCATCCCAATCCATAAAAATTTAAAAAAGCCAAAAAAACAACAACAACAAAAAAAAAAAACAACGAACCCACCAACCAACAACCCTCCCCCTCAAACCACTAAAACCAAACCAACCAATGAACCAACCAATCAAAAAAAAAAAAAAAAAACATGAAAAAAAACCACAAAATTCATTTCTATGGTCTGATGAACACTTTAGCCTGGCTCCTTAAAAAGTAAATATTATTAATGTTGAAATATTGAGCAGAAGAAGACAGCCAAACTGCAAATCAATGATAATTCTACTCTACATGAAAAATTTGTGTAAGATATAGTTAGCTGAAACTAATAGGTACTTTAATTTTTTCCATATTTCTATCAAAAAGTTTTATACAAATCTTTACTTTGTCTCAGTCTGAAAGATGTCAGGATTCTGGAGGTGTAACTCTGCCATTATGATCTCTCTCCACGGTTTTCATAAGTGCATGACTGGAGTGGTATAGGCAAGATTTCAATCAACAGCATCTAACTTGAAAGTTAGATGAGAACTAAGACTGATACAGTGCATATGGCCCAATATATGGCTAAAGTTTTACAGCCAATGACACTGATATATAAACTTCCTCAACTATTAAAGATTAAAAATTAGCACTTTCCTAACATATCAGCAACAAATCTTCAGCAAATTAAAAATGCAAAAATGCTCTACATCTTTTCTATGACAAAGAAACTATTGCAAATTAGAAACCCAATTCTACAGTATTGCTTACAATACTAAATCTGTTAGCAACAGCAATTCTTTATTAGCACATTGGTAAACATTGATTTTGCACTAGATGTTTGAGAGAGATTTCTTTCTGTATCAGACTCTTTGTCCAAAAGGATTATTTGCACATTTCTAAAGTTTAAAGGTCATGTGCAAATTGAGTTAATGAATTTGCTCTTTTTTCTTGAAAGTTAAAGGATCTTACTATTTATCTTTAAAAGGGATATTTTATATTTAATTATTTTATATATTTATAGAGATATGCATTCTCATTATTTTCACCCAGAGGAAAGTAAATTAATCAATGGTATTTATCTACCTTGGACAAATCTGAATATCTAACAGTCAAGAAAACCAACAACTGAGAAGTTATGTCACTACATGCATGGTAAGCAACATTCTTAATTGTCAGTGTGTACTGTCCTTCTTCTTCAGGGGGTTGGTTTGTTTTTTGGTGTGGGGTTTCCTTTTTATTTTGTTTTGTGTTTATTTTTTTGTTGTAATTTTTAAAATATCATGCATCACTACCTGTTCTTCTATATCCAAACCATTGTTTTCATTAAAAATTTAAAGCTACAATATAGCACTGGGTTACACAATATGAAGAGCTCATATCACAAGATATTGCATTTCTCCAACTCGAACTCAATAAAGTATATTTTGTGACAGTGCAGCTCAAGAAAAATGCTCACGTTTTCTTTTAATATATGGAGCAATTAAGGTGTTATTGTATTAATATTTCATTTAACTTTGTTTTCATTGTTTAATACTTAAAATCTGTGACATATTTTATGTGAAAATTTGTTTGGATCCTTCCTCCATAAAATGGTTTACATGTTATAGGGTTCTTAAGGAAGCAAAAGGTATTTAAAGACCCTGCTCATATCCAACTTTTTTGTGCTCTTATGGGGAAGACCACTTAAAAATAGCTAAACTCACTAAAAGCTATTTTAAAAATATGCATAAGTGGTTAAGTAAATCTGTGGAAATATCTTAACTTGTACCTCTACCACTGAGAAGGAGAGGAGAAAACTTGTAATTTTACTTACCTAAATTTTTCGTAAGCAGCTTGAGGACCTTCCATAGATAAACATCTGCAACAGTATGTAGACCTTCTGCAAGAAATTAAATAAACCAGATAGTGTCCTGTAAAGGAAGGCATGTTGCCGGGGGGGGGGCGGGTGTGTTAAACTATTTTTCTCTATTTCTGCTTTATTTACAAGGTTTATATAAGTAAATTACTTGTCTGGAGTGCTGCTCTTGGAGCACACTGGGGAAGAAGCCTACCAAAGCATTTTGCTTCTGTAGAAAACATTTGAGCTTTAACTCAGGGGATGACATCTGCAATGTTAAAAAGCTTTGCTTTCTAGAAGAAGAATCAATCTAATTTGAGAATAGTGACAAACAAACTGAAAGAAATTAAGTGTTGTGGAAATTACTTGGTCTAACACTGACTTGGAATTAATAGGCATACCCATAGTAACTGTGTTTTGTAAGCATTGGTAAGCTTCTTTGAGCCATAAAATTCACAGGGGAAATAAAAAATAATGGAAAAACCACTGCAAAACTACTCAAAATTATACTCCTTGGTGAACTGTTGCATGGCACAACACAGATGCTGTACTGGATTGACCCTGACTGGATGTCAGGCACCCACCAAAGCCTCTCTCTCATCCACCAAAACTTCCCTCTTCCCCAGCTAGACAGGGAAGAAGAAAGATCTTTATTCTTTTTGAGTGGGTAAAGGGGTGAAGTTATGTCGCTTTTCACAGGAAGATCAACTTTTTAAAATCTAAATACTACATATCAATTACTTAAGCAAGTAATTTAATTGTATTAATTTCTTTCAAAATTTTTATATATCCCCTCAGCTGCCAAAATGCCCCAGGAAATCGTTGTTTGTAAGCAAGGTACCTTTCTAATGGTTACTATCTAATTGCAATAAAACACTTCAACCAAATCCAAGCATTTAGAGTTTGAGAATCAGTTTTAATAATCTAATAAAATATGTTCCAGGAACTTAGCCTACAGACTTTCCTGTCAAATTTCAATCTTAAATGTGAATCTTGACCATTTTTAATTAGGAGGTATGAATGAGGTGTGAAAGATATTTTTGGAATCTTTCTGACTGAAAAATACACCAGTGTTAAAAAGGGTTACTGGAATTTTACACTAAGATATTCAGTCTTTTCTCAACTAGCCTCAATTTTTTTTTCTTAAAAGGCATCACATTAAAATAAATGCACAAGGATTAGTTTTTCATCATATGCTTACAACCCCTTTTGAACAGTAGCAATTACCATCTTCCCTCCTTCTCTTCTGTTTTCATACTACAATGATTGACCCCATAAGGAGGAAATTTCATCTGTTTTACTCAATAGGATCTAAAAGACTGAAAATTTAAACCTTAATGTAAAGAAAATATTGCTCTTGCCATGGTTACTCACTGTTCTGGATTTTGCTGAAAAATATTTAATGTAGGAAAGAGCTACAGAAACCATAGATAAAATTAAATAAATCAGCCCCTCTTCATTTACATAAAATACAGTTTTAAGATGTTCAAAATTTTAAACATTTTTAAAGTAGTTTCAGTGAATATTCTGTTGTTTGAAATGCAGTTTATATAAGTGAAATAAACAGGAAAAATAATAATGCTATCTGAAAATACACTTTAAAATATAAACTACCATGAAATTCAGTGTAAACTTAAATAACTGTACATCCTGGTTTGCTGAAGATCTTTAGCCTAATACTTGTGTCATCAGCCTAATACTGTTACTTAAACCGCAGCTCTTTCAGTTGTATTCAGGGTGCTTGATTGGTAGAACTCAATTGAAATCCTAAGAGTAAGGCTTGCAAGATTGCTATTTAGGATTCTATTTAAACATAGAGGATGGTAATTTAATCTGCTTGGAATGGGAAAATATTTGTAACAATATATAATGAATATTTTTTTTTAATAGCCAAAGTTTCCCTGTTTTGTAGCTTGGTTTATGAAAAATCAGATTGCCATAGTATGTTAGCAGTCACACACACAATGTTTTTTTTTTCATAAGTGCACTGTGCCATTATTTCTATAGAGCAGTAGTATAGCACAGAGTCGCTGCTGTTCCAGGTTTTCTCAGACTCTCAAGGCAATGGTGCACAATCCTTGTTATAACAGATGGTCTTTAGCTGTAGCTTTGCACTTAGCGGAGCTGGTACCACAGTGGAGGATTTGCCCTGAGCATGTCCTTACAAGACTTCAATGGCCTACCTGTCAGCCATTCACCATGCATTTAATGGGCATAAAGAAAAGGCTTAAGGCATTCATGTTGTTCATTGTATGTGCCAGATGTCCAGAGCAACAGAGCTGAGCCTGCAGGAACCTTGCCGTCATAATGAGCACTTGATTCTGATGTAAGATAGCAGCATCCTAGATTGACAAATTATTCAGAGACTAAACTTTCTAAATATCTCAAACCCCATATTTTCTTTTTATCGACAAGTTTCATTTCACATTTTAAAATGCATATATTTATACCCATACTGACATATCGTATTTTGAAGATGAAATTTTATTTACAGAAATATTAGATATTCTACACACATATTATTTCAAATATCCATTTGTAGCAATAGTAAAAGGTCATTAACATTATACTTTTGATGCAGGGAATACAAAATAACATTGAAAAATATATTGAACTTAATTTTTATACCAGTCTACATTGCCACATTTAAAGGCATATGTAAATAGCAATGTTCCATTTTTCTCTGAATGACTCAGATTAAAAAAAAACTATGTTTTTAAATTCAGTTTCAAAAGTGAAATTAGAATTCTGATTTTCTTCTACTTCAGTTGTTAAGCAGTTGTGTGAGCAATCAACATGTTCAGGAACATGTTAATACACTGTATTACCCTACTGCTTAATTATTTATTTCTGATAGATTTGGGCACCTTGAAAGTTTAAAATAGTTGGAAGGGAGTTCCATTCTAATGATTGATTTAATAAATGGGTGAAATGATTTCTGATTGTGGATATGTGTGCTGCCTCAGGGAGTTGGGCAGAGTGCAGGGATTTTTTCAGACTGCAGTAAGAAAAACTGGGCAGTAAGCAATGAAGTAGAATTGGAAGCTGGAAGAAAAATATAGACAGTGAGTAAATCACATGCCGTCAATTGCTGAGGGCCCCATTGTTTCTCAGCATCAGACAGAATCAAAATGAATTCCCATGATACACTCTACATACCCCATCCATGGAAAGGTGCTTCGTCTCTCCTGTGCTGTGATCTTGTGAACAAACCATACCATACTATATGTCTTCTACTGACAGGTAGGAATGCTCTCTCTTTCATGCTACCCACTAGAGTGCAGTGCAGTCCATCCACTGTGGGGTTGTTGCCTAGTAACAAACGGAAAAAACCTTACAACAGAGTTAAAGTGGTAGGATAAAAAACCAATTCTTTAATGAAGGCTTTCAGGTGCACAAAATATGGCATTGCACATGCACAGAATCAGATTAATACATTTTTAAGGTTAATTAATTATTGTATCTAGCGGGTACATCCAAGACGAGATTCAGTTGCCCCCTTGGGTCTGCCCCTTGGAATGGTTTCAGGGGCTTCTTTGCCTTGTTTCTTGTTATGTCCTCTCAGATTCTGGTTGCAAAACAAAATGTCCTTATTAGAGGTTCTCTTCTTGAAAATAAGACTAACCAGAATTTCAGGAATGTGTTAGTAAGGAATTAGCTAAACTATAAAAAAGGATAGGAAAAGTACTGGGAGTTATATTACTATATATTAAGGATCTATAAAGCTACAAATATGAGAAATTATTTAAATCTTTAGGCATCAGACTATTCCAGCATGTTCCAGAGGTGTATACATGGACTTAAATATGTTACTCATGCTAACAGATGGGCTTCTCAATATTAGATTAGATTGTAGAAAAAAATTCATCACCAGAGGTTTATAAAGTATTGGAACAGAGTGATTGGGAAGTGGTTGAGTTACCTTCCCTGGAGATATTTAAAAGGTGTGTGTATATGTGACTCCAGGGACATGGTTTAAGTGGTGGACTTGGCAATATGGGGTTACTGATTGGACTCAATGGTCTTAAAGGCCTTTTCCAAACTAAGTGATTCTGTGATTAAATATTCCCTCTCAGGTCCTGCATAAATGCTCACTAGTTTATCAAATTTGCTTTTTTGCTCTTAAAGCCCCTCTTTGATATTCAGATCTGGCAATATTGCAACCAAAAAAATCCAAACATCTCAATATGTGTTTGTCTAAGGGAATATGGACAAAAACGACTAAACCATGCTCATACAGCACAAATTCTCTATGCTTGTACACTACTATGAGGAAACAATATTATTAAATGATTAGATATTAATATTACTAACATGTATTTTATCCATAATTTTACATTAGTTTTTAAACTAGAGTAAATAATTGCAATATTAAAGGTAGTCAGGAACAAATAAAAATTGCAATTAAGAAATGTGAATTCAAATTTGACTGTAATTAGATATCCCTTGTTTTAAGCAAAGCCTTTTTTTAAAAAAGTAAACAAGGAATAAAAATAATCTTAATTTCTCATGGATGCTGCAGTTTAATTTCTCAACAATAAAGTCATTATTTGAAAAAATTAGGTTATAAGACTGAAAGTATGAAACAATTTTTCCTAAATTTGTTAAACTGGAAATAAGAAAAATATTTAAGAACATTTCAATTAAATTTAATCATTGAATATTCAGAAAGGACACATAAAAGGACAAGAAGCACTTTTAAAAGTATTTAAATATTAAAAGACATGAGTTTTAAAATAAATTATATTTTTCAAAATATTCCTCTTATGCAAATAACTGATTTTCTGAAGGTGGTTAATATTCATTAACTTAAGCAAACTTTAAAATAATAGCTGAAAAACCTAAGTGTTTTTTCTTAACATACTTAAGTTTTACCTTCTTTTAGGATGCAATTAGATGAAGACATTGACTTGTATTATCAAACGTGATTTGAAAGTCTCATTTCTCCACCAAAGAAAAAGTCTATAATTTAAACCTTATACTGAAGAATGTAATCTAGCTAATTTATTCATCAGAAAGAACTGCGACCACAACTACTTTAAAAGAGACAGCATCTTCTGAAATTTCCTTGGGAATACATGAAGCAGTTATTTCATCTTTAGAGAGCACTGTTCTTGCAAGATGATGGGAGGCTAGTTACTTGAAAAAAACTGACTGGATCATCTTTAAATAATTTTTATAATTCTCTTACAAACTTAATCTTAGAAAGTAATGTGCTTTTACAAATAAGAGTGGAAAATTGTGTGTCATACTTCCTTAAAACAGCTGAAGGCTTACTGCCAGCAGAAACTGGGATCAGAAAGGTTTGACAGGCTCCGTGGTTAGGGAACATTTGATGAACTGTGTTTGCTTCTTTCAGTGTTGTGTTTCAGTATTCAGAAAGTGACAACGCAGAGGTGGTTTTGGGGGAGAGAAAAAAAAGATGGAAAAAAAGACAGTGAGTTTTAATGACGCAAAATGTAAGAGAGCTTTCATATTTCCTTGTACAAGAAGCAGGCATTTAAATTTATACACATTTTTGTCTTCTTGCTGTAATCAATACTGTGCTGAGAAGCTATTAGTAAATTAGCTAATAAGTCAGCTGATCAACTCAGGAACATTAAAAATACGTCATCATAAAGAATTATATTTACAGAGAAAACAATAATCCAAAACTATTTTAAAAATAATATTTATGTTTACATGGGTTTAGCACAAGAACCATAATGCTGTACACTCTGAATGCTGTACACAAGAAACAAGGTAAAATAACAAGAAATTAAAATTGTTAAAGATCGATCTAGGTTTTGGTGGTTTAAAACTAATGTACTTATTTATTTTCATAACTTACTTTATTTCTTCTGAATTCTTTTGTCTTCACCCTCAATCTTATGGAGAAGGCTCCCTTCTGCTCTCCCTCTACCTAGTTTCCACTCTTCTGAGGTGGTATTCTATTCTATGAACGTATATGGTGTTTAATATGCTCATTGAGTGGAAGAAAAGTATCTGGATTGTTTGAACTAGATTTGAGGAGAGTTAAGCAATTCATGATGGAAACACACAGCATACAGTACACGTGACAGTGGGCAGCCTGTGCCTACACAATAAGGCACGTGAAGTCAAGTCAGCTTCTGAAGACTGGGGATTTTCCATTTAAGGTAGCTCTATGAGTTATTTTGCTGGCAGAAGAGAGCTCAGTCTAGACTTCCAAAGCCAACTGTGTCTGCATATAAAGCTGGTAGTAAGTCTGTGCAATTACACTGTCTCTCAGTTGGGCTTGTTATTGTAAGCTTTGAGTTGCACTGACCACGGTTAAACTGTGCTGATGTACCCTGAAGCACCAAGGTAGCAAACTCCTGTCCATTTAGAATTCATAGCATCGAATCGTCTCCTGAGGATGTCTACAAAGTAATTGTTAGCATATATCAGGTTGTTTTGATCAATTTGCCTTCAGATATTTTTTAAAAGGAAAAGGCTGAATACCTTTTTGTCAGATGGTAGCGTGTCCTTATGTGAAAAATTTCTTGCTTTTTATAGCACTATTTTATTGTTAAACAGATAGAGAAGAAAAATAGTTTTAGATATGGCAAAAGAGAGCTACATCAGTGAGTAAAAAGATAACAAAACTTAAGGAAAAACAATGGAATTAAAACAGCAGCTGTAGAAAGGGAACAACTTTTGTTATATTTGAAATTATAGCCTGAAATAGATCTTGATAATTCGTTTTTCACATTAAATTGAAGTGCTTGAGTTATACTAACATTTGCCTCAAACAATGCCAGCTATCTGGAAAATATTAAGATCTCAAAATTGCAGCCAAGCAAACACAATAAGGAAGATTTTCAATGAAAGACAAAACCATATATATGTTTTTCCACACATTCTTCAACTATCCCCAAATTACAGTTTTTGGAAAAGATATGGGATATGTTTGCAACACCCTTAAAAATAGACGCATTTAATTTCTGTATTGAATAACACCTGTTATGCCTAGAACACTATTGGTATAAAGTTTGTGGGGATTTTATGCTTCTGTTTGGTTTACTGGTTTATGCAAGGCTAAGTGGTAACTTTGATACTTTATGTAGACATGGAAAGTTTTATTCTTATCCTTTGTAAATTGGTATAAAATACAGGGTTTGTTTGATATCTACAGCCTAACAGAATGTCTTTGTATTTTTTTCTTTATTTCAACTTCTAAATTTCTGTACTTCTAATTTTCTATTGTGCTTTTCTCATAGCATGACATCAGCAGGGAATTATTCTCTCTCCTTGTGTCATCTCATAAAATATAAAAGAGTTTATGAATTTTGTTGGAGTACATACTAAGAAGAAATATGGGTATTGGTTATAGCTCTCATCAAAAGCATGTTCTTAACTCATCATCACAAATTTTAAAACAAAAACCAGTGTTTAAAAGGCATAGAGATTTTCTTTGAGAAACAGACTCTTTGACAAGTGTCATATAGAAATAGTAGTTTACCTGTTCTCTTCCTTTGGGGTCACAGTGCTTTTAGCCCATGTCAGTCTTATGGATAATATTTGACAAGACGTTCTCCTTGAACCTTGGAGAAAACTACATGGGAAGGAAACACTAAGTTTCAGATTATTTCAGTTCTGTACTCTTTGGGTGTACCAGGATGAATTGGCTTCATATAGAAGTATTTTATTTCTGTCTTATTAATTTCTGTCATTTATACCAAAAGGGAAAGATAAAAAAGGCTCTCAAATATTAAAGTTGGTGCACAAATATCAATCAGTGTTATTGTGATATACTCTTACTTGAATAGCTGAATCTGCATCTAAAAATTTAATTTGAAATAACACCTACTATATACACAGCTTCTTTAATGTTTATGAATTGGTAAAATTATAATTAATACAGTGATATATGTGTTAGCTGCTTCACCACCAATTCAGGAAATATTACTTCTTTACTGTTGGAAAACTTCTAATATATTTATATTCTTTAAATATTTATATGAATGTTTGTTTTCTTTGAAAGGTTGCAGTATTGTAGCTAGTTTAAAAATATAATAAAATTCTCTCCAAAGGTCAGCACGTCACTTATTCTTTTTGTATGCCAAGAGTCTGTGGGTGCTTTCACTTAAGGGCCAGTTCTTATTTCTTCTTCTCCAACTTAACAGGTGTTGGGTCTTTTTCAGCATAGATACTTTATTTATTATCAATTATCAACTAAAAATATCAAGTGAATTGGCCATTACATAGGTTTTCTGCATCTAATTTCTTCAAAAGACAGGAACAGGGGAAGGAAGTATAACTAGAGAGACTGGTTTCAGAAGTAACCTGTTTCCTCAAGCAGTTCATAGAAAAAATCCAGCATGTCACAGACCTAGTTTATACAAGCTAGGTTCTCTGAGGTCATCTGAGGAATATCTCTGCTGCCTCTGTGTTGAAAGTTTTAAAATAGGACAGCAAGTTAAAAGCACAACATACTCTTGACTGATTGCTCTGGAATTGCTAATCAGGCAATTGCTAATCAGACTTCTTAGTAACACGTTTTCACAGAGCCACCACCAGCCTGATTGAGGGGCTCCTCTATGTCCTGTTGTGGGTCTCTTGGGGCCAGCTGGATCCAACTGGAGCTACCTGTGCCCACTCACAGAGAGTGGGCAGCCCCCCACTGCCATGAACACCCAATACCTAATTTCATACTCTCTAAATTAAAACTAGGCTGGTTTTGTATAATTGCCACTGCAGTTTTCTGTGACATTTTATCAGATTCTTGGTTCATTGGATGTTGGCCTTTCACATACATTAATTTTTAGCTGCTGGTTTAAACAGCCAGTGGTCTGTCTTTCACACATTTCCAAATGTTCACTACCTTTTTTCTAAAATATGTATCAGGTTACTTAGGTCACAGGGAAAGATTGTATTCTTCTTAACCCACATAGATACCAAAATTGAGATCTTAAAAAAATTGATAGGTGGCTGCTGTCTTCCTGTTAGACCAATAATCTAGAAGGCAGCTGAACTGTGTCTTAGAGAAAAGACACTCAAAGCCACCATAAATACATGTTAGGAGCTTCCCCATTAGAAAGTAGGGCAAAAGTTCAATGGTGTTAGACATGCTGTGGGATTTTAGGAATGTTAAAGGATCTGCTGAAGTTTATTTATTTATTTATTTATTTGTTTCTAACAAGAGTATTAACTCTACAGGAGTATTAAATCCTCAAGCCTTAGCTGTGGTGAGTACTCATGGAAACCTACTCATTAGCACTCTTCTTTTGGTGTGGAAAGTGCGTGATCCGTTCCTGATCAGTTAATTTATAAACTTTTTTTTGTAACGTTATTTCATGCAGGTTCCCATAGATGAGTAAGGTGGAAAGATTAAATGTGTGGTAACCTTGGTCCTCTAACATTCAGCAGGAATGCATTTCTATATTAGTTGATCCTAGGCTGTGAAGCTTGTCATGCTAATCATATTGCATAGATGAAAATGTTAACTTAGCATTAAACTGTATTTCTGACTTCTAACATTCTTATTTATCTCATGTAGGAGTACTTGTGTCTCACCAAACATAATAAATGAGGCTTGTCATAAGGTTGTGTACTCTCAAAACAGAAAGGCAAGACAGAACAGAGCTGGGTTAAGGCCCAGACTGAAAGAAAAAAGATAA
Source organism: Eopsaltria australis (assembly GCA_034509425.1). Classification (NCBI taxonomy): domain Eukaryota; kingdom Metazoa; phylum Chordata; class Aves; order Passeriformes; family Petroicidae; genus Eopsaltria; species Eopsaltria australis. Next base: position 6,829,875 of record JAVTVJ010000009.1, read on the forward strand.
CAAAAATTAGATTATTAATCATGGGTGATGACTTTAAAGTGTCAGATTAATGCTTTGTTTTGGTTTGTTTTGCTTTTGAGGTTTTTTTAACTACCAATACGCAGTTTATAAATAAATGATATATATAAACTTAAGACCTTAGTCTAAAAAAATCCAAACATGTCTGAATTAAATTTATATTGAAATTATTAAATCAGGTAAACTTAAATATCTAATTTTCCTTAATAATATGTGTCAAATTTATTACATTTATTTCTTTCCATTGTCCATAGGAAAATGATGTGAAGCATGATTGGTCTGTTAAATAGATGATGTCTCAGAGTGGGACATCCTTCTTTTAGTGTGGGCAATATATCCCACACTATTTGCATAATACCTAGTTACAAGATTATAATACTCATAAAAACTCATAAAACTAGAGGTACTGGTAAAGGCAATGTTTTTTACTGGAAGTCTATATTAAGAACACCTAATCTTTGATTTCTAGATCCTGCTGCAATGGGTATTCCTGCTACTATTACAGCTTATTTTCAAAGAAAATTAAAATGTCTAGGAAATATAAATTAAAGCTGGACATATGGAAAATCTGAAATTCATCCCTAAAATAACCATAAATTCATTTTAATTTATTGGATTTAGATTCTTCCTTAAGACTGATTATCATGAAAATCTTAGCACTTGTTTCCAGCCATATCTGTCCACAAGTATGAGTAATATCCTTTTGTCCATATGAAGATATCCTTGCAGACAGCATGTTCTGTGGTATTCTTGGATTGTTTTGTTCACCCACAAGTTTAGCCTTGATTGAACACAATCATTCCTGCTGACATGGATCTGGGCTAAGGTGCATCACATGCAAACTAAATTTGTCCAAACTGTGGAAGGGATTTGATTTAACCAACAGTTGTTACCGTTCTGTTCTTTCTCTTGACAGGCAGATTTAGAGCTTTATAAAATACACAAGATGAAAGTCAAAGCATCAGTGACCTACACTATGTTGGATCATCCAATGATAGTCTCAGCAAAACAAAAATGCTATAATTTCATTGTCAAAATGGTGAGCTCTGAGAGGACTTGAAGGGACAGACTTCTACAGCTATTAATAATATATCTGGCTCAAATATATACAAATTTCTTCTTCAGGAATGCTGGCCAGAAGCCAACCAACAGAATACATCTCTGAGAATTTTAAAAACAAGTTTCAAAGCACACAGTTAAAATATTATAATAGAAAATGAATATATAGTCCCAAAATAGTAATTATTAATGAAGTGTTCTTTAACTGTTCAATAGTTCTATTGGCTGGTGATGGCCCCTATGAGTTAACAGATTGGCAAATAGATCTTTGATTCAACAAAGCCCATGGGATACCTGACCATGAGCTGGTCTGGTGACCTGAAGGATGCTACTAATTAAGCCATTTGGAAACTCCTTGGACTTCAAGATTAGCTGCTGTAGGGATATCTTTCTTTATAGCTAAAGACCCAGTTGAAATAGAATAGAAATACTAATGAAAATTATTGAATTGATTTAATGATTTAATTACAAGGGAGTAAACAGCCACTCATTTTCCCCTTACCAGCAGGACTGGGAAGAGAATTGGAAGGGTAAACACTAGAAAACTTGTAGGTTCAGATGAAGAAAGTTTAATAGGGAAAGAAAATGCTGTGCACAAGCAAAGCAAACCAAGGAATTAATTCACTGCTTCCCATGGGCAGGCAGGTGTTCAGCCATCTCAAGGACAGCAGATCCCCATCCCATGTAATGGTGACTTGGGAAGACAAACACCATCACTCCAATGTCCCCCTCTTATTCCTTCTTCCCCCCCACTTTATATATGGAACATGATGTCACGTGGTGGTCTAGAATATCCCTTGGGTCAGTTTGGGTCACCTGTCCTGACCATGTCTCCTCCCAACGTCCCATGAACCCGCAACTTCCTTGCCATCACAGCAGTACAAAAAGCAGAAAAAGCCTTGGCTCTGTGTGAGTCCTGCTCAGCAATAACAAAAACATCTCTACATTATCAGCCCTGCATTCAGCACAAATCTAAAACACAGGCTCATACCAGACACTGTGAAGTAAATTAACTCCACACTAGTCAAAACCTGAACACTATTCTAGCCTAGGTGAAGATAACTTCTTTGGTTATTCACAGTATCTATTTATTTAAGAGAAAAACAAATTGAAAGCACTGATTTCTCTGTTGCATGGAGCTCTTCTCTAAGTTCTGCTTTCCATTCTCACTGTAACATGTAACAGATTAAAAAAAAAAAATAAAATTAATCACATGTGAAATAGTACGTAATATGTGTTCTACTTCTGACAAAAATCTATCACAAACTAAACACAGCTAAAGTGTGTCTAATTCCCATCCTTGAAAATATAATACATTTAATGGGAGTTTAATACTCTCTTTGTCTTGCAAGATGTGTAAATTAACCTGACATGAGATCAGCTGAGACTTATTAAAAATTATTTTCCATTTAAGCATTATTAAGATCCAAAGAGTCAGTTTCACTCTGAATAAGTAATCAGTTATTTTCCTGCAATGGTGCTCAGTGTCTCATCTCAGAGTCTACCTGGAAGGAGACATTCAACAACAGAGACCTGCATTTATTCTCATTGGAGCTAAACATAGGACTTTTGCAGAGCTCTGAGTGGTCCAAGTTTCGTGTAGGGTTTCTTCTTAATTCAGGCCAACATTAATAAGAAAGCCAGAAAAAAAAAGATTCAGTGTCTACTGCTAGTCTCATAAGAGCAAATTGGTTTTCTTTATCTTTGGAAAATTTAAAACACATGTGAGATTCTACTGTGCATAAAAGGTAGAAGAATGTCAGCAACTTATAATAAGAAAGGGATGCATAAACCCATATATTCTGCTAATTTAAACTTATTTCCTGATAGCTTTAGCAGAATATCAGAACACTGTTACAGTCAATAGTTGCACAGAGATGCACAAAAATACAATGCAAAGAAAAGGCAAACAAAACAATTAAGCATAAAGATGCCATATTAATTTTTTATTGCATGTTTTCAAAAAAATGGAAACCACTCAAAGTGAAACAGCTGAAAGTTTTCATGCACATAACTATGTGAAACTTCACTGACCATAGTAAAATAGACAAAATAGATAGACGAAGAAACTTCAGTTAAGGTATTTTCCATATACATTTATTTCTTTGAGAGGTTCAATGGAAAAAGAGGTAGAACACTTCTCAATGGCTATGCGTATTTTCTAAAATACCTCTGCAAGAGCTCTTGATGGCATTATAGAATGCAATAGCTGACATTCAAAGCTAGAAGCAGTGTAAAATAAGAATGAGAAATATAGAATTGATTATAATATTATATAATATTATTATCTAATTTTTTTGCCATATATAAGAGTCCTGTTAATTTTACTTTACTTGAAAAAAGGGTGAAAGATTATTTTAGTCTTCTGATACTGGGACTGCATACATTCTTTGTTATTGTGGCATAGCTATCACTTTTTTTAAATTAAAAAACAAAAAAAGAAAGCAGCATACTTTCGGGTATTGCATACTAGGGGGAAAGGATTTACTTTAAACAGTGAAGTGGTTTAGAAATGTTCTGTATCCAAAATTTACTGCTTTATGGGTTAAAAATATTTTCAACTATATATAATAAAACATCTTAGGTCAGAGGTTGTATGTTGTCTGGACAATGTGACTTTCAAACATCAATTTGTTTTGGAAACCACTATTGTTAAGTTATTGATCTAATCTATACAATATTAACTCTGATTTTCTTGGATGAGAAACAATTCCGGTATTTTTCACTGACAAAAACAGATTACTTTTTATCTGTGTTTACTTGTTTACTATTAATTAAATCTATGAAACTAGCTCTGTAAAAAGGGGAGTAAGGCTAAGTGTTACAAGCTTGATTTCTATGGCACAGTCAAATTCATCACAAATGCATCATAATCAGGATCACAGTGTCAAGGGGAAAAAAGGTGTTGTCAAGTGAAAGCAGTTTTCATCCTTGTTCTAATAGTCTTTATTGGTCTATTTCTTTCCCTTTATACCTGAAGGATTAGATTTTATCCTGGAAGTTATTACAAAAACTCATTGATGTTAGTCAAGTCACTCAAGACTTTTTTAACAGTGTAGTCTTCATTCTTGTGCTTGCTTGTTAGGCTTCAATTTAGAGTTTGATTTATTGAAGTGCAAATTTTGTATGAACTTTGAGTGAAAATTGGCAAAGCTTGTATCTGAAAATCATTGGTTAGAGCCAGAGCTTTTAAGCATTTTTTTAAATCTATGCTATCAAATCTTCATTTTGAAAGGATGCCACTTTCTGATATGTAGAATTTTGAACAGCATGTTAGTTAATAAATTTTCTAGGGAAAAAAACCCCTAACAATCAACACTCCTCCACCCTTGAGACAAAAAAAACAACCCCAAAAACACCCCAAAAGCAAAAACGAAAACCAAAACCAACCAAACAAAAAAACCAATCAACCAAAAAAAACCCCTGAAATAGAAAGTGCAGTTTCTTTCTTTCTTTCTTTCTTTGTTTCCTTCTTTTCCTATTGATCTGCATTAAAATGTATACAGCCTGGAGCATGAAAGCACATTAACTCTGCGTGCTTTCTTAATTATAATCCTGACTGGAAAGAGAAAAAATTCTTCTGAGAAGTAAATGTAAAGAACTTGCCAGAAAAATATATTGAAATATCTTTTCATGGGTTTTTTTTTGTGTTTGAGCCTTTTTTGCTTTAATCTGCTTTAAGGAAAAAAACAACAAGGCAAAACAACAAAAAACCCTGGCATATTTAGGGAGTTTGTGTTTTGAAACTTTTCCACCATACATTTATGCATGGAACTTACTTCACTTTATAGCCTGGAATCCAGAATTTAACATATGAATACAAATAACTAAACTAAAAGGGAATATTTCTGTATTCACAATCTATAATTGAAATCACATCTAAATGTGCAAAGTGGAAGAGGTTGTCTTTGACTCAGCGGGAACTTGAACTTTGGAGAAAAAAATTTTTAGTGTTTAAAAGCAAACTTGTTATTTATTAATCCTTTTTTATCAATTGCTTTGACCTCTTAAGAACATCTGTCCAAACTCTGCACCTATAGTCTATCATTAAATATTTCATTTGGGGTGGATTCTAACTGATATTACCTGAATTTTTAATTAACAACTGTTTATAACCTGCAGCTTCAAAATTGCCCCTGGATTGTCTTGGTGCAAAGTTCCACAATAAATTACTAGAAATTTCCACATTATTAATTGCAAATTTTTAAAGAAAATTGTATCATGCATTGTTTCTGTATCATTGCAATTCTTTGAAAGCACTCTATACAATACATTCCTTTCCTCAGTACTTCCATGCTGAGTGAACAAAAATGCAATATAGATATTTCTTAGTAATAGGCAGGAAAAGACCTCCAAGATAATTGAGTCCAACCTTCAATCAAAACCATCCTGTCAAACAAATCATAGTGCTAAGTATCACACCAGTCATTTCTTGAACATGGGGATGTTGACTCCACCACTTCCCTGGGAAGTCCATTCCAGTACTTGACAATAATTTCAGTAAAGAAATTCTTCCTGATTGTCCAACCCAAACCTCCCCTGGTGCGGCTTGAGGTAATTTCCGCTCATGCTATCACTGATTGCTTGGGAGAAGAGGCTGATCCCTGCCTTCCTACACTCTCCCTTCAGTCAGCTGGACAGAGTTAAAACATCTCTCCTAAGCCTCCTTTTCTTCAGACTAAACAGCCCCAGCTCCCTCAGCCACTCCTCATATGACTCACTCTGTAGAGCCTTCACCAGCATCATCGCTCTTCTCTGGAAACGCTCCAGCACCTCAATGTCTTTCCTGAAGTGAGGGGCCCAGAACTGGACACTGGACACAGCCCTCAAGGTGTGGCCTCACCAGTGTGAGTACAGGGAACTAATCACTGCCCTGGTCCTGCTGTCCACACTGACTTTGATATAAACCAGGATGCCTTCAGACTTCTTTGCCACCTGGGTACATTGCTGGCTGAAAGTTAATTGTGTCTGCTTACCATGTGGAACATTCCATTCTTAAAAGAATTTAAATGTAAGGAAAAATAAACAAATATAGAATTTTTACATGTTCATGTCCAAGAAGACTACCATTGTTGTTAAGCATGTAAAGTATTCACTGAGAGAAATCTTAAAGAAGAACTGAACTCGGTTAGTTGCAAAGCCTTATTTCTAACCCTTCAAAAATTTTATCATGGAAATTGTTTACAACAACATACAATTCTAAAACCAGCAAAAGAATTTTACTGTATCAAAGCACAAAATATATGGTACCTCATAAATTCTATGGGTTTTCTTACTGATTCTTTTTCTTATTTAAATTACAGAATATTCAGCTTGTTTGAAAATTCCTGGGTGGTAGAGACAGAATGTCAAGAATCCACCTCTATGTAGATCTCTACTTGGAAACTTTAAAATACCTAATTTCATTCTGCTGGTGCCATTCGGACATTAAAACCTTGAAAACAGAATTATCCTCATCTATCCTGATCTGACTAAACTATGAGTAATTTGGTTGCCTGGCAGTTATTAAGGACACTGCCCCCCTTATACACAAGAAGTTTCCACATCTGAAAGCTTTCAATGCAACAAACTCCCTTCATCAGTTCTTCTATGCTGAGTGAGCAAATATGCACAAGAGTTTTTCACATCGAAAGCAAAAGTTTTGTGTGGACTTTTAAAGCATCTGCATCTGTCAAAAGGAACTTGGAGATTTAGCTTTCATTTCCACGTAAACATATTGCATTGTGGGGCTTCAGATTTTTTAAAATAGTTATTCTGTAAGGACTGTTGTGGGTGACATCAGTGGAAAGGTCAAATATCATATGCTATCATAGTGATTGTCAGCAGCAGGAACATGGGAGGTTTTGGCAGCAAATTATCCAAAGAGCTCCAAAGACTATAATCATAGTAGACACAAGCTCTGATGTGGGAAGCATAGTTCAGTGAACATGCCTCACAATAAATATTTTTTAATTTTTTAAGATACCTTTACTGGTGGAGAGACAAGCAAAAACACTGTTTCCAGATTGAATGTTTTTGTGACACTTCTATTTATTTTTCTATTTATTTTTCACTTCTATTTATTTTTATGTCATAGCTAGAAGGTCATTAGAAATTGCCAAGTGATTATATTAATTTGAAATGTTAGACTAGACCTATTGGATCAGAAGGCTCCACCTCTCAAATAACTTTACCAAAGATTTAAAATAGTACTTTAAAAAGATATTGTCACTAAAATAGATTTAATCCCAAATTTCATTGCTGCCTGTTGAAGAGGAATATCTAAATTACATATTGCACAGCTAAAACTGTAAAGTATTTCCTTCTAACAGAAGTATAAAAGACAGATAGATAGGTTGTAATGTTTTTTCTTTAATTTAGATTGTTCATTAAAAAATTCTTCAAAGAAAAATGTACCCTTTGCAATTTGTCCAGGCTGCACACCAGAGCATCATTAATGATGTGTGTTCATTTACAGTGTTTTTGAGATTTCTTTTGTGTTTATAATTGGTTTGGGTTTTTTTACTTTTTCCAAATTTCTTATGTATGGACCAGGTAACTGCCTTTGTTTCATTGGTGTAACTTGCTGTTTATGAAGACTATAGACTGCATAATCAGTTTTGAAAAAGTGGATCTTTTGTAACCTAACTCCCTTGGGTTTTTTTTTTAAATTTTTACCAGAGCTAAAAGGCAGATAAAATTAATTTTACTGAAACTGAAAAAAAGATTGCATGCCTAAGTACTTCTTTCTTCAGTAGTACATACCCATTTTTAGCTACATGATCAAGAACTTCAGATTCCTGTTTTGTTACTACAGAATATTTTGGATTGTTTTTTTAGGACTTTACAGACCAAACTTGAGTATTTCCACTCATTTACAGTGTTTTTAGAGAAGTATAGATTCTGTTGCCTGGAGCCATGCATTCTATTTCCTTTTGTGGTTTGGGGGTTCTGGGGGGTTTGGGGGTTTTTTGGTTTTTCTTTTTTATGTTTTTGGTTTGGGTTTGAGTTTGGGGTTTTTTTTGAGCAATACACTGTTTACTATGACAAGAAATTGGAATCCCGAATGGAAAAGTAGTTTTACTTCAGATATATAAAATGTGAGTCAATGCCATGCATTTGAGGAAGATTAAAGGTTGGGTGTGTCAGACAGGCAAAGTCATTTCAAGAGGATAATCCTGCATAATTTATGAGAAAAAATGCAAGACAGGTTTTGTGTATATGCATAAACAAGTACTTAGCTCAATCTATCAAAACAATTGTAATCCCATTCATCAGAGGTGACACGGTAACAGACACAAAGGTTTTCTCTGCAGCATAGCTCTGGTGATTGTGATTTTCAACATCTGTGTTTTCCATTGATGTAGCAGTGCTTACAGAAACCCATTATGTATATGCAGTTAATGTAGACAGGTTGTATAAAAAGTGATTTGGGCGACAAGAGACAAGCTACTTGATTCAAAAACCCAAAATTTGTTCATTGTATCTCTTAAGCTACAGGATAGGCAACTTTTCAGAAACATAACATTTTGTTTTGTTCAAACAAAATAGAACAATCACAAAGAAAAAAGGTCTAAATGAACAAAGAATACACCTTCATCAATTTTCTCTCTTTTGCTTTGTGAAGAAAATATTGTAGAATTAATACAAATTTGGCCTCAACTCTTCTTGTGCAGCTGATTCAACAAACTGAATAATAACTAAAGAAGATGAGATTTAAAAGTACTCTATGGGCACAAGTTTGAGTAGATGTGACTTTAAAACTGTGTTGAAGATTTTAATATGAGTTGCATTTTCAAAAAATCTCTTCTTGATATTAAAACAAGCTTCAAAAATACAAAAAAATATCTATCAGATTAGAAGTTGTAATTCTATTATTTGTGATTCAGTAAAGCTATCTATATTGCTATTCTCCGAAAAATGAGGCAGTCAAAAAAAAGGCTCAGCAAGCACATTTCCAAATGCAAGTGAGATTTCATGTTTCTAATTATCATATTGATACTCAGGGATTTGATTTCCTCTTTAATAAAAGTCAGAACTCTATTTGTTTTATGAAACTATAATTTCCTCTTGACTAAATCAAAACAGCCATTAAAAAAAATTGTTCTTTATAGCTCTTTCCAAAGTTGTGCATGTGAGATTCAAATTTCCAAAATTATTTCAATAATAACAATGGATGAACATCTTTCCACAGAATTTGGAAATAAAATCTCTTTTTCCTAAAATATAACCAGATTACTTCTTCATATTCTGCTTTCAAAACTGTTTGTGGAGGCCATATACATCTTTTGGGATCTTGGCTTTGTTCAATCATTGTTTTAACATCAACAGTAAAGTTGCATGATGAAGGACTTGCCAGAGTAGGTACTTTACAAAAGAGAGTAGCTTCTTCAAAAACTTGCAGTCTGAGTAGTATGGATTCAGAGAAAGAGAAAGCAAAATACGGTGCAACAATAAAACAACCTACCTCGTCATGAGGAACTAGCGTGCCAACAATCTAGTTGTTACCTAAATTTTTGTAGGCATCAGAACCATAATAAGTTTTAAGGAAAAATAAAATCAAAATTATTGTATGGCAGCCTACTGGGTATGTAAAGAAGAGCTTTGAAAAATTAAGTTGAACATGGGCAGTATAACTTCAGAAAGGGGAAAGGGAAATGGAAAAATAGAAGTGTTTGAAGAGCTTAAAGATGAAACAAAGTTATAAGAGGTTTTTCTTTAACTTTAAAATGGCAATTTTACTGTAAAATAGTAGAACATAAGGCATTTTCATTATATTTCAAAATTATTTTGCAAACTGATTTTGTGAAATTTGAAGAAAAATACTATACTATGCTATAATGATTGTCTTTAAGACTTAACAACTAAATTCACAGTAAGGAAAATAAAGCGAATTCACTGCACATGAAATATATATATTTTTAACTTTTTTTTTCCTTTAAACAGTATTGAGAACTTATGTCAAAAGTTTATATGACCCATATTAGGAACTTTTTTGAATGGTGAAACATGATGCCAATTGTAAGAAAGTCTCTGAAAACTTGGTGTTGAATCAGTGGGCAGAATGATGGCAAGTCATCTTCCAAGTAGATAAATGTAACTTAATGCATCCAGGAAAAGTAATAAAATCCCCTTATGTGTGATACTGAACTGGGAACTGGCAGAAAAAGATTAGGAAATAAATCTTTGTGTCATTGTTGACATATGTCTAAAAATACCAGTTCTGTCCCTGAAAAGAGACAGAAAAAAGAAAAAAAAATATTGAGTATCATTGTGAAAGGAACTGAGAAAAAGAAAGAGCACATTTTTCTGTAGAAAACCTTGGCAGGCTCACATCCTCAATTGCTATGAAAATTTTGTTCTTTTCATCTGAAAGAAGTAGTAGAATTTTAGATTGTACGGAGAAAAGCAACTGAAAAAGTGAATGCGGTAGCTGCTCTATAAGGAACTTGTGACTAAGAGTCTTGTGCCTGACTACTCAGTGGAGGAGACAGGTAAGGTGAGAATATGATTGAGGTGAACGAAATCAAAGGCAAGCTGAGTTTAGAACAAAATCTCACAATACTGAAACTAGGAGATAGTAATTTAAAGTACTACAAGATCAGCTTAAAATAGTTAAGATACCACTGTTATACACAGCTGTTAGTGAATTTTTTGAATCCTTTGCTGCAGGAGACTATGAAAGTAGACAGCACCTGCAAGGGAAGAAAGGAATTTGAGAAAATTCATAGGCAAAAGACAGGAAAGAAAGGAAGAAGGTAGGAAAGGGGATGTGCCCTAATTCAGCTATTGTGTACTGTCTGGGAAGGGAGTGGAAAGAGAGCAGTAATGAGGGTAACAGACATCTTAGGGAACAGGATGACATGTTTTTCCTAAAAAGTTTCTGCTACCATCACAGGCAGGAGAACAGGCAAGAAGTACCACATATTTGAGACATGATAGCATCTTTCCATATTTTTGCTTGGTTCTTCCCATGCTATATGACTACAAATTAAAATCCTGCAGACTGTAGTGCAATCAATGAGTTGACATGTAGACTAAATTGGCCAAATGGTTTCAGAGCTCATTAAACAACAAGCCATTGCTTACATAAGCATGAAACCATACTTTGCAATTCTTATCTCTACTGCAGTAGTTGAAATGTTCTTCACAACATGAATAGGACATATCACATATACTTACTTAAATAACAGTGAGAAGGCACTTTTACATAATGTTACTCTATGTATTTTTTTTCAAATTAAAATTAAAATATTCCAAAAGTATAATTTAAAAGAATTACTAATGTGTTTATATCATTATTACACAAAGAAGAAGAAAATTGAAGTCTGTAAAAAAGCCCCACAAACCTACTGTTTTAATTGGCTGCAATACATCAGTTAAAATTGATATGAAAATAAGGATTTATTTACTGTGACTAAGCAACACAAACTCAGATAAACTTTCCTGAGAAGCGTAAAGAAAATGACAGAAAAAAGAGACATAATAATGTATATGTAGTATGTAAATATGTAGAAGAGAGGGGATAATTAATTTCAATTTTATAACCTCAAAAACATTATCAAATAGACGATAACCTTGTGAAAGTTCAAATTTCATGCAGAAGAAAGATTAAGGCTGCCTAAAGCTGTTTTGAAAACATGAACTGAAGTATATTGAATTGGGTAGATTTAATGTGTGCATATTTTTAGCAACATTATTTCCCTTGTTTTTCTGAAGTGTTTAATGTAAACATTACCTTAAACATCTAGTCAAAAATTAGAAAAAAGTTTTAATGTGAAAAGATATGAATAGGGCTTTTACAAGGGTAATGCAATGCTGTGGTGTTAATTGACAGATTGGAGTATCACATTTGATTTGGAAATGTAGTTGAGATTGAATGTATTGCAGATGTAATGTGCGGTTTTGCTTCTTTTGACATCTATTTTTTGTTCTCTTGCAAAAGTACTAGTGATATGGATATGTTAGAATATCAGCAGGAATATAAATTGTGAATTACTGACATCAAGAAATCTTGCAAACCACATTGAAATAAAGCGATGTTCAGTAAATTTGATACAGGTCATAGATAGATCTTTTGAAAGACATTTATAAATTATTCATCCCATGAGATGGTCTTCCTCTTGAATCAGATACATTGTACTTGAATCAGTTATATTTTTTTATTGAAACCTATATGCTGACTCTCACACTGTATACTTCCTGCACCATCTACTCAAACCTGCAAATAAGGAAGACTTCATATTAAGACAAGTACCATGTATCAAGTAGTAAACCAAAGTAGTATCTTATTAAATTAGAAATCATGCTGGTTGAAACAGGTTTGTCACTTTTTTCATACTGATATATTGACTAGGCTATGTATGTGGTCTCTTAGCTTAGATGCACTTATTGAAAAAGATGTTTAAATATATTGTCTTTTTAACAACAGCAAAGAATGCACCATATTTCTACACAAATATTTTGTCTAGCTTTAACAACTTGCATCCTAATAAAGGAATGTGTCTATAAATTCATTCTCTGATCATGCAGAGAAATGTATAATAAAAGTATTGAGAGATCAACAGACATCTGTGGTATGAAATGTAGTTTTCCGCCACACACAGTTACAATCTCAAAATTTATCTCTATTTAAGATACCTTTTTCAAGCTAGAAGAAACTAGTTTGAAATCCATAAATACAGCTGAAAATATGAGGAATTCTAAACCATTAATAACTTCATAATATTTAGACCAGAAGAACATCCTTAAATATTATGAAAATAGATGAAAATTATTTCTTTATGCTTATGATTATTCATGAAGGGAAGTAATTGACTCTGCTTTCCTAGAAAGAAATTACCCACATAGGTGGCAAGAGGAAAACTGGTTTTTTTCTCACGTCTTTACCTTTTTGGGATTCTATTACAATATCTGCATATAATTCTTTTAAGTAGTATCTCACAATAACTTTTTAAAAATTAAAACATAGTATTACTTTAAACTAGTAAACCATTATTTGAGTGATATTTCATTTTTTTCTATTTTTAAATCCTGCATTCCTTCTATTCTTTATCTTTTTTTTTTCTCATGTATTTCCTGATATGTATCTGCTCTATTCTCCCTTCACTCCCAAAATCATAACTGGATGTTAAGTATATTATGGTACGTTCAGCTGTTCTTCTGGCAGAGACATTATTTAGCCTGTAAAACTATTTTCAGAACGATATACTAGGTACATCACAGCAAAATCTGTTTATATGGTATATATTTTTGGAACTGTAATTTTTCATTTATTTTATTCCCATACATAAATAACTACAATATTTCTGAATTAAAATGACATGGTACTTTATCATCCTGTCCTTAAATTCAGTTGGTTAAAAAGAATATTTAAATGTAAGAATTTTAATTATTTTTAAATCTTCAGCCATTGTAGTACATAACACAGTAATTTTGCATTCCACTATGAAGACATTTCTGACTTCTAAAATGGCAGAAAAACTAGTGAAAATATACTGGATATCCCCACAAAGTGACTCATTTACATTTCTTCTGGCTGGTACAGAAGGAAAACAAGAGCTAATCCTTTAACTGGCTCTAATTAGAAACTTTTAATTTGTTTTCACCTAAATAGATGCATTGAGTGTATTCATTTGGGTCATTAGCCTTATAAGTTGAAGACAGTAACTTCAAGAATTTCTGGCCAGTGTCTTGCTTCTGAGTAGATTCAACAAGCTGAAATTTTAATTGTTTAATTGTTGAATTATTTTTTTTTCCTCTTCCATATGTAATTCAAGAGACACCACAAATACATTATTTTGCAAGGAAAATTACTCTCCCTGGAACATTGTAAACATTAGATACTGAGGATGTTGGCTAATGGCAACTGTGAAAACACAAGAACAAGCCTTTGTGTGAGATACTTTTTGGCTGCTGGAGAGTAGGACCTAATGTTTTGGGGTCTTGTGTGAAATATTTGAGCAATAGTCTAGGTCACATGGTGTGATTCTTGGGGATGGTCCTGTGCATGGCCAGGAGTTGGACTCAGTGATCCCTTCAATTCAGCATATTCTGTGATTCTGTGATTTAATGAGTCCTTGCTGTTCCTGAGCACTGGTCCACAGTGTGACCTGACTGACTGAACCAGATATACTTCTATATTCTTTTGATAGGGTCACTGCAAAATCTAACCTCCAGCAAGACAGATATTTGTGAAAAGATAGGGAAAAATAGTGAGGATAATTATTGTGTGAAGTATTAAGAAAAATTAATTTGAAGTCTAACTGGTGATTAAGTTCTGCAGTGCCTAAGGACAATAAGGTCTTTGAATGTTATTCCTTTTAGATCTAAGAAAACATCATTCTGCTGGGAGATTGGGGTTTTTTTTGGAAGTTACCTGCAGCATACTGGAAACTATTTCATTTTAGCATAGGGATTTTCTCATCCATTTCACCTACCACAAATTAATTGTGTAAATTAATATTAAAGTCTTCCAGTTTCCACAGTGTTTCTTTAAACATACCAAACTAGTAAATGTAATATCTACAAAACACTTTTCCCTCATGGTGTCTCTCCTAAAGAAAGCAAGAGAGCCAATAAAGTAAGTAACAGAAGAAATTAAAGTCCCCATGGGTTGGGGGAGTCTTACTTGATAAGACCACATTTGGAGGTTGCATCTAGCTAGCACTTAAAATTAGTGTAAGCCTGCAATGTACTGAAAAACTTTTCAAGTCCACTTCAATGATTTTGTAAGTGCAGTGACAACAGGGATAAATCTGACCTTCCAGGTTTAATTCCTACCATATTGAACCACTGATTCATGTACTTTAGAAAGAAAAACTATCAGTTACCAGCAGTTAACTGCTAGTAACTGGTAGTTAACGTCAATATAAAGCAGATCCAGTTAGAATAGGTTACTCAAAACAGTGTTGAGTTCTGAAAATCTCCAAGGTTGGAGATTCGCAACTGCTTCAGGAAACACGTCCCCATGTCTGACCATTATCAAAGTACTATCTTTCTATCCTTTCATCGACCCAGTTCTTCTTATGTTCCAAGATGACTTTGATGGTCCTTCAATGAAGCTGCTCAAGGATGTTAGTGGCTTTCTTATACTGGGAGGCCAAAATTGGACACAGCACACTGTATATGAGTGACGAGATGAATACACTCTTTGTAAAACAGATTATTATGTGATTGACCTTTCTGTCTGCAGGGGAATACTGATGACTTGTATTCAATATGTTCACAACAATATTCAGATGTTTCTCTTCAAATGCTGTCTAGGTTTTCATCTCCATGTCTATACTCTTCCAAAGGATTAGTGCCTCCCAGATTTGTGTGTACCTTTGTGTAATTCTATTTATTCATCATCAGAACATAGGCAATATCTCCTATATATTACTTGCATAGAATGATATATTCTCTCTGGAAAAGGGATTCTGAACTACATTTTGTGATATTTTTCTAGTATTATATATTACTTTTCTTTAAAACAATCAAACTGAAGTGTGGAAGCAAGTATTTTAAAGAGATTATGTTGCAAATAATAATTTGTTGTAGTGCTCCTGAAAGATATTCCTGTTCCAAAGTCAAATATGTGACAGCAATTTGCCCATAAAGATCTTCTTAACCAAAAAATGCTGATTGAGAATTATTTGTAGAAATGGAAAATGTTCACTCTGACTTCAGATGATTTCTCTCTATGAACAAGCATGAGAGAAATAATCATTAGATGAACTGGCAGAAAGATATTTTTAGTCAAAATTAACTGGTAGGCCTTGTTGACATGTTACATGATGTATTTGGTCTGTGTCAATACAATTTTCTTGGGTTTTCAATATTTTAATTAAGCAGAAGATGCTCATATTATTTGTGACCTTTTGGGTATTTATTCAAGATTAGAACTATTCTGTAGTGTCAAGGAGATGTTTAAAGAGGATCATGAAGATTATAAACGTAACAAAACAATATTGTTTTTGTTAATATAAGGTAGTGGCAATTTCTCTTCAATTAATATGACTGAATAGAGTAATGCATCTCCCTCTCCACTGTGCTCTTAGGGAAAAAATTATATCCTTCCTTCCTTCCTTCCTTCCTTCCTTCCTTCCTTCCTTCCTTCCTTCCTTCCTTCCTTCCTTCCTTCCTTCCTTCCTTCCTTCCTTCCCTCCTTTTTGTTTTCTAAGCAGCAAGGCAGAATCTATGAAATTAACAATATGCTCTCAAAACCAAAGCCCTGATTTGTTTTCAAATGCCAGCCATCAGTGTCTTCAAGTAGCTTTTCTTAGACAAAATCCAGAAACAAAATTACTAAGTGATGGGCTTTGCATCTTGATGTTAGCTAAGATTTCAGTTCTTTAAAGTCTTTTTCTGCAGAGACAAGGCTCTTGAACAAGAATCCAGTTCAGGCCTCTCAGGTCTCTTTACTCTCACTTCCATTTCTTTTTCAGGGAATAGAAACATTCTTTACTAAATCCAGAGATCTTATTAGCCTCACCAAGCTTTTTGATCTTACCCTGTGGTATCTCCCTTTAGTCTTCAACTATTTTTGAACCAGTCTATTAAAAACTTATGCTTATATGTCTGGATAAATCTTGGACAAACCCTATATCAGGGACACTGGCTTTTAGATATTTTTGTTTTAACTCTATTATCCTTTTTAAGAAAAATGACAGCTCATTTAATGTATGTTGCAGTTATAATTCCAAATACTTTTGGCATCTTACCTGACTCCAGAGTGTAGTAGAGCTCTTATTGACATCAAACAGAGCTGTATGCATAGACTGAAAGCAGATAGCAGTCTTTTTTAGGATTATCAATCTGAGCTCTATGGTAAAATTTGTTCCTCTTCCAATACAAGTTATAGTTAATTTAGGAAATTTTGTTCAAATTTTGCAAGAAATGATGATACTTAGGCCTGTTCATTTAGGTCAGATAAGTACATCTCTTGTCTTATCAGCAGCTGAGCTATGTAAATACTGTTGCAGAATTATTAGTAAATTACAGATTTATGAGTAAGAGAATGCCTTAAAAATCTTTTATGTCTAGAATTTATATAAAATAAGTAAAAGTTAGTAACCAAAATCCAAGCACACCTCTAAATAATCCAGATTAGTAATTAGGCTACTGCTTGTTCATGACTGAGCGTCCTTTAGCTATTTACATTTTTAATGCTCTCCAATAATGTACAGCAGTTCACTACAACAACAAGAAATTTCAAGAGCTCTTCCACATATGGAAAATGAAGTGAAGAAGAAAAATACATAAAACATGTTATAACATTCTGTAGAAGCAGGCATAAAACATCTGCAGGAACAAAAAAATAATAACCATAAAATAAGTGCATAGCTTTCTCAAGGCTATATGTTGCTGCTCATATTTTATATCATTTGTGTTACGCTGGTGAGTAACATGAGAGTATTTCAGACTATCACTCCCTGACAGTTGGGAGTAAGAAAGATATAGCCAGATTATTTCAGTGTCAGGGCAAGAGACAATCAATACAAATTGAAGCATGCTTAAATAGAGAACAACTTTTTCACTCTAGGAATGGTCAAACACTGGAACAGGTATCCCAGAGAGGATATGGGGTCTCTGTCTGTACTGATTTTCAAAACCCAGTTGAACTTGATCTTTAGCAGCCTGGTTTAGCTGATCTTCCTTTGCGTGGCAGATTTGAACTCAGTTGGACCTCTCCAGAGGTCCCTTCCTACTGTAACCATTCTGTGATTCTATGAGAACTCATTGAGAAAAAAAGGGAATTAAAGCATAAAGCCATGACCTCGCTTCAAAATATACCTCTATTCTAACTTGAAGGCAATGAATGAATACATAGCTGTATCCATGACTAGTTTTGGAGGTCATGGAGAGTAATTCCAAGAAGATCTTCAAACACGTAGTTGAAATTAAGTAACTAGTTACACGGCATATCTTATCTTTGTTCTGGACATTCATTCAGTTGTATTTTGACATGTAAGTTATATATTTCATACATAATCTCCTTAAGAGTTTTTAATATGTTTCACTCATATTTTCCATAAGCTTTTAAAGAAGATATCCACTAAAGATTTGTTGGAAATTCTTTAGTATCATGTTTTCTGAAAAGTTTTTGCATGAAAAGCATAATAAGCTACACATTTGACTACACAAAACAGATGTTATAATGTTGTTAGGCATGTTTGTCAATAACTGGAGAATCTCAGAATGGTTAAAGTACTGGAGGTCATCTGGTCCAACCTACTTGTTGAGGCCAAGTATAAGGTCTTGCACTGCAGTCAGAGCAATCAGAAGCACAAATACTGGATAGGTGGAGAATGGTTTGAGAGCAGCTCTGAGGAGAGAAACTTGGGAATGTTGGTTGATGAGAACCTCAACATCAATGTGCTCTTGCAGCCCAGAAAGCCAAATACATCCTGGGCTGCATCAAAAGAAGCATGACCAGCAGGTCAAAAAATAGAGGTTTGCCCCTCAGTTTCACTCTTGGGACATTCCACCTGGAGTACTGCATCCAGCTCTGGGGTCATCAAAACAGAAAGGACAACATTTTCAAGCAAGTCCAGAGGAGGCCACCAAGGTGTTTAGAGGCAAGGAACACCTCTTCTGTGAGAAAAGGCTAAGAGAATTGGAATTGTGCAGCCTGCAGAAGAAAAGTCTTCAGGGTGACCTAATTGCAGTCTTCCAGTACCTTTAGTGCCTGAAGATTGAGAGGGACTTTTTACAAGGACACGTAGTGACAGGACAAGGGACAAGGGGGGGGGGGGGGGGGGCTTAGAAATGAAAGAGAGTAGGTTTAGATTTTAATTATGACAAATTTTTTACTGTGAGGGTGGTGAGGCACTGGAACAGGTTCCTCAGAGAAGCTGTGGGTGCCCCAACCCTTGAAGTGTTCAAGGCCAGGTTGGATGACGATCTGAGACACCTGGTCTACTTGAAAATGTTACTGCCCATGGCAGGGGAGTTGGAACTAGGTGATCTTCAAGGTCCCCTTCCAAACCAAATCATTCTCTGATTCTATGATTTGGCAGTCATAAGACATTTTAAAAAAATGTGTCAACATGAAATGTTTCCATCCGCTATATCAGAAAGTAATCATCAATGCTTTACAAGAAACTCCTGGATTGCTGGTGCCTTGCTGTGCTGTGTCTCCATCATATGTCTCAGCGTTTGGTGCCCCCATGATAACCAGGGCCTGTGACTGTGGGGCTGCTTCCAACTATCTATAAAAGGCCTCATATACTTCTTTCTCCTGATCAGACCAGTATCAAATACCCACAACAATGTCACCTTTTCTAGCCTGCCCATAAATTTCTGACTCACTGATCATTCTCCCAAGAAAGAGCTCCATACATTCCAGGTGTTTTCTTACATTAAGATCACTTCACCACCCCACCTTCCTGGGTTGTCGGTCCTAAAAAGCATGTACCCATCCATCATTCAGTCATGTGGGATATCCTACAATGTCTCTTTAATTGCCTTGCTACTACACAGATTTTCCTGTTTTGTTTTTTTTCCCCATACTACATACATGTACTACCTTACAGGGACTTCAACAAGGTATTTGAGTTTGTCCATTTGATGGGAGGGGTGCAAGAGGATACCCCATAGTCATGTCTTGTACCCACCTGGCTTGCATGCTGTTGCTGGAAGTATCCTTACTTGAGTCTTGCTTTGCAGTGTAAGTGATCTCTATAACTCTCTCCTGCCTCTTCTAGTTCAAATTTCTCCTTACCAGGTCAGACAGTCAATGGTCCAAGACAAAATAAGCATTATCTAGTGAGTAGCAGAAAGAATTCAAATCTTGTTAAACCACATCTTATTAATAAGTAATGTTGAGATGGGAGATATACAAAATGGTTCTTAAATAGTTCTTTCAAAGGCTTAGTTACAAGAATTTCATGTTGCTGAGCATTCCATCATTCAGCTATATTTTCAGTGAGCTCATGTTAAAGAATATGAATACTGCTTCTATTAGCTGAAGTAGGGGGCAGTAAGGCATTAATTTCTTTTGATGTTTAGTGTATAATGATTGCTGGAGTTTCCCTACATATTGTAAGTATTAATTCTGTTTTATACTTAAGGATATTTCTTTCACTCGGTAAAAAAATAATTTAATAAACAAAACATAGGGTACAAGCATGGAAGAACAAGATAGGTTGAAGATTTAACCACAGGTAGGCTTCATCTTATAAGACTAAGATACCTAAACCCCTGTAGTACTCAGATTTCAAGAGTAATTAAATCATGAATCCTTTTAACCTAAAGGACACATTCACATTGTTGGGACTCTTTTTACATTTATTCTTGTTGATTCACTTAAATCTTCTGTTAAATTCTTCTGTTAAATTTTACCACTGTTATGTCCAGGATATTACATAAAATATATATTTTAGGCCACTCAGATTGAGAGGTAAATAATGTAGAATTGCTTAAAAAGAATATGATACTATAGGTAAAAATATCAAAAATCCATAAATACTATGTACGATTTTTTCAGAATTTTTTTCTATTATTTTCCTATTAGTGACAAATAGAAATCATAACATGAAAAAGTGATCAATCCCACTCTATTTGTTAAAACATAACTCAGCAAGATATGAGTTTAAATTTATAAAGTTCTATTTTGAATCTGAGTCCAACTGTAAGTTCACCATGAGCCCTGAATATGTGATGAAGCAGTTTGGCTATGTATGGTCTGTGACTTAAATGTTCATAGAAATACATCCTCCAATTAGCAATTTTTTTGGCTGGAAAGGCGCATTTTCCATCACCATTCCCTCCAATCTGCAATTATGTGTCTCTTTTATAATGTGTCACTCATACTTTCTTGTAAACTTTCTGAGTAAATGAAGTAAAAAAATCTGCCCATTGTAACATCCCTGCTTCCACTCCAGCTATAAGACATAAGAGAAGTAAACAGTCTGGGCCATCATCTGGTTCTCTAAGTGCAACAGTAACTCTATTTGTAGAAAATAATTAGGCAACAAATCTCACTTGCAGATAATTATCTGGCATTGGAGCAACAGAATTCTTTCTTTCATGAAAAGAATGTTTGAATTTCTTGCATAATCACTGATGCTTAAATTTTGTCATATAAAAGATAAGTCATGTAAGACTATCTCTGTAAAAGCAAATCATTTAATGAGGCATTCATAGTACTAAAACATCTTTGAAATCAGAAGAATATGAAAAGCTTTGAAAGGCAAGAGAATGAAAATGAATATAAACCAGGGCTTAATTTATATGAATTTAAAAAAAAAACCTGACTAATTACTCATTTTAATAAGACAATAAAGCATAATGTATTTTATCCTAGGGGGAAAAAATTACTATGTTTTGTTGACAGACTATACAAAATACATAATATTAATCAGTTTTACTCTTAGTTTTTCATTAATTGGCTGAAATTCTTGGAACTCAAGATATTTAGAATAAAAGGAAAATAAAATGTTTTACCACCAACTGTCTGGATATGAAAGCCCAATAGATAATGGAGAATTGATAATGAGTTGGTCAGTAATTAAGTACCAATTCACATGGCGGGTAATCTGGAAATGCTAGCAAGGCTAGTCTGGTTTCATCATTAAATTAGAAGGAGTTTGAAGTTTTCTCTTTTATCCATAAAAAAAGATACAAAAAACTGCAATACACTGAAAGGGTAGAAGTAATAATAAACGCATGCAAGTATACTTGAGTATAAGGTTTCCTTTTTTCTTTTTTTCCCCGCCCATAATCTAGGGGGGAAAATAAAGAGTACAAGAGAACAACTATTGAACTGAGCCTCTAGAGTTCAGAAGGAAAATGCATACGATATAAAATACACATGCTGCTGATACTAGAATTATCTATAATAATTTAAGTTAGAGTGCTATCTTCCTGAGGCAACAGGCTGTTTGTACCAACTCTTGTCAAAAATCAGGATTCATTTGTACATTTTTGATTAGTGACACATATTAGAGTTTCATTTTATTCTTTGTACTTAAATTGCATTTTGCCTGGGGCATTCATTTAAGATAGAGTTCATTAAAGTATGTTATTCCATTTTGGTTTTGTGTAGACAGCAAAAAATAAAAAGCTATGCTCAGAAGTGAAAGGCTTTGATAAGTAATTTATTTTGACAACTATACTGTTACGGCAGCAAGGTAAGAAAAGCTATTTTAACAGGACTTGCACAAAATTAAATTTTTCCATTTGCATTACAACAAAGATGATATATCTGAAAATACTTTGTCATATATCCAAACAATTACTATAACACTTGGGCATTTTTTTAATATGCATTATTTTTAAAAAGACAGTTAAATTTTCTACGTCTGAAATTATTAGGAGGGTTAGTTAATTACATATTTTTCAAATTGCAACATTTTTAAAATTTGATCAGAAATGGTATGCAGTGTAGGTAGCCTATTCAAAGGAAAAAAAACCATTTGAAATGGTTCTGAAAGGCATAAAATTGATGTTTGTGAAGCAAACTGGCTTTTATTTTTAAAATGTACACTCTCCTACAGCTTGTATAATTCGATTCTTAATGATCTGAACTACCATTGTGAGGTTACACTCTATTCACCACAGTGAAATGGGGAATTAAGTACAAGCATTCAAAGCCTCAGAGTTAAATTCCATTTGGAAATTTAGGAATAGGAATACCTATAGTCTGAGATCTATTTTGAGTGTTTTTTAATTATTAAGGGACTTAATAAATAGTATTTTGTTTAGTTACTTTGTCTAGAGTCTCTAAACTGATAGGCAATATGACAGACTGGGCAGATGTTGTACTGGAGAAAAATACCAAGACTGCAGTTCTGGGTGTCATAATTTCAAGTGAGATATCCAAAAAAATGGATGAAAAAAATGTAAAGGTCATATCTGGTCATATATGATCAGGGCTTTCAGGTCATCACTTAGAACTAGAGACTAAGCCTGTGGGCCTTGATCAATCAGGAGGAGATGAGGTTAAGGGGTAGACTGTTTACAGCTGTGTGAGGAGAAATTACAAGCACAACATGGTTATAAGCAAGGGGCAATAGTCACAGGTTCCAGATTGGGAGCTCAGGTTATCTTGAAGAAAAAGGTGGATTTTTACTGGGGTGGTAGTAAAGCATATGACACAGGGGAGTGTAGAATCTGCATTCTTTGAGGTTTTTTAAGACTCAGCTAGCCAAAGCCACAATGACAAGATCTCATGTTGACAACAATTCTATGTTGGATCAAACAACTTCCAGAGATTTCTTCCAAACAATACTGCGGTGATTCTGTGAAGGACATCAAAACTAAAACAAACAAAAAAAGCCACAGATGGACAACTTAGCTGTAAATCAAAACAAAGGAGACCTCTCTCATTTTACTGACCTGACAGTGCAGGTTGTCAGGGTTGGTCTGGGCTTGTTTTAGTTTCATCTGGTTTTATGTTATTTGGATTGGTGGCTGACGGCCAAGTGATCAGTGAGGCCAGCATTTTCAGCATTTTATCTATAATCCTCTAAGGTCCCTAGACTATTTCTTTCCAATCCCAAAAAGGTGAGGGAGTAAAGCAAGTAACAGGAGTATCTATTCTGTATCTGTGCTGGGCGGTAGGCATTGATTTTCAGACAGTCTCTGTCTTTTTTACTGGCAGTTACAAAATGCACAGTGGAGTATCACTATCATTAAAATGATTAACTTCTGTAAGATCCAACCGATTTTTCTTTTATTTCTAATGAATTTCACTTTTTCTTGGCAATTTGACACAAATCATTGTATCCCTTTGGCAGTGAATCTTGCTTGCTAGGTTAATCATTACGAAGGTAAGAAAAGCATTGTTACAATTACACTTGCTACTCCCTTTCTAACTTAGAGAGGAACTTGCTTGTTCTCTGTTCACCCATGGGTCAACGGCTTTATATAGGAAACACAAAGCTTCAGTTCAAACTTATTATCTTACAAAATTGTTCATTTGAATGAACAGACAGTCTCAAAATGAGCTTAGCAGAAGCAGTTGGTGAAAAGTGACTGTGTAAGCCTGTCCATCTGGCTGGAAACACAAAGTAAACCTTGTAACAGCGCTTATATCTGATTTACATCCAGATGGACTTCTCTTGTACCACATTAGGAAAGAACTACCAGTTTTAAGTATATGCATAAACAAAACTAGTGAGTTTAAAACCACTCAGCTTGTGTTGTTTCCTCCAAGTCTGCCACCTTCATTTCAAAGATAAAAGTATAGAGTACTTCAAGCATGAAATGAGTGAACTGACATCAAGAAATAAAATTTTCCATTCAACTTCTGCTATGAATAATAAAGTGATTGAATTTCTTTTGATGTAAGCCACCAAACTGCAAGACTGAAAAGCCTTATACAATTATAGAGGTACCATTCCTATCTATATCAAAAGACAGTATTGTCAAAAAAACTGAGTAAAATTCACTGAGCGAGTTTATTGAACAATTTACTCAAATACTGTTATGGTGCCCCAAAATCAAAGAACAAGTAGATCAACTTACAGATATAATCAGGAGTTTCAATCACTTCTATCTGCTGTTGGAAGATGATTCTCTCACCAAAATTTTTCTCATCGTATTACAATTTCAAAATGCATAGAAGAGGTTATCTGAGTGATGATTTTCCATGTAGAAAGGATAAAACCTTGAAAAAGTGTATTGAGGTATGTTCAGGTAGTACATCTTTAGTGACAAGGAGCTTTATACAACATTGTGTTACCAACACTATTTGAAGCACAGATAATTTTAAAAAAAACCAAACCTACACAAGCGACAACAAAGAAATTTATCACAGATAGTTTTATTAATATGACTGAAATAAAATATATCATATATGTGTATAATACATTTTAAGGGATTTTTTAGCATATGCATTTCTGTCAGCTAACATTCCATGTCACTAAATTCCAATATTTATTTGTAAACAAACTGAGAACCACTGGTCTTCAACTGATCTATTAATAATAAGAAAAGCTAAATACAGGCTCATGAAAAACTCCAAACAAAAGACGATTTCTCACAGTATATTGCATAAAACATTCTCAATCCATATAAATATTGCAATATTAATCTGCTTTTCTTACTTGTGCAGAAGTAATACAAAAATTTTAATATGCCTTTCCAAATTAAAAAAAAAAATTTATAAGGATAAAATCCTTCAAGTTGGCAGTGCTTGAAACATTCTGAAAAACAACAAATCAAAACTGACATAGTTAATGCAAAGAAAAGAAGCCAAAGTGGGCTATGCAATTTCTTTTTTGCTGACTTGTACAGAAGCAAACATCACTCTGTAATGATGCATTATGACACAAAATAACAGCAGATGAGAAAGAAAGAGGAAGAGGGCAAATGCTGGGCTGGAATTTTTCCTGCAGCATTGCCAAAGGATTCAAAGCCACTCACTGATTTTTTTTTTTCTTTTTTTTTTTTTTTTCTTTTTTTCCTAGGATAAACACAAATCATCTTAACAGCTCAATTGCCAGTGTTAGGGAACATGGAGATTATAAAATAGTACTTATTAACACTGTAAGGATCCTGAGTTAAATGAGAAATGAATATATAAATATACTGCAAAAAGAAGCAGATTTATTTGCATAAATATGTTAGATTGGTGAGCAAAATATATAAGTAAAAATTTTGAAAACACTATATTGCCGAAGCCAAAACAAACTTAATTTTAACAGATTTTAAAGGACTTTCAAAAGAAATTTGGCCACAATTAGAAGTATGAATTAGGTGGATGTGTTCCTGAAAGCCCGCCTTTGTATGCTTTTTAAGAATATTTTATAAGACTGTGGAAGTGACTTTTTATGAAAGAATATTTTCCTAGCAGAACAGTTTCCTTTCATGACTTTGAGGTAATAGTTAAGGACATTTGTCTGCAGATTTTCAAAGTAGCAGAAAATGCAAGGGTTGCTTACTTGGATGCAGCTCTTGGATCACATCTACAATTCCAGATGTACATCAATTAGTAAACAGCAAACAACACAGTGAGTATGTTGTACTATATGGATATAGGAACTATCCAGATTAGCTGCTGCGATAGCATGAGAATCAGGTTAGCTTCCTACATGTATAAATTGTACAGAAACTTTCATTTTATGTGCTATATGGATGTGGGTCCAAACTATCCAAATATGGTTTTCTTTGGTATTCACTTAGATGCATGAAACTGTATCAGAGGAAAGTTTGTATGACAATGACAGTAGAAAGATTTTAGGGCTATAAAGAGAGTCTGTTAATACTGTACACATTCAGGCATCCTGTGGGATTCTAGGATGAGATATGAGCCCTACTTTAAGCTCAAAGACGATTGGGGAAAAAATGGGGAGGGAAGAGATGCTTGTTTTGGAAATTATATTTAGAGGCTTGACCCAAATTACTCAATTTCAATTTACATCAGTACAGAAAAGCATGGCATCAGGACATGTTATTGTTTAAAACCATGCAGAATTAAATATATTTTGTATTTTGAGATTTTTTCCCCAGAAAGAAGGCTCAACAGAAGTTCTGTTAAATTTATGAGTTAAATACCCTTAAATCCTTGAAAATTCACGCAAAGTTTTAACACTTCAAAGAGTATCACAGCTATTAAGCTTAAGAATTAGATTTTAAAATAATTTTTGGTGAATAAAATTAAATAGAAAAGTACATTGACCTATCAGAATTAATTATGATCATGTTGGGTAATGTTATAGGATCATGGAATCAAGATATCAGAGAATTTTCGAGATAGAAAGGCACCTTAGAAAGGGACCTTCTTTGACACAGAAAGGTAAACCTTATAGTTCAGACTCCCAGCTCAAAGAATAGTCAGCTAGCACAAGGTGGTGAGGAGTTCAGTTGGATTTTCAATATTTCCACAGAACGAAATTCCACATCCTCTCATCAATGCCTGAATTATAGATGCTGTACATGCTCTGATTCCAGACACTTGATTTATCCATTTTTTTGAGGTTGTAATAAGAGAATTAGACTGCAGTGAAAGCTCCCTGGAAGTCAAATTTCATTCAAAGTAAAATAGCCTTGAGGAATTTCTTTAGGTGCAGATTTCTTATTGATCTGTCACCATATTTTGATGTGGTAAAAAAACAAACTAAAGCCCAGATTATTTATGGAGTCCAAGAATTGTGTTCCCATGATAGAAACACTTTATAAAGTGCTGTTGTTTCCCTTAGAAACTGATATTCATGAAATTGACTATCATTTAACTGTGGCAGAATTGAAAAATAAATTAATTAAATATGTTGTGTAAAGTTAGAAAGCAATCAGAGTGATGAAGATATCTTTGTTTGGGTGCCTGTAGGGAATAATCAAAATGAGGAATATATTAAAATAAACACCACACAAACTATAAAATACATAATTAGCTATTCTAGAGATACAGTAAGAAAAGCAACCTGTCTATTCAAATCCTCATCTATTTTAAATGAGATAAACATTGAATTTTTACTGGTTTGGACCAGATGTACAGGATTAATTTTAGTGGTGGTTTAAAGAAAATTCAGTCCTACCAATAAATAACTGTTATTTAATGGTTTGAATTTTATTCTAAACTTATTTCAAGAGTCCATTTTTAATGAAAGCAAAAGGTCAATTTAATAATCTTGAATTTGAATAATAAACAAGACAATGAATGGATGCCTGGAGTTTTCATGCTTCACCTGATCCAGGTTAGAGCGATAAAGGTTACCTTTAGTGTAAATAAACCAAAGTAAATGAGAAATCATTGACAATTTAAGGGAGAAAAAACACAGTAATTAAAGAACTTTTATCTACCTTTGACATATGCATTGATTATCTATTGAAAACACTCCAAAAATACTTGGGAGAAGGAGGGAGGAGGTTTGTTTTCTTCCTGGTTTTTATTCATGAAAGTGGTTCACTTGGAGTAAAGACTTCAGATTCTATATTCAGCAATAGACATCACTCTGTCTCTCCTGCTGCTCACATTTCAAAATTTAAAGTTAAGTAAAATACATGTTCAGCAGGTTCAGTAATGGTTTTGCAGAGACAGAATTCAGGTTTCACGGTAAAGGAAGCTCTTTAAATGAATTAATGGCATCAAAAAATTGTAATTAATATTTTATAATGAAATTCCTATAGATAACTCAATTGTAAAAATATACATGCAGGAAAAGATCACTAGATTACCAGAAAAAAAAAGTGTCCTTTGAAACTATCACAACAAGTGATGAATGGACTACATAAAAATTTAGCAAGGTAAGCAGCAGCACCAGCAGCAGCAGCTACAGGGGACTGAACACTAGAATGGACTGGGCATGGAGTTCCTGGAATCTGGGGAACCTGAGTGGCGAATCCACCAAGAGTCAGCAGTGCTGGCAAGCAAGGCTGATCTGGTGAGGGCATTGCCAGGGGCAATGAGAGATTTAAGTGAGATTTATGTGGCTCCTGGCAGCACTGTGAGCAGGGCAGGCAAACAAGGTGGGGTGTGGCAGCTCTCACAGCTCTCACAGGAGGGGACAGGCATCCTTCCAGCCCCAGAGCCCAGCTCACCTAGTGGTCATTACCCACCCAGCTAGAACAGACCTAGCTTTGTTTTCACCTGCTGAAAAGCTGTCATCAGAAGGAATGTGGCAACCCAGAGAGAACTCCCACATAAACATGCAGCTATCTAAATCTCCATTTGCAGGGAATGACCAGCTGTGGGAAGTGCCTGAGGGCATCATTCATATATTTAAAAATAATTTTTTAGGTTCTTTTCATAGGTTGAGATAAAATGAAATATTACAAGCTAAATTGTGAGGGGTAAAAAAGCTTTTTAAATATACAGTTTTCTTTTCAGTTGAATATTTTGCATTGTTCTGTTCCTTACACAGAAAAAAACCTACTTTCCCAAAGTTTCTTTTCAGGAAGTTCAGTAGGATTAATTTTGCATGCATCAGAGTTGTCAAAAACCTTCATATCTGAGTGGAATACCTCTGTTTCAGTACCTCAAATTTTTTTGATCTTGTAGGGATTCTTCCCATGACTTAAGAGCATAGTGAGATCAACTCCTAAATGTTTCACTGGAATCAGTAGAAACAGTGAAAATTTCATCTAGAACTGAAGGTTTTGTGTAAAAAGAAATAATTTTAGTTTCTATTAATATTCAAGTATATTTGAATTAGATAAAAATCAGCATAGTAGAAAAATTATGTGTAAACATTTATTTTTTTCATTAACTAAGACTGATATATCACACCTTTAACCACAAATGTTTCTTTTATCCTTGAAGAAATTAGCAGATGTTTTTCAGTTGTAGCAACAAAGCTTATTTATAATTGTTCTTCTCTGCTGGTATATGAGCACATAAAGCTTACAATAAATCTACTTTTTTTCCCCTGCAAGATATCATTATCAAGCCATGATATCAAATAGCTTAAAATTTATGGAATATTTTCAGGCAATGATAGGAAATACAATCATATTTTAAAATCCAGTAAAAATTAACTAGGTAGCATCTCTTTTATGGATAAAACACTGTATCTCTATTGTAATATCATTACCCAAAAACATCAAAACTCTATTTTACTAGCAATTTTTGGATATAGCACAGAACAATTATGCTACTTGGATACATGGCATTGAAATTCTCTCTGACTTCCTGTAGCTACTCTATTCTGATTTAGAATTCTAGTGCAAAACATGAAAACACTACTAACCAACACCATATTTAATAGCTGTGCAAACGGTGTTTAGTTAAACTTTTGCCTCAGATACTGGTACTATACACCACTGCAAGTGAAGAACAGGTTCAAGACTAATGAAATTGAACAACCACAAGTCTATGGGGCCTGATGGCATGCATGTATCCAAGGGTTCTGATGGAACTGGCTGGTATTGCCAAACATCATATTTTAAAAGTCATGGCAGTAAGACAATCAGGGACTGGAAAAAGCATAACATAAGTCATATTTTTAAAAATGAGAGAAAGGAAGATCCAGAGAACTACTGCCTAGTGACCCTCATCTCTGTGCTTGTTAATCTCATGGAGTAGATCCTCAGAGAAACAATGCTGAAGCACGTCCAAGACAAGGAGGTGATCTGAGACAGCCAGCATGGCTTAATCAAGGGAAAATCATACCTGACCAGTCTAGTGCCTTCCATGATGGAGAAACTGCAATGTTTGACAAGAAAAGATCAACCTAAAATTCTGTAAGGCCTTCGACATGGTCCCACTTGATATTCTTATCTCCAGGTTGGAGAGACATACACTGGAAATGTGGACTATTTGGTGGATAAGAACTTGACTGGATGGACACAGCCAGTGAGTTGTGGTGAATGGCTCTATATCTAGGTGGAAGCTGGTGACAAGTGGTGTCCCCCTGGGCTCTCTGTTTGGGCTGGCGCTCTTTAATATCATTATCAACAACATAGATAGCGAGATCAAGTGCACATTCAGCAGGTGTGCAGATGACCCAAAGCTGAGTGGTGCAGCTGACACAGAAGAAGGAAAGGATGCCACTCAGAGGGACCTAGACAAACTTGAGAAGTGTGCTCATGGGAACTTCATAAAGTTCAAGAAGTCCAAGTGAGATGTTCTGCACCTGGTTCAGGGCAATCTCAGATATGAGCACAGGCCGGGGAAAGAACTCATGGCAGCAGTTCTGTGAAGAAGGATTAAAGGGGTCTCGTGGATGAAAAACTGAACATGAGCCAACAGCATGTCAAAAAGCATGCCAACTCACACCCCAGACATGCAGAAGCAGACTTTTTTTTTTAATGACTACTATAACACAATGAAATGAGTATCATGAAAGAAGATGGAGAAAAAACCATAACAGTTACATTTAAGGAATTAGGAGTTATACTGAACTATACAAAGATTATATTAAAAGTCCCAGACAATCAGTAAATATCAGTAGGGATCTCTTGGATGTAATACTATGTAAAGAGGTCCCATTGTTTCAGAGAAAACTTTACATTTTGTAATGGTCTTTATTTTCTAGATTTTTTTTTTTTATTTCCAGTCATCAAGTTCCTTATTTGTTACCAATTGCTGTTCTTATAATAGATCATAAGAGTTAGCATTCTCAGCAAACTTAATTTCATTCTGTTGTTGCATTGTAATATGATATATGTATGTCAAATGAAAATCTGAAAGCTGTAGACTAGTTAGTAGACACAGCTCTTCAAAATTTTTTGCAGCATTCTACATCTGTTCAAAAAAGTTTAACATGACATTTCAAAGTGCTACACAACATACTACTAGCTTAATAACCATTAAAAGTTTCCTGAAATCTTTCAAAAAGAAAAGGACATCGTAATTCAGACATTGTTTTGAATAGCAGAACTGCAATGTCTGCTTGTTTTTATTAGATACTTGCACAGTAAATGATGCTGTTATCAAGACTGATTACACTCCTTGCAGAGTTGATTCTGCTAAAAATATTTATTGATTAATAGAAAACAATCAGGAGAAAATAGCAGTAGAAATAGGAAAGAAAAAACAATGAGTTTATTCAGAGTTTCATGTGTAAAAAGATAGAGGGAAATATTTGTTCATTTCTCAGAGATTTTTTTTTTCTTAAAAATGTCTCTAAAATTACTCTCTAAAAGTCTGGGACTTCTAAAAGTAGAAATTTCCTGCAGCAATGAGTGGAGCATGATATTCTGAATCTCATTTGCAGTGAGGATATTCCTTAGTCCTATGGACTCAGGGAAGATTCTATTTTAGATTTTATTGTAGCTTCATGTTTGCAAAGAAGGTTAAGAAACTCTAAGGCTCATGAATTGCTGCTCTTCCATGTTGGAAGTAATAGCTTCACATATTCTTAAATTGTCTTAGGAATTCTATAAATATACAAACAGAACATAAATTCTTCAAATTAAAAATAAAGAAAATATTACTTATAGCTAATGTTAATACTAAATATTAAGGCACTGTGGAAAATAAAGAAACTGTAGAACTCTGACACAATGTCATTTGATTTGCTCTATTTGCATTTTTTTCCTCCTTTTTATAAGAAAGCTATCATCAAGAATTGTAATTTTGCAAGATCAAATAAAACATTAAGTGCCATCATTTCAGAATTTACTTTATTTCAGATTCACTTGGCATTACTCAGAACCACAGGACCAATTAAATACAATTATCTACAAAGGAAAACCTGAATTTTGATACAGTTGTGGCTCTGTACTGCGGAATTTTAGGATATGGATATATTTCATCAGGTCACTCTTACTAAAACAATTATGTTAACTCACTGTTAGTGCATACGTTCCACACTGTAATTCTGTGGAACCCTAAGATCCATAAACCCAATTAAAGTAATATTATAAAGACAGTTTCCAGAATGCTGGTGCTTGGATAAGTTTGTTATCATTTTGTGTTTCCATGTTTGGAGTATTGTCTTCTTTTTTCATACTGTGCTGTATTGGGTTTGCATGGACAGGTTTTGGTAGCAGAGCAGGCTACAGGGGTAGCTTCCCTGAGAAGCAGCCAGAAGCTTTCGCTACATCTGTCAAAGCCAATTCCAGCTGGTTCTAAGATTAACCTAATGCTGGCCAAGGCTGAGCCCATCAGCAATGACGGTGGTGCCTCTGGGATAACAGATTTAAGGGGAAAAACAGCTGCCCAATATCAACCAGAGAGCAGAGTGAGAATATGTGAGAGGAACAACTCTGCAGACACCAAAGTCAGTGGAGGAGGAGGGGGAGGAGGTAGCCCAGGCACTGGAGCCAAGATTCCCCTGCTGCCCAGGGAGAAGACCATGGTGAGGCAGCTGTGCCCCTGCAGCCCATGGTGGACCACAGTGAAGCAGACATCCCTCTGCACTCTGTGAGGGAGCCCGTGCTGAAAACTCTGGAAGCCCGAAGGGGACAGTGACCTTGTGGTAAGTCCACACAGGACCAGCATCCTGATGGGACCTGTGGCCCCCATGGAGAGAGGAGCAGATTTGCTGGCAGGACTTGGGACCTTGCAGGGAACCCATGCTGCAGCAGTCTGTTCCTGAAGGACTGAACCCTGTGGATTGAATCCATGGTGGAGCAGTTTGTAAAGAACTGTCTCCGGTAGGAAGGGCTCACATTGGAGAAATTCATGGAGGACTGCCTCCTATGAGAAGAAACCCACTCTGGAGCTGGGGAAGAATGCGAGAAGAGAGCGGAAGTAGAGAAAGTGCGATGAACTGATCACAGCCACCAGTCTCTGCCCCTCTGAGCCACTTGGGGAAAAAGCAGAAAAGTCAGGAGGGAAGTTGAGCTGTGGAAAAAAGGAGGTGGACAGGAGAAAATGTGTTTTAAGGTTTTCTGTTTCTCATTACTCTACTCTGATTTGATTGTAATAAATTCAATTAATTTCCCCAAGCTGAGTCTATTTGGCCTGTGACAGTAATTGGTGAGTAATCTCTCCCTGCCCAGGGATCTCAACCAATGACCCTTTTGTTATATCTTCTTCCCCTGCCCAGCTGAGGAGGGCAGTGAAAGAGCAGCTTTGGTGGGCACCTGATGTTCACCCAGGGTCAACCCACCACAAATGCATAATTAAACAATAAATTATTAAAATGAAATTAATTTTAAAATACTTTAAAAATTAAAAAATAACACCCACCCATCCCTCTTCCCCTTCCCTCCAGCCCCTCCTCCCCCCAGTTATAAGAAAATACAGATCATGGCAGACTTCATTGTCATTGAGCAGAATAAGAAATTTATGGATACTGTTTCCAGACCTGATCCTGATCCTGTCTTTCTGGCTCCTCATCCTGGATCCTTTGCAGTCAAGGACAGTTCTCTGTACTGTTATTGTGTGACTCCTCAGCTTCCCATGCTGAGCAGCCAGCCCTTGCTGCTTACTTCCAGTTATAGCAATTTTCCATCATCTCTCCCTCATTTGGCACTGGAGGAGGATGATGGCATTTATGGAGCAAGTTCCTTCATCCTTAGTCCTGGGTTCCATCTGAGAGTTTTTCATATGTTTTTTCATGAATCTGCTTACTTCTTATCATCTCTCAGGCAGACTGGCATAAAGGTTAGTAACACCTTTACTATGGATGACACTTACAAAGCTTCAGCTGAAGTAGGTGAGGCCTCACTGATCACTTGGCCACCAGCCACCAATCCAAATAACATAAAACCAGATGAAACCAAGGCAAGCCCAGACCAACCCTGACAACCTGCACTGTCAGGTCAGTAAAATGAGAGAGGTCTCCTTTGTTTTGATTTACAGCTAAGTTGTCCATCTGTGGCTTTTTTTTGTTTGTTTTAGTTTTGATGTCCTTCACAGAATCACCGCAGTATTGTTTGGAAGAAATCTCTGGAAGTTGTTTGATCCAACATCTAGCCTCTAATAGAATTGTTGTCAACATGAGATCTTAAATAGCTGTAAACAGTGTACCACTTAACCTCATCTCCTTTTGATAGATCAAGGCCAACAGGCTCAATCTCTAGTTCTAAGGGATGGCCTGAAAGACCCTGAGCATTCAGATGTGACTTTGACATTTTTTGTTCTTTTTCTTGTTTGCTGTTTTTGGCCCTGACAAATGTTTCTCCCACATCCACTGTGGTCAGTTTCAGAGCAGCTCTTGACCTCTAACCCTTTGCATTGGAATGAATAAATCAAGGCCCCTGACCACCGTGGCAGTCCTCCACTGGACACTCTCAAGGGTCTTGAAATTTCTTTTCAAGTAGAGGCTCAAATATTGTCTACTTAGGAGGGACATAGAATATTTACTTTTCATTTAGTTTTTTCATGTGAATGAGTCTCATGAAGACAATTTGTGTTCTGTGTCTTTACAAACAATTTCTTTCACATCTCGATCTTCTAACTAGCAGATATTAGACACTTTGTGGGCAACTGCATCTTGAACAGACCAAGTCTAAGAGCATTCCACTGCTCTGGAAAGTGATCACTAATGCCTGAGCATAAAGGAACATTACTACAATGAGTAACCAATAGAAATTTTACATAATTTAAAAATGTTTTCTTCATAATTATAGGAAATACTAATTTAAAGGAATAATTTTGTGAAATAGTGTTCAAATTATTAATTTCATACAAATTTATGCTACAGTACAGAGACCTCATGTAAAATCTATCAAATTAGTTAATTTTAGTATCTATGATTTTAAAAATTTTGTATATCTGAGCTTTGCTAGTATTTTTTCATCTATTTGAGCTGGTAAGAAGAACAAATGTGCCTCCTATAAGCAACTGCTGTTTTCCTTTCTGTTCATGAACATGAAATTTTAAAAAGAATGCCTGGATACTTATTCTTCTAAGTTTTATCTGCATTTGGGTAAAATGCAGATAAATTTGGATATCCAGTTCTTTACAATTTGCTCCCACTGATTTCAGAGAAACAAATAAAACTGATTTATGTGAGACCATTGGATGTACGTGTTCACATAAAAAAACCCCAAACCTAAAAACACTGTATGTTGGGGTATAATTTCAGTATTTTAAGCTTAATTATATTTACAATTCCCATGCAAAACATGAAAACACTACTAATAAACACCATATTTGATAGTTGTGCAAATGTTGGTCTTTTGTTTCTCTTGTTTTTTAATGTTCGAAATTTTGCCTTATCTACTCCTGCTATATAAACAAAGGATTCAGTGCTTGCCCCCAAACCAGCTGCAGTCAGATGAGAAGATGTTTCAAAACATAATAAGAAAACTGATAAATGTGTCAACTTCTCTTTCAATTTTGTACTACAAGATCAAAACATGACCACATCATGTAATATTACCAGTAGCAAAATGACACATTGCTTAACTAGATTAATGCATGAAAAAAATAAAACCTGAGGTCAGGAAGATAAGGTCTCCTTTCTGTTACCTGGGTCACACAGTTTTTCAGGATTGCTGGAGTAGACTTTATAAATTAGTCCTTCACTGGAATAGTACAGTCCTGTGTTATCCAGTCTATTATTAGAAACCTGGGGAAAAAAAGTGCCTCTAAATGTCATTTTCTAATAGAAAACAAAAAAAGAATCATCCAGTTTTCTTGAAAACAGAAGACAATTACAAAATCTGACTCATTAATAATTTGCCTGAAGTAACTTCCTGTCCTGCCTTGTCCTAGGACTGTATCAGGGGCTGTAGACAAGAGTCCTCTTTGATGGATTTAGCATCATCAGTGCTGTAGAAGTGCCCAGAGGAGTTAACTCTGTTCATTAGATGCTTGCAAAGACTAATGTTCAGCAACATTTAAATGGATTTTTGCATGAATAAATGCAAAACCCCTCATTTCTCAGGTCTCTCTATACCAGAAAATGTAATTAACAAAATCCCATATTCTTATATTTAAAACAATTGCTACTTTTATTACTAAGGTGCTGTAGTGGACTGTTCTCACTCAGCAGCTGAGCATCCACAGAATGATTCACCCGCTGGCCTCCTGTGAGTTGAAGAAAAATTAGAAAAAAAGACAAGAAGGTTCATGGATTGACAAATAAAACAGTTTAAAAGGTGAAACAAAAGCCTCATGTGCAAGCAATGTGAAGAAGGAATTTATTCCTCACTTCCACCAGTAGACAGATATGAGCCACATCCTGGAAATCCAGGCTTTCCATACATACAGAAATGAATGGAACCATGAATGTTCACACTTACTCAAGCTTTTGCTGAGTGTAACATATGATATTAAATACTTCTTGGTCAGTTAAGGACCCCTGGCTGTCCTCCTGGTTGCTTTGTTGTTCACTTTCAGCTGAATTATTGGATGAGAGGGCAAGCACAGTGGGAAAAGTAACAAGCATTTATTGTCAACATTTTTACTAACAAGTACAAAATGCAGAGCTAGATAGGCTGCTAAAAAGCAATGCAATCGTATTCTGATCTAGTACAGTCCACATATTTTATTCCATATAAGTTGTATCATTTTCAGGTCCTGCACTGTCCAATACATGAACCACCACCATCTTCTCTGTCTTTTATGTGATATCATTCTCTTTATTTGTGGTCTGCCCCCGTGGGATAAATGTCCATAAAAATTGAGTTCATTTAGTCCATGACTTGAGCACCATCTGTTATGGTGGTCACTTAGGACAGGAGAAGTAGCATGGACTAGATTTTAGCAAGAAATTCTTTACTGTGAGTGTGGTGAGACAACAGGAAAGGTTTCCCAGAGAAGTTGTGGATGCCCCGACTCTGGAACCATTCAAGGCCAGATTCTATGTGGCCTTCATCAACCTGATCTAGTGGGTGGCATCCCTGCCACTGGCAGAGAGGTCAGAAGTAGATGACCCCTAATGTCTCTTCCAACCTAAACCTTTCTATGATACTGTGATTAAAGCTGTTAAGTCAGTTTCTCCTCTCCCTGTTGTTTGTATGAAGAAAATGTGTAATGTTTATTTACATCTGCTTAAAAACAGGTTGTTTCATTGAGTTCAGATCCCTAGGCAGATAATTTTCATTTTCAGTAGGTTTTATTTTTTATTGTTTCAGAATTATAACCTATTAACCTATACTGAAATATAGGGTCCACATAATCCCTCATATTAGTGGCTTAAATCTATAGTGTTTTAAAATCCATTTTAAATTACTCTGATGCATCTCTTCAAAAACAATAAGCTTTCATGAACTTCATTAACAGCTCAGCTATTTTCTTTTTCTTTTCCCCAGATAAGAACCTATGAAGAATATAAATAGGAAAGTAGTGAAAATCTCTGAAAGTAAGAAAAGTCAGAAAATAAATTTTTTTTCTGTTTTGAAGGGGTCTCAGATACAGTCATATGGTTAATAAATCTGACAATCTGCAGAGTTTTGAGAGAAGACAAGTATTCAGTAGTCAAATGAGTAATGATAAAAACAGTCTGAAAGAGCTTCCTTATAGATATTGGAAAACCTATCTGAGTATTTATCTTTGTGCAGTCTCCTTACCTTACAAATAAAAAAACCAAAAACTAAAGACACAAATTAAAGTGTAGAATATATATTATTTTAATGAAAGAGAAACACTGGAAATTTTAGGCATAGCAGACAGCTTAAAAATAAGTGGAAAAAAGGCCTCTAATTTAGGACTGAGAACATACAAGCAAGAATTAAAGAGAAGCCATATGAAAATACTTGAAAGAATTACGGACTGGGACAATGTTGCTATGTCTGTGTTACACTTAAGATATTAAAAAAAAATAAAATCTATTTTTGTTCCCCCAAATTAACTAATCCTGTATCTTCTGAAGTACTGATTATGATCAATATTTTCAAATGCCTCATTTTTGCTAATGAGCTAAACATCAAAAAAGTGTCCTCATTTCTTCTGATAAGCAAGTCCTTCCAAGTCACCTGTACTGAGATATGTAAAAGCTACATCAAAGTGATCAGTATTCATTAAGCACTTTCAGTAGTCATGCTGTTCTATATTTTTGTAGACTATTAATACACTGAATAATGGTAATTATCTTTTTAGTGTAGTATATGGATATGATAAACACATTACTTGAGATTAGTAGAGTATGATCTGCAATTCCAGGTCCCAGTTTACATCTCAGAGTAGACCTCAAAAATTTATTTTTTCTTTATTTTTCTGTTCAGTTTGGGGGGGGGGGGCGGGGGGGTGTTTTGTTTTTCCCATCATAGCACATCTGTCTTCATACCTTGCCTTTGATAAGAAAGCATCACATGACACTGGTCAACTGAAAATTATTTAAGCCTACAAGCAACTTTCTGTAATAAAAAATTAGTTATTTCTATGTTAGATTTTTTCTTTCCTTACAATCCTTATAGTTATGCAAATAAAAGAAACAAAGTAACAGCTGTATTGACAAAACTGTGTCACCTTACCATTAAACACTTCAATCATTCAAAACATAAAATAATAGCTCCTGGCAGAGAGTCTTGCTAGGCAAATGGATTTCAAGGTATAAATTAGTATAAGTTTTTTTTTTTTTTTAGACTGTAATGTCTGCTAATGTTCCATTTTATCTTACATTTCAGTTTCTAAGACATACTAGTGTTGTGCTACAGTTGCTTTTTTGAAGAAATAGAAGATCAACCTAAAAACATCTGTAATTTTTTGTCTTCTACAAGCAACAAAACAAAACCACACGGAAATAAAAATAAAACCACCCTTTGAACTGTACATCATATTTATGTTCCAAAACCTTTTGCTGAATTATTTTGAAATCTGCTTTTGTAGTCAATTAGATTTTACATTTGTTCCTTCAAGACAGAAAAGCATTCACAAATGTTCTCACTGGACAGCTGAAATACTTCAGTTTTGCATAGTCCAGTGACTGAGGTCAATAGTGAAGGGTCCTAGTATTGAACTGGATTCAACCACTTAATACCAGCTTCAAGTTTCCTGAACTATTGAGGTCCGCTGCATTTGAAATGCTGCATGTGGCATTCTGATCTATGAGAAAAGAAGATAATTTTCTGTTCTGTGCAGTGTTCTATAAAAGAGATTCCGAAGTACAGGTTGCTGTAGGAAAATTGTGTCTCAGGGTTGCCTTTAAGCTGTTTCCTTCTCAAAAACTGTGATTTCACTCTTTACTGCATTTTTCTAAAAAGCAAGGTCATAGGTAAATTTTTTTCTCTAACACAGACATTGTTGGTAGGTCTGCTGAGGGAAAAAATACATAGTACTTTGCAGCACACAGTTAGTAAAGATGATGAAAGCCAGTTGAAAATTTGTAACTCATTAGTTAGCAAACAAGAAAACACTTTTTAAAA
The DNA here is from genome assembly GCA_034509425.1 of Eopsaltria australis. NCBI lineage: Eukaryota > Metazoa > Chordata > Aves > Passeriformes > Petroicidae > Eopsaltria > Eopsaltria australis. The sequence continues at coordinate 6,869,505 of JAVTVJ010000009.1, forward strand.
ACATTAATTTCATCTGGTATTACACCTAATAAATGTGATATATTGGAAAGGAAAACATTTTGAGAGATACATATATATATATATGTTAATTTTCTATGCAACCTTTCAAATAATTACCATATTGCTCTTTGCATACTATTTTGTAATAGAGTTGGAACTCTATATGAAATATGATGTTTTGAAAAATCAACCATAATAATTGCAATTTTTTAACCAGAAAAAACCTGTTTTCTAGAGCTGCATTAATTTCTGAGACTAGCTGTATATTTTTAAGTAGCACTATGCTGATAGACTTTCCTTCTGTCAATTAGAGACTTAATTGCTGTGCTGAAGCAGCAGAATCATCTCACAGAAAGGTCCATAGTTAATGCTTTTCATCAAGATTAAATGAATGAGAAGCAATTTTTAAAAAATGTTTGAGGGTGAATTTTTATTTTGGTCATGTATTTTCCTTCACTACACATTAAAAAAAAAAAGAGGTCTTTCTAAACAGCATATTTCTTTCATTAATTCTTTCTTTCTTCTACACTTGAGAATTCTTATATTGTTTAGGATCCTTACATTGTAACTGGTGTTGCATTGAAAACCATAGTAAAGGAAAAGAGAACACACCACGTGTACAGAGCCAAGAATATACTCATTCTAGACAATGCTCCAATGATGTTGTGGAAGACTATCATTACTGCCATCAAGATGGTTATGCTAAAGCTTCTTACCACCTGTTTTGGAATGTTCCATGGGAATGTCCCTCTGGGTGCTCCAGTCTTTCTGCAGGCACTGTTAAATCACTCTAAAGCCTTGTGTCTCTCACAAGAAGCAGCAAAAATCACCTTCCCTGGGGTACACAAGAATGAGCCATACACCCTAAAGACCAGTAGGTCATGTTAACTCCAGGGAAGAGGATCAAGTAGCAATTTAAAAATAGACCATTATCCAAAGTATTCATATGGAAGGGGATTTTCAAACAAGTATGACTCAATGTGGAATAAAGAAAGGAATTATCAGTATGAACTGTACCAGTCTGATCCTTACTGATTTAAAATTGGCTTGCCAGTTTCTATTAAATTTAGCTAATATTGTATTCAGCACAATGACCTTTGCTGCCTCTGTGTGTTGTCAATATTTTTCTGTTCCTGCATTGTTAGAGTTGTTATTTATTTCTTTGAAGATGACTAGGAAAAAAGAGGAGGAAAACATATTTGTAAAAATTCACTTTTTAAGTCTTGCATTTATGAAAGGACAACTCATATAAATGCCTTTTAGAAAAAGAGCTGTCATTGGAATTGTGATTTTACATCAACAGCCTTCTTTGTTAACAGCTAAGGTTTCTTGCAGATGGTATGTGGTGCATAGAGATTCTTTTAAAGGACATTAACTTCTATAGATATAGTATATAATGGTAACCATTTTTTTGTATTAATGATCCAAAATACATGAGAGTAAATATTTCTGTTCACCCCTTCAGAGAATTATTAATCTAGATCACCAGTAAAAAAGTTGTATATGATATGATGCATTGGAAAAATATTTTGTAACGCAATAGAAAAATTCACTAGAAGACGCATGCACTTAATTTTAATGTATTAAGTACATTAGTACTACTGAAATCTGTGTGACTATTTGCGTGCCTAAATTCATTGTGTATTGTCAGTATTTTAATGTTGTAATTTGTGCAACAGTATTATACAATAACTCAATATCTAAAATGTTTGGTTGTTGTGGATTTCTCTTTCAGCAATGAAAATTAAGAACAAAGAAACCATAATGCATTTCCAAAGAGGTTTTTGTCATTAACTCAAATTCTTTTACTTATTTTGAATCTTTTCAATGTATGATACTTGTAATCAAATTTAATAGTTTACAACAGAAACTACCTCAATATGCTTATTCAAAATAATGTTTATAAAATAAAATTTGCTTACATGATAAAAGACTTGTATACATTTACAACAACATCAAAAAATCTGAAACAAAACCCGCAAAACCCAAACCCTACTAATATGCAAAAAAACAATAGCAGGTCTAAAAAACCCAAAAACCTAATCAGAGAAATTGTTGTGTCAATCACATTGGAGCCAGGATCCCCATGGGCTGAAAAAGAGACCCACAGGGTGAATCAAAGGAAGCAGCTCTCAGGATCTGTTTTCAAAGTGAGGGTGAGTATTTCCTGGCAGTGTGGGATATTTTATGGGATGCAAGGGAAGGCTGTCCTGGGATTGCATAAGATATTGTGTGAGGTTTAGAAGATAAACCAAAGATGGGTAAAAGGAGGGATCAAAGAGGTTTGGGGAGGAATACACATGGTGAAACACATGGATAAGGAGATAAATGGATTGGGCTGCATGTAAATGTTGCTGATCAGAATGCTTGTCTGGCCATGCCCGCACCTTTCATCACAATCTGTTGCTCATTATTAACTGCTTTCCTGGATCAAGGGATCTCTTTTCTGTATGCAGATGCATGTATGGGTGTCTGAGAGTCAGTGCCAGGTAACAAACCACAGGTTAGAGGTCTTGTGTGTCCGCAGTGCCAGAGATCAGAATATGTACATATGTATAGATAGATATCAGTGTATATTCACTAGTAAAAACCACACCATGGTAGCTGACAAATAGGCTAAGAGGCCTAGGAGCCCTTGTATTGAAATGCTTATAAATCTGTGTTGGATACTGGAAAGACTAAAGTCTGGGAGTTGGTTATTAGAGTGGCCAAGAAGTCCAAATCAGATCATTGGTCTCATAGTCAGTGGTGAGGTCAGTTCACATACGTGTCTTTGTACCTGGTGCATATAAAGATGATAATATAAGAGACATCTATGGAAAATATCTTTTTACAGCTAAAAGCCATTCATACCACAGAGAAGAATGGAAAGAATATGATTTCTGCATATGCTGTGAGTCTCCAACTGTGAAATAGCAGTTTTCCTAGTATTAGAAATGGAAGACTGAACTGTATGTATGTATGTATGTATGCATTCCATCAGGATAAAAATTACAATTTTTACATCATTCATCATATACTAAGATAGACATCTCAGGAAGCTGAGATGGCTCTTTGAGAACATATTCACTCCTCACTCCTTTCTTTCATCAATGACACCCACAGATTGGTCAAAGCCACTCACTAACAGACTTGGCTAAAGTGAATGTTGGACTGCTATAGTGGGTCATACCTTAATGCAACATACCTTAGTGTATGTTTTTCTTTATTTTTGTTCACACATTTATTATTAACAATTTAAATTTTATGGATTGGTATAGAGTAAAAAAGTTTTTAAAATCCAGAAAATTTGTGCATGCTTTCTACAATTCATTCTTCACATGAGTATAAATATGTGTAATTGTTAATAGTGATGGTCTAAAACTTTTGTACTATTAAAGAATGGGGGGGGGGGTTGGTTTGGTTTTTTTCTTATTCTCAGATTTAACTTCTGAAGGACTTTCTAAGATTTTGAAAGCATTTGGTTAAATTTGTGCTCTACTTCTTTGTGGATCAGGTATCTTTTCTGTACTCTACTCTTGTTTAAAGATCCATAGATCCTTAGAACACTTTCTTAAGACCTGAGTACTAAAATAACGTGAATCCTCTGGAGTCATAATTACCTGGTAGAATGCTGGGCAAAATATTAATAAAAAATAAAGTGTTGAAGCATACCCTGCAGATTTTCAGGATACGAACTACCAAAGTCAAACAGCTTTTTTCCTTTGTGTTTCCAGAAAGGGGTGGGGGTGTAGGGACATGTATTTATCTTTTTTTCTTTTATGATATCTTTGAACTGTAAATTCACAGGAATATTTGATGTGATTTTAGTGAACTGTGATGATGTGTGTTTATATTGCACAGTATTTGTGGTATCAATGTTTGGAAGAATTTCCAGCAAGAAGAAAGATTTTTACTATGCATATGTTGCAAAGTTATGTAAAGCAAAAATAATTCAATCTATTATATCGAGGGAAAAATGCAACATTTATCTAAATGGGGATGCTGCATAGGTAGCATATGCATCATTTAATATAAGGACATTCACTGCACTGATGGACATAAAAAGCGAATTAAGTTTTTGTAGGTCTTTTTTTGGCTGATATCTAGAATCAGATCTTTGAGTCCCAATGAAAATATCAGACAGCAAATAAAAATGTAAATACATGCAAGAAGAAGGTAAGGAGAAAGATAATACAGAATTTCTGTTATTTTTTTCTTTGGTGGTCAGTGGTTCTTTTTTCCCCCAAAAAATCATTTTGCAAAGAACCTGGGAATTATCTTGACTTTTTCAGAATTTTCAATTTATGTTGGGTACAAGTTGAAGAAATATAACTGTTCCAGTGTTTCACCACCCTCATTATTGATATTTTCCTCCTTATATCTAGTCTAAACCTACCCTCTTTTAGTTTAAAACCATTACCCCATCACTACAAGTCCTATTATATAGTGTGTCCCCATGTTTCTTATAAGCCACTTTGAGTGGTCGAAAGGCCACAATCATATCTTCCCAGAATCTTTTCCCCAGGCTGGACAATCCCAACTCTCTCAATCTCTCTTTTCTACCATACCCAACTGATTTGGAGGGCTTGGACTTGATTGCTCGGTGAATGAATGAATAATTAAGGGGAACATGATAATAGAGACTGTTGGATGAACTGGAAAGGGGTGAAAGAGAACAGGGAAAACTTCAGTGGTTTTGTCTTCAACAGTATAACAGCATATTGTCTGAAATTCTTTGAAATTAATATTTTAACTCACAGAATTAATCTTTGTGTTAAAAGTATTTATATATTTATGTATATTTGTAAAATACGTCCTTCTGTCCCCAAGGAAGAATCTTTCTTGATGTCTAGATTTATATGAAATACTTGTCCTATCCCATGGCACCATACTCTTATCTTTAAACAGCAGTGATGATAATGTTCTTGGCAATCTGTTGCAGTAGAGACAGACACACGACACGCGAGTAGTCCAAGAACAAAGAAAAGCTACTTTATTAGTCAGTGCTAGCATCTTTATACCCTTTTTCCCAACTACTGTGATATGCTATTATTGGCTGCGTGACAAACAACACCAAAGCTGTCTACATAACAAGAATTTTTCCCAGCACATCCTAACAAGCTACACAAGCGGTTAACTATACACTATAAGTCTTCCACCACATTCCTGATGCTCCTCAGCAAGGCCATCTCTTGGTCTGGTGCAAAACATCCCCTTTGATTATCTTCTTGGCTGTCCTTCACTGTGGCTGCAGGTGTTCATACCATCACTGCCTCAGGCCCTTTCTCATGGGTAAACTCTGATCGCTTCTAAGTCCATGTCCAAGAGGCTCTCAGGCCTGCTGTAAGCCTCATCCATCCCCACAGCAATCTAACACCTTTTAATCTTCTTAATTGGTTTCTGCTTTCCAGGTACTGGTGACCTGGGGTTTAGTTGGTTTTTCAATTATTTTTAATAACATTTAAATATTTTGTTGTAAAATGTTTGTTGTCATTATTTTCAATCAAAACATGGCAGCAACAAGAGAAAAATAATATTATCAACATTTGTATTTATTCTGAGCCTAGGCTTTTAAGAATTCTTTTAGATATTCAGTATGAGTCAAAAATACCACTTTTAAAGACAGGTCAGAGCTTGAAGGTGTGAATGGAAATCTAGAACTGCTGCTGACACTTCAGTCAATCCTTGTTCTCAAAGTTAATTTCTGAAAATAAACATTTTGTCAAAAAATATTTTACTTCATGGTAAGTCTGTTATAAATGGACTGAGTAATAGAGCTATTAATAATAAGTATTTTAATATGGGAACTTTCTCATTTGCATAATGATGTAATTGTAAAGTAAATAGAGACATCATATATTTTTTGCAATGATTGAATAATCACAGTAAAGTTTTGAGAAGAAAGTAAATTATGCTTGCTACTTGTTCTGTGACTGTTGTTATCTGTTTGTTGTGATTGTGTTGCAAACTATATTTAGAAGGTGAAAATAAGCATTGACTCTGACATAGAGAGCTTTGCCATGACCAGCATGCAAAATGTTTTATATTCTAAAATAATTGCACAAGCTTCAAAGTCATAAAAGTATTAACATATTTTTTGGGTATTTAAAAATAGTACCTAAAATGTTACATAGGTTTTCTCAAATCACTTGGTTTCAAGAAGGATACAAAGTAGAAGATATTCTGTGTGTATTTATTGTGGTATTTTTACAAATATAGAATAGAGAACAGTAATATAATTTTACAGAAATACAGGAATGAAGGAAGTAACCTATTTGCACAACAAAACCCCTCACTATTTAAATAATTGCTTTTGTAAAGTTTTTCCATCAAGAATAAAATGTTCTTAAGGTTTTATAAGGTCATTTGCAAAGAACATCATGTATAAACAAACTGTGGGGAAATACAGGTTAGAATTGTTGTCATATTTAGGTTTCTCAGTTTGACTCTAGTTGAATCATAATAATTTAGATGTGAAAAATACAAGAATATTCCATTGAAGTCAATGGGGAATTTGGAATTGCATGTCCATGTGGTAGAATTTTATCCAGGCTCTGTGGTATTATATTAACCCCTAATTTTATTCCACCAATCAGAAAAAAGAATGGTCTCTCATACAACCTCAGCAATATGATGAATTGATACATTTTATTCTGCAACGATATTGCAATTCATCTCACTGAGATGATGCAAGCAATCACTAGAAAGGTCTATTCCTTTAATGGGTTCCAGGGCAAATGCTGGAAATAACATAGCTTCATGGGAAAATTCAAGTTGGACAGGGCCTCAGGATTCCCAAAACACAGTCATCTGTGAGGTCAGAATTATGCTTATTGTTTGGTCTGTCTAGGTCTCAAAAACCTTCAAGGATAAAGACTGCACATATCTTCTGGAAGCCTCTTCCATTGCCTCACTGTTCTCATGGAGAAAAGATTCTCTTTATACCCAGGCTCGATTTCACTTTTTTCAGAGTATGATTGCTATTTGCCACTTTCTCACCATGCACTAATGTAGAGACTCTCTCTCTCTTGGTAAGATCTTCTTAGTAACATTCTTCCTAGCTGGAGGGCTGCTGTTAGATCCTGCTGCTGTCTTTTCTCCAGGCTGAGCAAGCCCAACTTTGGTAGCTTCTCCTCAAAAGGCAGATTCTCCAGTCCCTGAGCAGCATGGTGTCTTTCCACCAAATTCACCCATGTTTGTAAATGTATTTTCCCTTTTAGAGCCCCTCAAAATTGGATGCAGGAATCTAAATGTGGATCACATTTAGATCACACTCACAAGTGCTGTGGAACTCGCCTTGATCTACTGCCTATGTTCCTATCACTGCAGCCTGGGTTGCTCTTGACCTTTCTTAGTGCCAGTTGCCAGCTGGCTCTTACCCATCTTATAATCCACTTGCAATTCCTGTGGCTCATTCCTTTGGCCTACTTAGGTCCCTCTGGATGGCAGACTTGCCCTCAAATATTTTGACTGGTCTGCCCTTCAATTTGTAGTTCTATAGAAACTTGGCTCCAGGAGTTAATTTTCTTCCAATTATGTTTTTCTGAGTCCCTTAGCTGGTTTTGTGATAAATATTAAAGTACACGGTTTGTGAAATAGAAATTTGCATCCCCAGTAATTTGAATAACTGAGAAACTTTCTAATTTGGAAACAGGGTGAGAAAAGATACAGGCAACAGAAAAAGTCCAGCAACAAGGTCACTTGTTACTCAAAGCAAAGAGTTCAGATGGAATATTAACAAATATAAAAGAAAACAACTCTCCCACCTTCCCCCAGTACCACCAAATATGTTCATTTTTTGTTTATCTTGATTCTAGACTGAGAAAACTAGGATGATGTAGCTCAGCTAGTAATTAATTTGGGAATTTTTTCAGCTCTTAGATGGCAAACTTGGTTTGGAAGAGTAAACATTTTCCCTGTGTACATGCTAATTGGTAAAGACCTCTATTTTCTAGCAGAAAAAAATCATTTAACTTTTAGTTGGACTGTTCTTCAGTCTGTGTTCTGGAACTTTTATTGACTAGCTGTGTAGTCATCTGTTGCTAAGACAGGGGAATAAAGCAGAATTCTACAGTGGCTGTGGCAAGTGCAATATTGGATTGACTGCTTTTTGAAATAACGAATCCAGAAGCAATGGATGATTCCTCTTTGTGTTCATTTTAACAGCACTGCTATTATTTTAATGTTTCTAATAAATACTTGAAAACATAAAGTAATTAAAAAAAAAACCCTCCAATACAGAATTATCTATTGCACGTCATTTCTTGATTTATAAAAATATCTAAAGAACTACATGTTTGTACATTCTAATGTATAAATTCAATACTACTTAAATTACTAAATATTATATTCTATAATTAGTATATCAGTAAGTCCAGTGAATACTACTTATGCCACTGTTGCGGTGGTTGAAGCTACCCCAAGGTTGGCTGAAGAAGAGACAAACAAGCCCTGCGAGTGGTGGGAAGGCACTGCTGTGTGACATCTCCCCCCTGAGTTTATAATGGTTCCTTCCTGTGAAAGGTATGTTAATTCAGTTCCAATGGTTGCTCAATTATCCCCCCGCCTTCTTTTAATATTCATATTGTTCCAGAATGTTCCCCCAACCTTGACATCCCATTGGCCTGGCCCCCTTCTCCCCTCCCCTACTCTTTCCTGGTTGGCCGCCCTTCCATTGTCCCTCCCCCGTTCTGCCCCTGAACCCTGTCCCTATTGGTTGACCCTCTCCATATAAAAGTTGAGGTTCTACTCTGTCTATGTGCCTTTTGTCCCTGGACCCTTCTGAGCTTAATAAACTCAGGAATCCATACAAAAGATCCCTCTCACCTCTTAGTCCGGTGTCAGTTCTTCTTCAAGGAGTGTCTGTGGCTGCAATCTCGCCGGCAGGGCTGCAGCCTGCAGCTGGGATCAGCAGGATCCTGCCAGGGGATCGCCGGGTGCTGATGAGAGCCCTGGGCTGGGAGCCCTTTGGAACACGCGGGGCTGCGGGTCTGTCCCAGACCCTGAGAAGAAGTTTTACATTTTGTAAGTTTTATTTACACCCCACCTGTGATACTAATTTTTCTATTGTCATTATCTGTAAATTTTTCTATATCTTGGAATATTCTTCATGATGTATTTATTAATATTTGATTTTTAGATTATTATCTGAGGAAAATATCTGTTGGATAATACATCTCTTTGGTTAAGATTTCAATCTTATTCAGTAGTTATTCTGTCACAATTCTCAGACAATATTTTGTAAATGCTTGCATGTTTCTCAGACACACATTTGGGAATGGATTAAAATTCTTACATTTAATGGAACCTTTCATTCACTTCGCACCTGGCTGTTTTCAATAATTTTGCTGAATTAGAAACTTTTGATTCTCTGGAGAGCTCTTTTTGTTCCATACTCAGCTCAGTAGAGTTCTGACATGGATGTCCATTTATATTTTTGTATCATTACAAGGCAAGTTTCACTCTGTTGCTGGATAATATGGAAAATTATGTGTATCCTAACCAATCACTATAAAAATACATTATAATCACAACTATTATAGTGATGCCTTTTTCTGGTCTTATGCAATAAAGGCTCAGACACGGTTGGAGGGTTGGGGGTTGTTTACCTCGGTATTTTAATAGGATCCCGTTCGATGGCTTCTGCCGTCCAGGTAGAACGCGTCGCAAAAGCCCCGTCCCCCCCAGTCGAGTACACAATTAAAGACTCTACACATTAGCATATCTACCAGGAGGGCCCAATAAGGGGCCTGGGTGGGCTAACTTCTAGTTTACAAAATCTGTCCTACTAGGAGACCTTGAGGGCCCACAAAAACAGGGTGTTTGGTCTTCTAACTCTACATGGCTTCAGGGGTGTTTAGTCTACCAGCCTACTAAACACCATGAAACTGGGCTAAACTATCACCTAAAGCATCACAAGTATGCATGCTAATACTTGTGAATATAGGGAACAGTGTAATAAGTATTCAGAAGAAAAGCAGAAAAATCCTCCAGGCATCAATAGCAAAATAAAGACTATTTTCTATAAACAAGAAAGAAAAATGCACCTGAGATACCTGCTGCTTGAAGAAAATAGTGTTTATCGCTTTTTGCATTCTTAACATATAGTATCACTTGATTCACTTGAAAATATTCTAGTCTAGTGATATATGGTGCTATTATGCTTTTTCTCCTGTTCTTTTTATTTGGATTAGTGTAATTCTCTCCTTCAAAAGCTCTATTACAAGCTCCTTGTAGAAGTGATGTAATAAGCAGTCACTTAATATATCCCATTTTTCTCACGTCTCGAAGCCACTTACTGTTAAAATATGTTACTAGTTCAGAAGTTCCGTGTCTCAGAAAAAAAATGAAGAAAAGCAGGACAGTAAGAGTTTATAATCATTCCTTCAGAAAGAGACATAATTTCTGAAGAAAATAGTCTTATTTTTTAATTGTAGCTTTGAAAATATTACTTTACTACACAACTTAAAATGCATTTCTTTTCTAAACTGATTTAATATATATTTCAATTAATGACTTTACAACTCAGACTTTAAAGGACCAGAGCACAAGATATTTTTACCTTTTTTGTTAACTGAAACTTCATTTTTAATTACTTCCCATTAACAAATTTCTATTAGCGTAATAATTTCAATGAGAAATAAAGAGAACAGGTATTTTTGTGTACTGAAAATAGTATACTGATTTAATTTGATTGAAATTATTCATGTAAACTCACAAACAGTGTTAAACAGAACAATTTCACAGAATTGATAAATGTTTTACACCTGAAGGGACCTTTGAATGTCATCTTGTCTACTGTCTGGTTTAAGCAAAGTCAATTATAGCAGATCGTCCAGAGAGCTCAATTGACTCCAAGCATGGCAACTCGACAACCTTGCTCAGAGACCTTTGCCAGTCATCAGTCACTCTGATGGTAAAAAAATGGTTCCTTGATGTTCAGACTGGACATCTCGTCTTTCAGCTGGTGTCCATTGCTTCTTGTCCTGTCACTGTGATACTGAAATCAGTCTGGCTCCAAATGCTTTACATCCTCCCTTCAATATAAATATATTGGCATTACTTTTTATTGCTATCCAGTGTTTACTACATCAAACATCAGTTAAGACTCCATGACCATAAAGTAATCTCTTTATAATCTAGTGTTAGGGAGGGACTCTTAAGCATATTAGAGTTTCCTATTTATCCTGGAAATAGATTGTTTACTTTTTCAGATAATTTGAAATGCCTATATATGAAATTTTGCTGACATTCTATATCTCTGCCTGGTAAAAACCTTATGAAGCCAGCTACTTTATCATTCTTTACATTTGTGGTGCTAGGCCATGACTGGAACATGGTGTACACACCATTACTCACTTGATAACCAATGCTGACTGACAGATTAAAGTAGCTAGAGCCCTGTGGAAGCAATTTGCTTATTAGCTGTGATTTAGACTGAGATTAAATAGACAAAGATGGTTCAAAAGATCCATCCTTCTTAGTTAAACTCCCTTGAAACGACATAGAACATTGACTTGAAGCATATAGGAAAAAATGTTTCTGCCCTTTCCCACCTCACTCATGAGTGTACTAGATCTGTCTGGAATGGATTTGATTTTCTTTGTAGCAGCCCTCGTGATGCTGTACTTTGGATTTGTGTCTAAGATAGTGTTGATAATACCCCAGTGTTTAGACCATTTCTTGCACAGCTCTGGCTCTCCATCACCAGCACTCTTTTCAGCAATTAGGCTGAGGTCAGACTAGAGGTTGGAAGGAAGTGTCTCCAGGACAACTGAAATTGACCAAAGGAATCTTCCATACTACCATGATATCATGCGCATCAATAAAAGCTCAGGAAAAGGAGGAGAAAGAGAAGACATTCATGGTTATGGTGTTTGTGGTCCCAAGCAACTATTTTGTGGCCCTGCCTTCCAGGAAGCAACACATCTGCCTGCTAGTGGGAAATGGTGGAGGATTTCCTTGTTCTGCTTTACTTCTGCACACAGTTTTTGCTGTTAAACTTTATCCTGATCCATGAGTCTTCTTGCCTTCCCTATTTTTTTTTCTCAACCTGCAGGACAAGGGAGGGAGAGAGGGGGGAGGACATGGATGGATGTTTGGCTGTTGGTTAGGGTCAACCCAATTCAGCCAGTATATAAATACTGAATATTTTCTGCCCTTTAGCCAGCAACAACAGCTGTGCAGATACTGAAGGAGAGGTTGTGTCACACTTTCAATACATCAGCAACACATGGTTTATATTTTCCCTGCGTGGTCTACTTTCATATTTATTAACCGTGCTTTTAATTGAGCATTTTATATGACTGACATCTAGATCTACATCAGGCTATATTGTTACTTTTTTTTCTTTACCTTTATCTAATTAGATAATTATAAAATTACACTTTTAGAGTAGCACATAGCTCATATATTTTTAAAAACCAGAATACATTATTACCTATAACTGCAGGAAGTTGTTCAAAAGTATGACAAATTTCATGTTTTGCTGAGAAAGGCAAAAACACATATTTTTTTATAAATTATTCTTTAAAGTAAAAGAAAAGAAAATATATTGACGAATGCATAAGAAAAAGACTTAACCAATGTAATTTCAAAACACTTTTTGATTCAGCTGCTGTGACTGAGTAAAATCCCTGTTCTACGAGATGTATTAGTAGTCTGAAATGCACCAATGTAAACAGAGGAATTCTACATACTGAGAACTTCATGAGCTCCATGGTGTGATAAAGATTTGTTTTCTGTTAAGTTAATGGATCTATTTACAAAACATTTTCATATTTTTATGCATTTTGGGTGATGAAAAATTGGACAATTTTCAAGCTGAAAATAATTCATGCATCAAATACTTACATTTTTTCTTATTTACATATGTTATTAAACCAATATACAAGGAAAAGAGCAATAAGCTTGTATAGCTTTACATTCAAGATATAAAATGGCAAAATTAAGATTACACATAAAAGTCGTTGCCTTCTTGACTAGCCCATAATTAAATCGCAACCTATTGGTATTCACATAATAGGATACAACATTCAGTCCTAATTTCCAAAACTTCATGTGCATATGCACATCTGATCCTTGAGTGCAAAGCAGCATTTGACCAAGTTCCAGTATTAATATATTGATCAAATAATTTGTTCTGAGCCTGGGAAATTTTAGTTCAGATTTATTTATTTGGAGATATATATATATATATATATACATGTATATGTACATATATACTCAGTGCCTAGACCATCCCTAACACTGAATTGTAAAGAGATTACTTTATGGTCATGGAGTCTTAACTGATGTTTGATCTGATAAACATTGGATAACAATAAAAAGTGATGCTGATATACTTATATTGAAATGGGCTAACTCTAAATAATACGGAGCATATATTTTAAGTCATGCTTACCAGAGGGCAATGACAGTGAACTAACTATTAATCACAGTAGAGAAGATAAACTTTTCTCTGAAAGAAGGTTTTAGTGATTTTTTTTTTTTTTTCAGTTAAAATCTGTACGGAAAACTGAGAATGTTTCTATGCTTACTGATTTAGTCTATGAAAGCTAGATCAAAGATATATTTTTTTTGTATTGGTGATCATTTTAGACACTTTAATACCAATGCAAAAGTACCTGTTAAAATTCCTATTCTTGTTTAAAATGTCCATTAATAGTCTCTTACTGATGACTTTATTAATTTTACAGACATTTCTGCACTGACTTTTGTTTAACCTGCAATTAAAATATCGAAATCTACACATTTGAAGATATAGTGTGTATTTTTAGGTGTCCCAGCATTACAAAAATCTAATCAATTCTCTTTAAAAAGCACTAAAGGTTATCAGAGTTGTAAACTCTTATGAGAAAATCAGAGGTATCTGGCCAGGCTACATAGACGGGACTAGACCAACAGCTTGAGGCTCACCAAGATCAAGTGTCAGGTCCTAGACTTTGGCCCCAATAACCCTGTGCAGTGCTACAGGTTGGGGGCAGAGTGGCTGGAAAGCTGCCCAGCGGAAAAGGACCTGGGTGTGCTGGCAGACAGACAGCTGGATATGACCCAGCTGTGCCCAGGTGGCCAAGAAGGCCAGTGGCATCCTGGCCTATATCAAGAACAGTGTAGCCAGCAGGACCAGGAAAGTGATTCTTTCCCTGTGCCAGCTCTGCTGAGGCCACACCTTGAGTACTGCATCCTGTTCTGGGCATCTCAATTCAGAATGGACACTGAGGTGCTGGAGCAGGTCCAGAGAAGGGCAGCAAAGCTGGTGAAGAGTCTGGAGCATATATCCTATGAAAAGTGGCTGAGGAGCTGGGGGTGTTTGGCCTAAAGAAGAGGAGGCTCAGCACTCATCACTCTGTACAAGTACATGAAAGGAGATTCAGGTGGGGATCAGCTGCTTCTCCAAGGCAATTAGTAATAGGATTAGGACACAGGCATAAGCCACACAAGGGGAGGTTTAGGTTGGACATTAGCAAGAAATTCTTCACAGAAGGGTTGATTAGATATTGGAATGGGCTTCCTAGGGAGATGGTGGAGTCACTGTCCCTGAAGTGTTTGAGGAAAGACTGGATGAAGCACTGAGGGCCATGGTCTGGTTGACAAGGCGGTGTTGGGTCACAGGTTGGACTCAATGATCTGAGAGATTTTTCCAACCTAATTGTTTCTGTGACTCTAAAAAGAAGACCTTTTCTAACAAAAACCGTTCTATTTTGCAATGTAAAATTAAACCAAAACCCAATTGTTATTTCAGATATAATTCTAAATGGTTTAATATTGGACACTTTTGTGTTTAAAACAATTTCATGTTCACCTATATGAGATCAGATAAACTACAAACTCAAATTCTCATGGGAGGTAAATCCTGGAGGTAGCTCTTCTGCCATATCTTATTTTAGAAGACCAGATAGCAGTCATTTTTCTCTATGAAATGTTCAGTCATTTGGAGACTTAGAAGTAATATTGTGATTATATCTTAAATATTCAAATTTTGCTGATACTTGAGGACAAGCATTAGACTACAATGCAATATTTTAGTAATAGAAATTATATATTTAACAGGTAAGAGAAACTGATAATTTACTTAGCTTGTAAGTAATCAGAGATTGAAAACTTCATATTAATCTCAAAGGTCTCAGACAGATTACCCATTTGGTTTTATCTCTTGATGCTTCTGGTGCCATTTTAACCTAACTGCAGTTTAAGTAGTTCAAAAAGAGTAGATAACATAACATCTCATTTCTTCATTTTGTAACTATATGAAGTTCATACATTTTGAAGCTGAATTACATTTTATTTCTTGTCTGGACCTTACAGTCTCTGGGAGTTCACATAATTATATTTAATCCTTTCCACTGCTGACTCAGTACAATCTCAGTGTGGAGAGAAAGCTGTTTCTCTTGAGTTTGTTCTCCAGTCTTCACTTTTTTAAGAACTATGGGTAAGTAATCTATATTTCAAAGAAGGATGACCTTTGCTTGATTTAAATGGAATCTTTCTTTCAATATCTGAAATGAGAAAGTGATTAAAGTCTTGGTAGATAGGTAAGATGTATTTAAAAAGCAGATAAGTTTAAAGGTCAGACACTGTCAAATGAAGGATTTTGACTTTTTAATATTTAAATACTTCATAAGAATCATGGTTTATGCATGCCTGGCACTTTTTTTAAGTTGTAAAATAAAATTGTTCTGCATTTTCATAAGATTCACCCTTGAATGTTAGCTACATTTTGATATCGCATGAGCAATTACTTTGCAGCATTTGCTCTTCCTGCTTCATCTGAGACAGAAAATTTTCCAGTTCTTTCTCTCAAATAATTTAAAAATAATATTTCAAAATAAAATGAAGTTACCTGAATTAAAACACCAGCTCCTCTTTCTGGTATTAATTTCTTACAGCTCTTCAGGTGACTTAAATTCAGGAATTTTTAATATAACATAAATTACTGTCAAACAAAGTACAACATTTTCATAGTGTATTATTTTGAGGAGTGTGACTGGTGTGTTTTAGCAGACTACCTTTTTTTGATATAGAACATGAGATTAACAGAGGCCATCTGAGTTTTGAAACCAAATTTTTTGAAATCACAACGAAATAACTAATAATTTTTAACTTATATAAGAGACCATCAACCATCCAGAAATATAAGCAACAAGGAGATTTTTAAAGATAAAAGATTAAAAAAAACCCAAATACTGATATTTTCCTTAGGGTCATAATGTTAATTTCATAAAACTTTATCTGGAGGATGCTAGAAAGTAAGAAATCTGCTTTTCTACATTTTTTTCAATACTACTCGTTCTTTACTGTTATTTCTTATTTATAGCAATTTTCTGTAATCTAAGGTGTGGTAATGTCATAGTTCTTTCAGGTGTTTGTGACTGGTGAAAAATAAAGGAGGGTTTATCACCAAACTTCAGAAACATAATTTTAGTGACACCAAAGAGCAATATGTTCTCCTTCCTTTATGTTGAAATACATGCATTTTGAAAGGATTAAGACAAAAAAAGAATTTAAAGAATTTGAGAGACAAAAAATTATGATAAATATAAAACATACCAAACCCTCAAAGACCAGATCTGCATTAATTTTAGAAAGAGAAACAATTTTTGAAGTTTAGTTTTCCCTGTTCTACCCCTTTCAGAAGGAATCATGTTAATCATTCTCAATTTCTGTCAGCCTTGCTACTCGTTTCCTTGAGTAATCTAAATTTCCTTTCTACAACACTGCTAATAGAAGTAATAAATGATATATTTATTTTGGACTTAAATGAGAATTTCATTATCATCACAATCACTAAGATTTTCAGCTTTGGTATAAGTGAGTAGTGCTTTCATCAGATACTCACCTCTAGGGTAAAAATAGTAAGCCTTGCAGTTGGTCTGCCAGTTGTTTTACAGAAAAACCGGTTAAAGATTGTTTTCCAGAACTATCTATCAATTAGATGGTGCTTTCCCTAGGAAATTAAAGTTTTCAATATTCATGTTTTCACTTGTTTTTATTTTTTGCTTCTTTCTCCCATAGATATTTTTGTTTATAGTCAATACTGGAGATCTAGAGCAGATTTTCTGCCTCAGAAATTACTAATTTTTACTATCATATAATGGAGTTTTCATAGTTTTGACTCTATTCTACTTACCGTTTTTTTCTTTAACATTGAGACACTTCTTTCATGTACATTACTTTTCCCCTTATTTCTCTTCTTCCTAAAGAGTTAAGCCTTCAATACCTCTGGTCCAGCTGTAGTAGATGTTATTAGTATTTTCTTTAAAGCCTTTTTGTATCCTGAATCCTAATTGCTAATTCTCCATTTCATTTCCAAGGCTTCTCCAACTAGGATAGAAACACTGTAGTTGTTTCTAATCTCATGTTCCCAATTTACTGGATGAAATGTTTTCCTGATTTGTGTTTACCATTTTCAGTCTTTCCCATAAAATTCTATTGTCTCTTCATCTATGACTATGTTTTCTTGGTTTTTGTGATGTGGGTTTTTTTGTTTTTGTTTTCATTTTTAAACCCTTGATTGATCCCTGAGGATATTTCTTCTGGCTACTCACTTGGAGTTCAGTATTTGGTAAAATTAATGTCTTCAGGATAAATATATGAGGGGAAAAAATAGGTAGCTTAGCTTTGTTTTTTGAGCATTTGTTACCTTCTGTATTTTGCCAAACCCTCTTATATAATCTGAGAACAGGAAAAATCCCACTAACACAATTTTAAACTCCTTAAGTATTTTCCCAGGTTGTGTAAACTTATCCATAACCCACATTAAAAAAAAAAAAGGAAATCACACTCTGAATGCATAGTTGTTTTCTTTCTGCTACCAGGTTTCTTTTCAACCACAGGAGAATGCCATAAATAGTAAGTCCCATGAGGCAGCTAGTAGTAATTTCACCTACTGTAAAATGTTGAAAATTTGATGTCAAAACAAAGTCGTAACTTTGAACAATTATCTGCTACACAATTAACAATTTTAATGGATCTCTAACTCAGTCATTTCCCACATGGTCTATTTAATTAACCCTTAACAAAAGAGACCAGCACTTCAGAGTCTCAAATAAACAGAGAAGGAAACAATACCTGCATAAACTGTTTTCAAAGACATTAAAAATGGCATATGTATCTAGATCAAATTTAGCTAATGGACTTTGTTTTCAGTTCTGAACTTACATTCAGAGAGTATAACTAAATCAGCTGTTCTTGAGGTGGCAGGCTGAGAATGGCACTCTGGTCAAACTAAGAGAACATTACACTGTAACAAGGGATAATGTCTGAATTCTATTTACACTTGCGTGAAAGGGTAGATACCACTCTTCATCTATCTTTTTTCCTTGACTGCAGATGAGTAAAGAGCTTTTATTTTCCTAATAAAATTTGATGTGCTAAATTATTAGCTTTACTAATAATCTATATTTCAGGGCTTTAATCTCCTCTAGAACTGCAGCTTTTAAAAGACATAGAAGACAGGAAAGCATATGTTTCAAGTGGTGAACTTCATAAATGTTGATGAAGATGTGTTAAACCATGAAATCTCCAACTGTGGAATGAGTAGTGTGGAGTACAAATAATAAATTTCTTCTCTATTGCCACATATCTATTTTTTAAATAATATTTCCTGTCTTTCTTTTATTTTTTGATATTTTAAAAATATTCAGCCTGCACTAACCTCTCCAAGCCTGTTGTGCTGTTTTTTTTCTCTTTTTTTGCAATTTCTTTTTTAAAATATATTTTATTTTCTTCATCTTCAACCTTTGCTCTGCCCCACTATTTTTACCCATTATGTGGAAGTGCTGGTCTTTGAACACCAATACCACTTGATTCATCTTTTCTCTTTGGGTATCTGTGTTCTGCAACATACCAGAACACAGAAAAAGACTACTATCCTTAGACACATGTTGAATCTCTGTATGACTAAGCAGTATTTAAAGAAGCTTACACTTGGTTTAACAGGGTCAAAATTTCATGCATACACAACCAATGTATGTGAGACCAAGCATCGGAGACAAATGAGGGAAAACATGATGCAATAAAGACAATTAATACTTAGTTATGAACAGAATGGATCATAAAATCATTAAATTACTCATCTGGGCTTTCAAGTGACATCTCTATGCTATAGTTTAGTGTATTTTCCCCTTGATCTAGCTTATGTCTACAGCTTTATATGCCTAAAGGGAAGACAGGATAAAGGCAAAATGAGGTGAGGAACATAATCTCACAATAAACATATCTGAACATAATGAAGAAAACTCTCCCTAATACATGGTGCTGTATGAGATGAAGAAAGATTGTGCCCTATGGCTTTATTTTCTGTAGGAATCGAAGGAGTTTGGTTTGCAATAATTAGATACATATATTAACTTATTTCAAAAGCTATAGAAAAAAAACCATTTGCTTGAAGATCATCCGCTTTTGGGTTTTATGCTCATTTTCATGATGTTTTAGTAAATAGAAATGAGGTTATTTAGAATGGATTTTTATTGTGCTGTTATGTGGTTTTTAATAGGCTTTTCTTCTCTCTCAAAGTAGTAATGGAGTAATTGATCTACCTGTGACATATGATTATAAAGTACAAAACTGATTCATCAGTTTATAAATACGAAAGTTGGCTCTATTAATTGGAGTAATTTTGCAGGGCCCTTCCTTTACTTGTATTTTCTTTCTTTTGTTTTTTAAAATCCAAATAGAAAACAGATGAGAAAAGTTTCAGGGAGAAAAAAAAAAAAAAAAGAACAAGCTAGAAAGAAACTTGCTTTAAGAAGCGCCAAGAAAATAACAGCTGTTCTAAATTAATGGACTGGAAAAAAACATCCCGTATGCTTCCAAAAAAACCCAAAAAACCCAAAAAAACTCAGTTAATAAACTTACTACCTAAACTATTACCTGATCAAGAAGAAACAGAAAAGATTCCTTCTGGTCCTCTAGAAATTGTAGGCCAGGACTGCAAAAAGCTTATTTGGTCTGTAACTTTAAGTAACACTAGGCTTGAGGGATTTCAAACAGCTGTAGATTTTCTTCAATAGTCCATATAAAGAAATTAATATAGTGCAAGGAAACTGAGCATCCAATGGCAGGACGATCATGGACAATGATTTAGCAATTTTTAGCCAATTCTCTCAGCCCCATGGAATTATGCATGTTCATGTTCCTCAGGTGGCATTGAGCGTAAGGTTCCTTTACAGTGGGAGCGACTTCATTGAAATTCAGGGACTTGAGAAGTGTAGAAAGAGTCATTACCAGTGAAAACTGAAGAAACAATTTGCTGAGTTCCTCAGTCATCTTCATATTTGTTGTCACCAATTCTCCTATCTTCCTTATTGGAGGGGGGAGTAGAGTGGTGGTTTCTATTTTCTTCACTCTTCCTTTTCTGAGCAATGTACCTGAAGAAGCCCTTCCTGTTACTCTTCACACTCCTGGTCAAATTCAGCTCCAACTGTCCCCGAGCACCCCTGAGTCTACCTCTACACATCTGGGCAGAATTCTACATCCTTCCAGGGACATCTCCCTGATTCGACTTCCTGTGCGTTTTCTTCTACACTTTAGCTTGACCACGATGTCATTATTGATAGAATCATAGAATATGCTGAGTTGAAAGGGATCCATCGGAATCATCAAGTTCAACTCCTGGCCTTTAACAGAACACCCCAAGAATCACCATGTGCCTGAGAGAGTTGTCCAAAGCTTCTTCCTCCTGGGGGCTGTATGGACACAACTGTAACAACTGAGGCATGGACTCACACTGGCAGGGATACTGAGATGTGTTTATTTAGAGAAACGAGCTGGTTTTATACACTTCTTCAAGACATAGTATTTCCTTATATGATGTTTTTCACTAAGCAATCTATCACACATTGCCATGTCAGCAGCACACTTTCCTAATGTCCTTATACGAGGTGATCACGCACTGCTCAGTTGTCTGGCAGCTCCCAGCAAGCTCCTCTCTCTAGGGTAAGGCAGATACAAGCTTCTCTGTGCTGCCATGGTGTTCTGCAGGCACGTCCCACAGTCTGTAGCTCAAGTCTATCTTATCTCTCCTCACAGGACCTACAGGAACTTTCCACCATCTTGTCTTTGTCCCAGCAGCCATGTGGAATTAAGTCAAAATGGTGAAGATTTTTTTTGCTAAAGCATCTTCTTTTTTTTATTATTTTGTATAATTTTGTTGTTAATATGGCTGCTGTTATGCTGCGTTTCTTATTCCATTGCCTTTTTACTTTCAATAAATTGCTATCTGAACCCATAGTCTTTGCATCTGTCCCTCTCATACCGGAAGGGGCATGAGAAAGAGGAGTGGCTTATTTGGAGTCTAATTTCCAGCTGATGCTAAACTACCACAGCCATAGAGAAGTATATATTCTCTGTAAATATATAGTATTGTGTAATCATAATTCATGCCATAAATTTAATATCTTGAAGAATCGACATAGAGGTCACCTGCCCTTTTCTTTACTCTCATTTTAGTGTCTGACAAAAATGTAAAATAAGGGAACATTCTGAATTGCTTGAATTGAGGAGAGTTGGAGAAGACTGGGATACTTATAATGATTAGTAGAAAGCTTTTTCTTCAGGTATAAAGTTGAATTTTAAACTAAGTGAGTAGTCAGACACATACCTCAATAACAGAGTATTTAGCCTTTCCTGGAGGGTGATGGCTTAGCAGTGTGAGCAAGTAGCTTGAAATTTTTAGTATCCCTGGAGCTCACAGAATCTACTTTAGCCAGGTTTAGTGGAATCCTCCATCTATATATCTTCAAGGTAAGTAAAAACTTTCAAGCAGCTTGATGTACACACTATTTTTCCAAAAAGTCTACAAAGTCAAGACTAGCCTTGTGGGATGCAATGCATTTTTCCATATCCATCTGCATTTTTGGCCCAAAAAAAAAAAAATTAAAAATTTTTAAATATTACTGGTTATAAAGAGCTGACAGATCTGGGAAAAAGGATTAATTGGGATGTCTCCTGGGAAAATTATTTTGTATTCTAGTGGGCAATTATCTTCATTCTCAAAAGAATTAAGTCAGTGAGGGATATATCCATTATCAAAGGGTTTGTGAAACTTAAGTAACACAGTGAAAAAATGGTAATGATTTCTAGATATACATTTGATTTATTTTGATTTTTTTTTTTTTTTTTAGTGAAAGCTAATTGAAGGATAATAAGGACATTTTTTAAAGATCTTGTAAAAGGAGGTTCTTGACTACTATTGAAAACTACTAGGAATTAGAACCATATTTCTAAAATCCTTTTAAAAGAATGCGTTAAAATTCTGAAAACTTTCTTTTTTTACTCAAATGATACTGCGGCAGGTAAGATTAAAACTCCATTCAGTGTTTGTCTTTAAGTCAATTTAAGTCAATTGAGCCAAAATGTCTTTAAATTAATCCCAAATGGAGTTAACATAAATCAACCAAAACAAGGACACTGTAACTTTGTGAAGACTTGATCTTGATGCTGATTGGTGTTGACACTTTATCAATGTTTCTAAATTTTCTTGTTTGCCATCTTTTCCAGCTTGTTATTTTCTTTCTTTATTGAATTCAATTAACATTTTTTTCCATGAGTTTCCACTCTCCACAAGCATATATCTATAAACAAGTAAAACAGTAGAGAGCTTTATAACACAGACGTGCAAACAATTTCCAGTCATTAATAGTCACATCTAGCTATTAGTATCTATGAAAACCAACCTTTTTTCTTTTAGTTTGTTTTGGTGTCTTTGGATCAATAACTGGATATGCACATTAATATCTAAAATTAAAATCAAATGCAGACACATTTTAATAGGTATTAGAATTCCTGCCGCAGTTACTCTAATGCTTACTCCAGTTTTTAAAACACTGAAATTACTGGAGTAAGGTGTGTTTTCCTCTTTCACAATTAGCAATGATAATTGTATCATTAACTGGGAATGAACTTCTGAATATAAGTCTAAAAAACAGAATGAAAATTAAAAATAAAAACAGAGAAACCTGAAAGAATTTCCAAATACACAGTCTCCAAGGGTTTAGATTGTCTTCTAGAAACTTTGGTTTTCAAAGCAAAGCAGGGTGAAGATCAGAAAATATGATCTAAACATTAACAAAATGTTTTTAGGATGCTTCCAGTTGTGCTTGCACCAGTGTTCAAATTAAAAGAAAAAAAAATTGTAAGATAATATGAATATGTAAATAAATATGTGTTTTTCTGTACTTTGTTGTACTATGTACTGGCCATTCTACTCAGACTTGCAAGACTGAGTCCTAAAAAGACATTATCCATGAGGTGTCTCAGAATGGTTGATTGAATGATTATTTGGCTTTAAATCATCAAAGAAAGATGTCATATACTCTGCTGGGACACTGACATCATTCTAAAATGCTCCAAGAACAGCCAAAGTTTAAAGAAAGGACCTCTTTCTCTAGGAGAAGGGAAAGGTTTGACAGCTATGTAACTGCATTAGGGACACTTTTTCCAAAGATTTATGCATTTTCAAGGAAATGTCAGGTTACAGAGGGTCTGAAATAGTCTTCACATTGATATTGTGAGAGGGTGAGATTTCTGCTCTAGTAAACAAAATTATTTATACCATATTGCAAGAATCTATTAAAAACAAAAACATAATAAACGATGGCATTGTGATTCAATGATAAAACATTAAGTTGGTCAACAAGAAATCTATCTTCTTTTATTGACCCAGGGAAGTTCTTCTGAGGCCTTGGTCACTGAACTTAATTCCTCATGCTCTTGCTTTCATCTTCTCACTTTGTTTATGTTGTAAGGACAAGCATCACCTGCAATGACTTCAAGCAGGATCTAACACAGGGAATTTCGCAAATCATCTGCAGCATCTGAGGTGTAGCCTTATCTAAAAAAGAAGTGAAAAATTAATGAAGAATTTTTAATATAATATTTTTAAATACCTATTCTAGTCAAATGGTGGGATGCAAAAAGGTATAAAACATAAAGAGTTAAAAAAACAAAGAAAAATATATTAAAAAATATGTGCTGGGCCAATAACAAGAGGGTTGAAATGTCTATCAGTACACTACTGCTTTACTTCCCCTGAAACTGAACATTGGTGAAATGTTTCAATATTAGTATTTTACATACTACCTCTTCTCACTCCTGAGAAAGCATATGTTTATTAATTCTAAAACACAGCTAATGTCTCTTTTCAAAACTTACGCATTTCTTCTATGATGACCTTTATGTATGAATATTGTCTCCAAGTCTTTTATTATTCTACACCAAGAATATGAAAATATTTGCTCTTCCAAGGTATTTGTGAAGAACATATGATTACAAAAATTATGAGTTAATAATAGGCCAAGAAAGCATCACATGGAAATACAAGTTACATTTTGAACAGATCCCATCTAAAGTCATGGGCCAAGCAGTGTAGGACAGCTCTCCTGCTGACAGTTAACCTTATTTAACAAAGTCAATTTTCTCTCGACTCAATTTTCACGACCATACAGTAAGGATCCTTCCTCCAGCTTCTAGCAAAGATCTCTGGATGCTAAAGGTTAATTTGCGACTTGTCCATACCCTAATCTTTATAAGGAATGCCCGAAGGTGAACCCAGAGAAACACTGAAAGAATGTATAAAGCAAGGATACCAGGAATCTTTTATAGAAACATTGTAACAGTATTATTATTAATATTTTTCTGTATTAATAGTTTTGACCACTTAAAAATTCTTTGGGCTAAAGGTAAATTCTATGCTCAGATTTCCTCTTTCCACTCAGAACATGACAGAATTGATCAAAGTTAAAACTGAAATGCAATTCATGTTTTTTTACATTCTTACTTTCTGTTTTCATGAAGCACCACATGAATAAAGCAAATAATTTCTTATCACAAATTGGTTTGACATTTTGATTTACTTTGAAAAAGAAAATTTTTAAAGTTCAACAGTTTTTCTCCTTTCTGGGACATTAATCTTCTGGAATTCTATCACTTTGAAAAGTGTGCATAATTTATTAGAAATGTAAAAATGCAAGCTAATATCTATTTTTTAATGCTAGTAAAAATTAAACTTTTTAGGTAAAATTATCATTATTAGTAGAGTTCAACAATCATAGCTTTTTATTGCTAGTCACATTTGCATTCTTCCGTAAGTCCTCTCTTAGACCAAAGTTTTTTCATTCTTTCTATATCAATATGAACATTTTAGACTATAATTTTCCAACAGATATTGCAGTACTAGGAAAGATATGCCTAAGAATTGAATGCATGAAAAATAGCGTTAAATGGTTCAAAATACTCTTTTACACATCAGATTTTTTGCAAACCAAACACATCACTGTTCCACCCATACTTTACAAATCTGCTGCGATAATTCAATGATAAACGACAGTGACCTCTGTTAAATTCTAGGACTGTGCAGATAAGACCTTCAGTCTACTTTATCATCTACATAAAACTTTAAATTAGAATTATCCTGATTTTCCTTTAGTCTCATTTAATTACCTATGACAATTATGTATTATCATTTTTTGCTTTTCTGACAATGTCATGGCCCTGTACTTACAGTTGTTATCCAAAGTCTGTCCATTAGTATATAGACAACCCAGGCAAGTCTTTCAACACATAAATTTCTGAGCAGTCATGTCAAAATCCCCTTGCAACCTTCACTTATGTGTATTTTCTCCTTTAGTACCGTTTTATCATGTACTTCTGACCTTCCATTCCCATCCTTTAATGAACCTATGTTTATTTCCTTCTGCAGCTAGAAAGTCTATTTGCTGACCCATAATCTTGGACACCAAGCAGATTTTGACAAACATTTATATGCTCACAGAATTCTTGTGGAAGAAAGTATTTTCTGCCAAAAAAATCACCTGTCACTGAAATAATAACTTGACAACACTTTGCAATTTCCATACAGTAGAACCTTGGATATGTTTCCATTTTTCATCTTTGCCAGAAAAATAAATTAATTTAAAGACACCTGAAGGTATCTGCAACTTTGAAGGTTAATGGAGTCCTCTGAATACTTGAATAGACAGATATTTTTGATGCATGTTTTTAGTGGAGGTTTATTACTGCTGTAACATGCTCTACTCTTAATAATATTAAGCATGCTTCAGCCTTCTGGATATACCTTTCTATTCAGAACAAGACAAAACTTTTATGACTTATAATATTTTAATGAAAGCTAATATCAATTAACCCTTACTCTAACAATCCACTTTCCAAATGTTTTTTGCACTAAATATTTCTTTTTACTACCAATCAAAATCTCTCTTACTAGCAACTCATTCTCTAGGTAAATTCAGATGTTTCTCAGTCATAAAACATTATTTTTTGAATCATATATTTGCAGTTAACTGATAAAAAACATGGAAAAAATAAATACCAGTAGTTTCTTGTAAAAACTATTCACAGTGTTGCAGAAACTCAATTATAATGTCTTCCTTCCTTTATTCTTTCCTTTCACATGTGTTTCAAACTCCTTTCTGGTACACTTTAGCTAATTCCACTTAAATATTTGCAATGAATGCCACATTAGTAATAATTTCCTACATCCATTTGTAGTAAAATTCTGAAGTGGCTCTTCAGTATTTAAGTGAGAAACTACAAATGGATGAAGGACATAAAGGTGACAAATGTTTAAATAGTTCCTAAACCCAAAGACACTAACAACAGCAAGAGGAAATGTGTAGTAGATGTTGCAAGCAGGGAGTAATAATTCAAGAGCACTGAAGTTCATGCAGATATTCCTTATGAAGGCTACACTGACTGAGTTAGCATATTGGAGTCAAAAATATAACACAAATGGGCATTAATGCCACACATTTAATATACTCATTTATGAGTGAAAGGTAGATGTGGATTTGTGAATAACTGATATTGCAAGGTTCTTTATGTGCCTTACACACAAATGATACAGCTTTATTTTTCAGTTTTTTTCATATATGTGTTGTTATGCTATTTCGCTGTTAATAATAAGCTTGATACTTAGTTGGAAATTTATGTGTATTTTTTTTTTCTTCTTAATATTATCATATTTGGGCTTAGAGTTTGAGATGATCACACCATTGTTTCACCTATGCTAAAACCAGAAGCAGTGAGGAAAAACTTTAGCTGATTTGGTTATGATGATCACATATAGAGAAAATATTGATCCATTTTCCTTTAATCTTCTGAACCTTTATGTAAAAACTTAAGAAACATAAGATGAGTTTAGTTATTCCTATTAAAAGATAAATCCATGAAGAAAATGGCCTTGCTATGTAGATGTGAAGTGTAAATATATTAAATTCAGAATACAGAGATTTCATTGCAATCACAGTGACTGTTTGTTTGAATGCTTTTCTTTTCCCCCCCCTTTTTTTTCCTTTTCATTTCCAGGACTCATTGACTTATCCAGCTCTCTCCTAAGTTTGTTTTTAAAATATTTTCTTGTTTCATTATTGGTAATTAAGTATAACTTATTTATCTCATTCAAAAAGTCTCTTTTGGATAATGCATATACCTCATCTCTCAACTTATCATAAAATAATAGGAAAAAATGCACTGCATAGTAGGAGAAACAGTAGATTTATATGTATATGTATTCAATCACAATTCCAAGAATATAAAATGTCAGTCACTTGCGCTTTAAGGCATAAATATATTTTTGCTTCCCTCAAGTAGTTAAAAAAATTTAAAACATTCTGAATTATCAGTTTTCATACTTTGTATTAGGTATTTCTGCTCTGCTGCTGGAAACTAAAGGTCCAAATCTTCAGAAGAGTCCTCGTGAGTCAAAATTCAGTTGTTTTCTGAAAAAATACGATGTTTTATTGGACATGTTAACTTCCCTGAATCTGACATGGTCTACTGGCGTGTGGATTTTAATAGTCTTCAAATTCATATTTTCCAAAGAAAATTTCTGCTTATAAATGCTATTTCAGAATTGTGCTAGGTTGACCCCAGCCAGCAGCTAGAAAACCACCCTTATTTTCACTCACTCCCCTCTCCCAGTGGATGGAAAGAAAAGATAGAAGGAAGGTGAAAACACTGATAAATCAAGATAGAGACAGTTTAATAAGAAAAGCAAAAGCTACATGTGCAAAAAAAGCAAGATTAGAAATTAATTCACACCTTCCCACAGGCAGGAAGTTATCTCATGTCCTAGGAAGCAGGACATAACAGTCACAACCACCATAACAACAAACATCTCTTCCTCCTTTCCTGAGTTTTTGTTGTTGAGCGTGGTATATGTTCATGTGTATCCCTCTAGCCAGTTCAATGCATCTGTCCCAGCTGTACTCCCTCACAAGCATACTCACTTTGAGGGAGGTAGGGAAGAAAGTCTTGATGCTCTGCAGGCACAGTAGTAGCCAAAACAATGGTGGTTACTGACACTGAGCAGCAACTGCAACTGCAACTCTATGGAATGCTGTGAAGAAACTGAACTTCATAACTTCATCCCAGCCAGACCCAGTACAACCATTCTTTCAAAATACTTCTCATTTGACCTACACTTGATACCAGCTAATAACTTGTGATGGTGTTGAGTGGATTATAGGAGGAAGGGAATTTATTTTGGTCAACAGATTACTCTGATTTAAAGGATTTATTGCTCCCTTTAAGAATTTCATGAGTATTAATCTACTGATTCGAAGGTGTTATTTCATCACTCTGTAATTATATGTCCAGCAGTATGTCAGTCCATCATGACACTGAGGCAGAATTGTATGTGCAGCTAAAAAATATGGCAACAGCAATTTTATCCAGATGGCCAATCTAAACTCACCGATGTCCGGCACCAGTGTATTAGTGAAAAGACTGACTTGCATGTAGGCGTAATGCCATATGAACAGATGGACGTGAGTAGAAATATCTAAGAGACCATCTATAATCACAAACTGTGTTTGTGAAGGGCACAAGCTTAGCCAGGAAGTACAGATGGTTTGTCTGTCCTGAGGTTATAGAAATGCAGCTATTGGAATATACCATTCTTAATCCCGCTGTTGACTAGATAAAATCCCTAAAATTACCAAAATTACTTAATGACTGATAAAGAAAAAGATATTATTATACTTATTTTTATATACATTTTAATATTTCTTTTTTAAAAAGTATGTTCTCTTGCATATAAGTGAAAGGTTAATTTTTAGGCAACAGAAAGAAAACTTAAGGAATAGTCAGTAAAATTTACAGAAAATTTTGTTACTCCCATGACGCAAACTCCTATGGTAGATGGAATTGATGGGAATGATGGTGGCCATTAATGAATGGATAAGAATTTCTGCACTTTTAGAGTCCAACTACATGTAAATATTGCAAAAAAAGAGTAAAAATTCCCAGCATGTCTTTCTATGGGATTCTGCTTGTGATGCTGGGTTCCATTATATTTTCAAGTATAGTTAGTAACAAGGAATGAAAAAGTATCATATCACTGGACACAAAATGACATAATATTTTCTGTATCAGTACTTTCTTTGGACCCACACCTTAATAGGTAAGGTTTTAAATATTTTACAGCTTTGTTTACACTTCTAAGAAAATATCCTCCTTTGAAATATGATTTTAACTAAGTTAAGGCATAATTTACCTGCATAAAAATCTATGCAGCCTTCTAGAATGAAGGATCAGAAATATTTTCTATCCCAACTTTCATAGTGATGATGCTGATGATGACGGTGATGATGGTGATGATGATGGTGATGATGATGATGACGACAATGACGATGACAACGACGATGATGATGGTGTGCTTGTTTTTATTGGACAGTGTCACTTTTGGTTTCCTTCAAACAAATTATTTCAGTTTTACTATTGATAACGGCATCGCTTCCCTTCTTCATATAATATTCCTCCAAAAATACAAAGCAAGGTGAGAATCATAATTTTCATCTTTCCTTTTTATAAGAAATGAAAATTAAAGTTAGAAACTGCTTTTCTTTTGTTCTGTATGGTAGACTCTGTTTTTAATAGCAGAACAAATTACTACTAAAGACTAAAATCTGACTGGATTTCTCTGTCTGACAAATGTCAAAATCAACACTTACATAAAGTAAAAAAATAAAATCATGGACATCTGCTGATGTAAATTTGGTGTTATTGAATTCAGTGTTTAATTTACAGAAACTGATACCATGTTTTTAGAACATGAGTAACTTGTTCGTGGCTATTTCAAACTGATATCAGTTTGAAATTTTAGCAATAAGTTTAGAAAATCTGCCTTTTCTCCCATGATTCTAGACATAATATTTTCTGTTGAAAATTTGGTAAATGTTTACTTTTAGTTGTGTTCGTGCACAAACAATGCACACATAAAGAGTTTAGAAATATATTTTATATACTTTTGCTGTGGCACATTAAAAAAAAAATCTCTTCTTATGTCAGTGCTTTTAAATTTATACACATCCTTAGGCTTTACAGAACTGAGCAGACAAATACTGTGCTCATGAATATAAGAATACACTTTATTACTCAGAAAGCATATAAAAAGCATACAAAAAGCTGCTGATCTAAAACTGCTATGAGATACTCTTCAAGCTTTTGTGTGGCAATGAACCTACACTGTCAATGCACATTATACTGCAAAGTCAACGAGCATTAACCTTGGAAATAAATACTGTAGAACATAAGATCCAATAGTCTGGCAAGTAGTTTTCCTGATAGTTTAGTATCTTGAAGTGATATAAAATTTTGCTGGTTTTATAAACATTCTGCCACTCTGTCAAAATGTCTTTGAAAGATTTTCACAGTCTGTACCATTCAAGGTCTAATACAACTGACAAGACAATGTCAGGGACAATTTTGAGCTGTTAAAGACCTTTCTTTATTAGATCCTGGCCAGTGCTGACTATAGCAAAAGTGGAGAAAAGATGTTCATTATGTCAGGGAAAAAGTGTTAAAGGGAAAACAGGATGTCAGTTCCTTAACCTTCACCAACATAACCTTCCCTAAAATGACAGAAATGTGACAAATTATGAAGAGAAAAAGAATTAATAAAACTTAATATGAGTAGACCACCAACTAGATAGTCAAAATTAGACAAATTTATTCTTCTGAAGAAACACTGAAAAATAGTGAGTGTTGTATTTTTCTCTTCTCTGTCTTTTGCTATCAAGTTTTTAAAAAAACCTGTCGTTTGTGACAAAAAAACCCCAACAACCTACCAGCAACGATTAATTATGCACTAGCTTTTGCCTCATGTACTAGTTATTTTTAAATTTATGTGATCTGAAAAAACAAAATGAGAAACCAAGCACATATAGTTACATATTCATAACATAGATCAGCACAATTTAGATTTTAAAAAGACCTGTTAGAAACATTAGAGACAATTTAGAGCAAGTCATTACAGAAATAACCTAAATTAATAACTAGAAATTGTGGATACAAAAATATTTGTCACTTTGGTTATGCTTAAATCAACACCAGACACCCAAATTTTGTTACTTCTGAAAATTATGTGTTGAATCAAAATCCAATGAAGATAGCTAAATTTAAACACTTTCAATTATTTTAGTGGACATTCAAATCACCTTCATAACTCAATAGGTGTTATTCAACAGTCATTGGCATTGACATATCTCTCTACATTGGTCTAACTAAGTTCAGCAAATGCTAGTCCCATTTTATTACTAAATTTAAAAACCTCTGGCTTGATTGAGTATGGCACTACATATCAGAATGCTGTTATCTGTTCACCCAAAGTACTCCCCTCAGTAGTCTTCAGGCTAGGTATAATTTTGAAATCTTTGGTTACTAGCCTGTTAGTAATGACAAATGATCATATCTGTTATGTGGAAATAATAAACACATTCTATGCTTACACCATCTCATGCTTTTGGGGCAAATCTTTGTTGCAAAAACCAATTCATTAGTTTTAGGTTAAAATGTTAGGGGTGTAAAAATAATGAGTTATTTTTATTTCTACCAAATAAAAATATAACTGTTGAGGGAGTATGTCACTGTCTTCAGTAGTCTTATCCTTTAGCTCTGTTAGAAGGAAGTCTTGTTGCCCAGTTTGTATTTTTTACACAAATATCTGCCTAAATTTGTCTATCTTGTGTGAGAAAAATAATGTGAGGAAACTGAGTTACTATCTTGTGATTTTTTCATGCAAATATATGAAATCTACTTAATGAATTTTTTTCTTATTATTAGTAATTTTCTTTTTACATTACATTTTTCTCTGTCCTTTGTCCATAACAGTAATGCAGAATTAATGCAATTTTTTTTCCTGCTGAATGTCAAACAATAAGGTAATTCTTCCTATCTATCTTTTTAATTACTTCTCAATTAGAAATAAAGTACCAGTTTTGGGATTAGAGTAGGCCATGGTAGCAATGGAGATCTGACTGAAGATAATCTGCTTCTAAAGCTCATTGCAGGATTTAAGGAGTGATATAACTTCCTAGGTGACTCAGTTTACTCCTCTTTGTAAACCCAGCCCTTCAGATTGTGGCTCCTGGGTAGCAGTAAGATGATTCCATTGTAGTAATCCTTCCCTGCTCATCCTCTAGAACAGAACTTTTGTAGTATAAGACACTACCAGGCCAGATCACAAGTATTCAAAGACAGCACCAGCAGATCATGGCAGAAGGAAAACACTAAAATGGCTTGACATTGCCCAAACACTCTACTGAAAATAATTCCTAGACTGTGGAGTGTCTTCTCTCCCCTCACCAGTTCAACCTAAAGTTGAATAGTATATATTCAACATTCAATTCAGGGCATTGGCAAACAGCATTTTGCAAGTCAATTTAAAAATTTTACCAATATTGATACTAATTCAGGTTGTTATTCTGTTACTGAGTTTACAAGTTTGCAAATATCTCCTTCCCTTTAGACACAACCAAAATAATTGCAGATATTGACCAAGTAAATAAGAATGTTGTGAGATTTTTCCCCCCTAGGATATTAACTTTGTTCTGGCAATAACCAAGGGATGATAAAGAAAAGTGTGATGACATTTTACTGTGTATACTGGGGAGATAAGAAAAGAAGTAAGAAGATCTTAATAACAACACTACAAGTTACTCTGCTGGCTTTGTATGCAAACAATATCCAAAGCATGAATCCAAACCATAGAAGATTTTTTTCTTCTTAGTGAAAACTGATTAAATTGTGAGTGCTGCTTCTCTGCACCAGGAGTAGACCTTCTTAATACATCTATTCAAAAGAACACTTCACTTCTGATCAGGAAATCTGAGTGTTTGATTAAGTGTCTTTCAATTGGGAATGGCTATGGTTGTTTTTTAAAATTCTAGGGTTTTTAAAGTGATGGAATGAAACAAACTGAGAAACAAATATATTATTTTTTTCCCATTTTCTTTAGAATGGGTAATTTATTTTTGCTTGAAAATATCTATGACTTATTTAGTACCGTTAATACTTCAGCATCCCCAAAACAATATTTTAAATGTCAGTGGCCACTCCTTGGCTATAGGGGTGTAGCTACATATCCAAAAAAATATTGAACCAGATTTCATTTAAGGGTTAAAAATATTTCCAGATCTGTGCAATGCCAAATATAGGATGCTTTAAGGCTTCCAACTTTATTCTTGAGCCTCTTAGAATTATTATGCAAATAACGCTGAGACGCGTTTAGAGACTGTACACATTTCCATGTGTGTTGCAAACATAAATAGCAGCTTCACCATGACAAATAGTACCAGTCATTTTTGATACCTGCATGTACAGACAAAAAAAGAAGAAAAAAAGGAAAGACAAACATTCCCCGTTGCATATACATTTACCTACTTTCAGAAATCTGGCGTAATTGCCAAGAGAAAATATATTGTTTGAATTTGTTTCATAATGATGTATATGTACTTTCTGGTCATCTTTGCAACATACAACTTAATCAATATATAAAAGTTCCAAGCTTCCATATTGATTAATCTGTGCTTTTTAGCACAACTTAAGACTGTTAGAGGTATTTTTTTTCTTTTGTATCCTTCTTTAAGAGAATCAGTAGTAAAAACAAAGAAATAAAAATATGCATACCCCCAAATACCAATGAGACATATTTAGCCTTCAACATTCTAGAGCTTTAATTGTGTCATGGGAAATTCTAGGACAGTATTAATAAAGATTTCCTTCTTGTAGTCAAATGTGGTTCAGATGTTCTATTTTTGTTGTGAAGAAATTTGCCTAAAATAACCAATTTTCACTTCAAGATCCATATTTGAAAAATACTTTTAACTTTCACAAAAGCGAATTCAAGGGGACATGAAATTTCACATTATGTACACTGCTTTTGTCAGTTTCATTAGTTCTGAGGGTATATTTGCCAAAACTAGGATTTCTGAAGTAGACTCAAAATGCAAATGGCAGATTGAGAAGAAAAGTGAAGAGGGAAGAAAAAACTTGTTTTGTAGCATCAGTTCAAATGCTTTGATGTCAAGCTGATAGAGAAAAAATGTTCATGGAATGAAAACAGGTTACAAAAGCTCTTCCAAAACACAGTGCAAATTTGAAAGTACAGCTTCAACCGTGATTTTGTGAATTCTAAACTATTTTGTTGTTTAATAACCGTGTTTTAATTTATAAACTTAAAAAGCGGAGAAATATTTCAGAAAATAAAGAAAAGGCATTTAATGTTAAACAGCTCGCACAGATCCTTGTGTGCCTCTTCTGTGAACTACCAGTCAAACTGTGTGCTACCTAAAAAAATCGAAACCATCTCATTGCTTTTGTTGCACTCTGGCAAATCTTGTATAAGAAATCATGGAGTTGTGATGGAATAAGATAAAGGTAAGAAAAAAAATTGCTAATTGAAAACCATAAGTTTCAAAACAGACACTGGTGTGCAGAATTGTCTCCTTAGTAACAATTTAATGATCTGCACAAAACTTTAGCTCCTTAAATTCATAAAATTCAGACTATATTTATACACATCTAAGTTCTCATTGTGTTTTTATATTTGATCTAAATAAATATATATATTTATTAAATTTAATTAAATTAAAGCTATTTGATTATACTATACACATCTATGTACATGCTTAGACATATGTTAGCTTTTAAATCACAGAGGGAATAGCATGTTTTAAATATACTAAAATTTTTTATTTAAAATATCTACTGAGGAAGGGGATTTTTTAAAAAGAAATTAAACAATTACAGAATTTAATATTTGAAACTTATGTTTTATTTTTGCAAATAATCCTCACTGTTGATTTTTGAACACAATACCTTTATGACTAATGAAATTAAAATATTTTGAAACAATGTTTCAAAAATAATTGAAACAGTCTTGAAAATCATCTCCAGCTTCTCAAACATAAAAGAAAATTACTGTATTTTCACGTTTGCTAAAATGTGATTTGATTTACATTTCCAATTTGATAATTTTAAATATAGTTCTATAAGCTGGAAACTTATAATGTTTGTGGTGTATATATTATGCTGTACATATATTTATTTTATAATCAATCTTCTTGTGGATTTGAGAGGAAGTGGTTTAACTGGTAGGTAAAATAGTATTTTTTCCAGATATATTTTATTCTTATCTTTATAAAACTTTACTTAAATTTTTTAAAAAGCTCCAAAACTATTACTTAAAATTATGTAAATGCCATTATGGCCAGATTAGGGTTAGGATTTTCAAAAGTTTAAGTGAAGCATAGTTCATGATTGTAAGAGATTGCAGTAGGAAAAGATAGAGCAAAGTAAAAAATAGCATAAGAAGAAAAGCTAGCAACATGCAAAAATGTCATATCTGTAAAAATGTTTGGTCAATAAACTCTTTCCTATCCAGTAATAATAACTAAAATGAAATAGTGTACACAATGGAATTGGGATAGATTTGGCAAAGGACAGGAAATGGAAGTATTGTGAGAGTATTTAAAATCAATATTAGTCACAATATTATTTAATGTTTTGCTCCTAGATAGAGGTATTTTCAAATATATTCTGTATTCTATGCGTTTTCAGATACATATTTAGTTTATTTTAAACATTTTCACCCTGTTCAATCAGCTGTTCAATCAGCTGTTTCCTGAGGATCTGTTGAATGCATGATTTCTCAAATGGTGAAAGCATCAAATAAGATTCTCCACACCACCTCCTATTCTGCTTCTCGATTGTCTTTTTCAGTGTTTCAGTGCTTGGAGTGACCATCCAGAACATACAACTAAATAAAGATAACGAATCATATACTATAGAAATCTTGGCATTGCACATATCTAAAAATTATTTTCAATTATTCCTATTAAGTAGCAAGCCATGACAAAATGTGATTGTAGTACAATAGAACTGATTTTAATATTTGAAATAACACATATTGAAAATGTTTGCGTCTGATGGATTAATTTCTAGAAACTAAGCATCTGTTTCAACTTAGCTTCTAAGATTAGAAAAACAAAACAAAGCACACTTTCACATTAATTGGGCAGATGGAGAGAGCAGAATTTGAAATTACAATACAGTAATTGATCAGGATTGTAATGATGCTAATTCCAATTAAAAGAACACTAACAAGACAAATGTTCATTTGAAATCAATATCATGGTAATGAGGGGGGTCTATATCTTGATGTCATTGCTGATTTATTTCCACAAGCAGTGATTTCAGGCAGAGTTTACCTGCCAAGAGAACCAGTCAAAATAAATGATGGTGTATATAGATAATTAGAAGAATGTTGGAGGAGGACTGTAGTCAGTGACTGGAATGGCATCACTGAAGATGATAAAATATCTGTTTTCATTGTAGTTGTAGTTAATTAGCATCTATGCAAAACACAGTGTTTCAATTTACAAATAGTAATGAAAATGAAAAATAATATTTAACAGTTCTTTCCCCAAAGTAAGATAATCCTCTACAATAGTTAATATTAGATTCTTAATACTAGATACCCAGTGATTATAGTATTAAATTGATTAAAATGTTTGAAAATTTAGTAAAATATTTAATTTGTTTTTGTAAAGGATGTCCCATATTTATATTATTTATATTTATAAGCAGTTCTTATAGAGAGGTGTTGTGTAGCTCAGACGGTACACACCAATGTCTTGACTATGGCTTAGCAGCATTTGCACAGCATGAAGATTGCTTCTCCAGTAACTGCTACACACACTGAAGTCCTACTCCTCAGGAAGTGGCTGGACATTACTTGCTAAGATGCAGAGAATAAATATTTTTGTTAGCATTTTCTTCTGTATGCAGCCTTTGCTTTTCTTTATTAAAATGCCTGTACCTTGACCCCCAAGTCTTTCATCTTATTTTCTTCCCCTGTCCTGCAGATGAGGTGAGTGGGAGGACATCTTACTTGACACCTGAAGGCCCTCCTTTGCAGGCAAGAGTACTGGAGTCCACTCCCAAATACCTCTTGAGTTATTTACAACACAGGTCCCAAACTGCTCCCCCATCCCCCAGGCATGACTCCCAAATTCTAGTTTCCCCTGGCCAAGCCCTTAGCATGGTATGTGAGAGTGCTTGGCTATATCCTTTTCTTAATTGCCCCTATCCGTCTCCCAGACAACCCCCTCCCCTCACAGCATCTTCCCTTCAGATGGGAGAAAATTCCCTGAAAAAACCAAACCTACAATTTTATCTTGAACTGATTCTAGGAATATAAGATTCCTATTGCTTGTTTATATAGCCATTTTCTTTTTCTGAAGAAAAAATAAGGTCTGGTTCCATGTGAAGACATGGAACTGCTGAAGCAAGTTCAGAGAAGGGCCATGAAGTTGATAAGGGGGCTGGAGCACCTCCCCCAGGAAGGGAGGCAGAGGAAGTTTGGGCTCTTCAGCCTGTAGAACAGCAGGTTGCGTGGAGATCTCACTGCAGCCTCCCAGTATCTGAAGGGGCCT
Source organism: Eopsaltria australis (assembly GCA_034509425.1). Classification (NCBI taxonomy): domain Eukaryota; kingdom Metazoa; phylum Chordata; class Aves; order Passeriformes; family Petroicidae; genus Eopsaltria; species Eopsaltria australis. The sequence goes on from JAVTVJ010000009.1 coordinate 6,907,223, forward strand.
ACAGGGAAGCTGGAGAGGTAATCTTTATCTGGAAATGTAGTGCTAGGCCAAGGAGTAATGGGTGCAAATTGAAAGATGGGAAATTTAAGTCAGATATCCAGAAGAAATTCTTTACTATGCGGGTGGTAGGACACTGAAACAAATTGCCCAGGGAGGCTGTGGACACCCCAACCCTGGCAGTGCTCAAGGCAAGGCTGGATAACATCTTGAGCAACCTGATCTAGTGGCAGATGTCCCCGCCTATGGTAGGGGGCATTGGAACTTGATGATCTTTAAGGTCCATTCCAACCCCTTAACATACTATGATCCTGCGGTTTATTATTTTAGAAAAATCACATTTCACTCATCCTATAACAAATTCAGGACCACAAAGAAGCTGCATACTGATTAGGGTTAATGTAGACTAAAAATTTAACCTTATTTAGAAGAATAGGATTATTTTGTATTTTAAACTTATATATCTTCACAATAACAAAGCATCACAGTCTTATAGCACTCAAAGATGTGTTCCAAGTTTTAGTGTTCTAATCAAAGTAATCGCTTAGTAATTATGAAGTAGTTGTGTGACTTAAAGTTCACTTATTTCATGATCTGAATTTATAAATAATTCATGTGAAACTCTCTGCATTTCTTTTCATATAGGTAAATATATTATATATATGTAATATATATAAACAATATTTTGCTAAGAACTGTGTTATGATACCTTTAATATTCCAGCTATCTGTTTGTTATTGGTACTCCTGATTTATACTTCCATCATTTTTGTCTACAGGGAACAATTATTGTACAATCAGACAAATGTTAAGTAATCAAATATTTATACAGAACAAATGTTAAGGGGTTTTTCGATTGCTTTCACAAGCATAAATATATTATATACTTATTAATAAATTGGATTTCATTATTCTTGAGCTATAAATAGGAGCTGATGGAAAGCAAGAAATTCTGATTCAGCAACTAATATTAGAATAATGCTTTGGAATGGATGGAGTCACTACCTGCACAACTGGTTTTCTGTTTTCTTCTCAATGAGTGGGTATAAACCCATTTTTGTGTGATAGTGGTGTAGTCACTCTTCAGTTCCACATAATCATTACCATGTTTTCTGTTCTGCCTTCACATCTGACTCTTCAGATGGACATTGCTGTTACAGAGTTTCCATGATATATTGAACCCAAAATGACTAAATGCAGCTGAATATTCCCCAAGCTGAATATTCCCCAAGCAGATCATGACAGGATGTTTTTCCCACCCTTACAACCTATTTTCCTGCAAGATAAAACTTTTTAGCTCAATTTTTTCACATCTTTCATCAATAATCCTCTAGTGATTTGATCCCACAGTCAACAGAAACAGTTGTTAGCCCAAGGACATAAACTGTCTTACCAAAATACCATAGAGTATTTCCACATATTTATAAACAAAAAAAAGAGATACAGGTTTGTGAGAATGTCAAGAGACACAGTTCCACGTTAAAGTTACACAAACTGCTAAGGAATTAAGAGAAAAAAATCCTACTACACAAACGTTGTGCTCTATACAGTCAACTTCAGATACTTTCTTGGTGTTTCAGAGAAGTTTATCAGAAAGTTTTATGCATCTTGACTGCAGAAATTATAAATTACATGTAATTCTTTAGTAATGATTCAATCAGTATGTGTTTGCTTTCATAACCAACAGGCATTGTAAAACATCTGTGAAAAAGGATCTCTAATAAAGAATAGAAAAAAAACCAACCAGGTATTTAAAAATCTGCAAGTAAAACTTCTGTCAGGAGTTCCATTATCCATTAGTCTCCAACTGAGTTTTTTGTACAGTAAGGTGCAAACTCATTACTATATAATTTTTTAAAATATCAACACTGAATTTTTAATAAAAGTAAACATTGAAAAAATAACCAGTATTCATGATTTTTCAACAGCATTTGTTGATTTCTTATTTCTTTTTATTCATCTTGAAGAAAAGAGCCATGACTACTTTCTTTTGTTATTTCAGGAAGACTATTTTCTTACATAGAGTGAGATGAAAATACCTGAGAAAAAGCCAATCATCTCACTATGCTTTATGTAAGAGATACACAGACACAAGTGTGAATACCATAAACTGCTTCAATGCCTCATAATTTTGAAATAACTTGGGCTGCCCTAAAGCAAGGCATAGACCTTAATAAAGAATAAGTCTTTATGACTGTTTCAGTTGATTGCTTTTGAGCAGAGGAAAATGAGAAATCATTATGTGCACTAGTAGAAGCTTTCTTTTAAGTGGCAGTTCAGTTTAATTCATATCACCTTAGTCATGACAGTGATAACAAAAAAAGAAACTGAGGACAGATTCCTAGGGATAATTAAGCAGTGTTGATCTCAGGAAAATTGTCTTTTCAATGAAACAGTGATTGCATTGTTCATAACAAAACTACCTCAGCATGACAGAACTAATTAGTGACCATCTGAACTTACTTAGCCAAACGAAAAAAGCAATTAAAAATGCCGTCATCACTGAATCTACCACTGAACAGCTGGTTATACTGATAAGCAATACAGCAAGTTAAAGCTACTTTGGAACACAATGGAACTTAATCTGCTTGCTAAGTAGTAATTAGAAAGCAATGAGAGAATATGAGATTACTGTTGAGAAACTGTTATTATGATGCAAACAACTTTCAAAATGCAGTTTGATTCCCTGCCTCCCTCCTCCCCAAATTTCTTAAACAAGGAAACTGTGTGAAAATTTCAATTTTTAAAGAGTGAAACTCATAAAGCCTCTAAAAGGTTTTCATTGACTAGTTCTGTGATTTTAAAGAGGTTTATGGGGTGAAAAATGCATGGCATCATTTACTTGCAATCAGGTTGACCACTGAAATAAACTGGAGGAAAAAGCTCAGGAGTTCTTGCGGTGGATTCATCAGTCACCTTTCATATGCATTGCTTTAAAAAAGAAATTGGAAAGAACAATCACAAATTTTCTCTTCATATATTGAAAAGGTTTGAGAAATTTACAAATAAATGAAAGAGGAAATAAAAACATTTATTTTTTGTATCTAATTTATATTGTTAAAATACAGCAAAACAGAAGTTTTATAAGCATTTTATATTTTAAAGTAGAAGGGGTTTTATAGGTATTCACTTTATGTGTATAATAAGCTTTCACTGAGTGTGGAAGAAGTGTGTATCTTATGTAAAAAATGATGTAGTGACTTTGTCATAAGATTGAAAAAAACCCCAATATAAAAGCTTATCAGCCATAATAAAATCAGGCATATATTACATACCTTGTTTTTTCTAGGTTTTCTTCCTGATGGCACATATGCAAATAAACAGCTATGGTAATTCTCTCCAGCATCTCAGCCCTTCACTCAGTTTTTCCTGTAAATATGAATTAAATATTTGTGCACTAGTAAAAGAGAGACTGATTTATCAAGAGCCCTATTCAAAGGATATTCTTCTGCAAAGGTGCAGAAAAATGTTATGTAATATTTTAATGCATTCTAGGATACTGTATTTCCAAAAATACCCTGCACAGTTTGGTTCATAGGCCCAGGGAAACCATGCAAGGAAACACTAACCATTTATTTAAGTCAATCTGTAATCAAGGGAAAATTTAATGTTAAATATACACTTAAATGCTACACAGAATGTTTCTTTCTATTATTCTGGATGAGAAATTCATTATTAATTGTATTAATTGTAAGGGACTGTGTTGCTGCTTAGTAGGTTATGGGTCAGATACCTATTCTACAAAATTACTATTTGTTCTATGTCTAGGTTTGGCTACTTCTTTTATAATGTCTCCTCATTAGCTTGAGTGTTACAAATCATTTCCTGATTCTGACTCATTTCTAGCTTTAGGAAACACAATAATTTACGAATAGTATCATGGCTTTTACCCATCACGCTTATATTGAGCCACTCAAAATTTGAGTCCCTCAAGATTTGAATCAAACTTTTCAATTTTTTTTTTTAGTTGTTAATCAGTAGCTGTACCTGGACAGTTATGATTAAGCAATTGCATTGTGAATGTTTCATGCTTGGATAATCTTTTAAGGAAAAGGGAAGGCAATCCCTTGATGAATGGGCTGTTTGGACAATAGCCACCAGGAATGAAGTCAGCAGAACTGAGTGGTACCTGGTGGAAAAGTAATTGGTGTGGGAGATCATGACTATTATATAATCTGTAACCAATGAATGCTGATGCCTTTGTTTGTTAAAATGTATAAACAGTGTAAATTTTTGATGATCGGGGAGCTAGCTTTTTGTGGGTTACCATGCAAACTAGATTAAAAAAATAGAAATGCCTCACCTTGGTGTGTGAATTGATGCTGCACACTGGGTAATGAACTCACATTCAGAACAACAATGCTAACAGAAGAAAACCTGACCTGAACAAGTCCTGTATTATAGTTTCTTGAGTGATGATCACAGAATCATGGAGTTGGAAGGGGCCCACAAGGATCGTTGAATGCAACTCTAAAGTGAATGGGCCATATAAGGATCAACCCATGCTCTTGGTGTTATTAGCATCATGCTCTAACTGAGCTAGTGATAACAGTATTAGTACCAACTTAGGTCTTTTTAAAGAGAGTGAATATCTCAAAAGAAAAAAAAAAAAAAAAAAAAAAAGGGCCAGAAAAGAAGGATCTCTGAGCAGCTGTGTAGTTACAAGGTTTGTTAGATCCAGAGAAGGCTGTCACAATCTTTTGAAAATAAGAGTTCAGCTTGCCACAGAGATAAGAAGTGACCTTGAACACAACTCTGTCCTTGTTCCCTCAAATTAATAATTACTCTTCTCTGACTTTCCTATAACTGATAAGAATATCCATACATAGCTCTTCTCTAGGCTGGTTCTTTGAAGATATGTAAGCTTCCTCTCTGGATCAACAAACAATTAATATAGTCCAATGGCTCTGTAGTTCTGAATAAATTTCCCCATATTATGTAACCAGGTTCCTTTTATACCAGCTAAACTGCATTTTGGGCATATATTCATTGTACTTTTGGCCCAATCTGTTTAGCCTACATTCCTGAGTCCTTTTTTCTGCTCTTTCTTCTCTGCACTGCTCTTTTTCTCTTCACTCTCCTTGGCAGGACCAACTTTTATTTTACCCGCCATGACTCCATTTTGCAAAAAGACTGAAGCCACAAAGCTACTCTTTCAGGTTCTATCAACCCACACAAGACAGGGAAACAGACAGATGAAGAAAGACTGTGTGTAAAGCTAAGGCACAATGTGCTTTTTCTTAGGTTATCAGGCTAAAGCTTTGGTTCCCAGTATTGGAGGAGACAGGGCACTCATTACAGTTTAGTACAGGACAACAGGGCAATTATCTCAATTTAATACAAAGTAATGGACTTTGACTCTCTCTCTAACATTAGTCTGACATATCTAGAGCAGTAGGATAAATTCCTTGGCAAGCAATATGGAGAGAGATGAGACAGGAAAGAAAGCAGGAGAGCAATAATCAGCATCTTAAATAAAAAAGACATACATAGTTCTTATCACTCTCAGGAATCCACTTTTTGCAGAATTAAATTAGCAAGGGGAATCCTTCCAGTGTCATAAAAATTAATATATCAGATGAGTTGCCTGTATAATTAAAAAATAATTTAAAATAAAATATGGTAATAAAAATATTAATAAATTAATATTTTCTATTAATGAAATGCAAACACTATATAAATTAAACTGTTTAGCTGCAGATGTCTGTCACATAGTTTTCGTAAAATTACTTTGTTTTCCAGAATGTTTCCTGTAAATGTTTAGTTTATATGTTGACTTTTTCTTTGACATTGAAGCATGCATATTTTCAAGGGTACTTCTATTGTTGAACTTGGCTTAGTTTCTGTTGATGTTTGTCTGTGTTGATGTTTCTCTAATGTCTAATGAAGACATTAGATTTATAATCAGATTTTTTTCCTAGATAAAAAAAGTGTAACTACAGTAATAATTTAGTTTCATCTTTCAACTACACTTGTCAGGTTACACAAAATTGTACTATGAAAATAATTTGAAGGAAATATGTTGTGCTAATTTGACTGTAATTTAATTCAGTTTATTCTACTATGAATTAATGTCTCAGTTTGTTAATGATTTATATGTAAAAATGTATGGTATTTTGTCTCATTGAAAAACTGAAAACAGATCACATTCATCATATGGCTTTAAGTTTTATATTTATTCTCTTTCATCTATTTTAAATATCTTAAATAGAAGAAGAGATTTTTATTCCCCCTATATGGGGGAAACCTTTCTGCTTCCTGCTCTGCTTTAACCCAATGGACTCACAGTTAGAAAACATGTTTATTTAACAAGGCAAAAAGTGCCAAAAAATAAATATCTGTTCAGTGGTTATAATTTTTGAATGGTAAGAACTTCGGACCTGAAAATTTCTAAAAATTTACATAAAATAAGAAATAATTTGGCCCAAACCCAAATATTTCACACGGAGAAAGTCAAGTAGTATGTTTACTATTTCAGTGTTGGTTTTGCTGATGTTGCTTGTCATTAAGTTAATAGTAGTAATAACAAGACATGACTGTTTATTTCATTTGAATGCCTGTTCTTTTTTGTAGCTTCTATTTCGTTTGATTATCATTGTATTCAATATTTACCAGAAGTCAATATTTTAAAAAATAATAGCAATAAAAATAATAATCGTAATCATAATTGTATTAGTGAGTTGATATTAGCACTGCAATTAATCTTAATTGAATTCTTGCCCAGGAAGTCCAGTTAGGGATTAAGACTCCATTATTTTGTATATAGAAGCGACATGTGGAAAGAGTGATCTCTGCTAGAAAGAGTGACCTCTGCTTCCTCTGTGTGTATAGCAAATAAGAGAAAAAAGACACAATAATGAATACAGATGAGAATATGCTCTATGCTTGTTTCTGGTTGCTGATTTTACAATTCTAGAAGTAATACTTTTAAAGTATAATCCAATATTTTTAGTATAATGCAATATTTATAACAAAGACTTAAAAAGAAACTAATAAAACACTATAGAAAAAATGCATATTATAGAACCATCCTATATTTATTATCTTAGGCTAAAAATACTTCAAAACCAGTCCTAAAAGAAAGTGATGTGATGTGAAAGAGGTGAGGATTGAAAAAAAAAAGAGGTGATCTATTCTGCAAGATAACTCTACAGTTTCTGTGTTTAAAAATATGTTTTACTGTTCACGTTCTCCATTTGAAACTATTGAAATCAATTTCTAAATAATATTGTTAAGAATTTGCAGGAATTTCTAGGATTTGGAATGGGTAATATTTCCTTTGATGGAATGGATAATATTTTCTTTTATAAGAGTCAGTTAAAAAGAAAGTTCTTAAGCACTCTCGGAGAAGTGACAGTGTCACATGACTTTGAAAATCAATGTGATGTTATATGTAACAAATGCAAGTCAAAATAGATAGTTTAAAAACATCCTTTACATTGAAATAAAAGTGACAAATATATTCAAAAGCATTTTGTTATGGGCTATTACTGACTGAGAAATAATAAAATGCAGAACAAATCATTGTGGCAATTCTACTCCTTTCCAATAAAATGCTTTCTAGATCCAGACTGTTTGCAAAATAACGCAAGACAAAAGGTTTGCAGGATGAGTAATTAGTTTGTAGTACTATGGTGACACATTTTTAGTAAAAGAGATTATATTCATTATACAAAACACTTTTGTTTTCATGTGAAAGACACAAAAATTCCTGAAATTTATAAATCTGAGAAACACAAGTTACAATATGGATATTTTTTTATTTTGTTTTCTTTAGCAAAGTGTTTAAAATACAGTTCCCAAATTCTGTGAAGCATGAAAATAACTGGGGAAATTTATCAAATGCTAGAAAATTATATATGCAGGATGCAAATAGGTGTTAATGGATATAAATATTTTAGCAATTTTAATAATCTGTAATTTTATCATCTGCATACTTATCAATATTCTTGCACCAAACAGAGTTGGTTAATACAAACTGTTAAATAAAGTCCTTAGCTAAAGGAATATTCCCGTCCTTTATCTTTTTACCATCTTCTCTGAACTTCTGATTTCATACCTTTCTGATGTAGATTTTTTCATCCAAAAGAAGTTCATAATCATTATCACCTCACAAAATTTTCAGGTTGGTACCATGACAAGGGATTTCTCTTCATAAGAGTATATTTTTGAAGAAATATATTGAAGACCAAGGATGAGTAGATTTCAGAAATACAGGAGATATATTAAATGGCTCTTTTTCTTTTCAGTGAATGAAGCAAAATATAAATCTGAAAGTGGATTCCAGCTATTGATGTGTAGCACAGGTATTCATTCTGAAAATGTGTTTATGCTCTTTCTTTATCTTGAACCTCCTTATGCCTTTACATATATATTTTTTCAGTCTTTCCCTTTTATTGTTTCCACACAACTTTGAATTATTTTTGACTAGCCAGTCCTTTTCCTTGCAAGCAGAAGATAGTTTATCTTTCCTCGCATATTCATGTTCATTGTTTCTTCTCAAAACAAGCTTCTACAAGTTGAATTTCATTACATTTTTTGCTCTTGAAATGTTCAGTATACTGAAAAAAGTGAAATTCTGTGTATTTTACTGCTTTCTTGCACTTTAATGTTTAGTGCTGTTTGAAAGTTATTGGGTAGAGGTGTCCAAAGTACACATACATTGTGTAATTACTGGTTGATTCTGACATCCTGAGCAAACAAGTTTCCCAGGTGAAGTGCTAACCTTTAATAACTAGTGTAAAGTAATTATTAAAGGGTGTACCTCCCACATAATAAAAAACATTCAAACACAACCAGTAGCAATAGTAACAGAAAACTAAACTTAAGATTATCAAGGTTATTTTAACATTATCTTCTCACAGTTGTTCTTCACAGTAAAATTAGTCAGAAAGGGGCCTCTGGATGTCTTTTAGGAATAGCTTCCAAGGAAAATCATATCACAAAGGGCTTGTCTAAATGAGTTTGAAAATCTCCAGATCATAGGATAGCCCTACAAGGGTACTCAGATGGATAAACTACTACATTCTAAACCTTCCAGATTTTTTTTTAGATTTACATTTTCGTATTTAGCTTTGAAGGAAGTCAGTGGTCAAGCCTTTAGATCATGACTGCATTTTAACCTGGTGAAACATGAATCTCACAAGAGAAATCACTGTCTTGTCAGCAAATGTTTGAAAAGAGGTGCAAAGTCTTGAGCTATTATTGATTTTTTCCTTTCTGTCTTTAATATTAAAAATTCTAGAGAATAATGTGATTTGAATTTAGATATGTAAAAGTTGATAAGATTTCCTTAAGTAAAAATACAAGAAATATTTAAAATATAATACTTATCTGGTGTCAAATGCACACGTTCTGTTAAGACAGCAATGCACATAAGAAAGTTATTGATACTGACTGAAGAGATTATAAATTCTAAATACTGCTTAAAAACACAGGATATAAATAAAATAAGCAATATGATAAAATATTTTTCTATAAAACAAAGACTACAGAGATGGTGGTTTTATTTCAGTTACTATTTTTAAGGGGTTTAGAGAGTTATAGATGAATATGACACAATATAGTTTAAGTGGAGAGTCTTTTAGTGGAAGCAGCCATTTTTCATGTTTATTGAGGTATTCCACCTCCCGCTATCTTTACTTGATTTCCATATATATTGAGGACAATATAACTAGCTTGTTAACAGACAAGGTGTCGTTTTAACAGATGGCTGAGTGTGTGGAAATCAAAACCATGAATGAACATCATGAGTATTTACTGAGAGCATGAGTCCCACTAGAAAACACCCAAACATCTGCCTGTCCTAAGGTTATCAGCCTATGGTTGAGGGGATGTGCCATCTCTAATGTATTATTTTGAGAGGCATGTTTACATGAAATCTCATCATTCAATCGCTTACAAAAAGGTGAAAGATTCTAACAGAAAGAAAATAAATTATAAATTAAATTTTTGCTTTGTAAAATTTCACTGACCAGGTAGAATGTTTGGAGCCAAGGGCTTTAGCTTTCTGGAGATTAGTAATTTAGAGTTTTCATGGTAGCTTATAGGCACTTTGCTGCAGACAACTGTAAGCTCAAGATATTGCTATATTTCTCCTCCAAGGAGTTCTGACCAAATCATTTTCTGTCCATTTAAAATGCTTTCAGCTATAACAAATAAGAAGCTTTTCTCAGAGGTCAAATGGCACAACATATGGATTGGGGAGAGATCCTTGCCACAGGAAAGTTGCTACATTTAAAGCTAAATATTTTTGTAATGCACTACAAGAATTATATCTCATAATTTTTCTCTAACAAAACAGTATCTAATACCATTGACCGCACCAAGATTTTTTTTCTATTTACTTTAATATAATTAAATAATAGCAGAAAATGAGTCGTTTCATAGTCAATCAAAGTTATCTCCATTATAGAAAATACATTTTCAGCAGAATGTATATGTGTATAGACCTTAATAGTTTAATGATTCATATTTTATTGCCATAGAACTTTGATATCGTATCTTCTAATTAAGTTATTACACTTTTAAGAAAGCAAAACACCTGCAAAAATTATTTGATGGTATTTGTATAGTTATCTGCTTATTTTGTGATATGTCCAAAATTTAAAATCCGTTACTCTATGGCGATTATATTTATTGATACTCTTACAAATTCTGTAAACACTATACATAATGATAATAATGGCAGATGATATAATTATCTACTTGAGAGGACCAAACACAAAACACTTAAACTAGATGTAACCTTTGTTGAAAATATGTATTATAATAAAGTGGTTTTGAGGTACTAATGATGAGGAAATTGTCTAAGGTACATGCATTTACCTTTACAGCAGGAATTGACAGTATTTGTATTTTACAGTAAAAATTAATGTAAGTTTTCTAACTATTCGGGGTTTTGTTTATTATCAGTCCATAATATTTCTCACTGAGAATCTATCAAGTTTAAAAGCAGACCCCAAAGTAACTACTGAGTAACAAGCTAGCACTTAATAAATAGTTTCGAAAAACCCTTATAACGTGTTAGCATGTGATACAGTCCAAAAAGTTCAGTGAACATCTTCCTGTTTATTCTAATGTAATTATTTATCAACTTTACCTGAATTTAGCTACATACAAGTTATGTATGTAGGTGAGAAATACATCTGTCGTCACTAACATTATCCAATTCTCTGTGGTCAGATGTAGCATTTTGCTAAAACCTTCCATCTGATCGCTACATCTAGAGTAGCAGTAGTTACTCTTGGAGATGCGACTGACTACAAAAGTAATCTTGGACTAGACATCTACCTCTATATAACAAATGACTTACAACTTAAACATGTAATTATGTTAATATACTCATAAAGATTTTTTTTTCATCATATGGTGCAGGGGCATCATGGAAATTTTAAATAATTGGCTGGATGCAGTAAACCAATACAGACTACAATAGAATTTTATTATTTGGTTTTTTGTTTTTAAAATTCTGAGATTTTTAATATTTTTTTTAAAAGATAAAGAATATTACAGTCTTAGAAACTGAATATTAATTTATTCATTCAAGGTTTTTTTCACTGATACTTGCATTTTTGCAAATAGCCCTTGAACTCCATCTCTTTCTTATTTCCTATCTAAAGTTGTTAGTTGTTATTATGGAAATTTTTTACATTGCTATTAAATTACAGGTTTTCTGGAAAATGAAAGAAACAAGATCCCACTAGTTTAGATGTAGGTATTTGTTGAAAAATCTTCACTGTCAAACTACTCACAACAGTTTAATTTCAATATAGCAGAAGACCCATCTCATAACTTTGTGAATAGAAACACAGGCCATGTATTGTGTGTGATGTCGAGATGTTAAGAACCAGAGGGAGCCGCAGTGGTGGCTCTGTAAGAAGAGGTCAGGGGCTGCCCTGCACTGGACACTGCCCATTCCATCCATCTCTGCAATGGACCACTGGAGGACACAGCTGAGCCCATCAGTCAAATGTGTGGTGCCCCTGGAAAAACCAGTTTAACAATCTGCACAATACTGCACAGGCAGAGTAGGGAAAAAAGTAAGAGAAACAATCCAGGAGAGACCAGGGTCAGAGAGGAAGGAGAAGGAAAACGTGCTTCAGGTACTGGAGCAGAGATTCCTCTGCAGACTGTGGAGATGGTAAAGCTAATATTCAAACTGCAGCTTGTGGAGGACCAGAGTAGACAGATATTCCCTGATAAACTCATGCCCACACTTGAGCAAATCTATCCTGAAGGACCGCAGTCCATGGGAATGACCCATATTAGAGCAGACATGACAGAAGGAGTGCCAGAGAGCTACTGTTACGAGCTCCTCACAGCTCCTCACTTCCTATATACCTGCACCACTTGGGTGGGAGCCAGAGGTGTTGAAAATGATGGGTTGAAGTTGAGACTGGGGAAGAGGAAGAGGTGAGTTAAGGTGTCAAGTTTCTGTATTTTTTCATCACCATCCAACTTTAATTTTTATTGGCAATAAATCAAAATAATTTTCCTGCATTAGTTCTAGTTTCCTGTAAGAGTAATTTGTAAGTGATTTCCTGGTCTTTATCATTACCCATGAGCCTTTCCATCCTGTATTCTCTTGTTGAGGAGTAGGATGGGTGGGCGTATGGCAGCCAGCCAAGGTTAACCCACCACAGTACATTAGCCCACCACATATGCTGGCCATATCAATTAGTCATATATGTCACTATTTTTGTGTGGTTTATGTTTATATCTTTTTAAATTCTATAAAATTGTTCCACAGATTAATTGTCATTTTCTATATGAAATTTAATTAACTACTCTCGGAAAATGCAAAATATTTATAAAGTATGTTTTCCTGGCTGTTTAATAATAAACCTTAATACTTCATTATTGCTTTATAAAATGACTTGTCAGCCCACTTGTTCAATGTAAAACTAGGTATTTTCTTGATGAGACTTTGAAAACAGAATGCAGAAGCAGTGTTTCTTTTTCCCTTTCTTCACAAGAAATTAATTTTCTCTGCTTCCGCTCTGTGTTTGGCCTTCCTTAGGCTTTTTGCATGATATGGATCCAGGAAGCTACTGGATTTTGTGAATATTAATGAAGATAGCTCAAAATTTCTACCTCCTAAGAGACAAGAAAAATATGCAATACTATAGCTAATAAGTGTATTCCCATGGGGACTAAGAACTTGATTTAATTTATTTAATTGGAAAATAAAAGGAAATAAAAGTACGGTTCCCGTGGTTCAAGGATTTGAAATGCAGTAATATTCTTTTTGAAAAATAAGAATTCTCATGATATGAACTAGATTTAAACATCATAAATTGTGGGTCTGTCTGTAATTCCATTTACATGACAGTAAGGCTGGAATAATAAAATGAAAATCAATACAATTGCGATTCAGTATCCAATATCATACACAGTATGTAACTTGAACCTGTGTGAGGCTTAAATTTCAGTGATGTTAGGAAAACATATTTAGTCATTATTTTAATCACAGCACATAGATACTACCTTTAAAATAGCATAACTAAAAATATAAGTCCTTTTAATGTTCTTTTTAATGTTAGTGTACTAAAAATGTAAATTGAAATAATAAATTTGGAATAAATTTTGCAAAATTTTTAGTTAATCAGAAAATATGTCAGTCTACCCATGTTGCAGTATTAGTTGAGCTCTGATTAAAGGCTACATAGGATAGTGTTTTACATATGTTTATATACTGAGTCATGGCCTCACAAGGGAACTTTCAAAAACCTTGCAGTCTTTTGGGTGTTACATCACTACCAGCAAAAGGGGGATAAGCTTAGGGTTTAAATTTGATCTGCAGCATCTTTATCAGAGATCACATATAACAAATGGGGATCTCTGTTTAACACAATATCAGACTGATTTTGTGAATTTGTATCTAAAAGTTGAATCTCATTAATTACACAGTCTCTATAGAATTTTAATGAAGCAATTTCTAGAAAACATATGGCAGTGAGTATTTTACCATGATTGGGTTTTTTTGTGAGTGTCACAGCCATTCATGTTCATCTGCCATGCAAATGCAAAAAATTGCTTAAAGTCCATTACCTAAGGGCAGCCTTGGCTGCAGTGAGCATGGAATGACAGAGTTCAAGATCTTTAGGGCAGCAAGGAGAGGACACAGCTGTGGCCATTGGCTTGGGCCGGCCAGCTGCCCACCAGGGTCTCAGACTGCAGCCCTACGGCGTTTACAGTCAGCGTCCCCGCGAGTTCCCTGCTGTCGGGTCTCACGCCCCTTGCCGCAGGCTGTGCCTGCCTTTACGGTGGTCACTGTAACCAAAGAGCCGGAGTATCGTAGGAGGGTTCTTTCACCCGGGATAATAGAGACACCGTGCTGCCAGCTCTCTGGGCACCCAGGTGAAGGACCTGGGGCACCTTCTGCACCAGACTTTTATTGAGGGATTACAAACCAATCACTGATGGGCTTGGGGGAGGAACCAGGGAGGGGTCGGGGGACAGGAGCCAACGGGGAAAGGAAGGTGGAGGAGAAGGGGAGACTGGCAGGGGATAATACAATCAAGTACAGAGTTCTGGAGCCTAAAGGTGATAAGACAGAAGAGTGGCAGCTGAGGACAGTGTAGCCAGCCCCCGGGAAGCCCGGCCCATCCACAGGGCAAACCACCCTGGGCTCTGCCCCAGGAGAGTCCCCAGCCCCGGGCTTCTTAGTGGGGGGAAAAGGGTTTTCTGGGGACTTGGAGCCACCACAACACACAGCAGGTTTGCTATCCTGGACTTCAGGAGAGCAGAGTTTGGCCTTGACAGGGATCTACTTGTTAGAGTGCCATAAGAAGAGCCCTAGAGGGAAGAGGTGCCCAAGAGAGAAGGCTGATATTCAAAGATCACCTCCTCTGCACTCAGGAGTGGTGCATCCCAACAAAGAGAAAGTCAGGCAAATATGCCAAGAAGTCTGAATGGATGAACAAGCAGTTCCTGGATAAACTCAAGCAGAAAAAGGAAGTCTAGAGAGGGTGGAAGGAATGACAGATAGTCTTGGAGGCATACAGGGACATTGTCCAAGTAGATATTAATACGAAATCTCTCTACATATCTTCATCTGCATCATCCTAGTAATAGAAGTTCAGATTCCTATTAACTGCCTCCTTGCTGTTCAGAGCCTTTGGATGTACCACTGTTTAGTCAACAGCTCTTTGTCTAGGACTTCTAGATCATAGAATCATAGAATGGTTTACGTTGGAAGGGGTCATTTTAAAGAGCATCAAGTTGCAACCACTGCAGGTGCAGTCAGTTGTGCACAGTGCTATATACAAGTGCTGCCAGGTAGAGACTCAAATATTACCAGAGCTGTCCTTTCTTTGGGGAGTAGAGAGGAACAAACATGTCAACTTTTTGCAAGGTGCTTGTATCCTCATCCTTTGCCATGGAGGATTTCAAAGGCCAGTTTATACTTTTTGGAGAAGCAGAGGTGAAACTGTAGTCAAATAATCTGTTACTGCTGCCATGAATGGTAGTGGGTCAGCCACTTTATATGTGAGTGAGAGACATTGGGAGTTATAAATAGGATTATAAAGACTGTGGGTCTTGTGCAAGGGCAGAACAGAACTGTGACACCTTAGCATCACTCCATCTTCCACCTGGCTTATTGCAGTGATAATGGCCATCTGGCCTCTGTCTGAAAACGTAGCAACAGGCCACCATGGCCACAGAAATCCCTTCCCCATGTATTTCATGACATATCTTATGGCTGTAGGCCTCATTCCTAAAATCCCCTCTAGGCAGTACTCAAAGGCTGCTGTAACATCTCCACAGAGCCTTCTCTCAATTCTCTCAGCCCATCTTCATAGGAGAGGTGATCCAGTCCTCGGATCATCTTAATTTTGTAGATTGGAAGCCTGAATACGGGTGTTTTAACTATTTTATTTTTCTTTCTGAAAAACACTCCCATCTCTTTGAGTATCAACTGTATTACTTTCCTCAGCCTCATCCAATAGAATATAGTTATTTGTGGTTCAAAATGAAACTGGCTGGAAAATCTAAGACATTATATTAAGTTCTTAGTAGTGTTTTTCTACTAATTTATTCTACTAAGAAAACCCAGAAGCATTTCTTGGGCTGTCTTGGAAAGAGAAAATAACCTTTATTTAGTTAATTTTCTTGTTCAGGCTACCTGGCAAATGCATAAGAATTTGAAGCCTGAAAGAACACCAACCATTGTAGAGGTGCTTAAGTCATGTAGTAGATGTTAATAAAGGTAGATGTTAACACATGGAATTCTACTTCTCCACAAAACCTGAAATTTCTTTCTCAGTCTGACAGCCACAGTAAAACTGTTGTTTAAATCATCAGATCTCGTCCAGCCTTTGACAATACAAATCGGTACAAAGAATTAGTCTTGTTACTCTTTCTTATGACATTCAATGAATGAAATGGTGCCTACCAATATAATAAATAGGTTGCCTATTCTGTTAACTCTTCCAGAGGATTAAGTAACTGAATACTGACAGATTTGTCCTCAATTAGACAGTGTAAAGTATGAAAAATAGCACAAAATATTGCACTACTGACCCTAAAAAGTTAGAGAAAAAAAGAAAATCACCATTTAAAACTTGTAATACCCTAAGTATCATTACCTATTTGCCATTAGAATATGACATTTAACATTTATATCTCAATAATTAATAAGTGTTATTTGAGGAAATAGTAAAAATGTAGCTCATTCATTACCATCCATCCATTCTTTTGGTTTTACTAAAAATACATGGGTGTGTAGTATACATATGGGGGGAGGGAAGAGAGAAAGTTCAGTGTTATTTCTGATGTCAACTAGTAATTAAAGAAATCTGAGTGAACACTCAGCTACCCATAGGGATGCAAGGAAATGACTGAACATAGTTTAGGCAGAGGTTTGAGTATGTAATTTATTTATGAACTAATGCATTAATTCATGAGAATCTGGAGGTGGTATGGGGATTAGGGCTTTCTACT
Source organism: Eopsaltria australis (assembly GCA_034509425.1). NCBI lineage: Eukaryota > Metazoa > Chordata > Aves > Passeriformes > Petroicidae > Eopsaltria > Eopsaltria australis. The sequence continues at coordinate 6,924,166 of JAVTVJ010000009.1, forward strand.
CTATAATCTTTCCTTGGGAAATGTATAGTTTAGTAGTCTTAGCCAGCTGGTGTTTAAAACAGTCAGTCTGAAGCCAGATTGGTTTGCTTTTTTTGCTTACATGTACCTCTGAGCCAAATGTGAGTTACTGACATCAGTCTGTCATAATAGATCTGCAGAATGAGGATTCAGACAACCCTTTGAAAATGCTCTAGACTATAATTTACCCTAAGTAAACCCTTTTTTCTATTTTTTTCAAACACAGGTCAATCATTTATCTAACACTCATTAGAATAAAAATTGAAAATGTAAACAAGTGACAAGCCTTGAAATGTGTGAAAATGTAACTAGCTGAAAAGTGTCAAAGTCTATTTTTTGTTTTAAAGATACACCCAAAAAAGCTACAGACTTTTAGAAATTTTTTTTTCTCCTTTTGCTATGAGATCAATGTAAAATAGCTTTATGTCTTACTTTGTCCTTTAGCTAAACAACAAACCAAGGGACAAGAGACTACATTTCTATAAACGTGGGGTAGAAAAAAAAAGGCTGAAGCATTGCTCATGCTTGCTTCAAGGTTATACTATAGCTCTTGATTTAAAAGTATGGAATAATACCCAAGGTTATTATTTTTAAACTCATGTAGATGATATTGGGTCCTTTTTCTTTTTCCTTTCTTGTATGTGTAGGACTGTCAAATCAAATAATTCACAACTCTTCTTTATGGATTGACTCCAAAACTAGATCTACTTGAGAGAAAACACTTAGTGAAGAGAATTCTTTAGTCAAGAAAAAGGGAAAAGAAAGCTCTTCTAAATATAAAATCCAAATTCTGTAACTGCTTCAGAAGAAAAGAATGAAGATAAACATGTCAGTGCTCTATTTCTCCTTTTTAAAACTATGAATTTTAGCTATGCTGAGAAAGTACTGTTCAGGTAAGTGGACAGTGGGGTGAACTGAAAATTGATTGTTTGGCAGCACCTCCAGTGTTGTGAACAGTTGCATAAAGTCCAGTTGGAGACAGGTAAAGAGTGGTGTATCCCAAGAGTGAGTACTGGGTCCTATACTGTTCAGCTCTTCACTAATGACCTAGACATTGCAAGAGGGGGCATTCTCATCAAGTTTGCAGAAAATGCAAAACTGAGTGGGTGGAGGAGAAATTTATCATCAGTGCACTCCAGAAACTTCCTGGCCTGCTTATGTTTGGCTGAGTTTTCCCTCCAGAAGATACTGTGTGTGTAATGGTTTTAAAGGAATAAAAACCTCACTGGGGAGAAGGTTAAGACTGCTTGAACACCCCCCTCCCTCCTCCACAACTGTGAAGGGGAAAAACAAAGAAAAACAAACCACGAGAAGTCAAAAATATCAGAATCAAAATTTATTAAAAAGATAGCAATAAATACAGTGATAAGAGAAAATTGTAAAAAAGAGGGCATCATTTAACCAAAAAAGGCAAGAACAAACCAAGATGGCTGCTGTTCCCAAGTAACTGCAGGTGCTCATCTTGGCAAAAGGGCAAGGTGTTGTTTTGACCTCTGGAGAATATTTCTTCCATGTGTCTAACTCAGAGTACCTCAAAAACCGTAAGCTTTTTTAATAGTCTCCTTGAGAAAGCTTTCTGGGGCTTTGCAGCCAGGAAGAGCAAGAATAGCTCTCTGCTTTTCTGCTCCCTGTTTTTAAAGGACACACTACCGCTCCCCCTCTTCAAACAGGGCAAACCAAAAAAAGTTCCACTTCTTGTGTCTTGATGTTCCCTGTTGAAAACTGCAGCTCCCCAGCCCCCAGCACTGCCACGCTCACAACAATTCCATAATGGTATTGAATATTCAACACTGAAGCTCCACCACCTCGCTTTGTAACCACAGCAGTATGGTTGAAGACCCTCCTGAGAGTCAGAACATGCAAAGTTGAAGTTGTTCTCTGACAGTTAGGCTTAGGCACATTTCAAGGGATGGGACATCCACAGCTTCTCTGGTCAACCTGTTCCAGTGCCTCACCAACCTCACAGTAAAGAATTTCTTCCTAATACCCTATCAAAACCTCCCCTCTATCATTTTAAAGCCATCACCCCTTATTTCATCACTACATGCCCTTGTTAAAAGTCCCTCTCCAGCTTTCTTCTATGCCCACTTTAGGTACTGGAAGGTTCTGGGGGGTGTCCCCAGACTCTCTCTTTACATTGAACAAAATCTAGAGGTTTGATAGATACCACAGGTTGGTGTCATCTGCAGACTTGCTGCGAGTGCACTGAAGCCCACTGTCCATGTCCCCGACAAAAATTTAAATCATTCTTGTCCCAATCAGACCTCTGAGGAACACCAGTTGTCACTGACATCCTCCCAGATATCAATCCACAGACTGCAACTCTTTTGAGTGTGACCATCCTGTCATTTCCTTATCCACCAAGTGATTGATCTGTTAGATCCACAAATGTCAGAAGCTGAGTGAGAACCCTGACTTCAGACTTTGCAAAGGGATGGCAGGATTGCTTCTAAACCTGAGGTGACAGACTCAACCAACTCACGAGACAAAGGAGACTGAATTCTTGTCTCTGCTCATAGGAGGAGGAATCCTCCCCTTCCTCCTGAAGTGCCACTACATAACAGGTAAGATGCCTTGGGGTTGCAGAATGAAAGGAGACCTAGTATCAGTCTAGAACCAGGATAGACCAGCCATATAAAACTGGTCTAACAACCACCTGCTTTATAACTACTGTCACCAGAACAGGATGTTAGTAACTCTCTAACTGGAGACTCCTTGCCAAGAGGCACCAAAGAGCTATTTGTTGCCCAGACAATACCTCTAGAGAAAATTAAAGTCTGCTGGGAGCTTACATACATGACATCACGGACAGTGCCAAGCCTGGTAAAGGCTGCAGACTATCACAGGTTTATATTGTTCTAAGTAGGGCTGAATGATGCTGCAGTGAAGTAACTGAGAAATATGAAAAGAAACTTTTCCTTCCTTGGAATGACTTCTTTATCAGAAGAAAGCACACATAGTATCTACAGTGTCAGTCACATGGTAATTAGGGGACATCCAGAATTCAATAGTAGGTGTTGAACTGTTGTAGATCAGTGACTACCAGATGTCACCCTTCAGAGTAAGCCTTTAACATATCTGCTAGCCTGCAGGAAGTTCTGCACAGATTTTCTGAAAGAGCTGTCTACGCTATTAGACAATTTGGCATGGACCATGTCTTAGGCGCATTAAGTGATGGTGAGTAGACAGTTGATCAAATAGCTCTGTATGTTGATTACAGCTGATATAATCTACTTACACATACGCTTGTCTGATATGCCAGATTTTGTTGCATTTCTTAACTGTTTCACTAACTTCTTCTATGTCACTATCATACACACTGAAATCAAAGATCTCCTTATGACACAGAAACAGTTTAGACCTCAGGGGGAAGTAAAATGATTTTATAGAAACATCTCCAGGTTATTAACAAAGCTGGAAGAGAATCATATGCAAAACTTCAAATATTCATATTTAAAACTTGGATTAAACGAAGGTATTTCTATCTTTTTTTCTGGATAAAAATGAAAGGAGCTATACCATAGGATGGTGGACAATTTAACAGTAAATGTGGCATCCCTATAGGATTCAGATTGAAATCCCTATTCTACCAAAACTACGGTAGGGCTTTGGACTTTTGAGAGTAACAATCTAAAATGCAGAGAGCACTTCAATTTAGAGAAATTTTCTCAATGATAAGTCTATGCACCAATAAAGTCTCTAGGTGTCTCAGCCTGTTATTAAAGCACTTTTCCCAATCATTGGTAATACAATATTAGGGTTGGTTTATTGGGTTTTTTTCCTTTGCAATCTCTTTTCTCAGATATAACCCATCGGAGACTACGCTTAAGACACTTCCCAACAGCTTCAGTCTGATATCATCATTAGACATATATCCTAGTGTTGATGTCTAGCAAGAGGGATATTGTCACTGACACATGTGTTGCAAGCATTTAATTATAATTAAATAAGCACCCGACCAAGCTGTGTTCAGCTACATTATAATGTGATTAAAGGCTTGCTCTAAGAAATAGTCAGGATCTGCTTGGCTAGTTTTACTTTCTAATCTTCTAAGAAAGGATTAACATTAAAAAACGGTCTCATTATTTCTCTGCTCCTTCATTTCAAGGCACAAATAATATTTGAAGATTAGAAAGCTTACTTTGATATTGATGTTGCACAAGCTAACATAGTTTTTCACATAATAATTTTATGTTTGTAGAGTATTTTATATATAGCTGCATTTACTGCTGCTATTCATATTTGCTCTGAATTGTTTGGAGTTTTTTGCCACTAGGTGTAGGTCTGTCTTGCTGTCCAATCCATAAAATAAAATTGACTGAATGTTCCACTGCTCTCCCTTTCTTTAATCTAATCTCTTTTCCTTATCTTAACCAGATAATTTCAAATTATTTCCAAGCTATGCATATGCATTCAAAGTTTGACTATTGTTAATTAAAACAGTAATGAATTTGCCTTCAAAAGAGGAAAGATACAATCAGAAATATTTATTTGGCATACAGAAAAAAATCACAGAGATTATTTTAATTTTAGTATATTTAATATTGTTACTGATCATTAATTTATTCAAATGAAATGTGATTGTTTCACATTTTGAATATCTTAAATGCTTTGACAATTGGGCAGTTTAGTTAATTAATTAACACTTTGCCAATTTTCCCCAAAGTTTAGGAAATAACTCATCTAAAGTCAATTTTCAGTTAAAATGAGTAAAGTTTGTGAGCAAAAAATTATTTAATTGACATCTGTAATGCCAAGAAGTTGAGATCCTTCATTTAACATTCACAGGACAGAATTGCAGTTCCAAGAGAGCTTTCTTTAAATACTATCCCTTTTCTAGTAGAAACATGAAATAAAACTATGGGCCTACTTTTAAGCATTTGCGAAGAGGGAAATACATACACTATACCTTCAGATAATTAAAGGGAGTTAAAATTTTTCAAATTCATAGACTTTGTTTCATAAGCATTTAGCCTAAGTTAGAATAGCAAGATGAAAATTTATCTTGAAAAAGGATAATTAGTTCTGTTGTATTCACCATAAACCTGCATTCAGTGCTCCAATAAAAGTTCTTGATGAAAGTAAAAGGGGTATTGTATCTAAAAGTTTTGTTGAGTCGAATTTTATGTTCCTGTCGTCACCCTTTAACACATTTTCTTTAAATATTGGTCTTATATTTGCAAAATCTTTACACACATGCTCTTTTCAAATAGCATTTAGTATACCCGTGAGTAAAAAATATTCATATTTAGTACAAATTCTAAGTACTTTTGGAGAATCCTTTTGGGAAACAGACTGACTTAAAATGTACTTCAATTTGAAATTGTGATTTCTATATGGGCTATTCTGGAAGCACCATGCAGAATAAAGCTTAAGAATAGGGCTAGCTTCCTGCATATGATTAGAGAAACAAAAATTATCTTTCCCTTGGCACATCTGCAAAAGACAGGACTTAAAAAATAAACTCTTTCTGCAGGCTATTGAAATTAAGCACAGTGATCTCATACAAAGCACAGTGCAGCTGGTATCATGGGATGAAGATAGTTGAATCTTTTCTAATGGAAAAATGAAGTCAGACCAAGCTTGCCTCCCTTCTTTCACAGAATATAATTATGTAAACTACAAAACTCTATTACAGACAATGTTTATAATTTACAACTGTTTTTCCCTAAATTTTAAATAAAGCTTGTTAACAGTTGCTGTCGAGCCGACATATTTCCTACAGATGCCACAAACAATGAACAATCAAAAATCTGTTTCTGTTGTTTCTTTCATAATTATTTCAAATTGTGGGATCCTGTAATAAAAATCAACGTAATGAAGAAACACCATTGCATGTTGATAAACACCATAGTCTTTCAATTTCAAGAAAGAAACTATGGCATACTAAGTAGTTTAGAAATTAATGTATTTCTGTACAATGATACACAGAATTTGATCAGAAGAATTTTCAAGTTTAGATCATTCAGATCATTTTATAGAATGTTTTCCTCCTCTGTTGATTTATCTAAGATATCTAGGGAGTTTGTGAATCTCTGCTTTATGACACAGGATGTCAGTCTAAAAAAAAAAAAAACGTATATATATATCTATATATATATATATATATATATATTTCCCTCCAGTAGCTGGACTCAGACACCCCAGCAGCTGCCCTTGAATGCCAGACTCACCAATCGGTACCACTTGTATATACATCTGCTAAAGCTGCAGACCCACTCCAGCTTCCTTTACTCACTCTCAACCCTTCATCCCTACACACAGAGGTGCCTGGCAGTTGACCAAGTCTTCCCTGAACCCAGTAGGGAAAGTAATGACGTACCTTCTGCAGCCACGGTGCTGTGCTGTAAGTCTTGAAAATTAGGGCACAAGAGGCTACAGTCTGACAGATACCAGCCAAAGGGGAGGTGCTCCAGCCAAATTTATGATCTGTTTTCCACTTGCTACTCCTAAAACAGAATTCTTCTACCTGGCTTGCAAGAGCTGATCAACTCGCTAAGGAGAAAATATTTTATTTTATTACAGTTCCTCAGAATAGGATGTCAGGAGTTTAACACAGCTGGCTCACCTCCTAGGGAACAAGTCCATTCTTTTATACAAAAATGTTACAAGGAAAGAATCATACTAACAGAGGTGATTGGTCAATCATACTTGATCACGCCTATGACAAAATTCCTAATGTGCATGTGCTGATCTTGGTCCAGTTCATTATATTAACATACATATAAATACAAATTCTCCTGGATTTGTGTTTTTTTGTATAATCATCTATGGTTACTCTGGGTTATATTTTCATCTTCTTAGGTATCACCAAGTTATTATTTAACATTATATCCTAATACAGTTTCTGCTTGAACCTCCTCAAGCAATTAGTTTTTCACAGGGTCTCTTCATTTAACATTCTTTCACTACTACACTGCTCTGGCCCATGCTGTAGGTTTTCAAAACCAACCTACAGTTTCTAGTGAATTTTGCTGAAATTTTATGACTTTCTAACTTCATTTGACATCAGACTCATTTGAAGTCTCAACATAGAGATGCCCAAGTGACACATGACTTTGCCATTTTTGACTTTTGGGGGTGTGTGAGTCTGTTTGTGTGCCTGGAATTTCTTTTCAAGGCTTTATCACCACTGACTGCATACATAGGCACTGACTGTTCTAAACTCTTTCTATATGGATGAATGTATCATAATTTTATTTTTGAGCACACTCAAGGGGAAGAACATATTTTACAAAATAATTAATTGGGTAGGCAACTTCCACTGGAAACAAGAGATCAGCATGAAGCCCATACATTTTCATAACACATTTCCACTAAATTCCTCTCACTGCCAAAGGATATGGAAGTGATGAATACCCTTCCTTCTTGATGTGAAACAAAGTACAATTACAACAACATAAAGAGAGACCTTAATGTTTATATATTTTCTGATGAGAAATGTCCTGTGGGAGCTCTTTTGGTACTTTATACAAAAAAATCAATGGTAGATATTTGTGTGGCATGCTTTTAAAAATATCTCACATAGGGAATTTCCCAGCTTCCCTAGATCGCTAAACATTCCTTATAGTTGAAATTGCTAACGTGGATTTTATGGTTTTGAAAATGAAACCGTTTCCTTGTGTGCTACCCACACAGTAGGTATGACAAATGATTGACTACTTTCTTTAAATTAACTCTTTACATTTTCAAAATACGTCACCCTGCTCTTTATTTCCCCAGGTCAACATCTTCTTTACCTTTTCATCATGCATTATATTTTCTAATTTTTTTCCAGTCATTTTACTTTCTAATTTCTTCATATTTTGAAAAATTTTATATTGGAGAAAAAACCTTTTTTTTTTTTAAATCAACACTAGAGAACATAACAATTTATTTACCTCCTGTATCTCATATATTATTCTACTATTGACCCATCATAAAATGTGAATAGCCTTATACAGGTGTCTCATTTTATGATCCCTTATATTTCATATATCTTCTTCTGCTTTTTCTTTTCAATTGAAAATTACTGAAAATGTGGAGCGATTTAACCTGGGCCATATTTAAAGACAGTGTTAAAGCCTTCATAAAATTAAAAATCATGTATTTATTCTTTTCTCCTTAGCTGGGAAAGTCCTTCATTTTATCAGAATTTTTTGGGTTTGGCATGGTTTATAGAATACCTTGAAAATGTCTACTGCTCCCACGGGCACTGTTGTTGCTGTGAGTAAAATGTGTTTGTCTGTTCTGCTATGTACATTATGTTCTTGATTAATTAGTCTCAATATAGTAGACCAGCCATCACGAAAAAAAGGGGAGCATGTTCACGAAACAATTAGAGACATAATTCTAGATTTCCCCTCAGTCATTGTATTTATTTATCCATAAACTTTGAAATTAGACTGTTATTAGATATGTAGATTAAAGCTAGCCATTCAATTTATTGAGAGAATATCAGTAAGCAGAAATGCATGTTCATACAGATGTATATATATTCATATAAATGTGCTACACATTGCACATCTTTACTTACAGCATTCTTAAATTGGTAGATAATTCAATAAAATTCATTACGAAGTAGGTAAAAAAACACTCTGTTTTCCAGATCTCCTCCATGCTCTGAGCAAGCACCATCTGTATGACTCTGAACAAAGGTATATTTAGGTATTTTTTCTCAAAAACTCCAACAATTGAATATTTAATGCTTCATTGTTATGCTTTGAGTTGTAGCTAATCTCAATTTCTCTGAACACAGTTCTAAATATTCATTATTTACTTTAATCCAGACAGAAATTACAATTCTACTATCTAATTTTTTTTTCAAAAAGTTAAATCTTGCTTCCTTTCACCTCTCTAGTTTCCCCTGCAGTCATCAACTCCACTTTTATCCTCTCTATCAGAAAGTCTGTCTGATATATCTGCAAATCAGAGCTGTTCTCCATGTTGTTGTCTTATATCTCATGTCACATTTTCAAAAATATGGAGACTAGAAAGCAGGTAGGCTAAATCTTAGGAAACATTTTGTTGCCCTGATATGACATTACAAAGAACTAAGAGTGACATTCTATTTTTAAATTTAATTCTTGTCTGACTTTGACTGTTTTTATTCAAGACACAACTTTCAAAGTTCAGCTGATAGTAATTAATAATCATCTTTCCCACTAATAAATATTTGTTAATTTTTATTTAAGGTTTTATTTGTGGGATTTTTTTCCAAACTATAGATTTAATTGATGTTATTAATTTTGCTATGTACAGATTAAAACTAAAATGCTTAACTGACAAGCAAGTTCACAGCTTGAAAACTAAGCTGTATCTGAGATAACTTTTTCATGTTTCTTATATCATGAAAAATAAGGCTGGAAAAAATATCTTCTGACTGCAAACTAGAAGACAGTAAGAAAAATACCATTATAAGTGACTTGAAGTGATACTGAAATGGAGTTCTTCAAAAGGTAAATATGACCAGAAAACATATTTTTGGGGATAGGAGATTTTCCCATATTTACTAAACCAAGAATTGGGTTTTCTTCCCCACCCACCTTCAATTGTTGAGAAAGTAAGAATGATGATGTTAACTATCAATATGCTTTAAGTCAGTTATCATAAGATACATTAAAAGTGTAAACTCTATATTAAGGCCATATTTGTTATGCTATATCTTACCTGTACAGTTAAATGTACTAACCACATTTTCTCATTTCTTTTGGTTGCAGAAAAGTATTTTATAGGTGAATTAATTCTCTATTGTTATTGTAATACACTATGGCTAGAGTCTGTTATGAGCAAAAATGACAGATTGTAGATTGCAAAAGATATTGATAATTTCTATGAGAGTTAACATTAGAATGAAAAAGAGAAATACCATAGATAGTCCTATATTGCTTCATATTCTGGAAACCCTAAAGTGGACAGCATCAAGAGGCAAGGCACCTCTGGTCAGAGCAAGGCTGCCCTGACCCTCTCCACAGAGACGTTCACCAGCATTTTGGTACTTAGAACTCTTCTAGAACTTTCTTAGCAAGAAACAATTTTATCAATCATTTTTACTATTAAGTAAAAGAGTCCACATGAGAAAATGCTTCTTTGCTGTAATATAGGTACACAGCTGACATAATCACTGGTACCCAATGGGAAAAGCTAAAGGCTTCTCCACCATGTTTATATGATAATAGCAAAAGATAGTTTGACTTCTTAGCAATCAAAGATATGAAGGTAATTGAAAATTTTTATCTCCCTCTTTTATTTTTTCTGTTGTTTATTCCTCTTATTGTTAAACTTCCGGTTTAACAGAATGTATTTTAATATTTGCCAGAGATATATTTTAATATTCACTATATGGAAGTAATCACAGCACAAGGGACTCTTTGCTTAGCTTATAGCTCAATTACTGAAGAGTAGCTAAAATGAAGTATGTAATTAAGCTCAGGGTGTACTGAAATATACATAAAAATTTCATAAAAAATAAACATGTGGGATTTGCCTATAATCGTCTCCAAATTTATCAAATATGAGGAAATACTAATTCCGGAGTTTTCATTTGGATAATAGCTTGAGTCAACTCTGAGATGGTTTTAGCAAAATTCATTTTAGAAATGTGTATTATTGTAGGGGCAAACCAGATCTCAAGGTGTCCTGGGTAACCCAAAATATTATTGTGTTCCATATCTACCTGTGACCCAGAATTGTTATTGTATCTTCAGCACTCATCGGCGTGATTAGAAGTGGAATTGCAGAGCAGTTGGGATGTGCCCATCCCTTTAGGAGGTCAGGGCACCTGAGTAGACTCCCTCTTTGGCCTGGCAGCATTTGCTGAAGGTGGAGGCTCTGCTTTGGAAAGGGCTGCATTGGGCAGGTGTCTGGACTTGCACCTGCAGCAGCTGGGAATAACTACACTTCCCGATTAGAAACTGTTTTCAGACTGAACTTCGCAAACTCTACGGGCAGCAAAGCTTAAGTGGGTCCCAGGGGGCTGAGTCACCCTATGTCCACACCAATCTAGATTTTTTTGCATATTTATATTATAACAGTCATCACTACATTCCTATCACTAAACTCTATCACTTCCACCTTCTCACATGTCTTGCAATGCATTGCTGTGGGCAGCTATATAATCTCTTTTGTGGACAGAGTTACGTGGAGGACTGACTTGCCAGCCTACAGGTGTCACAGAGGGTTTCCGCTGTTTTCTTTGTTGCTGCTATTGCAGCACAGACTGATATAGGTCTGGCAGCAAAACTTTGTAATATAAACCAAGCCTCAGGCTCTCAGTCTGCAGTTGACCCACTGTAATGTTGTATTGCAGTCATTTAACACTTAGAAAACTTTCTTCACAATTCTGAGGTCTAGAAACTTTGTGGTTGCTCTAAAGGTGTGTCTATGATATTGCAAGCTCTAGGCATAGCCTAGGGCTAATTTTAACTTCTAAATTCAACACTTTCAATATATCATAATTCTTCCCATCATATATGAAATAAAAAGTTTAAATAACCACTTATACAGTTTACTGATATCCTCCAACCTTAGAGACACTAATTCCTAGAATATACTTACAAAATATCTGGCATCCTTTATGTTTCAATTCTGTATTTCTCCCTTTGTGTCACAAAGAACCTGTATATGTTATTTATATTATAATTTCAATTCATTACAGCTTTGGAAATTTTATGTAATTTTATCTTTTTTATCCAGCATTGAAGAAATAAAACTTGTAAGTATTTAGGTGAAGTGCAGTCATGGTAAGACAGCTCTTCATATATATATATCTATTTCTTTCTTCATACACATACTCATCAGAAATGTCCAGAAAGCATTAGACATACAAAAAATCCACAGATGAAACTGAACCCATGAAGAAGCATATTCCAGTTCTGAAATAATCAAACATATTCACATCGGCTTTAGTCTGTGCACACTGAATTAAGAAAATGAGGTTATGGATTTTTGCTTATCTGTGTATCCTGATTTTCTTGAGATAGAAAATAAATATCTTTGTAATTCCATGTTGAATGATGTGTTGTTTGATATAAGCCTAGGATGGAAATCATTATTCTGTAACTTTCACATTCAGGTCACTGTCTCTGTAAGTTCTTAAAGAGCACAGTTGTCTGGCTCAGCTGTCACCAGTCAGACAAAGATGCCACCCACCAATGACCACTGAAGCACCCCGAGACTCATTTCTGGGGCCTTCCACATGATCCACAGTCTTCAAACTGCCCCCCCAGGGAAGGCCCCTCGGCACTTCCACCTGAACCAAACAAGCCTTTTGCCCAATACAGTAACTGATAAAACCTTTTCTTAAAAAACATGCAATGTGTGCTTATTAATGAAGTGTTTAGGGCTAACTTTAATGAAGTGCTCAGGAATTTTCCCATGTAGGAAAGAAGCTATAGTGAAAATGATAGCACAATTTCTGCTCTATACTGAACTATTCCTATCACTGGTGCGTTGCTTCGAGTTTTTCAGAGTTTTGTGTTTTCCCTCTGTGTTTAAATGTCTTTTTTTCTTTTCTTTTTTTTTTTTTTTTTTTTTTTTTTTTTGGTTTGACATGCCTGTAGGGATAAAAAGATCTTTATCTCACAGCAAAATATTATGAATACACTTCATTTCCTTCCTCCCTCAGATAATATCTGTAAGTGAGTAACTGGATGCCTATTCTTAAACATTTCTGGAAATTATTTCTTAATAGAGAGGAAAATTTATTCAAACATTGGAAAGTAACACTTTTCTATGAAATGACTGATGGTCAGGATGATTTGTTTGTGACCCAAGGGCTTGTTTCAGCTTTTCCATAGTATAGTGGGCTGAGTGCCTTATAATAATAATATTAATTGAGTAAATATGAGATATGGTTGTTGAGAATTAATTGTTTTGACCACAGAGTGACAATAATTAAAAATGTGTAAGACAACCACTAGCATGAAGTGTTAATAATAAAATAATTTACTGAAGTAAATTAAAAAAAATTAAAACTGGTCATTATTTATCAGTCTTCTCAACACTTCCATTACAGATTTAGAATTCCCTGATATATGTGTATATATATACATGCACATATTTATTTGCAAAGAGTAGAATGATGACTTTTTCTTTGGCCCTGAACATTATATGCCATTGTTTTATAACAACATGGTTATGAAATCCCAAAGTAAGTGACACAAGAGAAACTATTTGCTCAATTAAGAAAAACATGCAGAAGACTTACAGCATTAATAACATCAGAAAACAATGGGTCTTAATGCATTTCTTAATGTGTCTTTATGCATTTGCTATTTATTTTGTCATAAATAGCAAGACAGTAATCAAAATTCCTTTAGCTTCATTTTGACATTTCAAGGTATTCAATGCTATTTTATTTTTTCCTTTAGACAATGAGCATGGCTTTTTAGACTGGGCTATTTCTTTCAACTCTTTGGTATTTACTAATAATATCCTTACCCTATTTGTAACGTATGTATTGCATTTTTTTCTCTCACCTAACAAATAAAATGAAAAATAAACACAGAAAATAATCACATTTTTACCTCTTTTTTGTTTGCTTCCTAGAACTTTAAATTAATTTCATAAGTTTAGCAATTATGATACCTATTCATTTTACAAATGTCTTAATCTGCATACATGTAGAGTGCAGAATAATTTTCTGTTTGCTAAAATGTTTTCACCCTTAAAAACATATATTTAAAAATCTGTGACCTTCCTTTGGGGAAAATTTACCATTACCCTCCTTGGCTTCAGAGCAGAGTATGACATTTCTTAGTGCAAACCAAAGTTTATACAGCCTCCTAAGGTTTCCTGGCTCCTACAAAGCCACCTGAATCCTGACAGTATTAAAAACCTGTGGACATACTTTGTGCATAAGCCTTTTTTCTAGGTTCACATGTTCACAAGTGCTGAATAGTGTCATCAGTGTGGCAGTGTTTCTGCATTTGTTCCCACCTCATGGATACAGGTCTTTGCAAAGAGTGCCTTGAGAAGGAAGAACCTTCAGTGTTTCTTCTCCAATAGGTGACTGGTTACATTTTTTGGACTACTGATTAAGTAAGATTGGGTTCTTAGATATCTGCTGAGGCGGACACCTCTGTAGAGCTGGTGAGCAGGAGCAGAGCAAGCAGACTTTCAGTTGTTAAAGGGGCAGCTTGTGTGGAGGGACCAGAGAAACCCTGTAAGGCAGCACAGCAATGGACGTGGTGGGGCTCTCGCTGCCTAGGTGAAGATTTACAGTCCTAACCTATAATACTTCATGTGCAGGAACTGGATAGGGGTTTTTGGCTAGTTTTTATGGAATATGTCGTACTACTTTCTACTGAGAACTGAATATATTTCTGGATTATAAAAAGTTAATAAAATGACGGTAGTAAAAAGACTAAAGTATCATTCAACTGTGACAATTTTATTCAAAGAAACTAAATAGTCTATTTTTATTTCCTGGTTTATAGAGTAAACATTCTATTGAAAAATAATCTGACAGTTTCCCTCTGAATTAATTTATTCTGGAAAACTTGCAAGAATGACCCAATTATGTCAGGAAATGCACACACAAATTAGGTAACTATTCCATATGTTTTCATCCACTGTTATTTTACATCAGTATCCAGCATGTACCAAAACAACTGTTTGCTGTGAAGGCATTATTAGTTCCAAACAGATGAAGAGATGTCAAATTCAATTTTTTCACATCTTTCTTCTAACACGATGATAGCAGAAGGTAAGGAATCTATGAGTAATTGTTAGAGGAAAAAGAAGTTAAAAATGAAAAATGCTACTTACAAGTCTGCATCCTTTATGGCAGTAAGATGAAAGACCTCTTGTCTCATTAAAAGTTAGACACAGTATCCAACTACTTCATAATATTTTACTGAAAAGATATAATATATTTTAATAAAAGATTAATCACTTTAAATAGTTTCCTAGTAAATCTAATGTTTCATATCTAAATCAGAATAAGTACTTAGATGCACTAAAATTCTCTGGGTCATTTCAATGACCTGAGTTCTTTACACTTAAAAAGCATCTCCTTTTAATGAACATAGTTTATATTTATTCACACCTTTGGGCAAACATCCAATCTTGCATTACATACACTTGAAATTGATCAAGTTCTTAATGGTTTTCTGAGTGGAACAATTTTTTGTATGTGTGTATGTAGTATGGAGAGCAGAAGTAAAGTCATTGGAAGTGTCCAAGGCCAGGTTGGAGAGGGCTTTGAGCAATCTGGTCCAGTAAAAGGTGTCTCTTTCTATGGCAGGGTGGTTGGAACTGGATGATCTTTAAGGTCCATTCCAACCCAAAGCATTCTATCACTATGATCACTAGCAAAATTAAACCTATTCTTTTTAGTCCATTTTTCTTCTTTCTTAAATTTGATTGTTTGTATTGTTAGCATGTGGTTTTATTTGGAGTTCCATTCATGAACTGTGAACATCCTGCACTTTCAATTGTTTTTTTTTCTAAGGATTACTATCATAACTTCTTATATTATGGAAATGGCCTTGAGCTTCTTGGATGAATACAGGATCAGGTGTTCTCCAGAACTTTTGCTTCAGGCTAGGAAGTTTTAAAGTACAAAAATATTCCAAATGGAATATATACTCTAACATTCATATTGAGACAGTCAAAATTCTTTAAGTATGTTAAAGGAAAGTATTTGCATGCACACCCATATCCAATCTATTCAATACTTGAATGTTTTATCTGTTACATGACAGTACAAGTATCCTCAACAAAATTAAAATTCTAGGAAATATTTTTTCTGCTTTCTCATTCATTTCTGTATGTTCTCTGTAAAAATGGCTTGCCAGTAAATTTGGAAATGCCAGCTACTCTGTGAATTCAGATTTTATTTGCATGAAAAATTTTAGCTAATCATCTATCTCAAATAAATGACAAAATACTTTAAAGTGAAGAACAAAATTGTATGAGACTTCAATCTTACTTCTGCCAGTCCTCCTAAGATTACTTTTAGGCCTAGGAAGTTTTGACAGGGATGGCCAGTAGTGATAAAAATGAATCAAAACAATGATGGGAGCTCTGAATAAACTAAAAGAGCTTTGCAGTAACTGCAGTATGAAAGGCATATAGAAACTGTCATTTCAAAGAGGCTAAGTGACATGTCAATGACAAAATGGGTCATGCTAGAAAGTATTTCTGTTGAAAAGGGAGTTCAAGTTTGAGGATAAGGAGCTGTTCAGCAGGCAAATGCATTTGAGTTATTCTGAATTTGAAAATGGACATCCTTTGTTTAGAGTATTTTGGTTTGCTTTTTACTGGAAAGAAATATCTATTCAAAACAACCTCTATCATTACAGAGAACAAAGGTAAATTGGAGACTGACACAGAGGAATTTATCCTCCATTATTATGGTTAGGAAAAAAAAAAAAAAAAAAAAAAAGCAGAGTTTTTTTGTTTCTTTGGTAAAAGCTGCAAGAAATCAATTCTAAAGCAGTTCTTTACCAGACATGTGCCTAGCAGGCAATCCCAGCTAATAAAAATGTCTGGAATCTGTAAAGTTTAAATGAATTATTGAAATGTGGTTTTATGACAGTTCATTAATCCATAACACAGTCAGTTTACTAAGTTTAGAACTGTATTTCAGTCAAGCATACTTTTTGACAATTAACAGTATGCCATTATATTATTGTCATTTAGACAGCCATTTTTCAAAGTCATATCATCTTTTCCCTTCAATCCCTATTATAATCCTATTCTTCTGGTCCATGCCTTCTCTGGACTGTTTTCTCATTTATCTTTTGGCCATTTTTTTACCTTCTAGATGACTGTCCTTGAGCAGTAACAAGATCCATCCAACTTCTGATAGAATTGTATTTCCTGAGCCAGGTAGGAACTTCAGAATCTGTTTCTGTAGTTCCAAATGATAAAGCAAAAATAATGGTTCCAAAAAAAAAAAAAAAAAAGAAAAAGAAAACTAATTTAAAATGGATAAATTCCATACCCTGAGTGCTAAGAGGTCATATTCTGTAATGTTTCCACAAGCATTATAGAACCAAAGGTACTTCAGATGAACTATTATGTCTTATAGACATGACAAGATATGGCATCTTATAATACATGACATGATTTCTCTGAGGGCTCAGAAAGGGCCTGAATAATAAATTCCAAAACTGTACTCCATCTTGGGATTCTGTGACTAAGAACTGAAATAAAACTTACTTCCTCCAGTAACATCTTACATTTTAGTCAGTTACAGGGCTGCTTTAAAGAATTCAATTGGTATTTTAAAAAAATACAAACAAATTAGATAATTGGTTTTAGATTCCTAAATAATTATGTTGTGTTAGCAGTGCAAATATACATTAGATATCTGTAGATCTATCATTCTGCAAACAGCTCTATTATGAACATTTCTGTTATTTTATAAAATAGACCTAATCATGACCAAAACATACTTGGTCACTCAGGAACAAAGTCAAACTCTAAAGATTAGATAAAAAGCAATGTATTTTTTTTGTAAAGTATCCTAGAAAAAGTTCATGGAAAGCTTGCAAAAAAGGGAAAGGGAAAAGAAAGGAAATGCATAACCTTTCCAACACTGCATCCAAAAAGGAAGGTTTTCTTAATCTGTCCTTTTCAGCTTAAATTTCTGCCATGCCACCTTAAAATAAAAAAATACTGTGGAATGAATAGCAAAATAAAATAAAATAAAATAAAGCAAAATAGCCACAACCCATTCTAACATATGCTTGTGCTGTCTTTGATTTCACTGAAAGCTAGATCAAGTTGTGGTAATTTGTAGGTGGACTGGAATAAGTATCCTGGGATAAAGAGTCACACTTTTATTCTATTTGATCTGTTGGTGTTAAGCATGTTAGGTTTGTAAATACCAAAAAAAACCCTTTTTCTCTATTTTTTTTCTCTGATATGAAAATGACTTTGACCCCTTTTGACATGTTCTCTGTAAATTTACTGTCATTAAAATCATTTAAAGAAATAAAAGATTGCATCTTCTTTTCAAAATTCAAAACTATCAGTCTTACTATGTATTTTTAATTGCTTTGGGACAAAAATGCTCCATCCCAGTAAGACTATATAATATTAAGAAAGGAAAATCAAAACCACTCTTTAGTATCTGTGTAAGACAAAACTGGAAAGTGACAACAAAATCTAAATCTTAAATTATACACATCAATTGTACAACAAGGAGTAGGAAAATTTAAATTTTGTTAGTTCTCATTAGGCAGTGGCAAAAAAAGTGTTCTGAGGCAGGTCACATGATTGTATTTCTCTGTAACTACAACTACCAAAACAAAGTACTATTCCATAGGGATCTCATACATAGAAAACCTATTCCCAGAACTACTGCACCACTTATTGTGATTCTTTCTCATTCAACACATAGTTTCATGTGCAGACTGTTACATTAATTTGTGAAGGCTCAAATATTTTAAGATAAGCCTGAGAGGCAAAGTAGAAAAATAATAATTTTGTAAAGGGAGAAAAAATGAAGTGCTTGTTCACGTTTAATCTTCTGTTCTATACCAATATAAATAAGCAGTAGTGAGGGTTCTAATCAGTGCTATAATCCTTTTCTTGACACTTTTTTATGTTATTGACAATTTTCAGACAAACTTCACTCGAGAAATAATAAACAATATTTTTTTCAAAGAGGAAATAATGTTTATGTTGTGATTTTTTCCCTTTATTAAAATGTGAGCATGACCATTTTCACTTCCTTTATTTATTTTCCTTTCATCCAATATCTTACTGACTTACTTAAGATTTTATGGGATATTTGCCATGCTTTTATTTTCTTTCTGCTGCCTTAACCCCTGTATCATGACCTTCCTTCTCAAGCAAATGGCCACAGCTTGAAATTAGATTGTTTTGGTGAGATGAGGTCTTAATCCAACAGATCAATGACATTTCTGTTTATGAAAAATCAGTTCTTCTGAAAGATTGAGCAAACAAAAAGTTTTAATGCAGTTTATTAATCAAAATTCTTCATTACTAAACTCTTCCTATTCTTTCTATTAGGTTGTTGCCTGATTTTTCTCATGATACAAGTACAGAGGTAAAGATTTTAAGAGCAGCTACCACAGAGAAAACAGGCTGTGTCATCTTTCTTGATTGCTTCCTGGTCAAAACAAGTGGGAGAGCCACTTGCAAACATTCCAAATATTTCCATCTAGCAAAAGAAAGCATTAAATTATGAATTGGGATTTAAATCCAAATCCAATGTATAGCTACAAAAGATGCTGTAACTAAGATACCAAATTAGTTTTTTAAAATACTTAAAATAGTTTATTAGATAAGCACAGACTATTAGTATTCACTTCAGTTATTTCAACATCTCCATATTAGCTGCCTAATGGATTCTTAATATTTAACAATACCAGTCATTTCTAACTACTTACTACAGTAGCATTTCATAGTTATTGATGTAAATGTTGGCTTCAGCAATTGTCAGTTGACTTACCTCATTTGAGTAACAAACATGACAGCCAGTTTGATGTTGGTTTATTTTTGTACTGACAGAATTGAGAACAAGTGTTCCAAGTTAGATAAACCTCAAAGTGATTCCTTCAGATCCCAGGAAAGCATGTCAGCTCTGTTAGACAACATGTGCAAATTATTATCTAGTAAAAACAATGGGTTTGTTGTGTTGACAAGTTTTAAACACTATGTAATTTATTTACATAGCAAAAATAACTCTGAAAAACTAGGCTAAAATATGGGTAAAAGATGGCATTAATTTCTTCTGAGAGGGCTCTATGAATATCAGTTGACAGCAAAAGAACAGATTCTGAGTGGGCCTAGGTGAATATTTCCTATAAAATTATTTTCTTTTCAGTCACAACTGATCTTTTCATGCTGAACGGACTGAAGGTATCAATTTGTCTGTAGCTATTACATGGAGGGATTTCAAAATGCACCCTTTATTTATCTTGACTTTGTGCCAAGACCATTCTTTCTGAGTCCTTGTTTCCATGGGTAGGTAACCCCCAAGAAGCCACCTCACGCTTTGGGTAAGTGTCTTATTTAAATCAGGATACAGAGCTTTTGAAACGCTGCACAGCACGCTTGCTGGCAATATCTATTTATCATTTCAGTGGTATTGAATTATTTTTTGTTTAATCTCTAATTTTTCTCCATCATTTAAATTTTCCGTTAGCTTTGTTTCTCTTGTCTTTTACCACCTGTCTTCCCTTCTCTTTTATATTAAATGTTTCCATTTCAGAAACTATTTCAGAGGCTGATTCATTAACATCAAAACCACTTAAGACTTTATTGTGCCCAACAAGACATGCTGTTCTCCTAGAAGGAGCACTGTGAAAATATTTTTTTACCACCTGGGCTGGGTTGGGTTCAATGACCTTTTAATGGTTGCCATATACTTAAGAAGTTACCCAATACCTTGGATGATTGTGAACGTCAATCAGACTCAGGGATACAAATGCCAAACACTTCTCTGCTCTCATAACTGGTGCTAATATAGACTGCCACACAGATATCTGCCAATAGCTTGGCTTCATAACTATTTTTAACACTGTCAAATCAAAGGATTTTTCTGGGGAGCAGCAATTTTACTTCTCTGTAAAAAAACCAAACCAGTTTATCCTCAAGAGGCATACAGGCTAAATGGTTAAAGTTACGATTATAAACAAATGAAAACAAAACCTTTTAGTTGAAATATTTTTGAAATTAATGTTGCAGTAACCTCTCCTGCCTCAGCGTACGAGGTTAAACAAAAAGAATTTAAGGATAGAGAGAAACATTACTATATGTATAGCAAGTTCTTCATGAGGAAACGTGTAGATGGTGACTGATTTTTATGCAGGTTAAAATTTTGTTTGTGAAATACTAGGCACTAATGCAGTTACTAATAACTTAAAAACAGTATGAGGTATTTTGTATCTTTCAAAAATTTGTATTTTTAAAAGTGTAGTAGAAGTTTTAACCTGTTTCAAATCAATAGATTACTCATGGAAATAGACATATGTGCTACAACAATTGTGTAATTCATTAAACTTTGCCAATTTTTTTTCTCCTTTTTATGTGCGACTTTAGCATGATTTTATTATACCTTCGTGAAGAAGCTTTCATGTAGTACTTATATCAAGTTACTACCTGATCTGAAGAAAAAGAGAAAAAAAAGAAAAACCCATAGCTTTTCCTAATAAATACAGCAAGTAACTTTATCAGGAA